>JAGVSL010000081.1:1268284-2536568 GCA_022494535.1 Himalopsyche phryganea | reverse complement strand
AAAATCAATTAAATTAAAATAAATTCGCAAAATACGAACTACATTATAACCAAAACTAATATTAAATTGACTGGATATGTCCGGTGGACTAAACTTTAGTGCACATATGACATGCCCTACGTGATAAGACGTATTTTGCATTTTCGTTGTCTACGCACTTAGCTCTATAGGTAGACATCAAAAAACATAGAGAAAAGTACCTACTTCCCTGTTTTTTCGTAAAGTTTACACGTAACTAACCACTTACACGAAAGTCCTATGTTGTAGCTGTAATATTTCAAAAATTATAAACTTTTACGCAAAACTTTATATAAAATAAGAAACTTGATTAAAAATAATAGCACTGTCCCAATTTTGAAGAGGATAGATGGAGCCGTTACTTTGCAACTGGGTTTTGAATCTTTGAGACGCTCTCCTGTAAAATGTAATGTTTGCAGATACGGTATTATACGTAAAGAATGTCGATATACTGTACGTCCAGTTTTGCTTGTTTTGTGAAAATCGAATTTGAAAATTTAAGATGTATGAAAAATATAATCGAAATGGACATATTATGCATTTGAATGATACAATATATCCTCAAATACCCAATGTGGACGTACAATAGTTTTACAGAATAAAGATATGATGTAGACGAACGTTTTGTGTATATTGATTCATGTGTGACTACAGTATTTAGCAACATCGCTTGGCCGCCGCCGAATTTGAAACTGGAATAAATTTCCTCAATTGCCATTAAATATCTTTCGAAAATCCATGACTACTTTTAATAACCGTCGCTAAAATATCAGTTTTGAAATTTATTGAAATTTGGTTGAGCATGCCAACATTCCTAATGCACTCAAACGCCCTCACTAGCGGCCAAGTTAAATTGGTACATCTATAGTATCGTATATTGTAAACAAAAATTTAACATCGTCGCTAAATAGTAATAATAAAAAACTGATGCTATGTTTATTCATTGTGATTATCAAAATCGTGATACCAAGAATTGAGATCCACTGTATGGGAGCTAGACCAGCGGGCTGTCACAGCTCGTCAAGTTTGTACGTGCGACTCGTGAGTTATGACAGGATTATGCCTCGTCGGTTCCGGTACGACAAAACACCGCATGACCTAACTCAGATCCTATCAATCGATAGCTAGCCAACTTTAATGTGCTCTAATCACTCTGCATCGCTATGATGAAATCTCTGCAACAACGCCAACGTTTAGCGATTAGAAAACGAGTCGAAAGTTGCAATAGAACTTGTATTTATAGTAAAAAAGTAGACAAAACTATATAGCGTAGTGGACAGGCAATAATATTACAAAAGGCTTTGTAGTCTGACGGTAAAATCTTAATTTTTTAAACTCTATGGCAGGGGTTTATTAATATTTATCTCCTGAATAATCTCGAGTTTATTTTGCAATATTTTTGTTTAATCTTAGAATTATCTTCTTATACTAAACATGTACGATAAAGACGTTATTTTTCTTCAATCATTAGAATACGTCAGTAGAACGTTTTAAAAACATATTTAGGTAGTAATTTTTTCACCTTCTGTAGGGGCACAGTAAGGGTTGTTAAAATAAAATCCCAATACATGTATAATATATCGTTTAGTAAACTTAAAGAATCGAGTAGTGTCAAAGTCGTCAAATTTGCTCATAATATTTACTTTTTAGGTCAATTCTTGGTTGAAAACATATTGTTTGTACAAGTTCCACAATTGTATAAAATAAACGTGAGCGGTTCGCCCACCACGGGCATTTTCAGTAGAAATGATTTTTCTATAAGCGAACCCGGTCATGATTATTCTACAACTGTTTTTTAATTTTTATTGACATACATAGGAAAACGTTAAATAATGCTTCGCCCCAATAGCGACACATCACATCAACAGAAGGCGTGAAGCAAGAACTGGCTGTATCAGTCGCTCATCCTCTTTGTTCAGAGAATGATAGACGGATGAGGAAGGAATGCACTAGTAGTCATTGAATAGTCGCGTTTTCAAGATCGGATGATAGTAGGCAACATAAGGCAAAGTAGAGAAATTAGGCAACAGATCATGAAAATGTCAAGTAGACCACAAGGATATATATTTTTGAAAAGAGCTCTCAATATTCAGTCTTTCGAATTTCAGCTTTGAACTGCCGATACGCAGCATTGATCGTCATCCCTATGTATGACACATACTTACGCGGCTACGCGCTTGCTTGTGTGCGTGTTGCCGATGTATATGAAGACTGGCCGGAGCCAATTTGCTTGCAAAGGTATAGATTAAATATCTTTCAGCTTCTTCATTTTCTTCGATTTATTTTAGCGAGAATGCGACGAGTTTACTTTACTTCTTGATGTATTTAAGATATCTAATATATTTTTTTTCCATGTCCGCTCCCAATGTGGAGCATATGGTCTCCTAATGGAGTTATCTTAACAGAATTTTTCTACGAGAACTGCTTGTTACTCAGTTGCTCACTCTTTTTTCGAAGAGAGTAGGGATAGAAGGATAGGGATAGTGGTTAGCTAATCACTCTCGCTACGCCCCGTGAGGATGGGATGGGTGGAAGGGAGGACTCAGACTACGAACAGATATCCATAAATCGATTTTTTTTTTTTAAATGCCCTAGGGTACTCAACGTTGTACCCACCACCACCCACTACGGCTTCACACTCTTACAGAGTGTATTCCGCAGCGTAACAACGTTATGCGTGTTTCAAATGTTTGCCAGGAATGTCCGAGGAGAAATTCCTCAAGACTTGGTTGCATGCACTCTAGTGTGCAGTAGGTTATGTTTAAAATAAGTGTTAAAAAAAAAGAAAAGGTAAAACAAGGGGTTTAATGTGTTAAGGAATTGCGTTCCAATCGCTTTCCATAAGACGCCGTAAACTCTTTAAATGCCTTGTAATTTGTCAGAGATGCAACCAAGTCGGCATGACCGACGGGGCCGACAGATCCGACTGATAGTCGTATCGTCTTGAGCAATTTTTCCCGTTCGTTGTTCATGTCTGGACATTCCCAAAGGATGTGATCAGCATCCTGGATCATATTGCCACATTTACATAGTGGACTATCTACCAACCGGCCAAGCTGGAAGAGCTTGGCAGCGAAGTGACCATGGCCAGTTATGAATTGGCTGGTCCAGAAATCAGGAGTCAAAACTTTGGTTATCTCCATTCGCCACTTTATTTTCGGAAAAATTTATAAGTATGCCTGCCCTTAGAAGAGTTATCCCATCGATTCTGCCATATCCGCATTGCAGCATCCATTGCTACACTACGAGATGCAATTTTATGAACATTAGGAATGTATGGATTTAGTCGAGGAGGAGGCAGTAAAGGAATCCCCATCTCAGATTCGAAACCCTTATGTAGCATTACTGTTGCACCTCTTATTTGAATATGTAGATCTAGCGGAAGTATACCAGCCAGGACTGGCAATGCATCTGTTGAAGTAGTTCTGTATGCTTTAGTTAGGGCTATCAACGCACTACGTTGGCCGCTTAGAAGGATTTTCTGGATGAACAGAAGGTCGCATCGCTTGTACCATGTACTAGCAGCGTAGCCGGCAATTCCCATGTAAATGGATTCGTAAGCGATTTTAAGAGCACTAGCCCTCAGGCCCCAGTTACTACCAGCTAAACGGGAGATTCGGTAGAAAGCAGTGGTAGCCTTGCTTACCGATGTTTTGGCATGGTATGCAAATGAAAGTCTGTCATCCAGAATTATTCCAAGGTAAGTGACCCTTTCAGAAACTTTTATCGTGGTACTTCCCATGCGGATAGTGGGAGGCCTATGTCTATTGAGTGCAACACCACCCTTAAGGAGGATAGCTTCAGTTTTCCTGGGAGCAAATGACAGCTTATTGGTGATACCCCAAGCTGAAATGGATGAAAGCGCCTCTTTGCTGTTTTTTTCTAGTGCTGCGCGACTGTTCGCACTTACCAGGAGTAAGGCATCATCTGCGTAAGCAAAAATGTTGCAGTCAGGTGGAAGAGAGATCGATAGAAGATCATCGAATAAAATATTCCATAACAAAGGGCCAAGAACGGAGCCTTGTGGACAGCCCATTGTGGTGTTCCGTTTTAATATAGTTTGACCAGTTTCATAAAGAACCGATCTACCATTGAAGTAGCTTTGGATTAGAGCATATATATTTCCAGGGATTAATCTCAGTCTAAGTTTCAGCAGAATAAGCGGCCAAGAAGCACTGTCAAAAGCTCCAGCAATATCCAAAAAATATCCCCAGAACATATTTGTTCGGAGAAGATTTCGCAGTGGCAAGTACAGTGCGGATTGCATCTTCTGTAGACTTGCCTGGTCTGAACCCAAATTGATTTTTAGATAGTGGTGCTATCTCAGCCAGATGGGCCTCAATTCTGGAACACATGAGTCTTTCCAAAAATTTTGCCAAAAATTGGCAGAAGTGTTAATGGTCGATAGGCTTTTTGGGTCCGACGGCAACCGATTGCCAGATTTTTGAATGACTATAAGTATCCCTGTTTTCCAGCAGTCGGGAAAAATGCCACTATTGAAGCATTGACATAGAAGTTTTGTTATTTCTGGCGCAGCGAGAGCCCAGGATCGTCTAACAAGAGTGTTATCGATACAATCTGGACCTGAGCTTTGCCAGATTTTAACGACTGGATGATTTTACCAATCTCCTCCTCAGAGGGCAGTGTTGAGTGGGCGGTATCAAGCGGAAGAGTGGCTAAAGCGCGGGCTTGTTTTAGATGCTCATTATCTGAGGATGAATCATCCTGAAGAATGAGCGCGTCCAGCAACACTTTTGCGGTTTCTGATTGGGTGCTGGTAAAACCATCTCCGTGAGGTCGTTCGATACCGCAAACAATCTCATTCGGCCTGCAATCGAGCTTCATTGCCCGATATGGGGGACCCCAAGGATTCCAGCCTCCCAGCGAAGAGACAAAGCTTCTCCAATGGTCCCTTTTGGCCCGAAGTATAGCATTTCGGTAACGGCATCGTGCTGATCTATGCGTAGCTGTCAAGAGATCAATTGTGGCAGGTGGGCTTTCGGTCCGGCGAGCATTTTGGAGTGACCTACTAGCTTTTTTAAGAACAACCCTGAGGTCAGAGAGGGTCTGCGTCCACCAAGGTGATTGTCCTCGATATCTCGGCTTGCAACGGCCTATAGTGCGATCAGCAGCATTAACTATATCCGTCGTCAGTCGCGAAGCAGCCAACTGCAGATCTAATACCAGATTCCTAGCCGCCCGGTCTAGTTTTTTGGTAAGTGCATTATCAAATTCTTGCCATTTATCGTGTCGCGTTCGAAACCTCTTGAAAAGTGCAGCTGAGACAGTGTCTGTGTTAGCCAGTGCGGGGCCTTGCTTCAATTCAAATGTCATTAGTCGGTGGTCACTAATAGAAGCGTCTTCGTAAACTCGCCAGCCACTGATTTGAAATAAAGTGTTCTCTGTGGCCAGAGTAATGTCAATATGGGATTTTCCCATTGAGTTCATAAATGTGGGTGAACTAACAGGATCATTAATGACCACCAGGCTACGCTGCACTACAAACTCTTCAATGACGGAACCGTCGCTCGTTGGATGGTCTATAGGAGCCCATAAAGGTGACTGTTCATTGGCATCCGCTCCAATGATGATATATCTGCCTTCAAGAGAACCGATCACCGAGTCCAACAGTCGTACCACATGCTCTGTTGAGCTTTCGTAGTTAAAGTACGCAGAAATCACCACCACCGTGCCACCTCCAGGAATGGTAATTTCAGCGCAGGCAATATACTCGGATGATAAATGTGAGAGGTGTAAGATTCCAATCTCAGGGTTGGCTACGTATATGCATGCTTTCGACGTCGGACTCGCATGGATAACGCGACCATCGTCAAAGCCCATTCTGGAGTCCCAACGGTACGGCTCCTGAACCAATGCTACATCCAGGTCACCAGCTCGCATAGTATTCACCAATTCCAGAGTGGTGGCTCGACCCCTTCCCACATTTAATTGTGCGAATTTAATCACCGCGCCGTCGAGTAATCAACCTTCGATTGCTCCATTAACTCTGCGTGTTGGCGTGCTGGGCATTCGGCACTATGAGTTGGGTGGTTGCTCGGTTTTTGTATTTATAGCATGCGACACATTTGGGGGGTTCTGCCTTTTTAGGACAGTCAGCCCTATCATGTCCCGAAGCCGTACAGTGAGCACAAACTTTATCTTTGGCGGAACAATATTTCGCCATGTGGCCGTATAAATGGCATCTGCTGCATTTAATGACTCCCAGAAAGTCTTGGAGGAAATATGACTCCCATCCCAGGAAGAGACGGTCGTCATGGATTAATGCCTCTCGGATAGCAGGGGGCACATATACAACGAAATGACATTTACCCGATTCTCGTGGGCCTGCCTTGTGACTAAGTTTTATCATTTGTTTGCCATCAAAGTCTCCAAGACCTGTTCTGTCTTTTGTAGAGTTATGTATGGCCTCCTGTATGTGGTTTTCTTCCATATTACTTGGCAGATTAAAAATTATTACACGGGGCAATTTTTTTCCCGCGATTTCAGCACGAAGGCCGACGTTTGATAGACCTGGGGCGTTGAGGAGTAATTTTGCCTCCGCATCTGTTTTAGGATGGACTATGATACCACCATTACGGATGGCCTGTACTCCCTGTAATCTGCACCCCCAGTGTAGCTGGAGATATAACAGATTTTACTGTTTTTTTAGTGGTATCCGAGATTTTCATCACCTGTCGGAAAGAAAAGAACTCCGGGGCGAGGGGTAGTCATGGGTAGAGTGGGAAAAGTCTGCTGTGGTGTGTCTAATTTATTTCTCCGGCGACCAACTACAGTACTCCAAGGCAAGGGTGTCATGTACTTGGGTGGAGCAGAAGTGACGGCAGTTTCAGTTATTCCAGGATGTTTTTATTATACTTTTGGGCTTTATCTTTTCTTCAATAATCCCTTCGAGCTTGGCTAGTTGAATAGCCATCTTTGTAGTTTCGTGACGTATTTGAAATAAACTGGTAGTAATTAAGTCAGCCATCTCTTTTTTGTTTGGCACTTGAGTGCGCAATGTATTTCATTTGTCATTCGTTCGATCTCGTTGACAAATGACGAGGATGAAATTTCTTTTATCGGTGTTTCGAGATCCCCTGCTGTTGCGTCTAGCAATGTTACTTCAAGTAAATCGTCAGTGCAAGCCGAGTGGTGCTCCTCCAGTGTAGATCTAGTCGTTATCCGTTTTTGAGCAGGGAGCACCGTTGGTGCTCTGCCCGTCATTTTGTATAATGTTCAGTGTGCGGCCCGTTCGACAGTCCAGTTGACGACCCACGGCCGGCGAGTGGATTGCGGTAGCAAATTTGTCACTAATCACTTTGCACTGACACTTGCAGTTTGTTAATGTATTTTAAATTAAACCTAATTGCTTGATATTCACATTAAAACCAACTTATAAAATAATGAATTTATTAGTATGTTCGAAAATAAACGATCGGCAAGTAAACGAGAAACGCGTCTATTCACTCCAACGGTTATTAACTTATTCCATAAATCGATTGAAAAAGGTCAATCTATGAAAACCGTCCGCACCGGGAATTGAACCCGAGACATCCGTAACCGTAGCCAGCGACGTTACCAACTGCGCCACTACATATATCACATAATTCTTCATTTTTTTCTGTTGAAATTCATCTATTTTTAGCGATAGTGAGCGTTTAAACAGATCAATTGACTGAAAATAAATTCGTGCGAAAACGACTCATGCTGTAAGGTAAGGTTCCATTCGGAGATTTGAACCTTTAATCTGAAATGCCAAGAGTTACAACTCGACTACGGAACCAGTTGAAAAATATATACATCAATAACTTAAATAACATGCGGAAAATAAAAAAAAAACATTCTCAAAGTTATCCTAGTTTGTTTTCAAAAATATACAACAAATCTAATATAAAAATGGAGTAGTTAGTAGTAGATGATGATAGTTTTCATTTAGCATCTTAACTTAAGTGAAAGAAGACTTGGCACATTCTTTGATTTACTGTTTCAGATAACGACTCCAAAAGGCGTTGAAATTATTATTCATACGTTGAAAAATACATTATCTTTATCTTCCCCTATTACATAATGACTATTCCCATTAATTATTAAATAACTTCCAACTTCTGATACCGCCTTTCTTTGTGAAACTGCAGCTGGTTTTGCAAAGCGGCGATAATTAAATATTGCGAATGAATACGAACGTCATTAGGGAGGAATTAATTATGAGTAGTCTCCACTGATGTGATTCCTCGCAGCATATGTTAAAAGATGATCAATCATCATCTTACAAACTAACCCAATCCAGACTGCAGTGAGCACATTATTCAGTTCGCCAGTTCAGAAACGTTTGTTTTTTAAAATATATTTGTACCTCGTAGATACAGCTGCAAACTCTGATTAGTAATAACTAAAGACATAATTGTAAAATTACATACACCCGATTCTATTTTAGCACGAAATATACGTAATGGAGACCAAACCACCGTGTGAAAGATAAAGAAAAAAATAAGATAGATTTTGTCACTTTAATGGTTTGATTAGTGAGATGTTGTATATTAAATTAGATTTACTATGATGTACTTCACACAACAATGTAAAAACGTTATGGGTCAATCCGGGAAGAATGATACTTATTATTTCAAGTAGTCAATATTTTTTTAGAATTTTTAAACGCATATTTAAAATTGTAAATGAAATAATTCATTATTATTTTCAAATAATTATCTGAAAACTTTTATTTCCAATTCGGCTCTTGATCTTTTTTGCGTTCATCTGTGGACATGCAGTTCTCTATTGACGTTAATTCCAGGAAAGTAGTCGAACCGAAATATAGTTTTACGCTCAATACTGTGACTGCAGGTTTGTTTCCAAATATTAACGTTTTTACAAAATACTTTTGTTCATTTGCAACAAATAATGAGACTGCCAAAATTCCCCGATGGATGTGTGTAGTCATATGTTTAAAAATATGAGAATGGCAATAGATGACATAATACATCTACTTACGTTTTTTTAATGAAAGTATTTTTTATGTACATTTATTTAGTTAACACTGTCTTAAACGACAGACGTCACAAAAATATAACGTAGGAATAGAATTCAAGTGAAACGTCACTCATTGATTTTTAAAACAACACAAATTTTTCAGAATAATGATTGTATGGTACCTCTAATTATACCATTGATATCCAACCTATTAAGTTCTTTATTCATATAGTTAAAAAAAGAACCAATATATCGTTAATCGTATAAAATTAGTAGTTCTCGACACGTTGAAATATTTGCCCTGCTTAGCTCTGTACTTGGGTAAACTATTTTTGGTGAGTGCATTTTGAATAAAACGCAAATGTAACTCCATGACAACTGAAGTGTTAAAAAAGCATATTTGTTTTTCTATGCCAGCTTAGGAAACAAATAAAATAAATAATCAAAGGCAAATCTAGTTAAATCAAATACCTACCCTCGATTATAAATAATCTACAATTGCCAGTGTCTTGCAATCAATGAGAAGCTTAGAACAGAGAATTGCCCAGCATAAGTTTGAAAACAATTAAATATTTTATACTTTAAGACATCGACTGAGGGTGCTTGATGGAATTTCAACATCAAATTTGGATTATTGAGATTTTGTACACTTCCATGTATTTTGTCACTAACGACCCGGGTTTCGCCTTTCGGCATCTTCAGGCATTCGAGCACACGAATGTTCCAGTTCCATTCGAGCACACGAAGCCAGTTCGAGTCCATTCGTGTGCTCGAATGCCTGAAGATGCCGAAAGGCGAAACCCGGGTCGTTAGTGACAAAATACATGGAAGTGTACAAAATCTCAATAATCCAAATTTAAAATTAAATATTTCTCTAGCAAAATATAATACAAAGATATCAACAACCATTCGGGCGTTTAACAATAATTTTACGTAAGTACCTCTACAGATAAGGTACATTTTTCCGGTTAAATTTAACAATGCACCGTAGGCTTTAGAAAGCAGTGCAGGTAAAATAAATATTTGAAAGTATGTTGTGAGAGCTCAGGTATATTACGATTTTTCATTTCGATTATGGGCTTATCAAGGACACACAAAGTACTTATTTGAAAACTTTGTTCAAATTTAAGCCAGCGGATGTGGCTGAGTGTTTTTTTCAACTATGTCCACTGCCAATGAGGAACATATCGTCGCTGTTCTGGAAGATAACACTAAATCGAAAAAATGATATTGATTTAGTTATACCAAAATGTTCCTTTTTTCAAACTCTACCGAATGAATGACTAAACTTATTTACATAAATATTACCATTACTTAAAAATAGTTTTGTAGAAACAAAATGTAAAAAGTATAGGATTTCCAACATTTCACAAACTTCAAAGCCCAATTACTCAAAACTAGTATTTTTCAGTTAGTGTCTTCTTCAACGACGATATGAACTCGTATTGGACCATCCAAAGAAAAGTTGTTTATATCATATTAAAATTGACAACTTTATTAGTCCACTGGTTGTGTAACAAGTTGGAACACGTTTTTCGCTTCATTGACAAGCATCTTTAGCCTAACGTAGACATTGATTATGATTTTTTACTAAAATTGTAAATGAAAAAGAGTGACTTTGTAAAACACCGGGAACAAAAAGATTTGGTGGTTAATCAGTCGCTCAATCTATCTTTTTTAAGAGAGAGATAGGACTAGTAATTAGCTAATTGTTCTCGGCATACCCTGATTAGAATTGGACAGGTGGGTGGTGTTGTAGACATCACAAACATGCATAATTTTGAATACAAAAACAAAAATCTATTTAAAAATGAGTTTTATGAACGTATCTGTAAAGTGTGGGAACCAATCGGCTATAAGCTCTGGAACTTTACGAAGTTGCAAAGTTCAAACGTAAATTCTGTTACATTTCAACTATAGTTACATCGTCTGTTTACTGAATCAGCGTTTTTTTAACTTCCATTATTGATAACAATACATGCACGTGTCAAAAATAATGCATTAGAACTGCCGCTAGGAATTACACACCTATTGTCCCATCAAAGGACCCCCTCTAAAACTCTATTTATCTACGATTCGAGTACCCTCCATCACAATATTATTAATACGTACACCTATGTCAAAACACTTAATAAATTAGCTCCACAAATTTATTTATGAATAGGCATTTCATTCATATCTTACATGAGAGTGTCAACTATTTTACATGTATGATTGAGCGTACAACCGGTTCTCAGACACCACAAGATTCGTTTTGAAACAAGTTTTTTGAAGAAATAATAATGACATAGAAATAATGTGAATTTTATAAGGTTCACAAGTATTATAGGGGTCAATCCACTTACATGTCCATAAAAGAATAAATGTGTTAATTTTGTTGGCGAATAAAATAAGGTATTCTACACAATGATACTTTATTAACGAAAAAAAGAAATATTTTCCCAGAGTCCGAGGCGATAAATTGCTTGACAAAATAAGCTGACCACAAAGACAGCGATGGGAACTTTCCTTATAGGATTAAGCCAATATGAGCTGAATCAGTGATGGAGTAACATAAAATAAATTTTAAATTATCATCCACGGATAAAACGGAATCGAAGATTTGTATCTGGCAGAATATCATGGCTTATAAATATGTAAGAGAATTTTACACTTTTAATAATTGATAAAAACGGCTGCACATAACGTTAGATTAAAACAGTACTCTTTCCTTAGGGATATACCTACATTCCGTATAGCAACAAATGGCTTCGGCTGCCCTTCTCCCGCTGGGTCAAATTCATTAAATAAAACGACACTGGTAAAACATTTCAGATATTTTTTTATAAAATGATAACTCGGAAATAAATATTTGAAATACAAAAGAAATACCAAAATTTAAGATTTATTCAAAGGTAAACGCGGCTCTGAACTTACGTTCTTCGATCCGGGATGTAAATCCTCAGGTACTTAGGTATATTATAGTGGAAACTGTTTGATATGAATGAACTACACCAAATGCTACGTTGATTCACACAATATTTTTCGTTTAAAGTGAAAATATTCCGCATTAGAAAATATTAAAAGGGCATTGACCAACTATCACTTAATCGACATTTTGAACGGCTTATGAATCGGATGTGTACAAGCAGTAAACAATATATATAATGATGCCACTAGACGCATACATTTAAATTAATATTTTAATTTTCATCACGTGGATGGTTAATTTCTTAGATACCTATCCCTTTACTAATTACAATTTTTTGTAGTCGGCTCCGTAGTGTAGTTGTCAAAGTCGTTGGCTCCGGTTACGGATGTCTCGGGTTCAAGTACCGGTACGGACAGTTTCATAAATTGATTTTTCAATCGATTTATTTAATTTGAATTGTTGAGATTTTTTACATTTCCATATATTTTGTCACTAACTAAATGAAGATGCCGAAAGGCGAAACCCGGGTCGTTAGTGACAAAATACAAAATAGTGTTGGTTAAATGTACAAAATCTTAACAATTCAAATTTGGGATTGAAATTCCACCAAGCAACCACAGTCGATGTCTTAAATTAAACAATCGATTTATGGATTTCTGTTCGTAAGCATGAACGTTTGTGATGTCTAAAATTCCCTCCCACCCATCCGATCCTATAAACGGGGCGTAACAAGAGCGATTGACTAACCACTAGTCCTGTCCTAGCCCTATCCTTCTATCCATAGTCTCTTCGAAAAAGAGAGGTTGAGCAACTGAGTACCGAGCAGTTCTCGTAGAAAACTTCTGTTGATATACCTCCATTAGGAGGCCGTTTGCTCCACGTTGGGACCGAAAATGTATAAGTATTTAATTTTGATGTTGAAAGTATTGGTGAATATCTGGCTCACTTATTTAAACGGGAAAAATTATTTCTGATAAAAAAGGAATTTCAAATCAACAAATAAATTTTCGTAATTTATGATATCGATTGAGGGTGCTTGGTGAAATTTCAATATAAAATATGAATCGTTCAAATTTTGTACATTTCCATGCATTTTTTCACTAATGCTGGAAATCCTGGCATGCTGGGTTTCGCCTTTATGTGGCTTCGGGCATTTGAGTACACGAATAAACTCACTTCAGTCAGTTCAAATTTGTATCCGTCATCGTTTTGCTTTCTTTAATGTCCTCTCATCAAATGGCGACATAAAAAGATTGGACAACAACCAGTACACCTAACTCAATCAGTAAAAAAAGGAGATCGAGTCATATCATACAATACATTGTTGAGTGGCAGTTTTTTTTACACAGTTTTAGTTTAAATACATACTGTTGGAATTCTTCATAACGAGTTTAAATGCTCGTGTGGTGTGTTTGGTTGTGATAATGGCGATACACTTAGCTAGAATGACCTGTGACTGACAACGAAGATTGAAATTCTTCATGATGTTATTAATAAGGAATGATAATAGGATTTTCTGAAGTCGTGGATGCGTGCAGTCTATACAAATTGAATCATTAGAGATTCGGATGGCGAGGCGCTCGAGGGGTTAATACACAAAACAACCTGACTTGGCTCTTTTCACTGCTTAACACATTCAATGCTATTCTCAGAAGAGCACGATATTTTCAACTTGTATTTTATATTCACAAGAAAACAGAAGCCGATTAAGAACAGTTGGTTTAAACTTTCTAATACTAGTCGATGGGTATAATACATCACAAATAGGAAAAATATCCCTACTATAAATAAAAACTACACACAGAGTACACTTTGGTTAGATCACATTTGTTACGTTTAAGAGTAATTAAGATAAAAATTACAAAAGAAATTAAAATAAGAAGATATACAAGTTAATACAAGCTTCACGCCATTGTCGGGTCCATGTTTTAACAAAACGTAAAGAAATAAATATAGACCATGTGTTGTTATTCTTGTGGAACTAGATACTTTGCTATATTTTTTTTTAAGTATGTCCGAGTAGGGATAGAAAAATGTGACTAGGACAGGACAAGTATTTAGTTAATAGCTCTCACTACGTCCAGTTTTTAGGATCGGATAGGTGGGTGGTAATTTTAGATATCACAAACTTCCATGCCCACAAACAAAAATCTATAAATCGATTGACAAATCTATTTATGAAATTGTCCGTCTGGTATTCGAACTCGTGAGGTCTGTAGTCAAAGTCAACGACGTTGACGACTGCACCACGGAACGACAACGAACGCTATATTCATCCAACTCCAATGGAGTTATACCAAAGAAATAATAATATAACTGAAGTCAATGTTGAAAAAGCGCGTTTAAAGTTTAGACAAATTTCGTCGCTCGCTGAAACCGAGTGGTAAAGCTCTATCCTTCCTATGGATGACGTACGGCTGCCATTTGTTTGAATCTCACAATCCGTTTATAAATTTGTATCCGAGAGCAGGCATGTCTTGAACAGAAGTAAGCTAAACCTGTGCTCTTTTTTTCTTCAACCACTCCGTTATCTCTCAATCGGGAGCAGATTAAAAAAATTACATGGTGAGGTAAGAAAAAATAATATTGTATTGTAAATATATATTTATGATGTGAAGGTGCGTATAATAAAACACTAAAATATAATTATTTTTTACATGTCCGCTTCGAACGTGGAGTATATGGTTTCCTAATGGAGGCATCTCAACAGAATTTTTCTGAGAACTGCCTGTTACACAGTTGCTCAAAAATATATTATAGTAAACCAAATTAAAACATAATGGGAAATAACAAAATACGAATTAAGTTCGACTTAAAGGAATAGCATGTTGGTCATTGTAAGCATACATAAAAACAACGAGAGTCTGGACTAATATACTTCTACCCTGCAGATAACCAACTCGACCAACAAATATCACAACCGCGAAAACTTAATATTAATCAATTTCCTTTTACGTATATAGCTTTGAGAATAATTTTTCCAGTGTACATATATACCTATCAATCGGTTTGTGTTATGAAATAATTACAGTCTGCGAAGTGTTACAAATAACTTAATAATAAAATAAATAAAATACTCCACTACCGTCTTGCCTTTTATAATGAACAGAATCAACAATAAAATTTTCGTTCCTGCCTTATACAACATTGAAATCCATATACAGGTCGTAACGTAATTATAGTAACTCATTAAAAAATCAAATTTAATTGATCTTACACAGAATTATTATAAATCTATTACAGTGGTATATCGAGGGTATACTGAGAGAAGGCATTAAGTCATAAAAACAAGTTCTGGAATAATCGTAAGTAAAGCATTTTGTTTTTCAAATTACTCTCTCACCCAAGTACAATATTGTTTGTGATTTAAAAGAATAATATTTTTGGCATAGATGAGTTTTTGTCATAAAAAATAACAGTATGATTTAATACTGTTTTTTTCAAAACCATTGATTTCGTGCGTTCTACCAGAGTTTTTTTTTAACTTTTTCAGAGTAATTGAAATCTTTAAGTCAATAAATCAGATCAGAACCTAAATTTATTTTATAAATTTTGTATTCTTTATTTAAGTATCAAAATTATTTTTAAACAGATACCATCCATTAAACGTGAGAATGTCGTTACTTAAAAAAATACACATACTTTTTATATATTAGGAAAATGACACGGTTTCGACTAGGTATTGTTAATATTTTATAATAAAAAATGTCACGTGTGATTTTTTTATTTATATGAATATAATAAATCCTAATAATCACGAGTTTTGAGCATTCTTACAATGATTCCCAATAAAACTCAACAACTATTGAAATGTGTATCCGTTTATAGCTACAGGCAGTGTCGCTGAATTATTAAGGAAACAATAAATACCTGCACAAAAAAACTTTTAAAACCAAACTACTTTTAATAAATATAAAATCCATTAATGGTATAATTTTTAATCGCTTATGACTTACGTGTCGTTTTGGATTCGAGGGGGCACGAAATCGGGGATTATTATTATATGTTCAATGGGAGGTAACGCTCCGATCGCCACGGCAGAGCAAGCTGTCAAATCAGATGCACTTGGAGTGTAACAAATTTGACAAAGAACTAACTAGAAAATGAAAATTAACGAACGAGCGAGAAGAGGCCCTTCCAAAGAATCTGTTGTGTCAGATAGGTACTGGACAGAAGTCGTTAATTATACAATGTGAAAAGTCTCGGCAAATAAAAATAAATGTATTATATATAGATATACCAGCACACAATGTTATTATACTTTCATTTTATGTACTTAAACAGATAGTCACGACTAGGCCTTTCAATCCCGGGATCCCGTTCAATTAGTCATTCCAGTAACTGTCTAATGATCAATCCCGAGATTTCAGGATTCATTATAAATGTTTAAAAATAAATCATATAATTTAAGATATTGACTGAGGATGCTTGATGGAATAATATCAAATTTGAATTGTTGAAAGACCCGGGTCGTTAGTGACGAAATACATGGAAATATACACAATTTCAAATTTAATACTTTCTGATTACCTACAACGTGTACCTCGGATTTGTTTATGTATATACTTTTTATAATACCTATATAATTAATACATGTATGCATTGTGGTCTCCCTCCTCTCATATTTTGTAAGTTTTCATAACTGTCGTAGACAGGGTCAGATAATATTGACAACAATAAAAATATAAACATAATAGTTAGTACAAATCTGTGCGGCGACCAAAACAAAACTAGTTGTCTCTTTTTCGAAAAAGTAGGATAGAATGATGGAAATTACATAAAGATACGGAATCGGCAATCAACAATACAGGTAAAGGATTATACGAGTAACAACTGTAAAACAGCAGTACTAAAAAAGCTGTCAAGCTTTTTATTCAAGAAAATATTTTTTTTATTATTTTAGACATGTCAAATCTAAAGGTAATTTTAATGACAAATTATATTATATATGTGTTTCATAATTATGTCAGCGCGAGCACTGTTTCGTCTAATTTATTTTAAAACATCAAAAATACATCTTTATATGGCAAAAAATCCCTGGTAATATCTATCACAAAATTAATCAATAAATTTGTAAAACGGAGTTTTACGAAGTAAATGCTAACAGAAACAATAAATGCGGCGTATCGTTTAACCACTACCCTACGAAGCAGCGCATCTTATTATTATTTGAATGCGGATGAAAAAAAAACCGATTGGAAGTATTTAGATAAATAAACTGAGCATTTAATCTTGCTCAGGCTAGGGTTGTCACTATATTATGAAATACTTCAAAACGTATTGAACTAAAAGATAAATAAGAAGAGTTAAATTATTTATAATGTCTAGTTTTGGCGGTGCAATTAATTATGTATAATTCAGCGCATAGTTTAAGGCTATAATTTTAATCCAAACACATGGCACAGACATATTCTATAAAGTATTATTATTGATCAGGACCGATTTCGACTGGCAAGTAAGTATTTGAAAAATCGGTTCATTAATTGTTAAATTCATTTCACCAATGCGTTTCAGAAAACATTATTCAGTTTACTTTCAACGCTAATATATCTGTGAAAGTATGTAAACAAAGGAAAATCATGACTTGCAGGTAAGGTCAACACAAAACACATGCACAGGCCGCACAATGCGACGATAAGTAACGAAGCCCTGACAACTAACTGGAATGAGTAATTTCTTACTCATTTATTTATTTTGTGAACGTTATGTGTTTTACATTTTTGTTTTCATCCAACGGTCCAAAGATAGCATGCTACAAGGATGAGAAAGGTTCACGTACTTCATTGTCAATAATTTTAAAACACAGTTGTCAGCCCTAACTGACCACTAATACATTAACCCATTGCAGCCCAGATACCAGGCATAAACGTGGATAAAGCATCATGCGAGTTATTGGATTTAAGATTTTTTTTTTAGTTCTTCTAAAACTATACAATATTGCCAGATTAATTTTCAATTGTCAACCATTAAAACAAAAATAAAAAAAACATTCATAGTTGAAACTTTGACATAACTTACATATTTTCGTCGTAAGCCCACGAAATATTGATATATAAAATATTTCTTTTAATACCCGTGAAGTCCTTACTCAATAGTTTTCATTACTTAAAGCAAAGTGAATCAGTTAACACAACGATAAAAAAAATGTGAAAAATACGACGAAATTTTTCATTACAAATTACTCAACCATGACAAAAAAAAATTGCCGCTATTATGAACCTTATATTATCTTCCGTCAACGCGGCTCAGATATCAAATATGTAGAAAATATTTGAGCTGACTTCATTTAAAAGCTCATATTGTAATGGAAATATTACGAGACACGTTTTTTAGAATTATGAGATGGCAGTATCATTTTTATATTATATATTTTGATTGGTATAATGTTCACCAGACCTATCCGAACCGTAGCCCGAGGAAGTACAATTCTGTGCAGCCCGCGGCATAAGTTAAGATTACAAGACGCAAATAAACAAAAAAATATATCGAATTTTGATTCTGATGCTCTCGCTATGAGTGATTTCATTTGTTGGTTTACCCAAAGTACTATTTCACCATAGTTTTGCCATTATTTTTAGCAAAATATGAATTCCATTCCTCCCCGACAGAACTGATTCAGTGATAATTATAACATAGCGAAACCAATTAACAATGAGAGTGATAGACACCTTCGCTAACGATGACCGGTAAATGAAATGACAAAAATACCATTTCTCGGCTGTTTTAAATGTATTAAGACTTGTATTTCGTCAGAAATTTTAATTAACTAATTAAATAAGTTATTCATATACTGGATTTACTAACATTTTCAATGCGGCCCGCGGACTACATTAAGTTGCACATCTGTGGCGCCGTTATGACAAAAGTTGATATGTATGTTTCTTTCACATTGGGTTTATTCTTACAATACAATATTTGTCAGCATGTAGTGACAAAATTCGGTTTGCTAGTCAATATCCACGAAGAAGATCCCTTGAATTTATCCATTATCCATTTGATTAGATTCTTTTGACAACTTTCCAAGATTCCTATTACTTCTCCTGTAAACTACGGTTAAATTAACATATCAACTTCTGCCATAACGCCACTGACATAATAAAATTTGTGGCGTCTGTAAATATTCATATCCCGAACAAACAAATATTCAATAGGTATTAAGCAATATTAGTTACGATTAAACAGAGTAAATGAATTACTATGTTGTATGTATTAAAACTTATAACGAAGGTACAAAATATCTGTGATAAAATGTGTTTTTTTTCGAATATCTTTAAAATCTCGCCTAAAAAATAGTCAGTAGGACCAATCCAGCACACTGTGAAGTCGAAAGAGTTGACGGCAGTCGTTGCACGATCTTCTCAAATAAAAAAGCTGTTTATCTCAAAATATCTCCGGACGGCAGAGTGTTATAGTTAGTTATAAAATAAATTCCTGTCCTTAGCTACCATGTAGTCATATTAATTTCACAGCATAAGAGAGGTCCGGTTTCATTTTTTAGTGCGTAAAAAAAAGATTTAATAATAATAAAATTTAAAAAAAAGGCTTTAAATAAACATGTTTCATGCAAGTTTATTGAGGCGGTGCGCATGCATTTTAAGTAGGCAGTAAACAATTTCATTAAAGATTAAAAAAGTTAAACTTTTTAACCGAATTCTGTTAGATATTGATTACATCGATATCCGTACATAAATAATAATTATTATATTATCTACATTAAATATACTAACTTAGCGGTCAAATTATTCGACAAGACATAGAGATTGATTTTAGTACGAGTTATAGTGTGTAATTATTGTTGGACTAGTTTTTCTAGTCATTGCGAGTTTTGGTAAATGTTCGGATTCATATAATTTATAATGTATTTTTTTCGGTTTCAGTCAACCGGTCTTATTACCCCACCTACTATTGTATATGTATACCAGTACACCAGCTTTTCTCAAATAAGGTTCCGCGATGTAAAACTATAGGTTCCGCCTAGTTGAAAAAATGCACATTAGATTTACACTTTGTAATGAGTTATTTTATTGTAAAAATTTTCCATTTACTATTTCTGTTCACTCTCCATATTTTTCTCACATAATTGAATGTGGTATAATTTTAGATTTCAGATTAGTAGTTATTAATTTGTAAGAGGTCCTTAACATTTGAATTGTAGACTATTTAATTTCGTTTATGTATACATAGTTAGTATGATTATCTTTAATTTTTTGTCATAGTTCTTGAAGCCATTGTTTGATATATGTACATAACTTGTTTAACACTCATTTTCAAATAAATAGTCTTGTTTAGTTTTATATCAGTTGGTAATGCTCACGATGTGCGAAATCGGTTTAAACATTATGCAAATGTGAAAGTAGTACAAAACAAATTGTGTTTTATTTTTAAAACATAATGCTTACCCACCAAAGTGACTTTAGAGTAAGATACGATTTCAAGAAAGATTGGGTCGTTTCGCCAGTGCTCAGCCAGTTAAGCGACAGGTATACTTCCAAAAGGGATTTTGAGTCAATGAATGATGATTGCACATTTTTTTGCTGTTATTCCATTACACGGGGATTAAGCAATGTAACCAACGTAAAATAAAATCCGACTACTGGCGATGGCCGACTTTAGGAAGAAGGACCATATTCAAGAAGATTGTCTTGTATTATTTTTGCTGCTTTGCATAAATTCTACATCTGATATAAGTATTTCTTGTTATATCAAAACGGCAATATGTTCCCATTGTCAAAAAATTGACATGTTAGTGTTGCCCACTCAACTGATCAAGAAAACATCTCCGTTTCGATCTGTTTTCGATTATGAGAAACAGTCTTCATATACTTATTTTCCTAATCTTTGAGTATAAGCGTAAATTACAAAAATTTATTAAGGACCGAAGAATCTAATTACAAAAGATAATCAACGTCTTTGAATGCAAAGTAATTTGTCAAAGTATAATCACTCTCGATGCAAGTCGATTTAAAATTTAAAAAAAAAATTTATAGCCCAGCAGTCACTAAAACGGTCCGCCAGAAAAATTCACAGTTCCGCGGGTAAATGTGGACATTACTTGCATTTGTTTAATACACAGCAAACAAACCCGGAAAAATAAGTGTCTTGTAGAATGAACGATGCAAGATGTATTAAATCATTTCGATCTCGTAAGACGTAGAGCTAACTGCATTGCACACGTTTTGTTTTATTTTAACCTCATTTCCAATTTTTTTAATGTTGCAAATTTTTCATCGTTTTATGATCGAACCTTTACTGGTTGATTCAAAATTTCGAGTTTAGTGGTACGTGAGGTCAAAGATTTTGACGACCGCTGCTATAGTCAACTCCGATGCATTGGATCAAATAATCAAATGATTTCGTTTTAAACATTATCCATCCAACTTGGCGCACACTGTGGATGCCTAATAAAGAATAATTTCACCAACAGAATAATGAAATAAAACACCTACAAGGACAAAAGGCTCTAGTGCAGGCCTGAGTAAACTGTTTGGCTGAAGGGCCACATTAGGAATTCAAAATACTCATCGGGCCGCAAGTAGAAAACTATTTTTAGAAATACATCCATTATTTAATTATTAAAAACAAGTAGTTCTGTAGTGACCACGAATTTTATGAAAAGAATGGGCCACACAGAAATACCCTTCTGGCTGTAGTTTTCTCGGGATCGCTCTAGTAAGACTAAATATAAACTTCGCCCCAGTCTCGCCAACGAGATGAGAAGACTAGTCGTAATACAACCTAAGCTTTAAAAACAAGTAGGGTAGAGAAAATGATAGGCCTCAGCGTGGTAGCAAACTATTCCCTGTACTGCCCCATTTTTAATTAGTGGATACGTTAGGGGGGTGATTTAGCAAGGCAATTATCCAAACATTTCTAAAAACAAATTCAGGCATTAACTGAAAAAACATTCGAAATTTTAAACACATAGAAAATCTTATTTCATTTTTGACATTTTATATCACACGAAATCAACATGGACATCTGCTGCGGATGCTCCAGAGGAGCCTGAAACCTGCCTGTCTCTTCTACCAACCGGATGGATTCAGTCACCTTGGAAGGCCGCTGATGACCATCCATATGATGTACTCGGCGAAGCTACAGGACGCTGCGTTGATTTGGTACTCCGAAATCTGCATGACGAAACGTTGCAATCGTTTCTCTTTGCAGAATTGACTCGGTTAAAAGGTGATTGATTCTAGTACATTACCCCTTTTCTCTTCCGACACAAAAATATGACTGACAGAAGGAGATGCCATGAATGAAATGAGCAATCCAGTAAAGTTTATCTCAATTTTGTAATAACGAGAGCGAGTAACTCGGTAGTAGCATTTTGGTTGAAAGATTTGCGTGTCTCACGGCCGAGCTACACGCGATTGTAATTAAATTATACATACATGGTATTCCTTGAATTACAGCCAGCCAACAATTTAGCAAGTGGCATGTAGCAGTAGCCACACAAAAAGACCTAATCATGCGACAAAAAATCACAAAATTTTATAAAAAAATATTCAAGAGTAATTGAAATTAAATTCAAAAATATAAATTCGATTTTTTTTAAATATAACACATCTATATATTTGAATAACTGGTTAATTCGGTCTGACGATGTTGTAGCGAAACATGATCATCACCCGTTAACACAGATACTTAAAACATCCTACATACCTAAAAAAAATCAATTTTAACTTGAAAAAATATTGTTTGAAAGTTTTGACAAAACTTGGTAGAACCAATTGTCGTAAGGCCAAAATATAAGTGTTTACTTTTTTTAGCCGTATTCGTTCCCAATGTGGAGCATATAGCTTCCTTGTGGAGGATCTCAACAAAAGTTTTCGCTCAACATGTCTTTTTTTCTAAGAGAATAGGGCAAGAAGGATGGGACTGGTGGTTAGTCAATCACTCTCGCTTTCGAGTGGGTTGTAGGGAATTTTTAGTTCTACAAGAATTACAACATATTCTAGTTGACGGCTATTTTGGCTTCATACTGTATAGTTCTGACCATCGTTAAGCCGAAATAGTATCTTATAATTCTTGCAGAACTAAATATCTACTTCGACATGTTTTCCTGATTTCATTATTATTAATGAAGTTATTAATGCCACCTAAGTTAAATTGTGCAGTGAAATATAGATAATATCGACGGTGTTTGGCCAATTGATGTAGCCCCCAAAATTTAAATTGTTCAGGAGCGAGTAAAAACTGTTTTTTATCGAAAATATTATATGGTGAGTTGCTTATGAATCTTTGAAATGCACTCATGTGGCGTCGATATAATAGTGGCTTAGGCTTGCATCAAGTGGCTGGGTCAGAATTTTTAAGCCTAAAACTAATGTACAATGATGTTTCCCTTCCAAAAAGTGGTCAATTGATCTTTCTGATTTATATCATTTGGCCGAGACCTGCTCTGTCGTCTTTAAAATGAGATCCAATCATCACATTTTCGTATTTTTTGAGGGTTACATCAATTGGCCAAAACACAGTTGATATGATCAATGCCGATTTCGATATTTTAATGTGATGTCAAGTGGTGTTAGTAATTTTATTAATACTAAATGTTCTTTGTAAGCCTCTCGTTAAGTCTTTGTCAGGTAGGTTTTATATTTTACACAAAATGGAGCAACTACTGAACTTAGTTCTTCGAATAAATTGGATTCAAATAGGTACGTAATAAATAAATTCAAAATTATAAACTGAATCTGAATATTAGGTATTATGAGAGACGCAGATAAGAAATTACTAAAATATTTGTTTATTTGTAACAATACAATTTCTTAGTTCATTTATCAAATTTTTGCTTGAAAGGGTAGTGGATCGAAATTAATTATCAAGGATGATTATTTCAAGCACATATTTATGGATGACTTATGTTTGACAAGAGTACTTACTGTTCTGTCAAGTTTCATTTTTTCATGCCATTTGTCGATTTGAATGTCCAGTCAATCGGGAAAGACTTAACCCCACTTAATCACTTTTAAAAACATTATGTTATATCTACCTATACATCAAATAATTAGAAGGTCATGATAATGTAGATAGGGAGATTTTTAATTGTAGATAGGTAATATATATATTATTATTATTTAAGTCATAAAGACAAAAATAATCGTTACCTACCTGAACACAAAATCTGCCCCATACCTAGTTCACAATTTATAATCCTTAAAAAGTTTACGCAAAACATCTTAAATTTGGATTATTGAGATTTTGTACACTTCCATGTATTTTGTCACTAACGTTAGTGACAAAATACATGGAAGTGTACAAAATCTCAATAATCCAAATTTAATATTGAAATTCCATCAAGCACCCTCAGTCGATGTCTTAAATTACAAAACATCTTATTAGAATACGATATTAATGAAATTTTAAAAACTTTATTGTAAAATTTGATGACCATTTTAAGTGTTGCAACATATTATTTGAAACGCTCGACTGAACCAGGGGTTTTTTTATTCTAATTTACTTGACATACTACATAATACGGTTAAAATATAATTTAAAAAAATGGCGATGTATGCAGGTATTTAGTTTTACAAGAATTGTCGGAAATGTTGAAGATAACATGAATTGCATACAACTCTATAGATACAGCGTTCTGTGATTTTTAAGTGAATTTATAGCTAGATTCTAAACGGAATTAAGTCACATAGAAAAAAGAATAAACATGTAATATTCGGTATGGATTCAGCGGTAACTTGGTGGAAATTCATTTTAAACATAATATTTGTGACAATTTAATTGTTAACCACCCCATAGCTAGTAGGTTACTCAATAACTTCGCAAAATCTATTTCATCGAAACTAGATTATATCTGGCTCATCTAATTTAATTAATTGACAACAGATCTACGGGTAGGTTGCAATAAAGGCATTACCGAAACTGAGATCCCGCTATTTTGATTGTTTTTTCAATACCGAAATACCAATTTTGAAAATGCAAAATACCGGTGTTCTTGAATTGAAAATTAAGCAAAACCGAAATGTGTATGTTATTGACTTTTGATTTGATGACTTGCTTTCAGTTTTTTAAATTTACTGAATCCCGATAATAACAATACAGTTCTGTAGAAAATTTAATTACGAAAAAGAATTCTCAATTATCATAGATAGGAATCAGGGTAACCGATAATTTATGCGAAATATTAATGTAATATAAATATGAAAAAGACGTTATAATACCTACGTCAAATGGTCATTCTTAGAGCAAAGCATAGAGAAAAATTTGATGTACGACGTCGAATATATGTCAAAATATTGCGTAATTCGCATAAATTATCGGTTTCCATGATTCCAATGTGTAACATTTTGACAATTTCCGATACGAAAAAAATTGCATTGTTTTCAGCAGTAATATATTTTTGCATACAAGGTTCAGCATCCTTACAATCAATATAAAAATGTATATTATTGATTTTAGGTAAGTAAAGATGGTAGATTCATAAGAAACAGGTATAATATCATATGCCTACACAGTGATAAAAAGTACCTGAGAAGGTACATATCGTTGTCGAACAAAACAGACTTTCTCAATCCGGTACACATGGAATTTTGGCCAAACAATACTTAGTTACGTATTTCAAAACAACATAAGATATTTGATTTAAAAATGATCTAGAGAATGACTCTGATTTAGTTAATCCGCCATTTCCGGATAAAATAAAATGGCTGCCAATCTTCAAATTAGGAAAATGAAATTGAAAAATCGACGATGGCAAACAATTATTAGCATTATATCGTTTATTTAAACTTGAAATCCACGTTCAAATCCCATTGCATCTACATATTTTGTACCTATTCTAATACTCGAAGGAAAAAGTTTTTTCATTTTTTATAATTTATTTGTAACGTTTAAATGGCATTGTTATTCTATTCAAATCTAGAAGCAAGTATTCTGTAAACGTTTTATGTACTGTAATGTAACATTTGTCTTGAATTTAATAAACTACCTACTTAATCAATTATACGAACGATTAGTTAATTATACAAAGTGTATTCATAAATATTTACAATATTACACTAATCTATGGGAGTGTAATTATTGTAATATTCCAATAACGATAACGTATTCTGTAATTTAGAAGCAATAATAAGTTATGTAGGTACATTATAATTATGTTGATTGCTGTCTGTATGTAAACACATGTCTTGCCGTCGCATGGCGATATATCTAGTTGACAGTTTTTTGATCATTATCAGCAATCTAATATCAAGATTAGCATTCAATAATAACACGTAAATTATCGAATAATATTATATACACATGAAAACTTTTCAGATTAAAAGTAATTATCTTTCTTACTTTCAAAGTAACAATACTAAATGATTTTAAATAAAAAATAATTTACAACACTGTGGATCAAATTCCATAACTTTAAATACTGTAATAGTTCAATGAATTCATTTCATGCACCCCTATAGCAATAGTAATAAAGCAATTATTATACCAAAACCTTCTTGAAACATATAACCGCTAACACTATGCCGGATACCTGGGATTTAAAAACTTTTGACCAGGTTGTCTGAAGGATAAGCTAATGAAAACCTTCACAATCAGTGATTATGATAGTTACGTATTTTTTATTATATTTATAAGTAACATATAAATAAAAACAAAATATTAATAAGTTTTATTTACCTTTTTGCTAGATTTTTCAGGATTGTTTGCTATGTAGTAATCCATTATAGGGTTGTTGAAAGATAATCCAGTTTAGTAAAACAATTTTTAATCACTTCAAACTTTTTCTTGGCTCACAAAAACACATTAATTATATCGTTATAAACTTTGTCACATCACTGTGGACCACGATTGCTCGGTTGTTACATTGTCCAATATTAATGTCACACTGAACAAACACGCGAAAATGTAAGGTGCACCGCTTATTTACGAAAACCGACAATATTTATTGTTAATGCGAGGGTACGCAGGAAAAATTCAAATGTTTCCAGACGCCATTTACGAAAACAAATAAAGAAAAAAGCGACCGGTCTCAGATGTGAACATGCCCGTACAGATTCCATCTCAATCTTTTCGGCGAGAACAAGCCAAATCAAGTTATCAACGAAAGAGACACAAATACAGGCACGTGTTCTTTTGAATCGAGATTGGGTCAATCGTCTCGAGAAGAGCGAGACGGCAACTGAAGAAATGTAAATAAACCCTTAATACGTGCGACAGGGACGGAAAGTTCCATCGGTCACCTTCCAAACACGAATGGTCAAACTTTTGAAGAAAAAATGAAATGGAGATGTTAAAATTTATGTTTTTTACACGCGCGTGAGGGTGACGGCTACAATACCGACTGTCCAATTTATTTTCGGTCAGGCTGTCTTCTTCTGTCCCGTCGTATTCCCGGTATTAATGCTCATGTCGTTCGTTTCCTTTCTTCCTACAGCGGGCGAACCACTCTGGGTAACCACAGATAATGTCTTAATCACCCACGAAGACTGGGCACTCAATCGGTATGAACTTGTTCGTTTAAAATTTCAAAAATATATTCTGTGTTGAAATATGCGAAGTAAGGTGAGCTTTCTATTTTTTTTCAATATTATTTTACGGCTGCTAGGTGAGTCAAGATGGAATGAAAGTTTGTTATTTTTGTGAGAGTTAGAGGTAGTTTAGCCGCGTGTTTTGGGTTGCGTAGGCGAAACCGGCGGAAGAGATGACAGCCGGGCTTACAACTCAACTAATACAGTCTTTCTCCGAAGGAACTGGCGGGGCTAAGACATTGGTGGGGGAGAGGCGGGTAGCCGGCTGATTTGTGGTGGGGGTGAATGCAGTGGCGTGACCTTACACCGGCAGAAGAGAAGAATGCACTCGGAAATAATGCACACCGTGAAATGCAGGAGGGAAACGTTCATAAAGAAGAGGACGTTTTATTATTGTTTATCTCAGTGTGTTGTCCACAGGTATAACGCGGAGATTATTTAATAATATTTACTCATCGGAATTATACAAACTCTTAAATAAATTGTCTGCAAGAGGTGTTTATTTTATGTCTTCATTTGTGTATTCCGGTTTATTCAAATTAATATTGCATGTTTTAATGTGCATTTGCATATTTATTTTTTGTGGTTCAAGCACTTTAATTAGCAGATTGCAACTCTTTGGATAACACGTATTTATTCGTGAAACTGGTCCCCATTTAAAAAGCTTAGTGGAACTATTATAATAAAGCCATTGATAAATTTTAATCTTTGACGGAAAGACATTATACTATATTTATAAATACCTGCTAATTATTTTATATCAATTGAATTATAATACATGCATACTGTTCTTATTTGTATAACAATTTGAATTAATGTTAATTTGTTTCCTAATATCCAAAAATAATGTTGTTTGGTTTTTTTCTTATATTATCATTCCATTATATAATATCATGCAGAGAACTTTATGCATTCTCCATGTTTACTTGTAATAATTGAGTATCTTAAAGAACCATTTCAATTGCCATATTATAAAAATATAACTAATTTACGAAATGACATTATTTGAATGATCAAATTAATGCTGTCAATTCTGATTGTTTTTTTATCAATTTAAGACATCGGCAAATGGCGCTTGATGGAATTTTAATATTTAATGTTTTATTTCTCTTTAAATGAAAACACAATTCAAAGCCCTAATTTATACAATAGTATACTTGCCTTCTTTGAGATTTTACCGTATTACAATGTATTTCTAACAGGTCACTAAACTGCTCATTCTAAAGTTAAAAAATAAAACATTTTACTCGTTGAGTTGCATCATTGTGGTTTTTATATCATCATCTTAAAATAACTTCATATAATTGGTCAGTTTTTTATTTATCACACTTTTCGGTGGGTAATTAATTTCAAAAAAGTATTTAATGCAATAATAAATTTTACCAACGGTGAGTGTGAAACCAGTTTTTCCCAATTCAAATGCGAAAGAATGTTTCTTTGTCAACTTCTTCTTCTGAATTTGAAAAATTATTAAATTTATTTCAAAAACCTGCATTTAGCTGTCTTAATCAGGACATAAAACATCAAATTGTTGACGTTGCCCACCTGAAAACTATCTACTTTTAAATATAACAATGTCTATTTTTCTCTACGTCTATGAACAGTAGCTATTCGGATTTTTTCATTGTTTCTTATTCGACCGGTAAATACCAGTTGTAGGTATCGATATATTTATTTCTAAAATGAATATCTACGTTTCCTATCATATATTTGTCATTTTCTTTAATATTTTCATAAGGGTTAGTCTTGATGATTTCGTTTAACTCATATTCCGTGTTCATAGACGAGAAAATTCGCTGGCAACGAATAGTTTTTCTTTTATCCATTTTTTTCCATGTTTGTTACTCAGTTGCTCAAGCTCTCTTTTTTCGAAGAGACTAGGGATAGAAAGATAGGGCTAAGATAGGACTAGTGGTTCGCAAATCGCTCTCGCTACACTCCGTTTTTGAGGATCGGATGGGTGGGAGGGAGTTTTAGACATCACAAACATTCATGACTACGAACAGAGATCCATAAATCGATCAAAAGATCAATTTATGAAACTGTCCGCACTGGGACTTGGACCCGAGACATCCATAACCCTAGCCAACGACGTTACCAACTGCGCCACGAGTCGACAATTCGAGCATCAGTGGTGTACACAGCAAATCTTTGAGTTCCATATAATATAAAAATATGAAACAGATTTAATAAAGCAACTACGTAATAGAATAAATATTTTCTTTTAACTTTCCCTTTGCTTTATATTTCTGATCAATCCCTTAACCAAAATTGGGGCTTCATTAGTAAGTATATCCGACTAGCAGCTGAGTGCTCAAAGTCGTGCACTTCATTTGCGGTGTACATGGGCTCGAATCGAAGTACGGACATTTTCTTAAATTAATTTTTTTGTCGACTTTTTTGTTTAAAGCTAAGGATGTCTCTTATGTCTTAAATTCCTTCCACCCTTCTGATCCTAAAAACGGGACGTAGCGAGAGCGATTAACTACTAATTCTGCCCTAGCCCATTCGACTATGCTTAACTTGAGAGACTGAATCAGTAAGCACTTCTCGTAGAACAATATTTGTTGAAAAGTTTCTGGTACATATGATCAACATTCGAAGCGGAAAAAATATTAAAAAAACATTGAGAGAATTGAATCACTTATTTAAAATTAATTCTATTTAAACTCATTGATATTATATATAATTTTTTTAAGTAGTTTGATTTGTAAGAGGTCTTAAGCGTTTTAATTGTCGACTATTTAATTTCATTTATGTAGAACTTGTATGTTTATCTATAAATTCTTGTCATAGTTTTTTAACTAAATGTTTGATGTGCTTTGTAACTACCAACAATCGATTTCATATAAATAGCGTCTTTAAGATTTATATTTTATCAGCCGACTATGATCCAAACCGTTCCTGATCATTATAAAAACGTGTAAGTAGTACAAAACAAATCGTTTTTTACTAACTTACCCTTGTCCACCCACCACTGCTTTCCCATCCGTTAATTTTATACGGCAGTATCCAGTGGCGTAACAAACGTTAAGCGTATATACTGTTGTTTTTTCCCCCTTCATTGGGAGTGTCTTTGTAGCAACTGCCCAAGACGTGGTGGCTTGCACTTAAGCGTGCAAAAAATCAATCCCTCCAGATAAATGAAATGCTTCTATGAGTCCAGGTCTACTCGCTCTCCGTATGACGCGGCAAATTTTTTAAAAGCCTCGCAATTTGCCTTATTCGCCACCAAGTCAGAGTTGCCGATAGGTCCAAGGGAAGGTGGACTGACTTGCGCAGGTCTTCCCTTTCTTTGTGCATTAAATGACACGAATCGTTTTTTACTTTCAAAATATAAAGCCTTTCCATCAAGAATTGACAGTTAACACCTTAAAAGTGAAATAAAATCTGTCGTATTTTGACACATCGACTCACACGATTCCTTTGTGCTAGGTATACTTGTGAGGAAAACTTTTTTTTTTAATATTTTATAACAGATTTGATCAACTATAATCAGAAATCTAACTGACAATATAAGCTGACTTTATATATATCATACAAATATATATTTATTTTTTTCCATGTCCGCTCCCAATGTGGAGCATATGGTCTCCTAATGGAGGTATCTTGACAGAATTTTTTCTACGAGAGCTGCTTGTCACTCAGTTGCTCAACCTCTCTTTTATTTTTCGAAGAGAGTAGGGATAGAAGGATAGGGCTATGACAGGACTAGTGGTTAGCTAATCGCTCTCGTTACGCCCCGTGAGGATGGGATTAGTGGGAGGGAGGACTCAGACTACGAACAGAAATCCATAAATCGATTGAAAGATCAATCTATGAAAACCGTCCGCACCGGGAATTGAACCCGAGACATCCGTAACCGTAGCCAGCGACGAAACCAACTGCGCCACGGACGCTCCATATATTATAGATATCTTTAAATAAATTTATATGTTCGTTTTGGTACAGTAAATCTAGGTAACTTTGACCCAGTTCTGAGGGTTTTTGTATTTTTATGGTTCGCCATTGCATATATGTGTTCTACATAGAAATGAACTAATGTCTTAAGATGAAATTTAATCAACATATATATATATATATTTAAATTTGAATTATTGAGATTTTGGACTTGGATTGACAATACGAGTCCATTCGTGCGCTCGAATGCCTGAAGATGCCGAAAGGCGAAACCCGGGTCGTTAGTGACAAATTACATGGAAGTGTACAAAATCTCAATAATTCAAATTTGATATTGAAATTCCATCAAGCACCCTCAGTCCATGTCTTAAATTATATATATATTTATTGTTATAATTGATATATATAAATATAGATAAAACAAGGTGGGCAAAAGTTTCATCCAAATCGAGTAACTTTGGCCTACGATACAAATAATCACTGTAATTACATACTGTAAATCCAGTGATTTTGAAGTCTTTCTTTATGATTTCGGATATTCTGTACATAATTGAAATGGGAAAAAATATACAGGATTTGGTTTACAGATTTGTAATACAAATTGAAAATATGGCTAATCCAATCTATTTAAAGAAAAGTTTTTAAGCCGTGTTTTATCATTCCAAGCTGACAGCTGACGGCAACAATTAAACAAAATATGTTGCACATTCATTCATATTTTTACCACCAAGGGCTAATCAATACCTTTGCTTAGCTAAAATATATTCATATGTTATTATATTATCATGGTATTATAACAGCACCTTTTTCCATGTAGTGGGCCAATCTTAGACTGATGGGCAAACTTACCCTAATTGATGGTATATTATTCATGCGGATAAGTAAAAAATAAGTACGATTTTTAAATACCGTTGTATCAAATCGATTTTTATCGTGATATAACTTGTTATTGCTCAAAAAAGGCTATTTTACAAAAAACGATTCCTGAAGTGCAACCATTATTAGAAAAAGATTCCAATGTTTTATTGTTGATTGGAAAAAAATATTGCACGCTTCAAATTCGCCCTGAAATTGGATTATCTAAGTAAGTTATTAATTTCCAACGTTTCTAAGAATAACTGTAACTGATTGTCAGGTGTACAGCGATGAAATTACGTATTTTTATTGCAGTTTCTAGAGAATTTTTCTTTAATGCGGAATAGTGCCGAAAGAAAAGAAAAAAGAATATAATATCACCGACATTGAAAATCTCTCGTATATCAATAAAACATATTATATTATACAGCAGAAGTTGCCAACCGGTGGTCTGCGGAACACTGGTGCTCAAAAAAATTTGGTGATCCACGAAGTTGTTGCAGTAACCAAAAATACGTAGTCTTTTTTCAAATATGCAGCAACAAACATCACACTTGCTATTTTTTATGATTAAAGAAGCGTTATTATTATTTCATAATAAGAAATGTACCTTTTATGATCGTTATTTTGTACGTGTTGGTTCGGTTTTAAAATAAAAATATGTTAGTGATGCTCAATGAGATTGAAAATTGTGAGCTTAGTGGTCAGCGAGGACGGAAAGGTTGGCGACCGCTGGTATAGAGAACCTAAGCGGTATCGATTCAGAAAATCTAATATTTATTTTGATGTCATTATATATATTTCTACAAGAATTATTAAATAGACTTCACATCTGTGTTGTCTGGTATCATAATTGGTCAAATCCATACATTGTTTTTTTCCAACTTTACTTAGAGTATGAAATTCTGGTAAACCATCTACAGAAATAGTTTAACAAACTTGAACAATTCCAACATTATTCCATGAAAAACGCAGATTCAAGTCTTCGTATAAAATTTACGGACTTCTTTTCATAACAAGTCAAATCTGAATCGGCCAACACAATTCACCAACCATGCCACGTTACATAACCATAGATCACAGTATTCGATACAAAATTCGTATCAAAGATAAACAAATCCCAGGATTTTTTTTCAGTAATGGTCAAATCCTTACTTTCGTATCAGAAATGGTGAAAATAAAAAAGGTTGAATTCATTTTACGTGTAAAAATGTAAAAGAAAACAAAAATTAAGCGTCTCGTAAAACTTGTGTTAATTTATAAAACATTTTTTCTATTTATCTAAGGTTCTATAAAAAGAGATTTGATACCAGACAACACATCTATTTCAACCATCATCAGAATTGCTTCATCTTTACTGTTAATGAGGATTCATAATTATACAGAGATGGGCGGGAGGGGCTGGTGCGAGACTCTTGTTAAATTAAAGAAAAACAATATTCTTAGATCAGTAGGTACCTAACTGCAATTTCTGTAGATGGCTTAAATGTATTAAAAAACATAAGACTTTGTTGCCTTTTTAAATATCTCGTAAAATACTTTTATTTCGGGCGCATATTAAAAGAGACTTTTTTGTCTATATCCTTAAAAACACCGATGTTTGATATATATATCGCTTCCAGATGTTCTTAAATGTGCAATACAACATTTTTGTGAACCTTTACCGTAATTGTGCACAGTTTTGAAACGGAATGCATGTAATATTTATTAATTTGTACAATCAGCGTTCTGTGTTTTTCGTGATAACAACGTGTGCTTAATACTTATTATTTGTCATCTTTTCTGATGTAAATTATTTTACGGAAAATTGCTTATAACCACATAATTAAGGTACATTAAGTAATAGGATAAAATAACAAAGTATTTAATTCTACAAAAATTTTATCAGTTAGTTGATAACTATTTCGGCTTTACGCCATCGTCAAGTTTAAGAATATTTCTGACGATGGCGTAAAGCCGAAATAGCTATGAACTACCTGATTAAAAATTTGTAAAATTAAATACTTTGTTATTTTATCCTATTATAATGGAGTTCTACCAAGTAAATGCCAATTCGATCAATACATTAGACAACATCCGATTGTTTTAATAATTATTGCGTATAATTGTAAATATAAGAGTGATTAAAAAATCTGCCCCTTTCCCTGGAACATCGCGAATAACTCTGAGATGAAACGAGCCTCTTGTTAAAGTATTGATGTATAACGACTAGGTAGATTCATTATCTTGTTCACCCACTCTAATGTAGGGAGGTCTCAATATTTTCCGGGACATCTACTTTACATTAATTGTGAATGCGCCCATGCTGTGTTGATTGTTGAGTATTCCACATTACGACATAATATTACACATTGTGTAATATTGTTATAATGTGAATCATTTTATAGAACATTCAATAAATAAATAAATTTTAATATATCCATCGTTTTTCTACGATTTCCCACTTGCTTGAATGAATTTGTCGGCGCCGGCCTGATTTAAGTACCCACCAGTTTACTGAAAGCTTTGTTTGGGTGGCCTTATATCATTATCTTCGATAACAATCATTCCAAATATGTCATACATATATATGGTTACCATAATTCAGACAGACATAAACGGACAAAAATGAATTCCTCTTTCACAACCAGTGGACTAACAAAGTTATCAAAATGAACTTTTATACAGTTACCATCGAATTCTTCGAAAATATACTCTTTTTTATCCGTCATAATACAATCCATTTCCTGTGTTTGTTTGTCTCTTTATTGAAAAATATATCGTAAATGGTAACCGGATAAATCGGAACAGTGAAAAATCAACACTGTGTTAATTTGTCACTGAACAATCATAAACATCAACCATTGCATATGAGTAACATTATATTATCTATGGCGTTATGCCAAATGTTGAAATGTACTTTTTTGTCATATTGGGTTTATTCTCACAATAAAATATTTGTCAGCACGTGGTGGCAAAATTCGGTATATTAGTGATTATCAACAAAGATCCATTGAATAAGTGTATTATCCGTTTAATTTGCATTTTTGATAAATTATTAAGGTTCATATTTCTTCTCATGTAAGCTATGGTAAAACTGACATATCAACTTTTGCCAAACGTCACAAGTGTACGACATAATATTACATGATGAGCACTTTGACGCTATGTAAAATTTTACATTACGATCTCTGTCGAATACATAACCTTAATTGACGGTGTTTTGGCCAATCGATATAACCCTCAAAATTAAAATTGTTCAGGAGAGAGTAAAAACTGGTTTTAACGAAAACATTATATTGTGAGTTGCGTTGTGAATCTTTGAAATGCACTCCTGTAAATTCTCTTATTTGGAGATACGGGATTATACATAGTGAGTGTCAATATAATAGCGGCTTACATCAAGTGGATGGGTAAGAATTTTTAAATCTAAAACCAATGTAAAATGATGTTTCCCTTCAAAAAAGTGGTCAATTGAGTTTTCTAATTCACATCATTTGACCCAGAACTTCACTAACTCATTTTTTTGGGTTACATAAATTGATTGTTAAATAAATCTTTTATGACAGTTTTCTGACATACAGCTTTGTTCGTGTAGTGTTCATATATGGAAAGCGGCCGTGCAAACTAACTCTATATACGCATCTAGAGGTGGAGGAAGACAACCTTAAAGGTGACTGCAGTGGATCAGGGTGACATCTATAGATGAAAAAATAAATATTTTTTTATTCATGTCATTCATGAAATCTAGCCATACAATTGTGCGAAAGTAAAAGCGAGTTAAGTTAAGTGAATTGAAAAACGAGTTAAATATTCTAAAATAACTACAATATTTACATATATTCATTAAATATAAAAAGGAAGAGTCGAATCAATACTGCTGAATTGGTAAAATTCATGTTTAAATATCACATTTTTCAAGAAATTTCAAACATATGCAACTCTTGTTTTGGCTCTCCCGAAAAGTACCAATATTAGACTTAACGCCCTTTTCCTTTCGCACAAAAGAATTATCAGCACCGGTTTCAGTCAATGAATGAGTATTTTCGATTAATTCTATCTCACCGAGAACATAAAAGAAGAGTGTGATATAGTAAAATTAGACTCAAGATATCTTTGACTCATAATTGACAGCAAAACAGGGATGTGGAGTCGTCCAAAAGAAACGTGACTCCGACTCCGACATTGAACAACAACCCGACTCCGACTCACATTACGATTAAAAAAAAGTCTAATTTTCTCAGGTTTTTTCCTACCTTTAATATTTATATGTAATTGGTCTTCAAATTAAACACCAAGCCACCAATTCGGCAAATATCAGAATTTCTCATATTGTAATATAATATACGCGTATATAATATGTATATTGCACAACAAGAAGGTGTTATAGGCATAAATAAAAGTGGAGGAAGTACATTAATACACCCAAAAATGCACTTTATAGATAAAATAATCGGAGTCGCTTCGACTTCGACTCCGCAGCCCTGCAGCAAAGAAATGATCGTAAATAGCCCCCGCTTGGTCACCCCAGCTGTATAATCAATTTTAACATTGTCATTTTTATAAAATAGAATCACAACGGATATGACAGTGTTAAAAAGTAAGCAAAATTTACAAAGTTTAAACCGCAAGATTTATGTCGGTCAGCTCATTTTGTGGTCGTAAAATATATTCCATAAACGTTATCGATTTTCTTATAAACGCAACATCCACAAAATATGTATTATCAAGCGGTAAGGCCGGTAAGATAATTTTTTTTACGTCATTATTATCGATTCTCGTCCAAATACAATGACGCACATATCTTAAAACTTAAAAAGTAAAAAAGGTAATGTCGCCATGTCGCTCCCAATTTGGAGCATATGAACTCCCAATGAAGCATATTAACACAAATTTGTACATCATATTATGTTCATAAATGCACATTATAAAATCAAATAAAATAAATAATTGTATTCGAGATTTTTGGTTGTTGTCTTTAAAGGTTCGGTGAAAAATCAGAACATGACGAATCAGAACAGTGATAAAACAACACAGCAATTTTTTTTTTTAATGTATTTATATGCCGACCGATGAGATATATATACAAGTAATTCTCGACTTACGAAGGTTCGCACTTACGACCACAACTTTTAAAAAACATTTTTCTTGTTATTGTATCACGAAACATCATTGCCAACGGTGAATGCATGCGGAAAGAAAGATCAGTAACAGCATTTTCAAATTTGGATATTTATTTATATACATATATATGTACCATCGGCGTGCGGCAGGTTTATCTCGATTTTGAATTTATTTATTCGTGAAGTAAAGCAATATTGTAATCAGAAAGGAATTTCAACGCAATTCTTGCAGGCATAGCTTTATTTTATCCACTTGCATTATCAAGCAAATTTTAATTTTCAACGCAATTCTTGCAGCTAAACCTTATTCTAACCACTTGTTTTACAAGGCGAATACTAAAGTTGTGTTCACAACCTTTTATTCTGTGTTTTATTTATTAAAAATAGGATCGGTGAGCCAATTTGCAATAAAATTGTGATTGTCGTTTGACAGCTACAATATAAGATTTGAAAGAAGTGCGTTCTGATATGTTAAAATTTTTGGCTACAGCTGCTTTATTACCACAACTGAAAGTGACTCCGCTAAAATGACCTGAACTGGACAATATTTTATTATTTTGTATGAAATTCGACTTACGACCGGTTCGACTTACGACCAAAGTTCAGAAACATATCTCGGACGTAAGTCGAGGACAACCTGTTAAACCAAATTTAAAAGAAACATTTTAAAAATTATCATAGATAATATGTTTACATGCCATATAAATATTTTTAATTTTGTTTCAAATGTAACTTCATTTTTTGTTGTAATTATCATGGTATTCTAAAAATTTTTTTTTTAAATTTTGCAAAACTCCATATGCCTATGACGTCACGCTCTAGGGCGGAAGGGGTTTTATATAATGTGATAATTTGTGATATGTACGTAAAAGTTTAAGTGCAAAATGTAACGATGGGGTAGGTGGGTATTAAAGAATATAAATAAAATTATATTTGCAAAATTAAGGCCTCAAAAATTCAACCTACAGTTATTATTTTATACTTTGTTAAATATGTCATTGTAGTTGATCTGTATTTAATTCATGAATAGATACGACACAATTATTGTGTTTTATTTTTTCACTATGTTGTTTTATCACTGTTCTGTTTTGTCAGTGTTCTGATTTGTCATATTTTTTTAGCCATGTTTTGTTTTGTCCGGATACAATATTTCAAAGCAACTGTTATTCTCTTCGCAATTGATAGCCCAAAATCGCTATTTTTATCACTAGAAATATATAAACTTCCAGGTACATTGACAAAGAGCCTGGTCACAAAACATTGTTGAAAAATTCTGTTACTAAAGTTTTCCTTTAATTTTTAATCATTTCTTTATGAATTTTTCATTCGTACGAATAAATATTTTTATCGCTTCTTAGATCATTTGAATTTGTGAGACGTTTAAGGGTTATAATAATGATAATTATTGTTTGTTGGACTCGAATAAATTATTCGCAGTGGACTAGTGTTCAAAACGTCAATTCTATTGGATTTATTAAATAAAAATTATACGAAACCGGTCCAGATCATTTTAAAAAATGTAGACGTAATTGAGAACAAATTGCGTTTTATTTTTTTAAAAAGTAATGTATGTATCTTCATCAGACATAATGCAAAATTAGCACTATATATAGGTACATACCATGTCAAAACGCGTAAGAACAAAACAGTGCACATCGAGCACAGTGTAAATCGAGGGAGAGTTGTATTTAAATTGGTTTCAAAGTTAAAAATAGCTAAACGGAGGTAATATAGGAAATGGCAAATGGTAATAAAACACAATTTGAGAAATCTCTAACACTAGCCGATTTTATTCAAAACTATGGCAAAACTTATAAAAAAACTTATTTTAATTTATTAATTTATTATAAAAGTTTTATGAATAGGAAGCTTTAAAATTAAGCATTGGATATACATAATATATCTTACTTATACTAATTTAACATATTAAATAAGTTATTTTATTGCTTATCTATTTATGTGAGGTGGTTTTTCGAATAATTTACAATAATGCTGAAATAATTATTAGTGGATACAAGATTACGAATTTAATATATTTGTATCGTTAATATTCATATAAATTATCATTTAAACGTGTTACATAAATAATGCATTACTAAAATAAAAATAAAAACGACAAAGTATAGATTATGAGATTTTTGTCAACTACCGACATCTGCTGTACAACAATATTGCAGTTTTTAATGGTTTGTAAGTCAGGTGACGTCTGATAGTTTAACCGTAATATAATAGATGGCAATACGTACTCAAATATTTATGCATACATTATTATGCAGTGTTCAGACCATATTATTATATTTTAATTCGTAAAAACAAAACAGAATATTAATATTGAAATAATTGTAAAATATGACTATTTCAAAAAAAGATTCTTATTTGCTTAAAATAAATTACTGTTCATAAAAAATATCTTTAGAAGTGCTTCTGATCAAGGAGATCATAATACAAATGCTTTCCTTCAAAATATTATCAGGTTGCAGTTTACATGTCTTACACTTAGTAATGTAGGCAAGATTTATATTAAATTAACTATATTTCTCTTATATATCATAATATATTATGAATATTGATTGAAAACAAAAATGTATTTTGTAAGATTCGTGTGGATTATTGTCACTTTATTTCAATCGAAAATTGAAAATTTCGTTAGCATTATAAGTAGGATGATCAGCGCCATCCACCATTAACTAATAAGTGGCGCAACTGCTATTCGCAGCCACCAAGAAAATTTTTCAATAGCTACGCAATGAAGTTTACAAATTTTAATTGATATCAATAAATCAGCATTATGGTTGCAAATTTGGTTTAAGAAGTACAAACATAGACAAGGAAAAATAAACATTTCTTCGAGATACCTCAGGCTCTCTGGTCTCTCGTGGCAGACTTAAGGAGAGTTAAAGCCCAACCAACGCTACTGCAACTTAAAAATGAGTTCATTACCTATGCAAGTAAACAAAATAAAAATTATTTAAAATAATCTATATGTTACGTAAGGAGGATATAATGAAAAGAACCATGAATGAAATATATTTGAGTTTTATTAAAATAACAGGGCCGGTATCAAACATGTTTTATTTTCTTGGTTTATAAATATGCTTTGGATAATAATTGTAGTCTAGGCATCCAAACATTCGATTCATTGATTTTCATGCGATGAGATAATTCATTGCAATGGTTTTGCATTATTTTTCTACGTTGATCAAGTTCTTCAAACGGAACATGTAACCATCACGCGATGTCCCCAAAATTTGCTTACATCCACATTGGTGGAGAAGGTTCAGAAGACATTCTTGAGACTTCTCTATTTGACGGCGTATGAATGCTACCCACGACTTTATCCAACTGACTTTCTCTTAGGCATGCTCACGTTTAATAGATTGAACGCTCGAAGAGTAATTTACCTGCCCACATATTTCTTTCGACTTATACGAGGCCAAAATGAACATTCCGCCATTCTTGAGAATGTCAAGCTTTATGACTATTTTTGAGGAATCGTGGACATGAATTGTTTGTTCGTACAAAGTGGAGAACCAGCCTGCCAATGATGATGCCACTGTGAAGAGCTTTAAAAACGTTCAACGGTATTACTACGTATGTTGACATATTCCGCATGGATATGAGTGAGTTCATACGGGCACTATTTTATAATCTATTATATTAAAGTAGATCTTGCCTCAGTTTACTAGGAAAAGTCACAAACTAATAATTTGTAATTTTTGTAACGTAAATATTAAATGAATAAATAGTCTACACAAACGTTGAACTACCTTTATTGTGTAGGAATGGTCTACTAGAATTCGGAAATTCGCTTGTTAGAAGGAGAAAAATTCGAGATCCATCCATTACCAACTCAATGCCATCGCTGCCTTTAAATACTAGACTTCGAATGGTTTTCGGTAATTATAATAATTATTCCACTTCTTACGAACTAGTTGGCAGCACCTGGCCGGGGTCTGAATATCGATTAACAATGGTGGTCCATAAATCGGCCGAGAGCGATTTCGAGCGATGAATTTATTTCCACAGCAATAATTAAAAACAATCGCTTTCTGTTTCTGCTTTATTTCATTTCATTTTTGTTTTAAACTTTTCATTTTATTTTTTTATTTTGCTTTCGTCGTTTCATGCATTTATTATAATATCGATGATGGTATTGTAATTGGTTCCCTACCAAAGGACACAACTTGATATAAAGGACTCAGTTCGTTACCATATTTTTAAGTTACTATCATAAAGCCAAAAAACTGTTAATAAAAACTTACCTACCAACCAATTCGTACCATTGTAAATAACAATAATTTTCTTCTACCTCAGAATTAATCTTTTTAGTGCCAGAGAAATTTTACTAGATATGCACTTGTAGGCCAGCTATGTAATAAAATAAGTCGCTTAAAAATATGATTTGGCATAAAATGATGCACATGTGCACATGGCTGTGTACCTTATGTGCAAACGAATTTGTGATAGCCCTGTGGCATCTACAGGAGTCAAGCTACAGCACTTATCAAGATTACAGATTACGTCGATAATGTCAATATATGGCACAATACAATTTTACAGTACAAAATAACGATGATAAGAGCTAGCGAGTTACCACCCTGACGCAACATACGGCGCGTTAACTCGTGGCACTCTAGAGGTTAAGTAAGCCAGTCTGGGTTAAAATACCGACTGTGCTGTATCAATTATTTATTAATTCCGATGTCGTGATCCTTTTTAAATTATGCTAAATAAAGATGATTAAATTGGCATTTTAGTGGTAAGACTTCATTATAATAAAGTAACAAGTAGCGAAGTATTTAGACCCACAAGAATTATAAAATATAGTTAAGACGCCATGATGCCTATATGACTATATTTTATAACTCTTGTGAATACTACCCTTTTATTTATTTATTATCGGATGGGTGGTGGTAAGGAATTTTAGATATCACAAACATCCATGCCTACGAACAGAAATCCATAAATCATTTTATGAAACTGTCCGTACCGGAACTTGAACCCGAGACATCCGTAACCGGAGCTAACGACACTGACCACTGTAACCCGACAAAAAATATCCACTAATATGGAGTCCATTAAACCAAAATATAGATACGCCAATCCACATAGCAGAAATTTGAATAGGGTCGTTTCGCCAGTGCTCAGCCAGTTAAGCGACAGGTGTATTTTCAAAAGGGATTTTGAGTCAATGAATGATAAATACATATTTTTTTCGCTGTTATTCCATTAAACAGGGATTAACCAATGTAACCAACTTAAAATAAAATAATTAATATTGTACCAAGCATAAAAAAATAGAAGTTTACAAAAAAATGACACTTCTTCCAGAAGTCGGCCCCCTAAGTACAGTGTCCCCCCCCCTTTCGTTATCACTATTTATTTGACAAGAAAAAATATTTGACATAATGCATATTTTAAAATACATACTTTTTGAATATCAAAACGTACGCCATTTCAAGTCATATTATTATGTCGCCATATGAATTGAAATCGGGCATCTAGTCATCCATATTATTTTCTCATTGATTTTTTACACCCCTTGAGAATGAAACGTGCAAAGGTTTCAACACTTCGAGTGATTGTCGGCAATGACAAAACGGTATATCTCAACTACAAAATATATTTGAACTACCTACATTCTCTTAGTTTATAATATGTAATATTATGTTCATTACTGGAATATAATTGTGCTGCGTCAAATAATGCAGTTGATGGATCATTGGGGATGCCTTCATTAGACAGTGGATCGATAATGATTTATACTTCTTTTGCTTGATAATAATTAAATTTTTGATAAATGCGAAGGGAAACCGGGTAAAAATAAAATATCGGGACGCCTGCACGAGAGCGAGCGAGATGCGAGGATGTGGATTTTTGATTGAAAATAAATTGAAAAAAAGATTGTTCAGAAATATGTTGGAATATTATTGGAAAAAAGAAATAAAAATTATTATTCTTAAAAAAATACCAAACTTAAATCTATAAGCAAGAAATTTGTCGAAGGGGATGCTTAGTTCAAATGAGACGAGTGAAAACATATTTAAATGAGCGTATTTTTTTTTGTTAAGCTTTGTTAGAATGATATTACATATATCTTTTTTATTTTACCATGTCAGCTCCCAATGTGGAGCACATTGAGTTCTAGTGGAGATATTTCAGAAGAAGCTTTCTGTAAGATCTGCTTGTTACTGAGTTACTCTATCGAAGAGAAGAAGGACAGAAGGATACTGCTAGGACAGGACTAGCGGTTAGCAAATAGCCACGTTTTTAGGATCAGATGGGTGGGAGAATATTCTTGGCATCACAACATCTATGCTTACGAACAGAAATTCTTAAATCGTTTTATGAAACTGTCTGTACCGGGATTTTAGCCCTATACAACTGTACCCGAAGCCATGTTGACCTTTGTACCACGGACAAAACCTCACTTTCAACTAAAATTATACTGACTATTTAATATTACATGTTGTTGAATGTTGGTTTACATATTTTCGGGTGTAGTTTAGAGATATAGTTTTAATACGACTCTGCGGAATGAAAGCAAAACAAAGACTGACTCCCTACGAATGTACGTCGACGCGAGACTCGCTTATAACAATTAAGATAACGATACTAGTTTTTTCCGTCCAGAAGCGGATGAGGTGCATCAAGGTGGACGGTCATATTAATACCCATGGATAAAAAATCGTACGACTATTAAAAACACATATTAAAATACCATTGTAAATTGCATTTTTAGTAAATAAAAATTACTATTAAAAATTAATGTACTTCTGATTAAGTATTTCGACATTGATAATTGTAAAAAAAGCTAACAATGTAATTAGGATATGGTAATGACGAGTTATACTGGACCAGTTATTCATAACCATATTTGGCGAATTTGATTTCATTTAATTAGGGACGTATATGGATGGAACACAAGCCGTAGCATATTTTGCATTTTACGACGTGTAAAATGTTCATCTGAATAAAAATAATAAAGCATCTTTAACTTTGAATCTATCTGTTAATCACTTTATGTAAGACAGACGAAAAAACATGTATAATCACTTTTAAGGTGTTAATTGTCTTGGTGGAAAGGCATTATTTACTTAAAATAAAACATAATATGTTTTTTACTACTTCCACATTTTTATACTTCGGTTAATAATGCTTTTGATGAGCGAAATCTTGTATAAGTAATATGTAATTTCCCATATGTTTCGCTTAAACATTTACGTTGAAAAGTAATCAAACGTATACCGCATGCTAGGAATTATCTTACTTATTATAAAAATAATAATTAATACATTTGTGAACTGTCAAAATTCTACGTATTCTCCCCATCTATATCAAGTCGCTTTGCTTCACAATGTGGATAATATATCATTTTTACGAAATATTTCCAAACTGTGAACACAATAAATATATTATTATTTTATCCTCGAAGATTTATTGATTATTTTTCAAATGCAATATCAAATCAAAAGGTATGATTTCGTTTAAAATATTAATAATTTGATTAAAGGAAAATTTTGCGTTGGAATTTATTATTATTTTATCAACCTAGATTGCGTAGTATGAGACTCAGGCTTATTCTTTGCTATGTGTTCAATGAACATCAAATTTAAAAGATATTTGTTTACTAAAACTAAATATTTTTTAATTATGTAAACTCGCAATGTGAAGCATATGGACTCCAAATAGAGCTTATCTCAATAGGTGTTTTCTACGACAACTGCATGTTACTCAGTTGCTCAACTTCTCTTTTGTTAATTTGTTAAATTTATTTCTGTTTTTATTATCTATTAAACTGAACCGTGTTATTGTTACCAATTATAATTTTACAGGAATTCTAGTGCAGTTTTCAGACTAACATTATAGCAAGGTTATTTATTTCTAGGGTAAACAATGATTTTATTTCACAACATAAAAATTTATGGTGCAATGTTTCTTCTACTGGACGTGGAGAGGGGGTAAGATACAAACAATAATAGTATTAATTATTAGTGCTTGGAGTTGACAATCCCAAAGGAAATACATTTAATAATGGTGAGTCACCTGTACTATTTAAAATGTATTTGGTAATAATTGATTGTTGTTAATTTTTTTTTTAATTTCTAAAAACTCAAAATTAATCGTTTTAACTCCTTTATTATTTACTCGTGGGCGTATTTCTATATTATTATTAATGTAGAAATGCTCCAATTAGTAAGAATTAGTATCATCGTTTACCTTCTGAATAAATAACCTTGCGATAGAGTTCGTTTGAAGATGCTTAATGAAGCAAAACACGTGTCATTTTTACCTTATAAATAAATATAATAAGTCTAAAGATGCCTAAAGAAGCTTATTATTTATACCTAATATAAATAATAAGCTTCTTCAAGCTGCTGCCTAAAGAAGCCTATTATTTATACTTAATATATCAACAGTATAAGTGTAGTGCTAGTTCCGTAGCCCTGAAATGGGTAGATCAAAAAACATTTATGTTTTTTTTATAAATTAATAAAATTGTTATATCTTTCGTGAGCGAACAATGATCAGTCAACATTTTTCAATATCCAATTATTATGTGAACAGTTTGATAATCACTGCATTCGAGAATCCCTTTTGTATAAACCCTTTTTCTTGTTGTTTTTGAGAAATCCGTTTTTTAATATTTCTCCTTTCCGACCAACGCTCCCAAAATCTTCTCACTCTTTCCAACACACGGCTCTTATTTCCATCTTTTGTTTCATTCAATTCATATTCCTCTGCGCATCTGTATATTTGTACTATATGACTCAAAAATATCAGTGCAATAAAATAATTACGATTATATTTTTAGTAACACATTAATCAGGCAAAGTATTATATCGATGTTGTTTTGGCCAATTCATGTAACCCTCAAGAAATACGAAAATGAATTAATGATTGGATCTCATTTTAAAGACGACAAAGCATGTGTCGGCCAAATGATGTAAATTAGAAAAATAAATTAACCACTTTGGAAGGGAAACATCATTTTACATTGGTTTTACGTTGAAAAATTCTGACCCAGCCACTTTTATATCGACACACACCCTACGTAAAATCTCGTATCTGCAAACATGAGAATTTACAAGAGTGCATTTCAAAGACTCATAACGCAACTCACCATAGGTAGAATATTTTCGGTAAAAACAATCTTTACTGTCCAATAACAATTTCAATTTTGAGGGTTACAGCGATTGGCCAAAACACCGTCGAATTATGAATTAAGTATATTTCGTTTACAATTACTAGTCGCAAAAATACTTTAATTAATGTTAGTATAAATAAAAAAGAATTAGTAATAATTAAATCGAATTCATAAATGAGTAACGAATCTCATAGTGTTTAGTTTAATAAAAAGTTATGTACGTTGAAACACTTAAATTTCATGATTTTCTTAAAAGTTGATTACTTCAAAACAAGGTTTTTCGACTCAACGCCTTCTGTCATTATAAAAATGATATAATAGTAGTTTGATATAAAATGTTATAAGAATATAAATGAATTAACTATTACATTTATAATTCTTGAATGTTTGCATTCCATAATTAGTTACATAATATTATATAATTACTGATCACTTCGCGCAACTCACAGTATTCTTCTTGCTATAAAAATGTCTTCAAGTTTATATTCAATGAAACTAAAAATCTTTTATAAATGATTCTAAGTACCTTTTTCAATTCAAGGAAAGGTTCACTAACAATTTCTGACGTCATACGTAAACATAAATACAGCTTGACACAAAATATAATATAATCTGAGCAATGAAGCATTCAATGTAGTTTCAATTGTCGTATTATTGTCACAAATATTATTGATTGTTTTGATTCATGAATTTATCATAATAAAAATAATTACCCAAACTTGTGAAATAAAATTTGGTCATAAGTCAGAACATGCCTTTTACCTTTGGCTGCATTATTGTTGAATCACTTCCAACTGCGTACACAAATACCCTGTTGATAAAATCCCGTTTTAAATACAATGCATACCGCGTTTTAGGTAAGTCAATTTTACAGTAATATTGAATCGGTAGACTAGTTACTAGGCTCGTAAGATTGATGCATTTGTAAATATAAATTATGCATTAATATAAATTAACGAAAACGTAAGACAGTAAACATGATTTAATTTAAAATATAGACTGAGGGTGCTTCACGGAGTTTCAATATTCAATTTGTGTATTTCGTCACTAACGACCGGGATTTCACCTTTCAGCAGATCCAGCCATTCGAGTACAGGAATGAATTCGGTTCAAGTTTTTATCCGTCATCGTTTTCTGTAAACTATTTAAACTTTCTTCAATTTCCTCTCATAAAAGTGTGACATAAAAAGGTTGGGTAACAACCAGTTCACCTAACTCAATCACAAAAAAAAAAATAGATCGAGTCATATCAGACAATATATTGTTGACTGGCTGTTTTTTCCACAGTGCTAATTTAAGCATTTCGAATCGAATTGTACATTCGTATACTCGAATGCCTGAAGAGGCAGAAAGCCGACAACCGGGTCGTTAAATAAAGAAATACATTCAATAATTCAAACAGAAAACGTGATCAAAATTTTGTCAAATCTGTTAACTAAAATTAAATATATTTATCTTCGTTTCATTTATTTTTGTGCCACGCTGTTCAAATCCCGAAGCCATGTACAATATTTTTTTATTATTTTATTTTTCACTTTTTAAGGTTGGCTCATCTGCGTTCATTTATTTTCGATGACTGTAAGAAATTTGAAAATTTGAATTATAATCCGAGAATATGTATTTTCGTTTGAATTTTTCAATGTATGCGTTTCACATTAACATACACACCCATACACGGGTAACATTATTATGAAGTTAACATTGTGGAGAGTCCACGGATAAAACAAGTACACTCATTTTTCAACAATTCAATTTAAATTTTTAAATCTTTTGAAAACCTTAAACAAGGAAACAAATACAGATGTAGCAGTGTATCCTGAACATACGAAAAAAATTAGTCGGCTATCTAACATTTTTATTTTATTATTTATATTTGCAATTGGGCTAGTACGTTTACTATGGTCTTATGATTAAACTGTTAAGTGAACCTGAAGTTTTAATACGCCACTCGTGCTCCTACAGAGAGGGCTGTAAATACAGGAAACATATTTTTTGGTAATATTCTAGTTCAGGGGTGCGAACCTTTTCCTGTCAGAAGGCCTGCATAAAAACTATGTCATTTTTAATGAAGGAAAACAATGAAATTTATTTATTTAAGTATTTGTTTATGCCAGTCAAAAGGCTGCAATTGAGACCTGATAAGGCCGCATGTTCGTCAACCCTGTTCTATTGTAAAGTAGCGATGGTCTAGCATTCTCGATCACCTTATTGAGTGCTTCCGTCGTAACAGCGTTTTGCATCGAATCGACGAATGAATATTTACATTTGCTTGACTTTTAGAGAGAGAGCGATTAGTTTCCAATTCCATCTGAAATTTAAAGTAGAGCGATTAACCGACAACCTGTCATCGTTAAATGAGTGCTGTTGAAGTAGATACTTCGTATGCATAAGGTTGAGAACACACTATACAATTAATATTATCATCCCGTAACTGAAATTGGATCTTTCCGTTTGAAAGGGAATAATTAAAACATAATACAAAATCAAGCAACTCAGTTTAAAGATTTTTTATTTTAAAACACGCGCTCCCAACTTTCTTACTCCATTCCTCTCCTCTTTCTCTGAGAGAATATAATTCACCCCTTACCAAGATAGTCTAACTCTAACTCAAAAGGTGGTTTCCAAATATGTAATATGTATTGAAAATATTTAATAAGCGGTAGCAATTCCCCCCTGGAACTCTAAAATTCAACCTAGAAGGAAAATCCTAGAGTATTTAACGTTATTCATGCTTCAAATTAGAGATATATACAGCTAGGAGAAGACTAGTGCTTAGTTAATCGCTTTTGTAACGCTCAGTTTTTGGAATCAGATGGGTAGGAGGGAATTGTAGAATCACAAACATGCATGCCTTCGAACAGAAATCCATAAATCGATTGAATCACGGATCCGATCCCTAACCATATTCGAATATTGTGATGAGAGTGACCGCTCGGCCACGGCGATCGTTAATAAAATATTATCGACTGTGAAAAGAAAAACGGACGTGTATTACTCACACAAAACGTGCTAATACACTTTATTCACATATAATATATCGACTGTAGAAAGGCAAAAGGACTAATCCTTCCGACTTTTCAAAGTATTTTTTTCGATAATCACAATGTATACAATTTAATACATGTTTTATTTGGGCTATACACAACTTTTTCTGTGTGGGTTACATCCTTTTTCCTTTCCACAGTCGTTATGGTTTATTTAATTGTCGGGTCGCAATGGGCAGAAAACATATGGAAATTTAAATGCTCCACCTCTTTTTTGGAGACGGCAAGAATAGAATAATGACTAGCAGTAAGTTAATCGGTGTCGCTGAAGTCCGAATAGGTGGGAGCGGATGTAAACATCACAGACATCCATACCTTTGAGCACAATTCCGTAAATCGATTGAAAAAGCCTGATTTGGAAGGACACCGCACCAACAAGATTAATTAAATTCCTTTAAAAATGTCGTCTGGTCCGTGGTCAGTGGTCAACCGGGTCGGCTTCGGTTACAGATCTCACGGATTCGAGCCTCGGACTCTCAGACTGTACGAACAGTTTCAAAAATTGATTTTTCAATCGATTTTCTGTTCGTAGGCATGGATGTATATGATTCCCTCCCACCCATTCAAACCTGACAACGAAGCGTAGCGAGAGCGACTAGCTAACCACTAGTCCTGTCCTAGCCCCATCCTTCTATCCCTATTCTCTTCGAAAAAAAGAGGTTAAGCAACTGAGGTACAAGCAGTTTTTTTGAAAAATTTCCGTTCAGGTGCTTTTATACTTACATGATTTTAACTAAAGAAAAACAAATTTTGACATTAAACATATTATCGATATTATCAGTTTTATAACAAAAAGCTTCTTGTATGTATATTGCAATATTTGATCAGATTGTGTTTCAGAGACCAGATTTTTAACGTTTGTTAACCCTTTCGCGCTAAAATAAATCTGTTGTAAGTTTAGGATTCGGAAGAGGGGGGTGCATTGTACTCGGAGCCCATGGCGGAAATATTTTCTGTAAATAGAATATTTTTAAAATAGACGTGGAAATGTTTTTAAAAAAAACTCATTTAATGCATTCGTACCATACTCGTCAGATGTGCAGTTGCCCGCAGGTTCTCAACATAAATAATTGTGTCTCGCCCAGATTTATGAAACGAAAATACGTGTGTTGCAATTTTCGAAGTGGACATTTTTATATTAGGTAATTCATTTTGAATTTGCAAACAACAGCATCGTCACGGGCATTTATTAAAATGACAGATAAAATAATTTATTTTTAAGAGATCTGTTTTCTAGGTATGCTAGTCAAGTTTCAAATGGATGTAATTTAAATTTTAACACCAACCAATTTGTAACTGGACGAGCAAGGAAATCTCAACATAAAAAAGCTTCACAGCCAAATTATGAGTAATTGCCTTTATTTATTGATGGAAACCTTTAAATACATTTGATAGATCATACATTTTTAATCAATTAATCAAAATAAATGGAATAAAATGGCCATTTCGAAAATTTGAGATAATGTAGTAATCAAACCCAATCCTTTTTTTTTGGTTCCAGAAATTGAATCAAGTATGTATGGAGAACTAAAATTGGTTCTTTAAATTCGTGTAAAAAGGGTTTATATTTACACATAAACCTTGAAAACAAGGGACGGTGCCATCCAAAAAGATCGCGGTAAAAAGAAGAATGGGTGTAAATATAAATTCAATTCTGAACCTTAACACATGTGGTCTATGTCGTTGGCTTCGGTTAATGTGCTCGTGGACTGAAATCCCAATACGGACAGTTTTATAAATTGATTTTTCAATCGATTCATGGATTTCTGTTCGAAGGTTTCTGTAGTGTCTCAAATTCTCCTCCACCCATCCGATCCTAAAAACTGGACATAGCGAGAGCCATAAACTAATCACTAGTCTTGTCCTAGCCTTATCTCATAGAAAAATAAAGGTTTAGCAACTGAGTAAAAAGCGATTCACGTAGAAAAACTTTTGTTGAGATAAGCTCCATTAGGAGTACATATGCTCCACATTGGGAGCGTACATGGTAATGAAATAATTACTAATGACAGGATATTGCCGAAACGCAATTTATCCATCAAAGTCTAATTAGAGATGATATTCATTTATATTAAACGGTCCGGCATGTAACATGCAACGTTCAATTTGGTTTTATAAAAACTTCAATGTATTTTTATAGTTGCTATGATTTTGAGTAATTCAACACATCTACAGATCTAAATATTTCCACAATTTCAGATATAAAATAATTATAAAAAAATCTAATTAATTTTTTTGAAGTAGTGTTTGAGATGAATAAAGTTGAGGAAGCATGTGATATTATAGAGAAAAGAAAAGGGTGCAACATCCCGTGCGGATGTGAACCCTTTCATACGCAACTCCACATCGCATTAGTGTTCCAGAGATGAAGTGTTATAATTGAAACTAAAAAGAGAAGAATACATGTAGTAAACTTAATGCACATTTTATTTAAAGTCGCCAGTCGTATACGTGATATATATATAAATAAGAAATCGCCAGTGCTATTTTTTCTAAATTCAGTTTTGTCACTATTTTTGTGGTAATAAAAAGGGTTATAAATAATTGCATTTTGTGCTAGATAGTATTCACTTGGTACACTTGAACTTTTGTTTCGATAGTTTCCACTTTGGATTAGATAGTATTAACTTAGTACACTCAAACTTTGATTTTAATAGTATCCACTCAGACACGGACTCTTTTAACAAAGTGTGTTAAGTTGTAGTAGGTTATGCTAGGGCTGGTCTGGTTTGGTTTGTATCATTACAGCTTTGTGCAACTATTGATTTCAAAATGTGAGTTTTTATATTGAGTGAAATATATTTCTTCAATGTTAAAATATATTTTATTATGTGGGATAAGTTTATTTTTAGTGAAAGAAGGTGTTTTTTGTGGAATATATTTGTTGTAAGTGAAAACTATTTTTATGAAAGTGAATACGATCTAAACAAAAGTGCATTTAATCGGAAGCCTAATAAAAATACAAAGTACTTAATAATGTGGTTGACTAATCGCTCTCGCTACGCTCCGTTTTTGAGATCGGGTGGGTGGGATTTAATTTTAGACATCACAAACATCCATGCCTTCCCATGAATGAAAATACTCTATGATAGTATTGTTTCTTTTACATTCACTTTGCAAATAAACAACTTAACGTCATCTATAATATCAGTAGATTATTGTTTTACCAATTATTGTTATCATATCGGTAATGTAGATTCCTGTACTGGATATTTAATGAATCACGACTATTTTACCATCTCTAAGCTAACTTTTTTCTAAGCCAATGTTAGAAGTATTTGGCAAAAGATTATTCGAAAATTTTATAAAGGCTATTGATGGAGCACTTCTGTTTTTCAATTATATAATATTTAGACAGGAAAGAAATAGGTCATTAAGGATTTTTGATCTGGAATAAAACATAGCGCTTATTTTAATTCAGTTTTTTTTGACGAATTTTTAAGATAATATATTAATAAAATACTACCTGCCCGTTACTGCTCCCTACGGGATTAGCGGACATCAATATATAATTACTATTACCAATAACCGTATACCAGAGCAGATGCTCTGATTACATTATGTGACATATCTCATGTTATCATAGCAATGCTAATTATTTTTAATTCGTACTGTTGTCGGTTGTTGTTATAGCAACCCTAAAAAAACAATTATGTAAATGTCAAAAAATAGTAAATTTTTGTAAGCATTTTTGCATTTATAATATACAAGTATTTTTTACCCGGTTTCGCCCAAGATAGATAACGCTTTTATTAGGTTATTATATTTAGACGTTGGCTAGCTAATGCTAAAATTAGGTTGAAATTTGAAAATATCGCCGTAAACCATACCTCTTACACTCTTCTTACCCTCTACACCCACAAAATATAGTCCACCAATTAATAGTAATGTTAAAAGTTGAAACCAGCTATAATAAAAGATGACAATTTTGCCACCTCAACTCTTGTTATGGCGCCGCAGAACTTCTTTATAGAGGCTTGTTGATCAGCATTTAATAATAGCTCCTGCAGCGCCACAAATTAAACATACGATCAAAGTCATACGCAAATTCTCGATGACGATTATTCCAAATGCACACCAAGTTGTACGAATTTACCAAATTCAGTTTTTACTAAATCACGAACATGAAACTCAATATTTAACACAAATATTTGCGTTCGCGTTACTATCTCAACTGTCACTTGCAGAATATATTAATAATGAGCAGTTGCTAGGCGACTGTTATTACTTTTTTCATCCCGCATTGAAACGTCAAAAATATCGTGTTTTCAGTTTTAGATTAAAAGTTGAGAGTTGAAAGTTGAAAGAAAATAGCACAGTTGAACTAAAAATTGCAGTCAAAATGACGTGTGAAAATTTCACGTCGCTAATGTGCGGCGTTTGGAAGGAGTTGTTGTGACCGACAGACATACAAACATACATATTCCTACATGTATTTTGTGCTATATAGTAGAGATTACTCGATTCAAAATATAGAGTGGAAAATAAAAAGCCATTTAAAACGTTCAAATCCTCGCAGAGAAAATAAAAAAAAACTTGCGTGACGTTACATATACCAAGATGTTCAGGCAATCAATGAATTTGCAGTGTTCCCTATATTTCTATAAGGGTTTTATTATTTATATGTACTTACTTAACTATTGAATCGTGCAGATCTTTGTTTGTTTTTTTTATATATTACTAGAAAATTGACTGCTATGGCATCTCAACTTTCGCCGAGAGAAATTTCATATCGCTTTTTTAGGATTTCCTAATGTAAGTAAACCCAACCCTTCCGCGAGGGGTCTCTTTTTCGGGACATTTTTAAATTTAAATTTGAAAACAAAAATGTAAAAAAATAGCTCAGAGAGAGGGGGAGACGAGGGAATGAATAAATATGTTTTTCGGGGGGAATAGTTTAAAAGTAGATTATTTTTTAACGCCATGGGAACGGTAACACCATGTTGGCTGGATTATATTAAATGAAGCTTGTTATACAGATGACGAACGAGCATAATGAAAAAAAGTGAAAAATATATATATTTCTCATCATATCTGCTTTCTATGTGGAGCATATGAACCCCTAAAGGTTTCTAAGTTGAAGTTTTTCTACATGAACGGCTTGTTCTTAGTTGCTCAACCTCACTTTTTCGAGGAGAGTAGAGATAGAAGGATCGGGCTACGACTGCACTAGTGGTTAGCTAATTGAAGCCACGTCCAGTTTTAGGATGGAATGGGTGGGAGGGATAATCGACATCAGAAACATCCATTCCTTCGAACGGAAATACAAAAATTGATTTTTAAGTCAATTAATGAAACTATCCTTACTGATATTCGAGTCCATGAGTATAGTAACCGAAACCATCGACGTTAGCCACTCGGCTAAAAGACAAAATATAATAAAAAAATGTAAATCTTCTTTTTATCCGTTGAAAATCGTTACTCACATAGCGAAACCGGTCTTGATTTTTAATAATACCTCATGTACCTATCCGTGAGGATAAAAAGTAATATAAAAAAAAGATTAACAAAATATGGACATAACAGTGACTTTTTAAGAAGGAATTTTTTTTGCATACCCGATCCCATTGAGGAGTATATGGACTCCTGATGAAGATATCTTAATAGAGTTTTTTCTACAAAAACTGCCTGTTATTTAGTTGCTCAACCTCTCTTTTTCAAAGAGAGTAGGGATAGAAGGATAGGACAGGACTAGTGGTTAGCTACACCACGTTTTTAGGATGTGATGGGTGAGAGGGAATTCTATTCTACGATTTTTAGCAGTAAGGTAATACGATGGTATACGGTAATCAAATAATAAATGTAAATTAATAAATAGAATTTTTAATCCCGACGATAATTTTACCCGGAGCCCTTTCAGCTGTTGAGACAATCTTTACACGTTATGACATCCTTTATACATTCGTAAATGTGCTGAGTAAGTAAATAAAGGATAAACTTCCCCTTTTTGGATTTAATTTTTACCTGTTTTTGAAGAAATTCTCAAATTACTCTTCCTTTCAATGACAAAACGAAAAAAAAAATCGCACATCACCTTCAGATCGAATAACCCGATAGGACGTCACTACAATTGATGCGGAAATTTATTTTTTTGTGTATTTTCATTATTTAAGTCTTTTTTTAACATCGTGTATTTATTGGAAGATCCTCAGGCGTGGTCAACTCTTTATAATAATCAAATATTTTATTTTTAGTTTTGAGTCTATTTTTATTGTAGGTGTCATGGCTTTTGCGGGAACATGGGCTCGAGTCTCCGATCGGACAGTTTGAAATATTGATTTTTCAATCGATTTACATTTTTTTTCCAAATTAATGGATGTCTGTCATCACTTTTAATGTGCTAACTGCGAATTCTTCGCATCTAAATTCGTCCGCATCAACATAGCAATCCTTACAATAAAAACGGCGCGCAAATACATAATGCGATTAGCTAACTACTAGTCCTTTTCTAGAGCCCTCCTTAAATTTTTAATCTCAACAAAAAAAAAACGTATTTAAATTTTTCACTATGCTCCACGGTGATTTTGAAATCAAAATTGTCTAAAATTTAAAAATAAAGAGATTTGAATCGCGTTCTACGAAACATAAAATAATATATTTGATTTAACGATGATTATAGAAAAAAATGAAATATTTAGAAAAATAGTAGATTAATGTTGTAAAAATGAATTTTCAAAACTAATTAACAAATCAATTAGACTAGAAATTCGACAAATGAAGAACAGGTAGCATGGTTGTTTATGAGTATACTAAATTTAAATTAAATAATAAATAATGTATCTATGTGCGAAAGGAGAAGATTTAAAATTTAAAAAAATAAGTTGAATAATATGTTCAGTGATCGGATCCCGATTTTGAAGCCCCTGATCTGTTCACCGTTTCGTCATAAGGTCAAAAGGGGTTGCGCTAAGTAGACACAAGGGTGCATAAGTTCGCGAACTTTGGTTTTTATGATTTTCCCATGCTTTTTAACATTTTTTTACTCAAAATTGTTTCGGTACTGAGGTCGCATCAATTGTTAAAACCATGACAAGTGAAAACGATACCCTTTTAATATAATTTTTTTGTTTTTTTTTATTATATTTTTACTTATTACGTAAAGAGTTTGGTTCTCATGCAATCTGAATTTTTTCGTTTAGGTAATTTTTAAAAAAATATTATGTAAATACAATCTTTATTGATTGAATAAAAATGTCGTCATGCACGATTCACCTAGTAACACTGCTCCGTTTTGTTAAAAAATGATTAGAAGTGTTAAAGTCCTAAACTCCTAATTAAGCATTTCAAACAGAGATCTTAATGATAACTAGCCATTCAGTCGCTCATAGTTAAGCCGCCGACCGTTATGATTCACTTCGTAAAGCTTAACGGTTCATAATAAACCTTCACCCAAAAATATATGCAAGGTTGCGCGTATAGCTATTGATTATTTGAAAAATATATGAATTTAAGCCCTGATTCACCTCACCCCGTTCTTTTAAAAATAAGGCAGCATTATTTTTGAAAAAGTATGTATTATCAATTTACTCACATTCAGTCTTCTTATTCGTCTCCTGTGTGGATTTTTAGTATTGCCGATGATGAAAATATCGCAATCCTCTAATGAATTTGCTTTGTAGAATGGCGAGAGACAGAATCATGGAGGTTTTTTAACAAAGAGTGGATATGGCCGTAGAAGATGATTTTAGAAGGGAATTTAGGTTTTTTTAATATAACATTTGAGGTCTTGGGCATGCCTGTTGTGATTCCTTTTGTCCTCGCGTTGATCTTGAGTGACATTAAAATCGTCATCGAGCTAATGTCATGCGTTTCTTTTTTGCAACAAAATATATTTTTATTTATTTAATCTTAGATTTTATATATTATAATAAATTAAAACTTCCTATTTAATATTTTTAATAAAACAATACTGTAGAATAAAGCTTCGACATTGTTGTTTTGTTATATCTAACCATCCCTTTCATGGGAATCGATCGTTTTAACCCCGACTTAAAAAACGCCCAGGTAAAAAAATCCTGCAGTGAATAACAATACGGTATTAGATCATCAAAAAATCTTCCCATACCAAATCGACCGTTTACCCCAAAATGAGTTTTTATTGAATAAAAAAAATAATACGCATGGTGATCTCTGGACCATTTATTTGAACTGGGGTTACGAACCCGCTACCCCTTCTTTAATAGGGGTGAAGATATAAAAATATGTACGTACTAAGTTATCCCTATTTTAGGTTAAGGAATGATTAGATTCCAAGACTATCTTGGCTAGTATGCACTGTACGGTTGAAGAGGAACCAGCGAAGAAAGTAATGTTCACCAAGAAAGAGCAGACAGGTGGAGAGATGTCTTGTTGGAAGCCAAGGTCTACTGCGGGATATTACCTTCATGATGATGAAGATTAGGAATCCATACATTAGAAAAAATTTCAAGAAACTATTATCGATTATTACAAACCTTTTCAAAACTTGTTTTTTTTCACTTTTTTAATGTACCAATTCGCAATTTTTACTGGAGAGGTATTACATTAATATAAGTTTATTGCTCTTTCAATGTAAAAAACGATAAGAAACGGTTTCACTCACCACGAGCATTTTCAACTGAAAAAAATGTGTTTATTGAATTGTTCAAATTTTTTACATTACCCGGGCTTCGCCTTTCTGCATCTTCTGGTATTCGAGTACACGAATGAACTGGAATTGATAAGTCAGGTCGTTTGTGAACATATGTATGGAAATGTACAGAATTTGAACGATTAAATTTTTTTATTGAAATTCCATCAAGCACCCTCAATTCATAACTAAAACGTGTTTTGTTGGTGGTCCGTGAAAAAATTTTGGTGATTCGTAAAGTTATTGCAGTGACATTATTTTAGACAACAATCCATAAATTTATTTTAACACGCAGAAACAAAAACTCTTTAATAAACAAAAATAAAAAAAATGTGTCTTTCGTCATTAGTTTTTAAATGATCAAGAAAAAATCATGGTACGTAAAATTCAAAATTGTGAGTTTAGTTGGTCTGTGAGGTCCAAAAGATTGGCGACCGTTGCCCTAGAGAAAGTAGAAAATTATTTAAATATTACAGAAAGGTGTATCTGTTTTCGTAAGTGTTTATGGTCTCATATAAACATAATAATTCAGATTTGTTATCGTGGTCTGAAAGACATGTAAAAGCGCGGCGAAAATAGATTCGTGATTGAGTCAGACCAGCGATGATAATAATATAAAGGTCTTCTTTTCAATATATTATCATGAAAAAAAAGCTAATGCGTTGTCCCAAGGGTCACAGCTTCGATATACGTTGCGTTGATATTTTTCATAGTCTGAGTCAAAGGGTACGACTTTTGCTCACCGCTTAAAATTACTTGTCCCCTTTTTATATTCTAGTTAAATTATTTAATGGCTCTACTTTTCTCGTATGGTGTACAATTTTCATGTAACATCAGAAACTAATCAAAATGGTCAGTAACTTATTCGATAAATGGTCAGTATACATGTCGTCAATTAATAAAATAAAAGCTCAACAATTTTTATTAAATAGTCAGTTATTAAATTAAACGGTCAGATATTTTTTCATTTTCTCGATTTCCTACGAGAACTGCTTTTTACTCAGTTATTCAACCTATATTTTTAGAAGAGAGTATGGATAGAAGGATAGGGCTAGGACAGCACTATTGGTTAGCTAATCGCTCACGCTATGCCCCATTTTAAGGGTCTGATGGGTGGGACTGAATTTTAGACATCACAAACATCCATGATTTCGAACAGAAATCCATAAATCGAAAGAAAAATCAATTTATGAAACTGTCCGTAACGGGAATTGAACACGAGCCATCTGTAACCGAAGCCAACGAAGTTTAACACTGCATCACTTATGTTTATCCGTATTGGTTTGTACCCCACACTTCCAAACATGTCCGGTCCGAATGTGGAGCATGTGGCCTCCTAATGGAGGTATCTTAACAGAAGTTTTCTACGAGAACAGCTTATTACACAGCTGCTCAACGTCTCTTGTATTTATCGATTTATATATGAAAGCTATCAATACTTATGTGAAAAGACTATGTTACACTTTAAAAATTAATCTGCAGGTGTTACAAGAATTACAAATATAGCTAGATATCGATGTACGTATTTTATTGAAATATAAATTTATTATTTATAAAAAGTTTGATACTTTCACACGACTGTTCAAAGGAAAATAATATAATATCGAGTTTCTTTTCAGAAAAGTGTGCATTTTTTCATATCCTCAAGGTGATTTTTACATTGCAAGCTTTGTAACAAAATATCGAAATAACTTAAATAAAAAAAGGATCAATGTAATTCAATATCTTTATAAATAAAGTAGGTTATATTGGCAACCCTTTTTCAATGGCTTGCCCACAATAGTAGCACTGCCCTTTTAATCAATAATTTATTTTCCCAGAACTATTACATATTTTATTTAAGTAATGATTGTATGATAGCTGACCGCTGTTGCACATTGGTGACACTCGGGGTAGGGGGTTCTATGCCGCTCTCTAGTTTCTAGAGCCCCTAATCGAAAGTTTATAAATTTTGATTTGAATTTACGTAAATATATCGAGACTCAACGAGTAAAGTGTGTATCCATAAAATATCGGCGTCGGTGGCCCAGTTGGTAGCGTCGTGGGCTACGGCTACGTATGCCTCGGGTTCAATTCCCGGTGCGGACAGTTTTCATAAACTGATAATTTAATCGATTTATGGATTTCTGGATTTTTAGTCTGAGTGTTTGTGTTGTCTAAAACTCCCTCCTCACCCACCCATCCAATCCTCACTGGGCGTAGCGAGAGCGATTAACTAACCACTAGTCCTGTCTTAGCCATATCCTTCTGTCCCTACTGTCTTTGATAAAGAGAGGTTGAGCAACTGAGTAACAACTAAGTTCTCATAGAAAAATTCTGTTGAGATACCTCCATTAGGAGACCATATGCTCCATGTTGGGAGCAGACATTAAAAAAAATCTGTTTTCAAAGTACATACATATTTGAATTGTATTGGGTTTTTATTGGTCTCTCATGATAAAATTAATAACAAGTGATATCAGTTTATCGCCATCAATAATTTTATCAACTAATCGCTCGTAGATTTCAAAAAAAGTGTAGCCATCCATGCCCTATAAGGAGACCATATGCTCCACATTTGGAGCAGACATGGTTTAAAAAAAATGTGTATTGTGTATTAATAAATAATTTTTACTTCCGATGAAAATCTTCCCGTTCCGTTCATAGATGAAAAACAGCCCCAGATAATGTTATTCCGAATCACTGAACAGTTGCAAGATAGCTTAAAATACTTAAAATATACAGTTTTTGATTCGGTTTCGCGAATACCTGCAACAAAGAAGGTCGCAATCCCCCGTTAGACTAAAAAAACGCATTGAAAAGATTCCCATAAAACCGGGAAACGACACCCCTCCTACTTATTCTATGGGAAAGGATTAAAAGGAGACTTTTTAAATATTAGAAGACGGCTCGTAAATAGGGGGACCATGCTGCATTGATAGAGATACGGTGATGTGTTTGTAGGAATCAGTAAAAACATGAAAAAAGACGTGCGTAATCGTAAGAACTCAATTCAGAGTTTATTGGGCTCGATTTCATGCTGGATCAAATTTATATCGGTTGAGGATTTGTCAATTTAACATTTTGGTTAAGATCCAGAATCTAGAGAGTAGAAGTAGAAAATCCGCACGATCTTATGAATACATCCATTGTGCAAAACCTTTTATATATTACTATTGTTTATTACCTGGCTTCGATCGGCATAGATTCAAACTCCTCCTTTATTAATTTAGACGCTAATGCTATTTCGGTTCGAGCTAATGTAGAAAGTTGAAAATAAACCATCAACAATAATACTCTTAAGAGTCAACAATTTTCGATAGCATAGTTGACCTATAAATGACAGGCAGAATGACATGTCCAAATGTCACGTCACTACTTTTCACCGTTTGGGAGGAAATCTTGTGACAGAGAGACAGGCATAGACATGTATTTTCTGTTGTAATATTATAAACACTAGCTTAGAAAAGATATACACTATATCATTCTTCTTACTCTAACATCCTAAATTTTATTTCAAATTAAATTAATCATTGTGATAATTTCGGTTTGAGTTGTGGTCGAAAAATGAAGGTATACGGTATTATTAATTAATTGTAAACGCAAAAACGATAAAACTTTTTTGATAGACAGACACACGGGGTCATTTGTTTTCTGGTTTATAGTATAAATATATATGGGCAGAGCTGCACGAGAGAGATCTTCTCACAATGCATTATTGTGCCAAAAAAAAGGAAATGGAAAAATTGTCGCTAAAGTGTACCGGAAATAAAGCTACCCCATCGAATACAATGCTCACCCTACGCGCCCTGCATAAAAAAAACATGTATAAAAACGGCCTCCACAGCTGAAACATGACTCGCCAATATTTTTGCGCATTAAACATTGTATTGTGGAGATAGCTAGCTGTATTTTCACCCCTTTTTTACGGTTTTTTGTGAGAAATTTTTAATTTTGTTTACAATATTTTTGCGCAAAAAAACTGTCTTATGTTGGGCAACTCGAATGCCGGGTGTTTCTTTGGAAATAATATTTCAAAGAAATAAGTACACAACTTGTATGATTTTGCATGCAGAGGAAACAGGAAAATGTTTTTAGGGATTCTAATAAACAGTCATAATTATTATAATTTAATTATAGTCTGTATCCGTGGTGCAGCAGCCAACGTCATCGGCTACGATTACGGATGTCTCGGGTTCAAGTCCCGGTACGGACAGTTTCATAAATTGATTTCTCAATCGATTTATGAATTTCTGTTTGTGGACATGGATGTTTGTGATGTCTAAAATTCCCTCCCACAAATCCGATCCTAAAAACGGCATTCGGTTATAACCGTATACAGCGGCGTGACCCAGACGTTCTACAATGAGTTAAATTGTCCCACTTGCATTCTACCCGTACTAATTTAAGGTAGCGAATCATGGCACCTGATGAAAAAGCGCACACTGAGAACAAAGTTTTCGTGATGCTTTTATTGTTGGTATGTAAAAATAAAGATGTGTCTTATAGCTGAGGGAGTATTTATTTAAAAGTACTTGTTATAAACTGTCGACAGAGAATTTCTTTTATTTTATTAATGGGTTCATTGTCATTAAAACAAATGCATAAAATTCCTAGCTATCGATTAAAAATTGTCGGCAATAAAAGTAGAAGAATTTCGAAATGTTTTCGGTATTTGGTTACTTATATCCTGGATCGCACAACGGATAAACTTTAGAAGCATGAAAGAATACGCAATCGTACATTACTGAAATATTAGTAGTATTAAATCATTAATTCCACAGTTTTTCTTGATCTTTTCTACGTTAAAATGTCAGCAGCTGCATACGCATCACGGGCGATGGAGGGACAGCCAACATACATTATTCACGAAAGGTGCTGGTGGGTAAAACAATTCGTATTCCGATATCTTTTTGTATACATAAAAGGCAGGTGATACTGATTAAATGCCTTGCAGGATCGAAGCCAGTCAAGATAATGTAATATTTTTCCAATAAATGTTATAAAATATTTTTGTTTATTCCTGATTTATGGATTCAGTTGAAAACACGGCCAAAGTAACGAAAGGGTTAATATTATTTGGTGCGATGAGAGGCTGTCTACGTTATGATGTGTCTGAAAAGGTTTTGCTGAGAGGTGAGCTTCAGTCATAAATTTTCAGTACTCATTAAGTTGAATGTGAACTCTCCGGGGCATGTATTCATACTCGATTAAAAACGAATTTTATTTAATCAAAGCTATAAACAAGAAACAACTGCTGTTTCACGGCAGTGAAACGTAGTACCTGCTGAAGATTACTAAGCTTATCCTAAAAGAAGCGTCGAGAATAGATCAATATAATAAATATCAATACTTCTTTTTCAAGAAATAAAAGACAATTTATTTTGTACAAGTTACATTTTTTAAAATAAGGACCGGTTTCACTCATCGCTAGCATTAACAAATAACGAAAAATAGCTCTAAACAGAATTATTAATATAAAATCTCTCTTTTTCGAAGAGAATAGGGATGGAAGGATAGAGCTAGTGAATAGTTACTCGCTATCGTTTTACACCCTGTTTTCAGGAACAGATGGGTGGTAGGGATTTTAAGACATGACAAACATCCATACAATAGAACAGAGATCCATAAATTGATAGAAAGATTAATTTATGAAACTTTTCATCTTGAGATTCTAGCCCATGAGATTCATCATCGAAGCCGAAGACGTGGACCACTGTAACACGGATCTGGACAACATATTTAATATAAAAGTTTAACAAAATATCTTTGTAATTAACACAAATTTGTCAATTAATGAGTTCAATAGTCTTGGCCAGGACGTTAAAATACAGTTAACTTAGCATTATTAACTGATCAACTGATGAGCCAAACTATGTCCTGATCATTATAAACATGTGGAAGTAGTAAAAACAAATTGTGTTTTATTTTTAAAACATAATGACTTTCCACCAAGAATTGACAGATAACACCTTAAAATTGGTTGAGTATATAATTATATTTAATACTAATTACGTGTTTTTTTTTTAATTTTTGGTTTAATTCGATGAAATTGTTTTTAAATTGTTTTTATGCACCGCTGAAAAATTGAAACTTTGCTGATATAATTTCGCTATGGGAACGACGAAATGCGTTAATAAATTAATATCATATGTCTCAACAAGGTAGTAGAGTAGTATAGAGAAATATGTTGATATTCGTTCACCTCTCGCGAATGGTTCGAATAAGTTACTCACAAAGAAATAATGCAATGTTCTGTTGTGTTGTTCGGGGCACAGCGGGTTATGATGGAGAGAATTTTATTTATTTGTGAGACTCATTATTTAAGCAAAAATCAAACCGGTGTCAATGAGACACGTTTTATTATAGTTATAATTAAGTAATTAATTTAGCCGACGGTCGCAAGGTGGCATCGTCCGCTGGCAAAATTTGAAAATGCTACTGGCAATGGCTCGGTTGACTGCTGGACATTTGGATAATGCCAGCCTCTGTGGTCTAGCGATAAGAGATTTATCCTAGCGAGCAGATGGTTCCTGAAATCCTTCTTCGTTGCGGTTTTAAAATATATGATGGGTTTTCAATTATTAGCTGTTATGTCAAATATTATTTTTATTCAATGTATATTTATAATCAAACGCACCCCCAAGAAACTTATAACTACGTTATAACACTATCTTTCCAATAAATCGAGCATGGTTAAGATATTGACACCGTGTAGCCCTGCATCGGGCCAAGAGCGTGGGGACTGTGGAGTAAATTCATTTATTTTCTTGGTTGTCATTGCGTTATGTGTCGCTCATAATGGCTGGTGGCGGCAAAATGATCTAGTATTTGATTGATTTGTGGTTTTTGCAGTGCTAACCTTTACACTTTCGCTTGTTCTTTGCATATAATCAAAAATTTACTCCATTTTGCTTATATCCATAGTTACAACGTGTCGTTCCTTTTTTGAAAAAACAAAAGAAAGCAACAGTTCATACGCAAAAAGGACGACACTGCGAAATGCGCGCGCGCGAATTTCCGAAAAAGAATTCAAAATCGTTCGAAAATTTTTTCGAGACAAATTTCTGTCTCGGGCGGAATTTTTAAGCGCGGAATCAAATTCCATTTTTGAATTTGACGGAACTTCTTATGAAAGTGGGCGCCATCTTCAAATCGGAATTTTATGCAATTTAGATTATAATTAGCCACTAATTATCGCGTAGAAAAAGTTTTAAATATATTCCGCTGTATTTTAAAAAATAAAACACAATTTGTTTGTACTACTTCCACATATTTATAATGATCAGGACCGGTTAGGCTCATCACGAGCATTATCAACTGATTATCAGTTGGTAATGCTCGTGATGAGCGAAACCGGTCCTGATCATTATAAATATGTGGAAGTAGTACAAATAAATTGTGTTTTATTTTTTAAAATATAATGTCTTTCCACCAAGAATTGACAGTTAACACCTTAAAAGTAATATTCCGCTGTCGTAAGTAAATATAAAGCTAACATCAAATGTGTATTCTTCGTATCAACCTCGTATTAAAGTAATCAATAAAGAGTTATGAAACAAATTTACAAAGATTGAAAATACTCTTTTTGTTTTATTTTTAATTATAATTCAACCTCTTCGATTCAAAGAAACGTATCAAAGTTTTCTTTCGTTTTCAAGACGGCCATTAACAAAATGTCTTCAGTAGAAAATATATCAAACTATATTTTTGTCAGTTGATCCAAAAGGAATAATCTAGAGATAAGTCTCATTGTCACTAACAGTATTATATCATTGTATATCCAATACTAAAAGTAATTCAAAATCGTCTAAAATCGAGAAAGGTACGTTTCTTTCACCTTAGGAGGTCGAATTATAACAACGATTTTGCATAGAAATAACAATTGCAGTTATTTAGTACGTAGCTTCTGTTTTGTGGGCCGAATTCAATTTCGTATTGGACATTTACTAATTTCTTTTTTTCGTTTAATAGGTATCTTCATACATATTTCACGAAACAAAAAAATGATTTCGAGGGGATTAATTACAATATAAATTACTTCACACAAATGTCACATTTACTTTCAATATAAACAAAGATGATATGTTTTTTTTTTATTTTATGATGATTTTTCGAAAAATTTATTTCGTATTAATAATAAAAAAGCTTAAGATTATTAGAAATATTCAGTTCGTTATTCTGATATAGGAAAAACTGAATTAATAAAAAATTAAGCGATATTTTTTTAATAAAATAATTAGTAATATGAAATGAAAAAAATATGAATTAAAAAATTATAAGAGCAAGCTTTCTCAATTTGTTTTATTTAAGAAAATAAAATACAAATAAAAATATTTTTTGTTTACCTATTCCAGATTTTTTTATTAGGATAATGGATCATTATGATCAGTACCAGTTTCTCCCATCGCAAGCATTATCAACTGAATTAGTTAAAAACGAATAGAGTTTTTTTTAAATTATATGTACCCAATGCCTTTCCATTAGGAATTGACAATTAGCGCCGTAAGAGTGATTTAACATTTTCATCTGATATAAACCCATTTGAAAAGCATATACTAACTAAATAGTTAAATCGAAGATTATTATTATTATAGATTGATAAATGTTCATATACATATTCTTCTGAATTAAAATAAATTTATTAATGTATCACTCACTTCTCTTAAATATGACAATTTGGCGAATTTTCTAATATAAGCGAAGAAGAAATTGGTGCGCCCGGTATTTGACTTCGTTTAAAAATGTAATTTTTATGCGTGGCGCGATACCTTGTATCAAAATGAAATGAATTCATTGAAATTATAATGGTCAGTTAAATAAAAAATACATAAAGGTGCATGAAATTTGAATCAGTATTCTTTTTAATGTGGACAAAGCACAAACGATATTTTTCGATATTCCCTTTAACCTAACCTAAACATTTACAAGAAGCTCACGTTATTACTCGTAAAGATAAAATTTTCATCTTGTTTGCTTTTACGATTAATAAATATAATTAATAATTATTAATTTAATTTTCCATTTGGGAATTCGAGCCGCCGATTATGAAACAGTGTCGATGCGGAACCTCAATGTCGTTACCACACGTCCACAAAAATCGATAAAAAAGGTATATCACTTTTAAGGTGTTAGTAAATTGTCAATTCTTGATGGAAAGGCATTATATTTTAAATATAAAACACAATTTGTTTGATGAAAAAAAAATTACTAATGTAGAAACATGTAATCTTTACAGGTCAGAGCTGAATTCTTTTTAAAATAATTACGCTTTCAGAAAAATTGATAATTTTTATCAGATAATAAATACCAGACCATAAATTAATGAATTATCGGCATCACGTTCATAATAATTATGTGTTTATGTGTGAAAACAATTCTTAGCTCGAAATATAAACAATGATATTTCCTTATGCATATGACTGTAGTTTAAATTCAATGTAAATTATTATAATTATGTACGATATTTTTGCAATTTGTCATTTACAATTGTTATATTTAATATTCATATTGTAGTCCCGCAGGCTTGTTCTTGAAATAATATGTCAAAAAACCTAGTCTTTAAAAAAATATATATATTTATTATTTACATTAAAAATACAAAATGTATTGATGTACAATCCATTAATATATTGTAAATTAATTTATGATACGATATTAAGCAGATTTTACTAACACAACATTAACTATTCGCAAAAAAATATAGTAAAATTATTTTTCCTTGCTTTGCTCTCAGCAAAATCGTTAGTAATATTATCTAAATCTATTTTATCTGTCAATCTGTGTTCTATTGAATTTTTTTTTATCTCAAATTGCTCAGTGTCGATGTTAAATAGTTGTTTTTATTAATTTCAACTAAAAAATGACAATTCAGCATGTTGAGACTGTTCACAACATTTTTTCTTTCCACCTCGACATTGAGGCTTCATGCTTATCCTGACATTATTTTTATTTGTTTATTACCTACGGAATTTTCTGTTTAAAAACGCTGCCTCCAAGAGCATGTCTTGTCAATGAGTAAAATAAACATTCATTCACTGAAATTTTACTGTTATGTTTCCATATAAAGTTTTATTTATTTGTAGATATTATGGCATGAAAATTATTTTTTAATTATAAAATTTTTGGCTCCTCCCCGGTTGAAAGCCACTGAGCTACAGTCAAATTTATTTTGTATGTTGCATGGTAAACCGATGATAGGTATTATATTATATTCAAAATTCAAAAATCGATGACAATGAATTATTATCAAGAAGGTAATTAAAGATTTCTACGGAATCAGCACTTCACAAACTGTAAATTTACGATGAAAAACTGCAATACACCTAATCCACGGTTTATTTTTAGACGGTGTTGAAACTGCATGGTCCAATGTAATGGAAGCAATCATTTTTCTATTTCCGCTTAATCTTTTTTTACATGGTTGCTTGAGAGTTTTTATAAGATATTCTTCTTGCTAAAATCCTGATCCACTGCTGTTATTCTTTTGTATGATATAATTGTAATATTAAAAATATTTGGAAAATGATGTTTCGAAACTTCATGAATATCGCGAAATAATTTACTGATAGTAGACAGAACAATAAAAAACATAATGATGCAAAGCATGACAATATAAAGTATATTTTTTTAGCGATCCCCATACAAGATGAATTTGTCGAAACTTGCGAAGTAAAAATGTGCTTTTTTTAATTGTGTATTGCATCATATAGGTCAGTATAGTGCAGATATACATTGGCAAGTGGCAAGACTACCTACGCGAATTTAAAAAATGTTTTTTTAAATATATCCACTATTATTTATGTTTTAAGCTCGAAAGGCCGACTACTGGCGACGGCTGACTTTAGGAACAAGCACCCTATTCGGCCCTCTATTAATTATTCGATATTCCAATAGTTGGACATAATTGAAGAAATACAGTTGGACTAAACTGACGCAGCTTCAAATTTTAAGTGTTATAATTCAATGTAGCAGAATTGAAATGTGTATTTATATTGTCTTTATCTGCAATTTGACAGAACTGGGAAAAGATTTACTCGTAAATTATTGTAAACTATACATCTAATTTTTATAGATGTTAATGAAATTTAAGGATTATCTAAAAAATATGTCTATAATAAAACATAATTGTACAATTTGGATCTAAAGTAATAAAAACCACTGTCATTCTAAAACAATCACAAATTACTAATTATTACATTTTGGAACTGATACATCTCTGTATTCTAAGCATTTTCTTATACATAACTAAAAACTGTAAATATTTGACTTGTTTCACTTTGGGACTGAGGTATCGATATATTGAAAACATCCATGTGTTTTTTATTGTTTTAAGTTTCATCCTAATGTCATTATCGATATTTCAGGAGCTATGATATCAACTGCATAACCTAATAATTTGTTTCGCTTGCCTACATAGATTTTGAATACAACGACAGGGTACTATCGGATTATGATCGTATAAAAAGCACTTACACAGCAAAACGTAGGGGTGCCGAGCTACATTTTTTTTCAATCAAGACCTAACCTGACCTATGGGTTGCCACACATCAAAGTTAAACTTTTTATACTTCCAATGGAGCTTTCGATTATGATATTGTGGTAAGGTCATAGAGATTTAGTAATTTGCCACAATTATTCCTTACCGAAAAACACATTCATTCCGAATTTACCATGTAGGTGCTGTTTTGTGTCAATATTAATTACACATTTAATATTTCATTAATTGCCATCAAATTTTTGAAAATCGTTCGTAACATAATTGAAAAATTTTCCAATTTGCTATTTCATTAATGAAAATTTATGATATAATTTAAGACATCGACTGAGGGTGCTTGATGGAACTTCAATATAAAATTTTAATTATTGAGATTCGAGTGCTCGAGTGCCTGAAGATGCCGAAAGGCGAAACCCGGGTCGTCAGTGACAAAATACATGGAAGTGTACAAAATCTCAATAATCTAAATTTTAATATTTATGAATTACTAGCGAGTACCCGGCATGCGTTGCAATGCTACTCAAAGAAAGAAAGTGTTTGTGTTTTAATTCTGTTTATTGAAGTGCTTTTGGACACACAACATTTTTTGTTTTTCTGTGGCGTGTACACGAATAAATCCGTTTTCCGAGATGTCACTATCTGTACGAATTTGATTCTTTAAATCAGTTTTTTTTAGATTTTTGATATATCTGGATTGTGAGATTGATTTTTACATATAATAAGACCTACTGTAAGCTAAATATTAAAACGTTAAGAGTCGGGCCGGGCCGAATTATACAATGTCTATATCCTTCACGCAAGTGCAATCAATAACCTGACAAAGTTTTATCGGAATCGGATGAACGGTATGGCAGTGCATAAGATACGAACAGACCCACATTTATTTTTATATATTTTTTTAACTTTTAAAGATTTTTAAACTCATCATTTTTTTCTCTTATTGCATCGAATCCGCTGTGCAGTGGTCAACATCGTTGGCTACGTTTACGGATGTCTCGGGTTCAAATCACGATACGAACAGTTTCATAAAACGATTTTTCAATCGATTTATGGATTTCTGCTCATAGGCTAAATTCTAACATTCCCTCCCACCCATACCATCCTAAAAACGAAGCGTAGCAACTAACCACTAGTCCTGTCCTAGCCCTATCCTGCTTTCCACACTCTCTTCGATAAAGACATGTTGAGCAACTTTGTAACAAACAGTACTCATATAAAACTTCTTTTGAGATACCTTCATTAAGATACCATATGCTCCACGTTGGGAGCGGACATGATAAAAACAAATATTTTTCTCACACGACTTTGATTTTTTGATTTGAGATTAGTAGTTATTAGTTGCAAGATGTCCTAAAAAAAATTTATTTAGACCATTTCGATTATTTTAATTTTGTAATTTGTATGATTATCTACAAATTCTGGTCACAATTCTTGAACCGATTTTTAGATATACCTTGTAATTATCAAAACTTTATTTTATATAATAGCATTGTCAAGATTTATGTTGTACCACTTGTTAATGGTCGTGATGAGCGAAAGCGGTAATGACCATTATAAAAATGTGGAAGTAGTATAAAACAAATTGTGTTTTATATTTAAAATATAATGCCTTTTCACCAAGGATTGAGAGCCTCATTAAGAGACTATATCGACGGGGGTTTGGCCAATTGATGTTACCCTTAAAATTGAAATTGTCCAGGAGAGAGTAAAAACTGTTTTTATCTAAAACATTATATGATGAGGTGTGTTATAAATCTTTGAAATTCGCATGTTTGCAGATACGGAATTATACGAAGGGAGTATCGAAATAATAGTGGATTACCAATGTAAAATGATGTTTCCGTTCCAAAAAGTGGTCAATTAATTTTTCTAATTTACATCATTTGGCCAAGACCTGCTCTGAAGTCTTTGAAATTAGATCCAATCATTAACTAATTTTCGTATTTTTCGAATGGTTACATCAATTGGCCAAAATACCGTCGATTATATTATATTATGCTTCACATTGCGAGTAAAAAAAACGTTAAAAAGGTTTGAAAAGTAGACATTTTTCGACCTAGAATATGAATCAATATATAGCATAAAAGTTTGACATAGATCAGGGTCAAGCGGAACGGGGTTTAATTATCCATTTTTATTTTGAGGAGAATACTACAAAACATCGGAAAAAATTAGGTTTTGGATGTAGTTTTTCTAGCAAGACAAGTTGGTTAACACCCAAAAAAGTTCCCCGACCTCTGGCCTAGATAAAAAATATTTACACTGGCTGTCAACTGTTCTACGACGGCAGTGTTTGGCTATCACAATTAGTGAATTAAGTACGTCTCAACGGTGATTGGAATTTCCAAATATGATGCGAGGGCAACTATCGGACAGTGTTGCATGTTTTAATAAAATATGTGGCCGCATTCGGGATCGCGGCAGACTTGGACAAAAACTTATTTAGTTAACAAACAAACGGCAGCGGTTCCCGCCAATTCCTCATCGACGGCCATCTTGGAAAAGAATGCGAGCGCTAACTGGCTAGGGACGGATCAGTATGATTATTAAAATTTCAAATTTTAATTCCCATTGCTCTGGCCTACGTTTACCAAAGGGTACGCTATCTTAATTTTGCTAAATGAGGAGTTGGAATCCATAAATAAAATCAATACGAACTTATATACTAAAAAAAATAATATTTTGACTCTTGCGGTACTACCATAGACTGCAATGAAATATGAATGAAAATTACACTTACGCTATACGAGTTATTGTTTAAATGCCCTAGCGTACTCAACGTTGTACTCAACACCACCCGCTATGTGTTCTCACAGTGTATTCAGCAACGTAACTATATTATGCATATTTCAAATTTTTGCCAGTAATGTCCGACGAGAAATTCCTCAAGACTTGGTTGCATACACCCATACAATGTGCAGGAAATTAAGTAATGAATAAATCATAATATTAAAAAAAGCTTTACGTATTAAGTTATTGCGTTCCAATCGCTCACCATAGAATGTATGAACTTTTTCAGAGATGCAATCAACTCGGGATGACAGATCCGACTGATCTTGAGCAATTTCTTCCGTTCGTTATTCATATCCGGACATTCTCAAAGGATGTGATCAGCATCCTGAGTGATATTGCCGCATTTACATATTGGCTAGGAGAGGATTAGTACTTATAGAAGCTAATCACTCTCGTTACGTCGCATTTTTACGATCATATGGATAGGAGGGAATATAACGTCGCATACTATGAATCTTACCAGATATGGTTTATCTTTTTAAATTTACTACTCAAATTTCAGAATTGATTTTTATGAAGTGCAGAAATGTAGTAAAAACTGAGATTACATCATATTCCAGTAAATATTTGAAAGAAGAATAGTTCTGCCCAATTCATGGTGTCGCTATGCTAATCGAAGTCCGGACCTGTAAATTTCACCAATTTAGCGTCCTCCCGATGTCGGACATAAAGAATAAAGATTTCGGGCCGCAAATATCTCAAATATGCTCCCAATGCGAAATTATTTCGCGGGGGCAAAAAGCGGCCCGCTCGGTTACGGCCGGCCCTTTGCCAAAAACCCGACCTGTGTGCCAAAATTTCATATTAGCCCAAAATTTATTCCCCAGACACGTTCGGTTTCACTATTATTGCAATGCATAATAATTGTGTTATAATTATGTGTCGAATTTTCACGCCTACATTTTCTCTTTGCTTCTTAACGGCAGTGAATCATTTTAACTAATAAATTTTCAAAAATAGAGGAGGTATCCGTATGGAGCTTCCACAACAACTGCTCGCTTTTTTGTATATAGATCTTCCAGCTCATTTACTCAGACATCACGAAATTATCCATATCCACAGAATTGGAAAAGCAATATTCAAATGATCACCATAAAACAAATATTTTTGATTTGAACCCGAGTTTTATACACTTTAGAAAGAGTTGTTTAACAATTAAGTATTTTCCTAGTATAGTCAGTAGAGTCAGGATATTTATATATATCCTTTTACTGCCCATGACAATATCAACATTTTGTTTAATTCCTTAGAAGGTTATTCGCCGTAGCATTTTTTGGTGGCAGTTTTGAGTTGTTTGAATCAGATAGATCGCAAAACTTTACATATAACTTGCATATTAAACTAAACTTTTTTGGATTTGTCTTGAACATATTAGGGATATGAAGTTTGACTTCGATCAGAAACGGAACATACAATGACAACCCCTTGTAACTTCCTAGGGTATATCTTGCGGATACCTGAAAAATAACAGTAAAATTCGGAGCAACTAAGGGATGCTGCAATGAATTGTACAACTCACCCTATGTTTAACAACCATACTATCTACTAAAAATGATTTTTCATATTTTTGATGAAATCAACAGCAGTAAATTCTAAAAAATAGGATTATAATACAACGGGTTACTTCTCGCTTTCGCATGTTATTTTAAATGCTAGTAGTGAGTAATTTCCACTGTAAATTATGATCATATCTAGAAATTAAAACAGAATTTATACATACGTTTAAGTTATTAAATTTGAATTATTAAGATTTTGTACATTTCCATTATTTTGTCACTAACGACCCGGGTTTCGCCTTTCGGTATCTTCACGAATTCGAGCACACGAATGGACTCGAATTGACAGACAGTAAACAGAGACTGCTCAAATTTGATATTGAAATTCCATCAAGCACCCTCAGTCGATGTCTTAAATTAAGTTTAAGTTATTAAAAAAAAAATATGTTCAAAAACATTTTCCAACCATATCTACTCCCAATGTGGAACATATAGACTCCTAATGGATTTTATAGAAGCAGAAATTTTTCTCCGAGAACTGCTTGTTACTCAATTAATGAACCTCTATTTTTCGAAGACAGTAGGAATATAAGGATAAGGCTAGGTCAGGACTAGTGGTAAGCTAATCGCTCTCGCTACTTCTCGTTTTTAAAGATCGGATAGGTAATTTGGATATCAGGAAAACAAAAATATCATAAAACATTTCAATTAAAAACAATTAATTTTATAAAAACGACATTTAAAACAATACATATGTCGATACTTCAGTTCCAACATGTAACAACTCAAAAAGCAAAGTTCTGAAATAATAGGGAAACAATATTTTGGGCAGGCTTAATCTCCTATAATACATTTAATTTTTGTTGATTTTTTAGGAAATTCTATGATTATAAAAAAAAATATTAATAATAGACTATTATTTCGAAATAGATTACTATTTCGTAATAGACTTCTATTTCGGTTCCGTGGCGCTGTTGGTAATGTCGTTGGCTACGGTTGGGGATGTCTCGGGTTCAATTCCCGGTGCGGGCAGTTTCATAAATTCAATCGATTTATGGATTTCTGTTCGTAGTTTGTGATGTCTAAAACTCCCTCCCACCCATCCGATCCTCACGGGGCGCAGCGATAGCGATTAGCTAACCACTAGTCCTCTCCTAGCCCTATCCTTCTATCACTACTCTCTTCGAAAAAAGAGCGGTTGATCAACTGAGTAACAAGCGGTTCTCATAGAAAATTTCTGTTAAAATACCACCATTAGGTGACCATATGCTCCACGTTGCGAGCGGACATGGAAAAAAATGTTTACAATGTAGACGAAAGGTTATTTTCAGATATGTTTTTGTCGATGTTTCACTCCTCAATGTCCACGCCCTGTCACCGATAAAATTCCAGTCTCAATTTTCTAATAGACTCAATAATTAAGAGATCATAATCAAATGTTACAACATAGACATTATTATTCATGACACATTTAGTCTGATGATGCTTCTAAAATAAGCGAAAGACGTGGCACACTTAGTTAGGCAATACTTGGAATAATAAAAGAATTTTAATTTATATTTTTTATTCAAGATCCATTGGAATGGCAGACCATTGGAAATGTACAGTTTAAATAAGGATATACATTTTTACTTAACATGTTTGTACCGTATTCGAACTAAAAAAACTTTAATTGGTTTTTATGAGAAGACAATATTTAATTAAATGCTGCAAGTAACTTGAATATTATCTAGCGAGTGCCCCCCGCATATAAAATCAACTTTTTTTACTCTATCAATGCTTTTGGACTTACATTTTTATATTTCAAATCGAAAAATAGGGTGACTATGACTAATTAATGTGATATTATTTTGATTTTTATTTTTATTTATTTAATATTAGTAACCGTACCCGATGTCTAAACTAGCTAGTACGTCGGAACTCGGTGTGCATTCTCTTACCGCGAACGCTTGTGATATGTGATAATAATAAAACGTCTACAGAGTCTGTACCATTATATATAAGACTAGTAATCATACCCGTCATAGATGACGGTATTGAAATTGAAATACTGAATTTATCAAGTAACTCGTACGTCGGAGTTGTGTGCGTTGCATAAAATTTTATTTTATATACACCGCAGATGCTTAGGTCATGGGAAAATTTAATACCTAAATGTGTTATGTGATAATAATAAAACGTCTACAGAGCGGTATGGGGTATTATATGAACATTAAGTATTTTTTAACGCAGAAAAAGAGTAGTATGTGCGAATTGATTTTACCCTTAAAAATACGAAAATGCGTATTTGCAAACATGAGAATTAACAGGAGCGCATTTCAAATATTCATAACGCAACTCACCATATAATGTTTTCGATAAAAACAGTTGTTACTCTCTCATGAACAATTTCAATTTTGAGATTTACATCAATTGACTAAAACACCGCCGATATGATATATAATTCATCTATCAGTGTCACGACGTAATGTGTTATTACTATTCGAGGTGATTAGGAAAACGCACGTGTGAATTTGTCTTTTTATATCGTTATTAACATAATTATAAACTACCTGAAATCATCCGAGATGTACTATACTTAAAATGGGATGTAGAGAGATCGATCAACTAACTACAAGCCGATTCATTACATTAAAAGTAGTTCTAGTTAAATACTTTTAGTTTCAATATTTCATTAGAAGTTCATATTATGCTCCACTCTGGGAACGTATACAAAAATATTAATAATTTTCTATAGTTGAAGTTAATGTGCCATTTTTGTGTTATCCTGACTTAGTACATGTTTTTAATTGCTCAGAACACAATGGTTAACCTACGATATATACATATTCTTGGTTAACCCATTAAGAGACATGGGATGGATGGCTGTTCAATCTGCTGTATTAATATCGCGCAGAATACAACATAGCACAGAATTATCGACGTTTGTTCAAATGTAATGAAAATAAATACAAACCAAGTCACATAGAAAAGTTGGTTGTACATTGAAGGTGAAAATAAAACACTGATTGTGGTAGGCAGGGGTAAACATGAAAATCCTGGATATGAGGTATCCTTGTAAGAGTTTTTAGGCTCAAAATCTCGCGTTGTAATGTAAGAATAAGTAATCATTCCATACTTTTGATCACATCCAGAGATTTACAATGAAAGTACAATTTTTCTTTTCAATGGAATCATTCGATTCAATGAATAAAACAACGTCATGGTATGTCGTGCATTTCATCAATCTGCGTTTCAGCATGTTTTTCTGGATCATAGCTCGCAATTAAATTAAATTACGTATTCTGGCATTTTATTTAATCGAAATTGATTTAAAAGTTTTAACTTCGTTATTCCACTTGTTGTAAAAGTAAGTGACCTTCTCTCACCTTTTTGAGAGGCATCTGGACCTTTTAATATCTTAGGATAAGTCTGAAAGCGGTTTTCAAATAAACGAAATACTTGTTACAGAACTAGTGGAATACCTTATCTTTAGCCGTGTTCCTTCCTTATTCTAAGCACATAGCCAATATATGGTCCCTCCAAATTCTCTTTCCCTCGCACAATTCATTTGCTTCTTCCCAAGTTCCCATGGATGACACACAGCGGAATCCGTACGGCTGGAAGAAGAGACAAATGTGATTCAGTCCCTCTTGAGCATTCGTAGCCATAGCTTTTAATTTTGGACTTTATTTACTATGGTTCTCGATAGTAAAGTTATGAAATTAATTGTTATTTGATGTTTCAAAAAATTGCAATCTGAATCCATCGAATTCATCAAATGTCAATTTATATTTAGCTGAATATAGATTTCTTCAGTCCTTTGAAGTCAGTTGCTCTAAACTTTTTCTGTTTTTTAAATTATTTGAGTAGTTAACTGGTCGGTTCTTACAGTGTTATCAAATTTGTGATTCGTCGATGCCTGATGATGGTGAGTTTTTGTAAAGAGCAGAATGATTCAGCATTTCATAGCAATTTTAATATCTTTTTTGAGAAGCACAATAATTTTTGACATCCATTCCGGAGTAGCAATAATCACTATAATCAATGCATTGTCTTGTCAGGGAGATTTCCAAATCGAAATAATCTTACATTATTTTATAATAATCATTACTTTTTAATCGATTGAGCGTTCGGAGGAATATTTTCAAAACCACACCTTATCTGTATATTGTTTTTCAAGCAACTTGACCATTGTTATGTTTTCAAACAAATGTTAATTACACTTTTCTATGAAAAATAGATACTTCTATACCAGTGGGTTCCAAACTTATTATGCCCAGGGACCTCTTCTTAAAGAAAAAACCTGACCATGAACCCCCAAGTAAAATAACTCTATATAACTGTATGGTAAAAAAAATGTAAATTTAAATTTGATGTCTTGAATGGTAAATGGTGTCTGTTTTTGTAACCGAAATTTGTAGTATCTTATTCAGATATTGATTTCCGCTCCTCATTTTTGGATTATTCAAAAAATTGCTCCCGCATTAGTATGGATACATATAACTTTGTGGGTATGCTTGAAAAGGGGTTAACACCTAACAAATCGCTACCAATTTATTTATTGCTATTTATTTCAACTTTCATAATAATAAAAATGTGTCACAGATATTTTTTATATTAAGTGGACCCTCCAACATTGTCCACGAAGCACCAAATTATTTTTAATTTTCCACAGACCTACTATAATATAATTCACAGGTCAAGGGAAAAGTAACGATAAAGCTTCGGTAATAGTAACCTGGAATTTTAGAAATGTGTTTTTTCATATATTTTTTTAATAAATAATTAAATCTTCGTGTCGATTCCTTCTTCCATTTAACGATCTTAGATTCGGTTTCCAGTTGAACTTTGATTTAAAAATTATTTTCAACCATGTTCGTTCTTAATGCGAAGAATTAGGATTCCTAATGGAGCACATCAACGGAAGTTGTTTTAAGATAGCTGGCTGTTCAGTCGCTCAACGACATATCGGGAGGGTAGGGATAGTAGGATGGTTGTAGGAAAAGACTAGTTGTTAATTAATCGCTTCCTCATCGCTCACGTTTTTAGGATTGGATGGATAGATAGAATTTTTTTATGAAAGTGTCCATTCTGGGACTCATGTATTTTTGGATTTTGGATTTTTGAAAACTATGTTCGCAACCAATGTGGAGCATATGCCTCCCTAATGGAGGTATCTCAATAGAAGTTTTTCTACGAAAACTGGTTGTCACTCAGTTGCTCAACTTCTCTTTTTCGACGAAAGTAAAGATATAAGGATAACGCTAGGGCAGGATTAGTGGTCAGCTAATCGCTCTCGGTATGCTCCAATGCTATATGCTCCGTTCCCGATATATGTTAAAAAAACAAATCATTCACTTGCCAGCAATTTTTTCGTACGTGCCATAGGTTCACTATATCTGAAAAAGTAGATATTTCATCTATGCAAATACGGCAATATTATGTGTAAAACGCTTATTGATTGCGAGATTTAACTTTGCGAGGTACTTGGAGATTAGTGCACAGACTAGGGCAAGTACTCCCGATGTCTCCGGAGAACTTCAGCCCTGCCCGCCTCTTCTTCCGGCGTCATGGAAGACCTTCAGCTGGTATTCATCGGATATAGGTGACGGAGTTAAAAGATGTTGGTACAATTTCCCTGGCAGAGCCTCGCGGTAGATCTAATATGCCCCAAATGTATATACAAATATGTTCTAAGAAGAAAAATGGATTGTTATTGGTGCCGGTCAGGTTTAAAATGTCGGCTTACTTGGATAGCTTTGGGAATTATATTTAAAAAAATAACAAAGGTTGCTTATTTTAATATAAAATCTTTTAGAGCTAGGTATACCTACACTTTTTTTAGTATCAAGTACATATATGTGTAGATATATAATATATATCGAATAGGAACCCAAAACGCAGGTGTATTGTGGTATTAATTTTATTCTCATCTCCAAAAACCGAACGGGTTTCTTCTCAATAGACGTTTCAATGATTCAGCACTTTTTGATAATAATTTGTCCATTTTTTCAAACGAATCAGTTTTTTTAACCGATACCCATCGAGAAATGATTAATAATCATAAAATATTACACATTATCAAGAAACCAGATGTATATATGGAAAAATACCGACTTCCACATTTGGTATTATTAACCATATCTACTGCAACATTGTAGTCCTAAAAGAAATTTAATGATGTTTAAAGCGTCAGAAAATTTTAATCAATAAAAAATTACCAAATTTTTTTTTCGATGAATTCGGCTGTAACTTTGTGGAAATTCATTTTTAAAATAAAATTAAAATTGATAACTTAGTTATTCCACAGCCAGCGGAACAACTTAGTTATATATTTATTATTATATAAAGCTATCACTGAAGCCATCGAAAAAAAATACCTTAATTTTTTATTGATTAAAGATTTATGACACTATGTCTTGTGATTGATAATATATTATTTCTGTATGATAACAAAATTATCACTTATATTTTCAAGAAAACAAATTTTAAAACCATCTTCAAACATGGATTTGGATGCATACACATACACACCCGATTCTCTTTTTGCATAGCCTAAGAAAATGGACCAATTTTTTTACACGATACAGTTCGGCCCTTTGCGAATATTGTAATCGTTATTTTCGCCATTATTAATATGATTTGCTATTGTTTTGACACATTTATGTTGCTCTTCGCTTTTTATTTCCTTTGCTTCAAAACAATAATTGTATGTGTCACAAGGAAAGGGTTGTAGCCAACAAAGTAACAGTAAAAGGAGCTTACGGACAGTTTGAGCTGTAAAAGTTTACTCTATGAATGTTATTCTTAGCATCACATTTACTGAAAGTAAAACAGCCAACAGAAAAACATTGAAAAACGTTCGAGTGAAACCATTTTCTGTTGAAAAGTCAAACTAGACCATTTCGTTGGTTACAACATTTACAGGTAACCCATTCAATTATTATAGGTGTTTGATTATGAAAAGAATTTACAGTTTATAGCGCAAATTAAAAAAAAAGATATAGTGGTATATACAAGTAAATCTTAGTCGTAGAATATGTGCTATTTTGTTATTATAATAATTATTATTTGTATCCCAGCCAATTTCATCGTTGTCCTTCTTTAGTAAAAAATATTGCCTAGACCCAGCTGTCCACGGCTTGTAAGTAAATGCCTTGAAACTATTCAAAATTTTCACCGTTATAGAATACTCCAGAATACTCTCTTTCAATGTCTCTTAATAACGTACATGTCCACTTCCACCCACCGCTGCTTTCCATCCGTTAATTTTATGCGGAAGCGTCCAGTCGGATAACAAGCGTTAAGCATATTTAAAGTTTCTCCAATTGGTAGTGTCTTAGGAGCAACTACCCAAAACTTGGTGGCGTGCACTTAAGTGTGCAGAAAATTAATCTCTCCAGATAAATTAAAAGCTTTTATGACTTGAGGTCTACCCGTTCTCTATACTAGAGGTTCGAAACCTTTTGTCACCCACGGCGCACCTAAGCACTCATTAATATCTCACGGCACACCACACCCCAAAGGATGCTAATTTCATAAAAAAATGCTATTTTTTTAACTATGTCCACTCCATGCTTGGAACATTTGAACAAAAGTTTTTCTACAGGAACTACTTGTTACTCAGTTGCTTAACGTCTTTTTCGGAGAGAGTGAGGATAGGGCTAGGAATGTATGTATGTTTTTTTTTGAAGATACTAGGGATGAAAGGATAGGGCTAGAACAGTACTAGTGGTTAGTTAATCGATCTCGCTACTTCCCCTTTTTAGGATCGGATGGGTGGGAGGCAGTGGCGTAGCTCGGGTTGGTGCCACCCGGTGCAGTCCCTAAAGTTGCTGCCCCCTTAATTTTTTTCTCCAAAAATGATAATTTTATATTTACAACAGTGTTGAGTTAAGGCTATTTTTTAAATTACTTACCCGTATCTTTTTAATTAGGAAGATTTTTTTTATGTAAATATAATCTTTTGCGAAATATGTACTATATTTTTACAATATCGGCGCACATGCTCTATACGACGCAGAAATTATTAATTTTAATCTCGTAATAACCATTAAAATAACTGATTTCTAATTATCAGCACAAGTTCTGTTAAATATTAATTTGTAATGTTTGATTTGGTACACAGCCGAACTTATTATTAACTTTATTCTATATTAGAAATATCTATCCGAATAAAATTGTCGATCCAACATTATATACTATCGATTGTCTAGTAACTATTTCAATGTGAACTTTAAAACATAAAATCAAAATTATCTTTCTATATCGACTGTGGAAAGGAAAAAGGACGTAACCCACACCAAAAATATCGTGTACAACCCACACAAAACGTGCTAATACACTATATTTATATATATACATTATATCGATTGTAGAAAGGCAAAACGACTAATCGGTCCGTCGTTTCAAAATTATTTTTTTCAATAATGACAATGTATACAATTGTTTGTGGGTTACGTCCTTTTTCCTTTCCACAGTCGATATGTATATATATATATATATATATATTTATCTACTTCAACGATGGTGCGGTGCTTGGCATATTGTACAGAATATTGTTTACAAGCGATGAAGCTTTGATTGAAACATGTTTTAACTTGACATGTTGACTATCGATTTTCACAACTATTTACAATTTCGTTCGTTGATAGTTATACCAAGGTTTTACTGTAATTATAAAACTTTGATAAGAAGGTCGTATATTGATTCATTTCTGATGTACAATCTATATATATATATATATATATATATATATAAATATAAATAATTGTTTGTTTGTCCTCTATGCGTTCCTTTACCACTCATCTGATTTCGATGAAACTTTGGTGAGTTGTAGGGCGCACACCGTGAAAGTTTCTGAAAAAAAATCTAAAATCTAAAAAAAAGAATCAAATACGTACAAACAGCGACATCTCGGAAAAAATAAAAAATATTGTGTATTCAAAAGCACTTCAATAAACAGGCATTGCAACGCATGCCGGGTACTCACTAGTAAAAATCAAAAAAAAATAGAACAAATACATTATTGGAAACCTAAAAACAAATAAAATAAAGCATAAAGAGTCAAGTCGTGTTCATTAAAAATACCTTTAACTATGTGTACGTACGCAACTGATAAAGGGTCATCGTATTCTAAACCTTTCATGTATTCAATATCGTATAATTCCACAAAATCTCGTTAGCCATAACCTCCCTACTCAGAGCATTTGGCCACCACGATTCTCTATCCCTCGCAAGTCTTTTTGCTTCGTCCCAGGTCATTCAAGCGTCACGTAGCTCCACCGAGTATTAGTTGGTAGAAGGGACACTCAAGATTCAGGCTCCTCTGGGGCATGTCCAAGTCAGGTCCATCGTTCTTCTATAATGATATAAATAAGATATAGTATACGGTTGCATGATGTCATTGAATTAATAAAATACTTGTATTAATACTTTATAATTATAGCCGTGTTAGTATAATAATTAAACTATTAAATATTGATGTATTTCAAACAAAAGTTCAAGTGTACCAATTGAATACTATCTAACGCAAAGTGCAATTATTTAAACCTATTAATTAATTGCTGGTGATTTGATCTAAAAATGCATAATATATAAAACAATCCGTGTAAGTAAATTCTGATACGGTCCTGAAGTCTCGTCTACGATAACTTTTATTACAGAAGAACGAAAAAGCAAATGGTTGAATAATTGACAGTCAAAAAACATTATTTACGTAAAATAAATAAATTCGAAACACCATGTCTAAACAAGAGTATAATGAAAATAATATATTAATATAAATAAATAAATATGTAGATCCAATTACGCCCCCAGTCCGAGTTTCCAAATTCAAATTTAAAAATACGCATTCCAAAAATATAATGTAAACCATTTTAGTGCCGATGACTTATAAAATTAAACAAGTTTTGTGTGTTTTTTATTTTGTCTTGATACTGTCCATATCCAGAGATAAGTTTGTGTTTATACATTTTTATTATAAATTAAAATTAATAACAATAAATGCACCGGAGATTCAACATAGCATATTTAAATAGTAGCTAATATATTTAACTAAGGGCTAGTTATATTTCTTTTGTTTTATCTGCTTCTTTCGATTATTATTTAATGAATTTAGAAATTAGACATAGGCTAGCTGTTACGAGAATTGGGTATGGTGGGAAGGCATGAAAATATCATGGTCATCCATGGCATCAAACGCTTGCAAATATTGATTACGTATTGCCACTCGGCTTCCGCGATAGGTGTATTTTATAAAAAAAATTGTACTACTTCCACATTTTTATAATAGTCAGGACCGGCTTCGCTCATCAGAAGCATTATCAACTCAAATTTGAATCGTTGAGATTTCTATGTGTCTTTTCACTAACGACCCGGGTTTCGCCTTTCGGTATATTCAGGCATTCTAGTACACGAATGCCTGAATTCAAATTTGATATTGAAATTCCATCAAGCACCTTCAGTCGATGTCTTAAATTGTCCACTCAGTTTTATAAAACAAATTGTATTTTATTTTAAAAATATAATGCCTTTCCACCAAGAATTGACAGCTAATACACAATTTGTTTTGCACTACTAGCACATTTTTATAATGATCAGGACATGTTTCGCTCATCGCGAGTATTATCAACTGACGGTCTAGTTAATAATGGCTTACAATTTAACGCACTTTGTTTAGATCACATTCACTTTCATAAAAAAATAGTTTTCACTTATAACAAATACATTCCACAAAAAACAAATTCTTTCACTAAAAATAAAGTGTTCCCACATAATAAAATATATTTTAACATTTAAGAAACATATTACACTTACGAAAAAATATTTTCACATAGATTAAACGGTTTTTCACTTAATATAAATACTCACACTTTGAAATCGATCTAAGTGGAAAATATTAAAATCAAAGTTTGAGTGCACTGAGTTAATAATATCTAATCCAAAGTGCAAACTATCGAAATAAAAGTTCAAGTGTACCAAGTGAATACTATCTAACACAAAGTGCAATTATTTATAATCCGTTAATAATTCTCTCTAAACCTCGTTTTCAAGATCGAGCCGGTTGTTTGTAATAGGATGACAGCATCACAAACATAAATGTCTTTGGATACAGAACTTTCGGAAAATCATTGTATGAAAATGTCTATTCGTTAAATAGTTAGCTGCATAGCTAAATAAGACAAGCCTTAGGACAGTGGGTAACGTATCGAAAAAATATTTTATTTCATATTTTTTGTTTAACCACAAATTGCAGGTATTTAAAATAAAATGAAACATCATATCATTCCATTTTTAAAAACAAAATTTAATATGAAGCCGACATAAATCATCCATTTGCATTATGTAAGGTAACAAATGCCATATTTTTCCACCCATGCAATGAAGCCTTACCACTCGGCGACAGGGTAGGTTAATTTATTGTCATATAATCCAAATCTTCGATTATGGGAATTCGGTTCCTGGACTCCATGTAGCAACACTGCATCATTCACTGACCTAATCGGTATTCTTATTAATTTCGTACCCTTTATTTTTATATATGGGAATCAGAACTCCCAATATACTTGTGTATAAATAGTTGTAAACAGAATAATTATAATAACAATACACTTTTGCTGAATGGTAAATTAAAATAGAAGATTTAATTTCCTTTGTCACTTAACGAGTTAAATATAAAATCCCGCCAAATGTAAAAAGCCCGCCAGACGGGGCAACGCATTTTTCAATTTCCGAACAAGCTTCATAATTATTATTTTATATTCCATCCTTTTCAAATGTATTGTAAAAGAAATGAAACAAAAAAAAAACACTGATCGAAATCAAAATCAACCGGAGAACACGTTCAATAAACTAAAACCGAGCAAAACGTATTGTATTTAAATGATTCAAACGAAAAGATTCTCAATCAATAGTGTAAATACTGACTATTTTAGCTTGGCAATACCAAGCCGTAGAATGAAATGTATAATTCAAATTTGAAGGAGTTAAAATCTTTATGTGTGCATTAAATAATAAATTTGAATGTTTCAAATTTTATACGAACATATTCGATTATTAAAACCATTAAAATAAACCGTATTCACTTGAAAATAAAGGTTGTTATCAAAAATCAATTTGTAACACATACTGCATTGTTGAATGAATATAATATTGCATTTTATTGGACGAGTATCGAAAAAATATACTCAATACTGTGCCTTATGCATTCAATCATAAAGGTGAATTTAGAATGAAAAAATCGAATCACATACGATTCAATTTAAATTAAATCTGGTCTGTATGATGTACTAGGAATTACGTTGGTACTGTACGTAGATTTTTTATTCCTTTTTTGTTTCGTACAGAGATATTGTGTTCTCTTCCATATGTGTAATATTGAAAAGATGTAGCATAGACAAAATGGCGTATATATCATCTTATATTCCATTTAGCTGTAACTTAATTTAAAAAATATGAAAGTTAATACGTACATTGTACTTTCAGATAAATTTGTAAAAAGAAAACTCAATAAAAACGGGGCATAACAAAACACACACCAAATTAAATACTAAGCCTTTTAATTCTTAATATTATGACACTGACATATTTTTAAATAATTCCCTTATATGTATATATGTAAACGTGTTTGTTATTAATTTGGATCATATGTGTGAAACCATGAAGCATTTAAAGATGAAATATAAAGACTGCAAAATGAGATTAGGTTTGGTTAGGTCCTTTAAGTCATTTCTTTAGAGATCGGAAGGCTTCAATCTGAATAAGAGTGGTAAGCGACTGATGTCAATTGAGTTGAATCCTGGAGGAGACCAAATCCCCCCACGAAATCTTGGAAGTGCTGAAAATATTCAATGCCGTGTGTATAACTTGGATCCGTCGTTTCAGAGAGAAATTAAAAAGCCAAAGAAGTCTGCCAATAAAGACAAAACATTTTAGCAACTCAATTTTATATAATATAGAAATATATAATAATGAAAGGATATAATTAGGCAGTCCTGTAGTCGAGAGATCTGCGTTCTTTTTCATTCGTATAATTCGGTTACGGTGACCACGGATTCGAAGGCCCAAACATACACTTTCATAAACTGATTTTGCAATCGATTAATGGAGATTTTTTCAAAGGGATACATGCTGCGAAGTGATCATTGCCTCTCACCCATTCGATCCTAAAATCAAGGTATGAGATGAACAACTAGCCATCTATTTTTAAAAAATAAAACACCATTTGATTTTTTTTATTTTTTCTTAAAAAGTTTATATAATGACCAAATTGGCCTTGATTATATAAAATTCTGGAATCTTTACAATGTTTTATTTTACAAATATGATGCCTTTACACCAAGAATTTACATTTAACAGTTGAGTTGAATTTTTTTTTAGTCCAATGAATCTATTATTACCTCTCTAGAAAAGAGAAGTTGAGTGGCTAAATAACGACCATTTCTGCAAATGTTCCATTAGAGATCAATATCCTCCATATGTTTGAGAACAGACATGGTTGAGCAAAACCGTTTTGCAAATAAAAAAAACTAACAAATTACTCGATACTCGATACTGGCTATATGTACTTGCTCCCGGTGATTTTTAATCACTTAACAATGGTATGAACTAATTGCTTTTTCAGCTGAAAAAAATTGTTAAATTAACAATTTCTGACACAAATTTATTAAGGTAGCATAATGGATAGCAAATATAATTGTAACTTTTTTAAAAATACATTAAATCTTTGTGTTGATTCATATTCCATTCTACGATTCAATATTGAGTTCCCCCGGTGAAAATATTTTTATTACTTACTGCAGAAATAATCGAGTAAGTAGTGGGTATTTACACGTCGGGTATGGAAAATAAATGAAGGATTTGAAAAAATAGCCTTCAAAAATCTGAAAAATAGAAATCCATCAAATTAGCCAACTTAAGTTTTAAGTGTATGACGATAAAAACGATAAAATTCAATTTATTTCTTTTGCTGTTCTAAATTCAACGTCACACTAGTGAGCTATGTTTTTTAACCCTATCGAAAGAAGACAGTCTAATGCAAAATATATCTATCTCTTTCAATCATATCTGTATCTTACATTCAAAACATCTCAACTCGTCATAGTTATAAGAAAAATAAACCTTTAAGTGTGTTATCAATATAGAACATTTTTGTGAATCTTAAATTTATATTTTATAAACTGTTCTGATATTGATTGAAATAACTTCAATTGGGTTTTGTAACATTTCAAATTTTCGACAAATGACAATTGCCTTGGCATGCTACTTTATACATTAATGGCCCAATCGTTGTAAGGCTTAAAATGGCTTATCAAATTCATTTGATATATTACATTAATGTTACTCGTAGTTTTTGACAATTTGGAATATTTTCCGAGATGTATGGATTCATCTCGATACTTTTTCTCAAAAACAACAATTTATTTCAAAAATGATTTTAGGTTTTTTGGGAGGATCACTTTTTAAAACAGGATTCGTTTGCGTACTTGTTAATTACAGGGGCGCCACCAAATAACTATACACAAAAAACGGTATATCGAAATAAATAAGAAAACACATGCGTAATAATCTTTTTTTTAACAATTGAGAATATAATTAATTAATAATGTTGTGTAAGCAAATTCCTTCTACTTTTTACACGTTATTTTAAAAGACTGATGTCATTGTGTTGCGTCTTTCAATTGCTAACAAAGGTAATTTAAAACATTATCTTAAAGTTTTTTCTCTTTAATCATGTCCGCTCCCATTGTGGACCATATGTATTTCTAATTGAGCTTATCTGAACAGAAACTGATAGCCACTTAACCTTTCTTTATAGAAGAGAGTGAGGATACAAGGATAGAGTTGGGAGAGGACTTTATTTTGATTTCCTAGGGAACTCAACGTTGTACCTACCACCACCCGCTACAGCTTAACTCTCTTCTTACAGGATGTATTCGGTAGCGTAACAGCGTTATGCATGTTAAAAAAAATACTAGGAATGTCCGAGAATAAATTTCACCAGACTTGATTGGATGCACTTCGGTATGCAGGAAGTTAAATAATAAATAATAATAAAAAAAGAGTTTATGAAAGAGATTTTACGAATTGAGTTCCATTCGCTTTCCATATCACGCCGTGAACTCTTTGAATGCCTTGTAATTTGTCGGAGATGCAATCGAGTCGATATGACAGATACGATAGTCGATATTCGTATTGTTCTGAGCAATTTCTCCCGCTTGTTGTCCATGTCTGGACATTCACAAAAGATGTGACCAGCATCCTGAAGCATATTGCCCCATTTACACGTTGGCTTTGAGAGGAATAGTATTTATGATAGCTAATCGCTCTCACTATTAATAAATTTGGTGCATATGGCTTCCTAATGGAGATATCTTAACAAATGTTTTTTCTACAACAATTGCTTATTAAATTTGAATCACTAACGACCCAGGTTTCGCCGTTCGAGAACACGACTCAAACTGACTAAAATACGTTGAAATGTACAAAATCTCAACAATTCAAATTTTATATTGAAATTCCATCAAGCACCTTCAGTCGATGTTTTAAATTATATCAAATTGCTTGTAATCAATTGCAAAACCTCTCTTTTTCTCAAAAAACGTAGGAATTGAAGGATATGCGGCTAATTCAGGACTAGTAGTTTGCTAATCTCTCTTACTACTCTACGTTTTTAGGATCTTTTAGGAATGAGGGAATTTTGGACACTACCGACATTCACGCCTTCGAACAGAAAACAATAAATTCATTGAAAAATCAATTAATGAAACTGTTCGTCTTGGGACTCGACCGGTCAACACCACGACCATATCCAGCGATGTTGATTTCTTGACCACAGACCCGAAGCATATTATAACATTCTAAACACCTCCACTATTAATTACTTTGCCTCGATAGACTGTCACCACATCTAGATTTTAAGCAAGCGCAATGAATCGATCAGAACATGTATGAAAACGCCACTCCACTATCTTAAATATTTGATTAGTTGATATTACTCATGTCCGACTGCATACACGTCAATAAATTGATGAATTTTAGCTGCATTATAATGAAGGCATCAAGAATACGAAGAAGCTATATTTAGTTTGATGGATATAAAAGACAACGCATTTTGTTAAATTACATATAATGTTAATTTATTGGCAAATAATCATAATACCTCTCAGTGATAGTTACCATAATAGTGCTTATAAAGGCAGATTAATAAACAAAAATGACGGAATAAATAATTATATATGTAGGCAAAATTTGAAATTGGAATAGAATTAGCGCTAGTCAATAACAATTCTTAATTAAATCACAATTCGTTTTTCAATCATTTCGAATCGGACGAACCCATAAAAAGGGCATTCGCATTACAACTTTGAATTTGGAACGAGCGATGTTCCTATGTATGACATTTTCCCGTCAAACTATCGTAACCGGAAAATGTGATAAGATGAGGGAAACTGCATATACTGTCAAATAAAGTTGTTCAAATCAATCAATCACGCATTGTTTCTTTTATTAGCAGGCCATAAATTAAAAACAATCTTCAGATGATAGGTATTAAAATTGCAAAACAATTCGTTTGTTTTTTATGTTTCTGTAATACTGTGATATAAAGTTAGCTGAAATCTGTTAGTTACATTGTTTTTTATTGCCATGTCCGTTCTCAATGTAGAACATATGGCCTCCTCATGGAAGTATCTCAACAGAAGTTTTCTACAAGAACTTGTAACTCAGTTGCTCTTTTTCGAAGAGAGTAGGGATATGGAGATAGGGCTAAGACAGGACTAGTGGTTAGCCAATCGCTCTCGCTAGGCCCCATTTTTAGGGTCGAATTTGGGTAAGGGAATTATAGACATCACAGACATCCATGCCTACAAACAGAAATCGGTTTAGAAATCAATTTATGAAACTGTCAAGCCAACGACGTTGACCACTACGCCACGGATTTGACAAATTAATAACCTTTATATGTAGTTAGTTTGAAGATGCTTCTTAAAGAGGCGAAACACGTGTCTCATTAATTAACACGGCCAGCGGAATAACAAAGTTATCAACTTTACTCCAACTTACAGCAGAATCTATCAAAAGCAATACGTCTTATATTCTATTCATTCTTAGATTACAAAATTCGCGCTCAATTTGTAATTATATTAGTTTATAAGAATTTAACAGCAACCAAATGATAAAGTAATATAGTAATAAAGTGTAACCATAGTATTTATTAATTTAAGACTTCGACTGAGGTGCTTGATGGAATTTCAATATCAAATTTGAATTGTTGAGATTTTGATTTCCATGTATTTTGTCACTAATGACCCGGATTCGAGTTCGAAGTTCTAAGTTCGAAGTTCGAGTTCACTCGTGTGCTCGAATGCTTGACGATGCCGAAAGACGAAACCCGGGTCGTTAGTGACAAAATACATGAAGATGTAGAAAATTTCAACAGTTCAAATTTGAAAAAAAAATAGTATTTATTATTCGTCCTTAATTATGATGACCTTAAATTAAAATATAGAAGCATCAGACAATTAACCTATTAGGATATTATGCTAATTTTTCGGTTTTTTTTATTGTCTAAAAAAAGTAAAGCTTAGATAGAATTACAGAATCTTCTTAGTCTTTGATCAAGAAATTCATTTTTCTTAATAATTTATCCTCGACGTAGCTCGAAAAATCACGTTTAATTGATTAAAGCTGAAGAATAGTATTTTATAAGTTTTTATAAAAATAAAGATTTATTGAATCGCGTTAATTTTATTGTTGTCCTTATACTTGGAAATCCGTGTTTAAATAATAATATTAGATCAGGTCCGGCCAACTTTTTGACTGTAGGGTCACATTGAAAATCCAACGCCACAAGTGTAATACCGTATTAGCCCGACTATAAGGCGAGGTTTTTATTAAAAAAGCCACACGAAAATAGGGAAGTCGCCATATGTTTATTAGAGTCTCAAACAAATGAACAACTTTATGGATTTAAAAATGTTGTATATCTAATAAAATGGACTGTACTGAAGATGAAGAATTGTGGAAAAATATGGTTAATGGCCATATGCGAATCTAATCTGAAATTCTTTGCGGAAAAGTTTGATTTCGTCTTTTCATAATTAACCTTTACGCCTTATAATCGGGGAATTTATTTCCCATAAGGTGAATTAAAAAACATGGGTCGCCTTATAATTAGGGTCGTATAGTCGGACCAATAGTACTATTTTTAAACAAAAATTATTTATTGCCGTGAAATAGGAATTTCAATATCAGAAATGAGTGATTCTCTAATAGCAAATAGTTTATTGATCACATAGTGGGCCACACATAAGTACGTTTCGGGAAGCATGTGGCCCGTGGGCCGTAGTTTATCCAGACCTGTTGTAGGTGTAAGGAAAAAGTATGATTTTTGACAAAATATAAATGAAAATTTTTTCTTTGCCCATATAAATACATGCCAGCAAAATATTATAATTCATCAATCAGTCACTCTGCCGGTTGTGTCACTGCCATCGATGAGATGCTCTATAATCGATCACAGGTCACGGCTTACATTATGTCGAGGGTTACGATGTTCCCGCGGTCGCGCGGTCGCGCCGCAAAGTGTTCGAATGTTCGAAATTCGAATGCATTTTTTGAATTATCCCTTTCTGGTTTCATTTGTTATTTTTTTTTACTCGCCGCGGTTTTTATGTTTCATTTTCTTTTTTGTTTATTTATTTCCTTTTTTTTTTCATTTATTATCGAGCTTTACGTGGCGACCGCTTTTAACTTTTAAGGCATATTCTGCGAATGGCGAACGATTCACTACAGATGAGCTGTTTTATGCACATGTGCCCATACCATACATTAATATGGATCGAATACTAAAATATTTTCATAAAATTGAAAATCTGTGTATTTAATGGTAGCCGAAGTAACAAATGTCGGTTACGGATCTCACAGGTACGGGTCCCATCATAAATGATTTTTTCAATCGATTTCTGTTCGTAGGCATGGGTGTATGTGATGTCTAAAGCTGCTTCCCACCCGTCCGATCCTAAAAATGGCGAATAGCGAGAGCGATTAACTGACCACTAGTCCCGGTATTTAAGCGGTGGTGATTGTTAATTGTTTCTTGTTGGGTAGTTTTACACATAAAAAAAAAAAATACTATTCGTTAACTTATCACTCTCGCTAAGCTCTGTTTTGAGAATGGGATGGATGGGAGGGAATTCTAGACATTACAAACATCCATACCTACGATCAGAAATTCATAAATTGATCCACTTGTCCTAGCCTTATCCCTACTCTCTTGACCGAACCGGACATGGTTCGAATATACAAGTATTTAAATTTTTGGGAAAGGTTTGGTTTAACTGAAGCTTCTTATTGAAGCAGGTACTCCATGATGTTCCTCGTGTTGATCACCTTACCAGTAAAGTGATTACTTTAAAGTTGCATATCCACGCTAGATATAATATTTATGTCTGACCGAGCGTAGGCGTTTAGTTTTAACAAATCTGGCAATGTCTGCTTCACCGAAGAGGTTATTAAGCTCATAGCCGTGACGTCGTCAAATGACATCCTCGCAGATCTCGCTTTCACAGGACCTTTCGCTCAAACACTTTTGAGAGCTCTTAGAGCTTTTGAGTTAAACCTTTTTAAAGCTTAAAGTGCCTCTTACCTTTGCATCCAAAAATTATGTCATAACTTTACTTTTTTATAAAAATAAAACAAAATACTTTGTATATTTTTAACAATTTTGTATGACGCTCACGACCGGTTTCATTTATCGCGAACATTTTCAACATATTTATTTTTAAAATACAATGCCTTCTCACCAATAATTCTGTGTGCGAAAGGAAAAGGGAGAAGTCTTAAATTGGTACTTCTCCGAAGAGCCAAAACAAGATTTGCATTTGTATGAAATTTGATGAAAAATGTTATGTTAAAAATGTTGTATTTTACCAATTCAGAAGCACTGATCCGACTCTTTCTTTTTATATTATATGCATGTATATATTGTAGTTATATTAGAATATTTAACTCGTTTTTCAATTCACTCGACTTAACTCCATTTTCATTTCGCACACAAAATTGACAGTCAACACTTTAAAAGTTATCGTAGATTAATGGGGATCCAGTGGCGCCCCTATAATTAGTACACTATATTCTATGTTAACAACGTTATTATGTGTGAAGTACATGTGATTAAACAGGCATAAACCTGGTGCTTATATGGTTAAATAAAATAAAGAAATACCCCCTCACCCGTTGGTTATCGGCATTATAGATGGTCCTCGTATATATCCGCCATTTATAAATTCAGATGTATTAACATAAATTTGCATAAGGCACACACTTGCAAAACAAAGAGATATAAAATATTTTAACAATTACATGCCGTGCAAATACCTACAGGTATTAACAGTGCACATCGACTTACGTAGATGTAAGTATTATTATCATTGTCTCAATTGTCTGCCATTTTGTGTCGGTGAAATTCGTGCGATAAAAACGACCGCTCAAAATATGATACATAATATTATTTCTGTGGCGTGATGGCAGAAGTTGATATGTCAGTTTTACCTTTGAATATGATATTTCCACAGCGTTTCAAACGTTTTACAGGAAATGTGACTTTCCAGATGTAGCCACCCTATGATAAACAATGATATGTAATATAAATTTTTTTGGCTAAGTATCCTTTTTAATAAATTGATGGAATTGTTTGAGCTTAGATTTTTATTCTCAAATAACACTTTCGAGCGTAGGTGGGCAATGCGCTGAATTTTTTCATTGCTAAATGTCAGACTTTCAAATAAAATGAGTAATCATGAAAAAATATATTTAAAAGCTAAGTGCAATCATATTATTTGAAAGAACCGATAAAAAGCCTTCTTTTGCATTCCACAACTAAATATGCTTTACTATTTTTTTTATGTAATCGAGAACCAAACATATATCTTACATGTAATAGCCCAGACCGATCTGTGGACGTTTTATTATCATCAAATATCACAGTAAGGTATGAAATTTTATCATGACCTAAGCGTTATCGGTCTATAATAAAATATGTCTTCTTTAAAATTAGATCCAATCATTAACCCATTTTCGTATTTTTTGAGGGTTACATCAATTGGCACGTACTACTCTTTTTCTGCCTTAAAAATACTCAATATTCATATAATAGCCCAGACCGCTCTGTAGACGTTTTATTATTATCACATAATACATGTAGGTATTAAATTTTCTCATGACCTAAGCATCTGCGGTCTATATAAAATAAAATGTTATACCCGCTACGGATGAACGGCCTTCTTTGCTCAAAAAATGTCGGTGTGCAATTGGGAAGTTTTCCTTATGACCCCGCAAAGTTATTGAATGCAACATGATAAACTACTTTACTGTAGCCATCAAGTTGGCTTGGCCTACCAGTCGACTGCGATCGGACCGACTTAAGTAATTCTTCTATATCATGTCATTGCATCACTAAGAGTATTTGGTAGTAAGTCACTTTCTCAATATAGCCTTAGCTAATCGGCCAAGATATAAAAAACATTAGAATGCTACGAATAAAATGTGTATGTTGTATTTTTTGATATACGAAATTTATCAATATATTTTTAAAATAAAACTCTAGATCTGCTCGGTCACAATTGCAGTGGCACTTTGCTAAATTAATCAAGGTATTGGTTTTGAGTTGCATGATATAAAGTGATTTTAATAGACAAGCGATGAAACTCATACTGTCTGAAGGCAAAACGTAGATATTGCCATATATGTGAAAAAGTTATCAGTGTGAGTTCGATGCACAGGCTTGATTGTTAAAAGCTTCGTGAAAACGAATGAAACTTTCGAAAAAATGTTCCAACTATAAGAGATTTATAAAATTCTTAAAGAACGCACGTGTAAAATACTAGAAATTTCCAAGTAATAAGTTAAAGTAAAAAAGAGCTATTAAACCATTCATAAATGGAAGACGGCTTATAAACTGATTAAACGAAATGGAGAAGGCCTTTGATTGTTGGTAGGGCTTAAGATTAATCAACAGCCCGCGAGCACCTCCAGTCCAGTTCACAGTAGCTGGCAGGACGTGCCCGGTATCCGGCCCGCCATAGTTTTTCCGTAGTGCCGAAAGCGAAAAAAACTCACGAGAAAATTTATGCAACTGACCAAGCAAATTTTATGTCAAAAAGACTTTATATGAGAGTATAAATCAGGCAGAATCTGGTTTTCTCCTTGTTGTCTATCGACTATCTCCGCCGCAATGAAATGTCCGTGACACTAGGCCATAAGTACCAAACGAAATTCGCATGTAATTGAAAATTACAGTGTGTTGGTATGATGAGCTAGCTAGATCTTGGCCCTTGGAACTTAGTGGAGGAGTCAGTGTGGCCCTTCGGCTAAAAAGTTTAAGCACCCTTGCATTTCAGGATTCATAGTAAATATTAAAAAATAATACATATATCAAATTCAATACTTCCTAATTAAGTATAAAGTGTATATAAATATAATCTTACTTTACGTATGTAGCTGCATTGAATAAAATAAAATATAAAATTCTTTTGATTAACACACGTATCACACGAATTGACAACTCCAGTCCATTCGTGCCCTCGAAAACCTGAAGATGCCGAAAGGCGAATCCCGGGTCGTTAGTGACAAAATACATGGAAGTGTACAGAATCTCAATAATTCAAATTTGATATTGAAATTACATCAAGCACCATCAGTCGATGTCTTAAATTAAATTAAATTAAATCAGTCGATGTCTTAAATTAATTAATTATTAATTAACACGTATATTTGTATTTTTTTCAATTTCTTTATAAATGACTGTCTAATTCTCAACAAATTAAAAAAAACGTAAAAACTCATAATATTACATTCATCGAATGGTAAATATAAAATTTCAAACATCCTGGGATTGAAAATTTGTGAACCCCAAAATCCCGGGACAGTAAAAAGGGTCCGGGATTGGATGCACTATTTGCTGTACCATTGTGGACGAAAAGTATTCTTTCAAAGAATATTTAAAAATAAATTAATAATATTTAAATTTTTTTTTTAACAATTCAATGTCGTGACCTTGGAGGAGTATACTATATCGGGGACCTTAAGGGCACCCTAAATAATTTATTTACTGTTGATTTTTTCTGAAATAATATTTCATTTTACGATTTTTTCAAAAAAAAAAATTGAATCTTGAAATTTCTTGTTTTTTAACTATGTCTTCAAGCTCTGTCCATAGTTTGACTGCCAGACAGTATTTCATATAGGCAACCAATTATTCAATCGGTATATAATTCGATAAATGGTCAATAAAAAATAATAATGCTCAGTTAATAATTATTATTGACCAGTAGACAATTTTCAAATAAACAAAGGTTAGGTTAGATTTAATTAAAAAACTGACCAATATAAATCTGACGTTTTAGTTCAATAACTGACAATTTTATGTAAATTACTGACAGTTTATTTATTAACTGACCACGTGTATACGGACCATTTATCAAATTAGTTATTGACCATTTTGATTAAATACCAGCACAATAATTATACTAAATTTATCAGTCGAAATTTGCTGATCTTAATATTCTCGATGACAGATAACTGAAAACAAAAATAGACCGACTTGAAATTTGGCCAAGTTAGGCTTTCCAATGTGTAGTATCGCCACTGTCAGAGTTACCAATTTGTATTACTTTCTGACTTAGAACACTTTGTAACTGAGTCATCTATCTGTATGACAATGAAACATTAAAAACAAGAACAAGAAATTGAGTAAGTAATAACATATATTTTCTAAAAACCGGTTGTCGGAAAGAATTGTCTCAATTCGTAGCCATTTATCATAAAACATAATTTAAAAATGGTGTCACAGACATTTCGGGCGATATGTCAATCTAAAAAAATATTCAAATATAAAATACGTACTTAGTAACTATTATTTTTTAATTTAATTTACAACAAATTGATGCCAATAAAGCGACACCCATTTCGTGCATAATTTTCGTAATTGACACATATATATTATATTATATAGTAATAAAATATTGCTCAGAAATCATCACTTATTGTTTTAATGTTTACTGAGATCAGCGCTTCCCAATTAAATATTGCCACGTAACCTTTTTGCGTTTTGTATGACCGAATAAGCCTCTTCAATATTTTTAAGTAGCGCAGAAAAAAATATGCCCTACACAAAATTAATTATTGTTTTAAGATCAAAAATGTTTGTTTCCGTTGGGGAGAGCGTCGCGTTGTCATCTTACATTTCCCATAAATATTTGCCCTTATTATAACTCGTATAACCACAGGGTTCTGCTGAATACTATTTGGGAATCTCTAAATTATTTATCATAGGGATGTGGGATTAATTGTCACAAAACAGATCAAAGTATGTCGTCATTATATTTGGAGATATACATAGGGGTTTGTGATAACGCCAAACATCCTTACTGCACCCCTTGAACACCTGATGGAAAACAGTATACCAAGTAGTATAGACAGCATGCTTTATGACACGAATAATTTTAATACGTCTTAAAACCTATTTGCATTAAATAAGTTAATGCTAAAGACAACTTATGATGTTCGTAAATTTCTGTCTATCAAAGAGAGGGAATTTGAATGCATGAAGATGCTGAAACGTGAAATATGAAAATTTGAATAATTCAATATTGATATTGAAATTCGATCAACCACCCGCAGTCGATATTTTAAATTACGAATGTCACTCTTTTGTAAAAAAACTAAAAGCTCTGTGCGTGAAAGTGTGATGAAGTGATCGCAACCGATTTAGCTCCCACGAGAACTTTCAACTGATTTTCTTCAAAAATGTGAAATTAGTAGAAAACATGTGTTTTACTTTTATAATAAAATTTGTTTGTTTTCTCAGCATTTTAGGCACATGAGATTATGATGACGTCTTGTAGTGTTTCTAAAAAGTAATTTAATTTAATGATGTATTGTGGCATAATTCTTGCGATAGCATTGTTTTAATGATAATAATGATTTTGATTCTTGACGACTGCGTATAGTAATAATCTTTCTAAAATATATCTGTAAAATACGAAATAAGACCCTCGTTATAATAAAAAATGTAAGAATGAACTCTCTGTAAAAAATCCAACATACTTCGCCGGTATTAGGGGAATATTAAATTTCATCCAATTTTTGTGAGACGTCTAAGAGGTACTTATATCATTTTTAATATAAAAATGTAATATGCTTCAAAATTGAAATAAAAAAAAAATAATGTGAAAAGGGTTCAACTGTGCGATGCTTTGCCCCGCGAGTCTATACACACAATACAAATAATCTACTAGTGTGTGCGTTCGATGTTTGGCAGTGTGTGAAAGGTATGGGGTTCGATTTTCTTCGCGGCTTCAGTCACTTGCGGCCTATCGAGCGGGAAGGTTCGGTCGGAGCGATCAATTTATTTCTTTCAATCATTTAAACTTATTATTTATTTATTTATATTATTAGTTGTCAAATAATAATCGATTGACGATCGCCGATTGAGCGGACTATATTTTAAAATAATTATCGTTTTTTTTTTTGTAAAACTGTTTTTTCGTTGTTATCATTTTAATTGTGTAAGATTGGAGGTTGTGTTTGGCAGTTATTAAAATTTAATACCGTGCCTATATTTGACAATAATTAAGTGACATCCATAAAAACGATTGTGTATAGAACATTCAATAATAATTAACAATTATAGACTACTAAATAGTTTTTTTAATTATTTGTGCTTATTTTAAAATTTAAAACTGTCAGTGTGATTTAAAAAAAAAAAAAAAAACAAACGAGACTGTACAAACATTAAACAAATAAAAAGTGACTTTATTTGAAAATAAAATTTAAAAAAAGCTGTGTTTTTAAATAAGTGACATTTATTAAAAAAAAACAGGCTGTTATTATTTAATGTGCAGTGAATTCAGAGTGTGCAGTCGATTTTGATTTTTATTATTTTCATTCTCAAGACATCAAAGGTTAGAAATATTAATTAATTTTTTTTAAAAATATATAGTTAATAAACGCCAACAAATAAAGTTTGAAAAAATATTTTATTGTTTTTGTTTTGTAAATAATTAGTCATGAATTATATTTGCCAAACTGCTAATGATTTATTATGATACCTAAATGTTTTTTTTTAATTGCAAATTAGTTATTTGGTATTTATAGTTAAATACGTCCGACGCAGTAAATCAATCCCTTGTAAGCAAGCGTGATAGATAAGCAATAATTTAGTTACGGTTTTTTTTTTTACATAACTTACTATATATATAAATTATTGGATATATAATTATTTCTTTCTATAGAATCATCAAGCTTGTATAGTGTAAATTTGATAGATACATTAAATATAGATGGTTGACAAAATAAATCTAAACTTTTTTTATTTTGACTAGAAAGCTTGCCGACTATTTAATATTTTCTAAACTCTTTTCAAATATGATTTAAATAATATATAAACATTCGTTTGAAATATCTACATAATGTTACAAATGCAGGTCTTCTAGTAATACCGTAATTAATACTCAGTCTAATTATTAAATATAATAAATAAAAACATTAAAATTCCTACATACTTAAATCATCTTATTACAAAAAATAAATCTATACCTATTTATTTTGATACTTTGAAGTTGTCACTAAAAATTGTTACGGTTAATACATACTGATTATTTTGTTAAATACGTAGTTTATGATCTGATTATTTTCCATTTCCGCGTATTTAAAGAAAATCTAAATAAATATTACGTATCTAGTGAAGAAAATATGTAATTAATTAATAAATTATAACTGACTTAACGCATTTTATCTTAAAGCGATTTTTAACTAAATTTACAACGTAAATCTATTATATTCATCATTATTCAATACAATCAATATTCACGTTTCTGGATATATTAATAGTTTTTCTTAATAATTATTTATCAATGTACAACACGGTTTAACTATTTCCCCCTTCTATCCATTTTTACGTGTTTCTACTGCTTTGTTAAGCACATTAATGGTATCAGATATTTTTAGATATTATCAATTTCTATTGAATTACAATTAACATTATTTTATTCTGCGGTGGAGATATTTTTTTCTTATTTGTGCAGTCTTGACTCTCAGTAATTAAAAATGAAATAGTCCAAATCTAAAATGTAAACCTGAGCAACTGAGATAACCCTATTATACTATTTTCTGCTGTTGGGAATTGGTAATATCCACCCATAAAATACTTTATATAGTCTAAGGGGGCGAGTCCATTTTTTCCAATTTCTTGCACTTGCGTTCAATAGAGATAAAGTAACTGTTCTAAGCACTGCAGTATACCAATTCGTTTTTAAAAGGATTCACTGATTTTTAAATTATTACTCCTATACAACATGAAGTTCATTATGAAGATACGAAAATATGCACCGCAGGAGGAAATTATTTATACAAGTCACATAAAACATGACGCCTCTCTCTGTACTGCCGCCATAATTTAAAATACAGTAAATTCCAAGAAATTAAATATAAACATATTGATTAAAAAATATATTTTGCTTGAAATAACAGTTTATGTTTCATTATTCAGAATATACCTTCTGCCGTTGGATGGTTTTTTACAAAAATTAGGTAAGAGCTGTCTGTTTTTGCTAAAAGTTATATTTCATGAACTGACACTATTTATATATAATATAAAACATAATAAAATAAACAAAAAAAATATTTAAATGAGATATTAATCGTTACCGCTTTCGATCAAATAAAACAAATTTCATTCACTTAATCGCTGTTCATTTATGTTTTAATACTCGACGCTTTTCTAAATTTGGTTGTTATTCGGATATCTATATCTGCTATAACTGCGCAGAATTACTGTGTGTCGCAGCTCACAAGATCATGATAATTATTTTCCGTGTTATACCTAATCAGTAACTAAAGATAATAAAAACCTCTAAATTTCACTGAGAATACTCGTGGGGCGTGACATAAAGCGTTAAGATTTTATATATCATAACGTTATATATATCACAACGTTAGCAGGACGAGATAAATAGAAAATCGGCTGTTTTGATCTATGAATGTAGCAAGATATATTTTAGTAAGGTCTATCGTCTGAAAACGCAATATCAGCCATATTCCATGTATTTTTTTTACGTCATTTGAAGAAATCAAAATGAATTCGGTCAATTTCTTTCACAGTTATTAGTGGCAAAAAACTATAAAAAGGAATTACTAAAATCGAATTCGTAAATGATAACGAATCTCTTAAAGTGGTTAGTTTAATAAATAACCGTTAAGATATTTAAATAGCAAGATTTTTTTTTCATGTCCGCTCCCAATGTAGAGCATATGGTTTCCTAATGGAGGAATCTTAACAGAATTTTTCTACGAGAAATGGTTGTTACTCAGTTGCTCAACCACTTTTTTTTTAAGAGAGTAGGGATAGAAGGATAGGGCTATGACAGGACTAGTGGTTAGCTAATCGCTCTCGCTACGCCCCGTGAGGATGGGATGGGTGGGAGGGAGGACTCAGACTACGAACAGAAATCCATCCCGCACCGGGAATTGAACCCGAGACGTCCGTAACCGTAGCTAGCGACACTACCAACTGCGCCACAGACGCCGACATTTAATTTCACGATTTTCTGTGAAGTCGATTTTTTCAAAACAAGGTTCTTTTGACTTCTGTCACTATTCCGAAGATAATAATTCGACGGTGTTTTGGCCAATTGATGTAACCCTCAAAAAATACGAAAATGAGTTAATGATTGGATCTAATTTTAAAGACGATAGAGTAGGTCTCGGCCGAATGATGTAAATTAAAAAAATAAATTGACCACTTTTTGAAAGGGAAATTACATTGATTTTAAGTTTAAAAATTCTGACCCGGCCTCTTGATACAAACCACTATTATATCGACACTCCCTACGTATAATTCCGTATCTTAAAACAAAGATTCGTAACGCAATTCACTTTGTGGAAATTCATTTTTAATATCAAATTTAAATTGACAACTTTGTTATTCCACTGGTCAACCATATCGCATAGTTATTTATTTTAAAGGTAAACAATGATTCAAACTCTTACATTAAAAGTAAAAATAAAGGTAGGGTGGGTTTTATTCCATTCTACTGACGTGAGGACGGGGTAAAACATTAACACTGATAGACTAACCTTGCGACATGGTTAGCCTGAAGATTCTTTTTAAAGAGGCGAAACGCGTCATATTAGTGATGAAACCAGTGGAATAACAAAGTTATCAATGTTTAACACCATTTCGATAACAACCCGATTGAACGATTTCAATTTTGAATGTAACATCAATTGACCAAAACACAGTCGATATGTTTGTGATGAATAATCGCTTATTGTTAATTTTAATTCTTACGTTGATTAGCTTTGTCGTGTTTTTTTTTTAATCTCAAAGTTTGCTATTAACTATATTAGTTTGGATATTGATGCATTGCTATGTCACGGTGTTGATTCTTCTTCTTCAATTAGATTTAACGCCTCCATTGCAATAAAGGACAGGCGTGACATTGCGATTAGCTGAACCATGGTAGTCCGTTCAGTCTCATTATTATACTATGAACCGTGCTCGGATTCAATCTGTGAAGTTATCAGATAGAGATAAATAAATGTTCAACAGAATTAAATTATTCAAGATTACAAACATAGTCGAAGACATCAATACTATAAGTTTATGATTATTATATCGTCGTTGTTCTGGAAGAAGACAATAACTGAAAAATATTAGTTTTGAGTAAGTAATTGGACATCGAAGTTTTTCAAATGTTTGAATTGCTGTACGTTTTTGTACAAAATTGTAAAAATGGTAAAAGAATAATTTATAAAAATAAACGTGTTCTTGTATAGGGTAGAGTTTGAAGTCACTTTTAAGGTGTTAATTGGTGGAAAGACATTATATTAAAAAAATAAAACACAATTCATTTGTACTACTTCCACATATTTATAATGATCAGAACCGGTTTCACTCATCAAAAGCATTATCAACTGATAAAAATACAAACATAACAGGCTTATTTATATAAAATTGAGTGTAAAAATGAAGTTATATAAAACTGATGGTTCATGAACTAAGACAAGAAAAAACTGATTAGCAAACAAATTATGCATAAATCAAATAAAAGAGTATACAATTAAAATGTTATGGACCTCTTGCAAATCAATAAATACTAATCTTGAAGTAATCAACATTTTGGCATAACTAATACAATATGTCACTTTTTCGGTTTAGTGCTTTTTTCGAGAACAGCGACGATATGTGACATGGATTTAGATATGTCCTCATCTATATTTAATATCAAATGCTTTGAAATTTAGCTGTCATCAACAATATTAGGTAAATATGCTTTACAATAGCTACTCTTTTTCTGCCTCAAAAAATACTTAATGCTGCATTTTGATTATATATTCAAAACATAATCAAAATAGGATTTTGTTCCATTGGGTTTGTACAGTTTAAGTACTCAAATTAACCGAATAAACACTATCATATAATTATAGAATTAAAATTGATAACTTTGTTATTCCACTGGTTGTGTTACTAATTGTTACACGTGTTTTACCTCTTTGAGAAGCATGGCATGCTTCATTATCTTAAAAATACAGGCAAATATATTCTGCCTGAAAAAATACGTAATGCTGCTAAAACAATGCAATTCACGGTGGAATTTAATTGCGGATATTAAATTTTCAATACATCAAACATTGAAATCAAGGAATCCAATAAATTATACTAAATATTATTGGTCACCAAATATCAAATTCACTAAAATGATCTAAGAAATTCCATTTTTTGATATCTTTCATACTGATATTATTCGCGTAAATTATCAGTTTCCCAGATTTCCTTTTTACGACCTCTATTTCTAAATATGCTACGGATGGGGTTAGGGAAGGGCTAATCTCTGTATTGACACTCCTTTTAATACACAGACCGGATAGGATAAGTGGGAAAGGCATTAAAACATTGTAACATGCATGCGTTTTAACACAAATATAATTAATCTATCTATGAAGTGTAATTTTGAGGATTTGAACCATTAACTACATACGATTGTGTACGAAGAAAGGCCAGTAACGTAACTGCTCGGATACGACATTGATCTTGGTAAATTAATACTATCTATATATAAAAATGAATGTTTGTTTGTCCTCTATGCGTTCCTTTACCAATCATCAGAATTCGATGAAGCTATGGTTGGTTGTTGTGCGCACATCCGTAAAGGGACACATCTAAAAAAAGAATCAAATACGTACAACAAGCGACATCTCTGAACCAGACGGAAAAACAAAAAATATGGAAATATGTAACTAAAATATATATTGTTTGAAAAGTATAAATGAATTACTATATTTTAAAAAATCGGTCTTTTTTCGGGCTGAGAAAATAAATCTGAGCTTCGGGTCGGGTTCGGGTAACAAGTGTGATATTGAGACTAGGGCTCAGGCCGGGCCTGAAGATGACGGGCTCGTACCGGGTAATTTTATGATATTTCAACCCGTACATTCTTCTAATCCAAAAGCACTTCAATAAACAGAATTAAAACATAACCCCTTTCTTTATTTGAGTGGCATTGCAACGCATGCCAGGTACCAGGTTCATATATTTTTTTTTATCTAATTACTAGAGATATAAATATATTTTTATCAATCAATTCTGTCTCTTATGTCAATTAAGTTACAATAGTAACCATTAACTTAATATTCAGCTAGAGTTTTAATATACGAATTTATTCATAACATAGCATAACAGAATTATATTGAAAAAATTAAATCCATTGTTTATCGATGTATTATAATAAATATGCTAGAATATCATCTTGTGCTTCCAATAATACTTACTTATTAAAATATACTACTTATTATGTATTCAAATAATGTATTTTTTCTATGACGCATAAAATTTTTGCAATATATATTGTATCCGATAGGTAATATACAACAATAATATTTTGCCCAGCTGTCGTGACTCAGGATTGCCTATTTTAGGAAGAAAATGAGAAGTTTATTTTATTGGGGAAACAAATATGGTCATAGAATTTATTTTTTGTTGAATTTCAATTTAAAAAATTAGGTAAGTGAAATAAATTGCGTCATTTAGAAGCAGATTCTTATTAGTCTACAAAGTTCAATATTTTTGTTGGATTTGGATCAAATTCATTTTTATATTAAAAACATTATTGTTTCATTTATGTAGTGATCAATTGTTTGTTGATACGTATAGATAAATATAATGTTATTAGGACGTATCGAATTCTTAAGAAAATAGCGTAACTTCAAGAACAATGTTTCAAGATAATCGCATAAACAATACATTTGATCGAATTTCATTTACGTAAATTTCGTACGTTTTCATGTAATTTCTATCGTCACTTACGATGCGTGATTCGCCTTTCGACATCTTCAGGCATTCGAGTACACAAATGAACTCAAACTGACAGTTAGTAGATTGCTAGAGAAAAGGATACAATAATGTGGAGTTAAAAGATTAAAGTTGTTCGTTCAAAACTGGTAAGCTAGTTATCTGTGCCATGTTTATTCCTAAAATTTCCTGTTTAAATAATTTATAATCTTACATGTTTTTATACAAGATTTAACTCATTTATTTCTGAAAGTAAATGATTGACAAATGTCGAGGTATCTTTTTTTAACCTGGAAGCAACTAAATGTTCTGATACTCTTATATCTAATACTAATAATGGTGATCTGTTTTTAAGGTTTTTAGGTTAATATAATATAGGGATCTAATCCTCTTTTTGTATGGTTTATTTTTACACGGTTTTGACATTGTATTGAATTAAATCTTTCATTTTTCTATGTCAACTACGTCTTTTTTGCACGGCTGTTTTGCATTAACGTATCCGTGTAAAAAGAGTATTGAGCGTATAGTTATTAGTATTATATATTGTCTTACTTATTTTTGAAAATCTCGTAACTGCGTTATGAATGTTTTGTCTGTATTCATCAAAGTGCACAAAATATGACGACCAATTTAAAATCCACTATAAAACACCCGATTATATTTTTCTTATAAGAAAAAAATGAGAAGATTTTCTATGTAATCCGATATTTTATTTTATTATTTTTGTTCAGTACAGTCATAATTATACAGATGAACAGTTTCTGTCAAAATATATTATGAAATTTGAAAGTCATATTTTATTATTGTCTAGGTTTATGTTGGTCGTATTATTTAGAGCTATTTTTAACAGACCCGACTCAACCATAGAGTAATTTCTTATTTTGAGTTGTAACGTTTATTATAAAGGAATATAATATGTAATGAACTTTAAATTTATTATTTTCTCTACTAGCAGTTGTTCAAATTTATGTAATCTAAAATCAAGTGATAATGTATATACATTATAATAGATTAAAAAAGTATTTTATTCATTGAATTACATGCTCCAATATCAATGTAAAATAATACAAGATGTAAGAATTAAATTTCAATTTCAATTAGTGAAAACATATTCCAATTAAATTTACGTTCAGTTCGTCGAGAAATAAGTAATACGCAAGACTTACTCAGATGGTACAGCGTGTCTGGAAATTATCATGAGATTTGAAGCCAATTGATAAAATAATATCATTTAATTTTAAAAGACGGATTGGCTATGCTCGTTGTTCGGTTGATCATAAATGTAATTCTGACATTTAAAATATGACATCTTCACTTTATTTGTAGTTATTAAATTTAGGGCTGTCGATATATATTTTAGTCGGGTCCGTGGTGCAGTGTTTTACGTAACTGGCTTCAGTTACGGATCTCCTAGTCCGGACAATTTCATTAGCCATTTTGTATAATAAAGTTAATTGTTATTTGATGACTTTAATATATTATGTACACATTACATTAATTGTTAAATTTATATTCATTATTGTCACTGTGTTTTATAAATATGTAGACTTAATGTATCGTTGAGGAGACATGATCTTCGGTGCTATATAAACAAGTTTATCAAATAATAATAATAAAAAATGATATTTCTGTTCGAAGGCATGGATGTTTGTGATATCTAACAACAGAACCAAAGCGAGAGCGAAATACGACGTACGTATGAGAATCCAACAGGAAAATTACACACTTTTTCCATGTCAGTTTCCAACCTAGATTAAACTTTGTATTCAGGATATTAAACAATACTAAAAATATCATATATCGAGGATATATTGACAGAAAGTATTGGCCAATGAGGCATTACGCTATTTGTGACCGGAGAAAGTTAATCTCGAATCCTTAAACTCAGCAACGAGACACTATTTAATCAAGGAGTTTTCACAAGAAACATGGCTTGTTGATTGCTTTATAAATCAAAAGATCATAAATGTATACATAGTTTTATTTGTAGGTATCGTTCCAAAACTGAAAAACGTACATACGAGTGAATTTTCTTTGTACGGCGACATCGAATTGAGAAATAAAATAATTTAAATTCAGCAAGAAGGCCAAAAACAGGGATCTGCTGTGCCAAATCAACAAATTCAAAAAAACATTTATGACGGAGCCAAAATATTTTGACACAATTAAACTTTATTTGATCTCGCTTTAATCTAATTACGTTATCACCGCCGTATCACTACAACCTTTTTCTTTAATTATCTATTTGGTAAAAGTACTGCCAACATTTAAATTTTAAATGGCGTATGATGAATTAGACATTATTTCTCAACAGTTTTCACAGTGCAAATATCGAGGTTATACTGACAGAAGGGATTAAATCATAAGAACAAGTTTTGAAATAATCGTATTTAAAGCATTACTTTTTTTTCAAAGTACGTACTCACGTACTCACGTTTGGAATTTAAAACATTTTTTGTACATTATAAAGAATAATCTTTTTGGCATACAATTCATAAGATTTGTTATCAATGAGCTATAAACAATCATATCACGCTTTCTGCCAGAGTAAAATATAACAATTTGACTTAATACTGCTTCCCTTTCAAAGACATTATATCATATGACTCCAGTCTGAAAAAATCAATAAAATATTTATGTGTAGTATATATATAATCTGGAAAATTATGATTATCATTAAAAGAAAGAGAATTTGAGTATAAGGTTGTACTTCAGAATCACCGTGTAGATGCATGTTTATTAAGGAATACAGAAGTTTTAAAAATATTTATTCAAATGCTCATCCAAGCTGAATACTTTTTTTTCAAATATTAGTGTTAACATTTCGAAATTAATAAACTTCTGCTTTACGCTGTAAATATTAAATTTTCCACACATATGTGTTTTGCATTGTTAACACCACGAATACCGATGGATATTATATCGTAGATTGAATTATTGGCATTATATTATAATTAGAGCATCCAATCCCGGATCCGATTATGATCCCGGTATTTTTAAGCCAGCCCTGTTAATTTAAGTTATCGTATCTTCATTTGAGAAAAGTGCTTAAAATCGATTTCAATAATTTTAGCATACTCACACTGTTTTATATTATGTCAATTGAAGATAATAAATAAATCATTCATTTACGACTGCATAAAATACATCCTACATAGTTTAAATTATTTCAGTTGACTTCATTGCCAACTAATCAATTTATGAACTGCTTCTACATTCTCGTACAACGCGAGCATAGTGCTCGCGATGTACGAGAATGTAGATGATCCATTGATAATGAGCGAAACCGGCCATTATCGTTATGAAAGAATGTGGAATTAGTTGAAACAAATTATGTTTTTTTTTAAATATATGTAAATGTCCTCGTACTGTTTTTCGAACCCGTGCATGCCGTAACCGAATTCAACGACATTGATCACTTTGCTTTAAGCTCGGCAATGGGGTATAAGTAGTTTAAATTGTACATGAATAGATAAACATGATTTGTCAGCAACTATTCATAATAAATAAATTTCGCTCACTACTTGGAGTATATAATGGCAATTACACGGTGCCTCCAAAATTCTCTGTCCCCCATCGATCTTCTTGCTTCCTCCCAGGTCATCCCAGGGTCCCGTAGCTTCACCGAGTACATCCTATGGATCAGAAACCTTTCAGGGTGACAAAATACATCCGTTTGGCAAAAGATACAAGCAGGACTCGGACTCCCCTGGAACACCTTCAGCACATGTCCAAGCCAGGTCCATCGTCACTTTTTAATTAATTTTAATAATTTGTACGTAATTAGCGACTAGTTCGTCCGCTATCTTACCTACGTATACTCTAGTTAAGTTAATTAGATAAAATTGAAGAAAAATATCTAATAGTCAAAAATGAAAGAAAACTGTACAGTTACGAACAGAGAGGAATTAATACTTGAATACGATTAATTGAATATCGAAATCACCCATGGATCATTTTTTTTCTTATTAGTTATTATTTATAAATAAAAATAATCTTCAGGCTACAGAGTGTTAGTAATTATTATCCATTTTGTGTCGCTTTTATATCGCGCTAGTTGCCTTTTGAGATTCCGTTAAAATAAACATTTACTTTACGATTTTTAAACAAGCGTAAAGATTTGTGTAGGTATCTTTTTATGACGCACACTGTGCCCACAAAATTAATGATCAATATTACTCTGACATATCGATTTAAAATATTGTAATAAAAGCGTATTTAATGAAATTTTTATCAATGTCACCGCTAATTCGTATATCTTAGAAATACAAAAGTAAAACACTCGGAATAAGTGATTTATAGCGGCCTTATTTGATTTTTAAATTAAAAAAATCTTTTCATTCGATTTCTGTTTGAAGGCATGGATGTTTGTGATATCTAAAATTCCCTCTCGCCCAACAGATCCTAAAAATGGTGCGATTACCTAACCACTAATCCTGTCTTAACCGCCCATCATTCTGTCCTTACGTTCTTCCAAAAAGGGAAGTTAAGCAACTGAATAACAAGCAGTTCTCGCTGAAAAACTTATGTTAATATACTTCCATCAGGAAGGCATATGCTGCACATTGGAAGTGGACAAGGTTTTAATCTTTTTTAAGTTTGCTTATTTTTTTAATCGACTTGAAGTTTCATATTATAATATATATAAAATATTATGTAATCTAACAAATCGTCTGTAGGGATGTAAAAATTAATATACTGTAAAAAGTATAGTAGTTTTCCAATGTTATAATTATTGAGTTTTATTGTGAAATTTACGGTATGATTTATTGAATTAATCAATTAATTACTTATCGAGTGAAACCGGTGCTTGTGTGTGTAGAACCATCACACGAATATTTTCTATAATATAAATATTATTCCACCATAAAATGCTCTTTAATAGAAAAAATAAATGAGAATTGACTGTAATGAATACAGTCATATGTTTTTGATATTTAGATCGTAGAAATTAAATTCCAAAAAAAATATGAAAGTTTTGAAATGAGATCACGAGATTAGGTTCTAAATGTAAACGCCTTGATAATATCGGTTTGTAAATATCCAGTGATTATCTATCTTCTAACGCTGCTAAAAGTAAACAGCTTTCAAGTGAATTAGAGTAATTCAGGAGTTTCTTATCTAAAGATCATTATTTGCCTGTGGAATCTTTTATGGAACGATTATTACTTTCGGTGTAAAGTTGTCGAGCTTTACTGACAGGGCACCGTAAGTGTCTGGACACTAATAAATCTGATAATAGTACCGCTGATGCCAGAGATGTGAAGCATATTATTATTTCTGTGGCTTTATGGTAGAAGTTGGTATGTCAGTTTTACCTTGGCTAGGAGAATAAATGTGAAACTTAAATGGTAATTTATTTAACCTTATTCGTCTATCCATACCATCTTCTAGAAAGAAGGCTTGAGCAAATGAGTAACGAGCATTTCTAGTAGAAAAATTTCCTCCACTGGGATACCATGTCGTCGATTGCATTGTAAAATTCTATATCTTTGTTTTCGACTTTTTGTATTATTAATACTGCAAAAATTGCCCTTAAGTGCATGAAATATAACGCAACTAATTAAAAGTATGTTTAAGTAAATATATTTGATATTAATTACTTGTTTTCTATTTTTGTTTTAATTGGATTAAGATATTTTTATTGTTTCTATGCTCCCCTGAAAAATTGAGATTTTGCATACAATTTTACAATAGAAACGACGATATGCTCCAAATTGGCAGATGACATGGTTAAAAGAATGCTTATTGAGTATTTATAAATCTTTGGCGTTATGGCAGAAGTTGAAATGTCAAATACGAACCTGGGTAATAATTTACACGGTTTTATCCGTCTATCCATACAATTTTCGATAATGACAGGTTGAGCAAATGAATAACGAGCAGTTCTCGTAGTAAAACTTCCATTAAGATACTTCTATAAGGAGACTATATGTAACGCATTAGAAAAAATATATATATTGAGTTTTAATAAATCTGTGGCGTTATGGCAAAAGTTGATATGTCAGTTTTAACTTACGGGTGAAGAAATATGAACCTTGGTAAGTTATCAAAAAATCAAATTAAATGGATAATACACTTATTCAATGGATTTTCTACTTGAATAGTGGCTAGCACATGCCGACAAATATGTTATTGCGAGAATAAACCCATTATGAGGAAAACGGACATATCATTTTTTGCCATAACGCACGCCACAGATTCAAAGTTTCGCTAATCGTAAATAGCCCTTCCATGCGAGATGCTGCAAAAGAAGACTAGGTTTATTATTGAAGTTGGATTAAAATTGTTGGAATTTTGTGTAATAATAACAGAAGTTCATGATTTATCGTGGGCGACTGATTGTTTGATCATTAGTTACTTCGTTCGACAGGCGTCGTTGTTTTATTACAAGTTGCGCAACACTTCACATATTTGCAATACAATTTATATTTTCATATTTAATTGGTATTTAGTAAAATTTTGCAATCATACAACACGACAGATAATGATAAATTTTATTTTATCGACAATAGTAAATTAATACGCTGGATACTTTGTAAATACCACGTCTTTGGGATGATTATTATCACCGAGTGCCACAATTTACGTTGACTTAAGACGAATGTTTATCATAAGAAATATCCCTTACACCAGTATTTAGAACCTCTGCTTATTTTGGTAGATTATTTAAAGAAAAACAGAAGAATTAACTCATTATCCTTAGTCGAGTGGTTAACGTCGTTGGCTTCGGTTACAGATCTCACGGTTTTAAATCTCAGTATAGATAATTCTATAATTTCTGTTCGGGGGTCTGTGATGTCTAAAATTACACCCATCGTGTCCTAATAACGTGGCGAAGCGAGAGCGAGGAGCTAACCACTGGTGCTGTCCTAGCCCTACTCTTCTATCCCAACTCTTTCCGAAAAAGGAGAGGTTGAGCAACTGCGCAACAAGTAGTCCCGTAGGAAAACTGTTGAAATAAACTCCATTAAGAGTAGCGGACATCGTTGGCTGTTTTACAAAACGCTTACTGCCTAATATAAATGAACGTTGAAGTACTGAACAAATCTAATGTATTACAGGTTTATGCCCGTCATCGGTTTCGAGCTCCTTACTGCTAGAATAAAGGCGTTAGGCTATATAACGTATCATTATTATTTGATTCGATCTATCAAACGTTTATGTTAGCCAAGTAAATGAACTCATCTATTGTTTTTCTTAAAATAAACAAACAGTATTGCAAGCCAATGGTGCATCGCGCCAGATTCACAATAGCACAGTTGCAACTGAAAATGAACACTTTATAAATTAACTGTTTCTAGTAATCGATATGCGGAGCACTCAATCAGTGGAAGAAATACTTATAATCGATCATCTTCGAATCAATAAAATAAACATATGATGTCTTTTACAATTAGTTATTATCCATGACATTTTATTAGCGCACTGTAGAGGTTAAATATTTCAGTTATTAGTAATCTTGCAAAGAACCCGTAATATTGGGAATTGGCTGTTAAATATGATATATATATCATTGTTTTTTGAACATATTGAGACCCGGTGCAAGTAAATATGTATGTCTCGCCGAGTTTAACTTCATACGTAAAAACAGGAACGTTTCCGTAAATATTTTGCGATGACTTCAAGTATACATAAAATTTATAGGTGATCCGATATTGAATGAAGTTGCTTACTTCCATCTATATCATCGAACTGAATTGTAACCTCAAATTTGTAGATAAAATGTTAGCACCCGTAAAAAATGACGCGCTTTTAAAATAAGTGTTGCCGAATGCTAAAAATGATTTACAGTAATCATTAATGTTATAATTGTTTTTTCCGAGTTTATTCCCGGGGGTTTTCCCGGCCTCGAATCATTGTCTGAACAAAAATCTATTTCAGCAAACTCGTGACGATGTCGTGTTACCGAAATAGCTATCAATAATTTTCGACAATCCATGTAGAACTAACTATATTGCAGAGTTTAAAAATTCATATTATTTTCACCATACCTCGGTTCCAAAGCTTAGTTACGAGATAATTATTTGAACACACCTAATTTTTATAGATTTTAATAAAATATTGGATTATCTAAAAAAATAAAATATTTAAATTTATAATATTATAAACATAATTTAATTTTCTTTTAATATTAATAATGTGTTTTTTTAGAGGTTTTCACGAGTTTTCGTAGTTGTAACAGTTTCGATCTAAAGTAATTATAACATTCTAAAATATTCTCAGATTACCACTTATTGTACATTTTGGAACTGGTAGATATTGGTATTCTAAGCATTTCCTCAAACTTAAATCAAAACGGCATTTTTTTTTTTTGACTTTTTACACTTTGGAACTGTGGTATCGATATATTTTACAGTACGCGAACACATGCATAATAAAATTTAAATACTTTTCTAAGCACATATTATGGTTTTGTTCGCATCCAATATGGAGGCACCTACTGCTGCATAGAGTCTCGCGCGGAGATCACAGATAGGTTTCAGATTACAGATAATCATTTTCGCGTCACCACGAGCCACATGTTCAAAAGCGACATTCATCAGATCGACTTGGATTTATTTTAACATTCGAATCGAGGTTAACGTATTTCTATGGGAATGTTCTTTTTAAATTAAAAAAAAAACGACAACACTAAAAATAAAATATGTATAAAATAATGTTCGATTCTCAAATTTTTCTAGATGGCAACTATTTTTTGTAAAGATCTGACATTAGTTTAGGTCAGGGGTGGGTTACCTGTGGTTCTTTGAGCAATTCACAATTCACCATTTTGCAAAAATTTTGTAAAATTCAAATTTTTTTTTCCAATTGCTATGTGCATATTAATTTGTAGGTTGGTTGGGTTCGCTTCGCCGTCTATATAGAATTACAGAAAGGATCCTTGATTCATTTCTAAGAATTGCATAAAAGTCGCCAAAAAAGCAAAGCCATCATTAGCACCGATTATTTTAAGACAGCAGTAATAAATATGAGGTAATTCATCTTTTATTCGAAGATTCCAAGATTTAAAAAAAAATTCAACAATAAAAAAAGAATTTTTATTCAGTAAATCTTCTTCACGTAATAAATTAAAAATTCGTAATAAAATGTAATTAATTAATTTAAATAAGTCATTATAAAAATATTTTTTGGCTCCCCAAAGAATTCTAAACCGTTTTATTACTCACATTTGGCTCTTTTGATCGAAGATGTCGCCGACCTCTGGATTAGGTTAGGTGAGGTATTTCTTTTAATGATTTCGATTTTAGTACTAGATCAAATTGAAATTTGCAGAGATAAGTAATCACATCAAATTATAATTTACAGTAAGTATCGTTTAACGCGAAACATGAATATAGAAATATTTTGTCCGTCACTTTCAAGGTGTTCTTCACAGTCAATTCTTGGTGGAAAGGCATTATATTTTAAAAATAAAATACAATTCATTTGTACTACTTCCACCAACACGACATATTTATAATGATCAGGATCGGTTTCACTCATCACGAGCATTGTCAACTGGTTTAATTTCTTTCAAAAATTTCCCTATCTGCTATTTTGCTTAATGAATAATATGGATTTTGATATATAATGGATTTTTAATTTAGCTTTATTTTTGATTTCAGATTATTATTATTGATTTGTAAGATGTCCTTAACATTTTAATTATAGACTATTTAATTTCGTCCATATATAATTTGTTTGATTACCTGTAAATTCTTGTCTTAGTTGTTCATGAACCAATTGTTTTTATACCATGTAATTGTTAACATTCAATTTTATGTAAATAGCCCTGTTATGATTGTATTTTGTCAGTTGATAATGCTCATTATGAGCGAAACCGGTCCTGATCATTATAAACACGTGGAAATAGTACAAGAAAATTGTGTTTTATTTTTAAAATATGTATTTTCAGTGATTAAAGAAAAAAATTTTAATATTCCAATCAAATAACACTATAAACGATAAGTTTTACGAACACATTTTATTAACACTTAACATTTTTTTTTTACCAACACATTTTTAAAATGCGTGTGTCAAGTGTATTAAATCATTCTTATCTATATTAATTGATTTATTAGTTTTAAATATTCAATTTAAACTTGTTTTCTAACACTAGTGTATCTAGATATGCAACTTAAGAAAATAATTTGACATAGCCTTAATCACATTAAGAATATAATAAATGTAAATGAATTTTTCTTAACCAACTGTTATTTGAGTACCTTGATATCAAAGTTGGACAAACGCCACACTCCACGAAAGTCATGTTTTTGTTGTTTGTGGTAGTGCAAGTGATGATCTTTTCAAAAACTCGGAATCCGGTTTCATACCGATTTTTGAGTTTAAAGTTCGTACATAGTTTCAAAAGCGGACACTAAATATCCATTTTGGCGAAATCAGTGGACATATGTCCACTGATTTCGATCCACACATTGACCAATCACAGAGCTAGAATTTAGTTTAAAGTTACATGGCTGCTGGGCTTGATGAAGTGTGGAATATATATAAAATGTAAAATCACCTCTGCTGTACATTTTCATAGATGGCTTCTGTCCGTCTTTGATCCCAATGTACTCATTTCTTTATCTTTCAAAGGACTTTTTATGAAGTAATACATAATATATTATCATTTAAGCTTCATTTAATTTGTATATGCGTTTCAATGATAAGGTTTCATATGTTCACATTGATTCATTAAAAAAAATGACTTTCAGTCTGCGACTTCGCAGAAAAACAATCCTTCATTAATTGCATATTTAGTCTGGAAACTTGATCCTCCATTGTTGGTTCTTTTTATCTTGCCAACATTAGTATGAAAAGCTATTGCAAATCGGTCGGTAACGCAGGAATCGGTAATATTATTTATTGTTAAAATACCACCCACATCGAAATTCTTACACGAGATAACCCTTCGAAAGAATTTGATATTGTTGAGCGTTGTGTTCTGTACTCACTTATTAATGTTTTATTATTGCAAACAGGATTGTGAGAGAATAAAAAATAAATAAAACAATGGCTAGCATTGTTACTTTGAATTGCTAACAAGGATCGAATATTGTACGATTTTGTGCAAAAAAGTTTCAAACTTGATAAAAAGTACACGTGAAGTGTAGTAAACCATAAATAATCACGGTTGTTTAGAACAATGCTTCCCAAACTATGGGACGTAGATATTCTGTGAGGGGCCGCTAAATCTTCCAGTAGTCATGAAAACATTATTCGTGATTTTATTCAAATGTTCTAATTGAGGCAATTGTAGAATCCAGGTGTATGTATAAATCATTATATCGATACTCCTTACATATAATGACATAAGTACCACATAAGTGATTATACATCATCACGATTTTTTCGTCAAGTTTAAACACGTAACTGGCCACTTACACAGAAGACTTTACCTAAAATCCGAAGTCCAATATAGTATTTGTAATATTTCAGCAAAGATTTATGTAAAATAAGAATCTAGATTTAAAATAATATCACTGTCACAGTTTTGAAGAAGATGGATGCAACCGCTACTTTGCAACTGCGTTTTGAATCTTTGAGACGCTCCCTGTAAAATGTCATGTTTGCAGATACGAGATTCTAAGTAAGGAGCGTCGATATATAACGTCAAATAAAGCTTTTGTTAACTAAACTAATTTAATTTTCAGGATGGGGTGGTGGTTTGTTGTTGCAAAATTTGTGGGCCATGTAATAAAAAAGTTTGGGAAGCACTGGGTTGGAATATTACAAGAATAATTTCTGACAAATACGGTAATATAAATTCATATAACTAACTTTTAAACATTTATATTGTTCCTTTATTGCAAAATAAAATAAATAATGTTCGATATGGACCTGAATGTCCTGAATGGATTTAATGTTACGAAGAATCAATTTTCCGACATGCCTAAATCTATGATAGGAACCCATACAGTGTGCAGATTTCAAAACACTCGCATGAATGTTTAAATGTACTTTAACTCATTATATTTTTCTCACATAATTGACTTTAAATATGGCCTAATTTTTAATTTCATATTACTAGCTAAGAGATCTTTAATTTTTTTGATTACATCTAAATTCTTGTCATAGTTCTTGAACCAATTGTTTGACATACCTTGAAATAATTAACAACAAAATTCATAAAAACAGTTGATTATGCTCGCGATGAGCGTAACCGGTCCTGGTCATTATACAAATGTGGAAGTAGTACAAAACAAATTGTGTTTTATTTAGAAAATGTAATACCTTTCCACCGTGAATTGACAGTTGACACAATAAAAGTGATTTATTCCTCTTCTATGTTTACCTATATAATTGACTCGAAATTTGGAGATGCGCAATAAATAAAAGAGTGTCATTTTGACCCACTTGTGGGGAAAATGTTCACCATCGCTAACTTTTTTTTCATTATTAATATATTGTACTCCAGATACAGTGAATGGCTATTAAGTTAATGTCGTAAATAATATCGACTGTGTATTAGCCAATTGATGCAAATTATAAAAAAAAATTTACCACTTTTTGGAAGGGAAACATCATCTTACATTGGTTTTAGGTTTAAAAATTCTGACCCGGCCACTTGATGTAAGCCACTTGATGTAAGCCACTTGATGTAAGCCACTTGATGTAAGCCACTTGATGTAAGCCACTTGATGTAAGCCACTTGATGTAAGCCACTTGATGTAAGCCACTTGATGTAAGCCACTTGATGTAAGCCACTTGATGTAAGCCACTATTGTATCGACACTCTCTACGTATAATCTCGTATCTACAAACCTGAGATTTTACAGGAGAGCATTTCAAAGATTCATAACGCAACTCACGATTTAATTTCGATAAAAACAGTTTTTATTCTCCTCTGAACAATTTCAATTTTGAGGGTTACACTAATTGGCGAAAACACCATCGATATTATATAATATACATGTTACAATGAGCGTTATCTTGTATATTTGTTCGTGATGACCTTTCGTGAATATTTTTTCAAAATATTTTCCGTCTTTAAGTCACATTGAGTGAATGTCTATCAACAAATAAAATTTAACTATTCTCAGCAAAAGATCACAATCCCTTCTTTCTATTTCAAGTTACTTGTTCAGAAGATACTTAATCCAGTACTTACGGCGCCTTACGGTAGCCGGTACATGAGCGCTGCTGTGTAGGAATTCGCCCCATACCCATATCGGGGTCGCCCGGGTCACCCGCTAAATAAACAACCAGCTCCCGTGCTATATGGAACCCCCTTGACAACATGCACTTGTGCCTTGTAAGTTGAGCAAATTAATTTTCCATTATTAATTATGAATAATCACTACATGGCAACTTTCAACAGTATATGTTCCTTTCTTGTTTAGGCGTTCTAATATTTAGTGGTTAGGGATTTACAAATAGGTGAACCATTTGTTATTAAAAATAATATTATAATATCATATCATATCAATCGTTCGTTATAGCGCAATGGTTTTTCCATTTTACATATTCATACACAGCTAAGAGTTCGAATCCCCGAATAGACAATTTCATACCCATTTAAGGTGTTCACTGGCAATTCTTGGGGGAAACACATTATATTTTAAAAAAGTAAAACACAATTCATTTGTACTACTTCTGATCACCAGTTGATAATGCTCGTCATGAGCGAAACCGATCCTGATCATTATAAATATGTGGAAGTAGTACAAATGAATTGTGTGTTATTTTTTTAAATACAATTTCGTACATTTAAAATTCAAACCACTTGTATGCAAAGGCATAGGTATGCAATGTTCCCTCTAATGGTGTGTCCACACCTGAGCAAATCGTGACACAGCGCGCACAAATGTGGACACACCATAAGACTAGATATTCTATTCTATTAAGCCAACAAATGCACGGGATAATTTTAACCTTTTTGAAAACAACAATATATATTTTTTATGGTGTATTTCTATCCTGCAAAACATGTTATAGCGAGAGCGATTATCTAACCACTAGTGTTGTCTTAACCGTATCATTCTACCCCTACTGTCTTTGAAAAAGAGAAACGTAGCGACTGAGTAACAAGCAGTTCTCGTAGAAAAAATCTGTTGAGATAGTTTTATTAGGAGTCCATATACCCACATTGGGAGCTGATATTGTGAAATATAAACGTAGGAAGAAACTGTAGAGTTTTTCAGCGTCAATTCGTCTTTGGAAACATTTGTTAAATAATTATATCAAAAATAAAATGGATTTCTTTAATCATATCGATACCTTAGTTACAAAGTGTAAGAACTCAAAAGGCAAAAAGAAGGAAACAAGATTTTGAGCAGGTTTAATCTTCTACTGTAGATCTAATTTTTGTAGACCTCTAGGATTATCAAAAGTAAGTAATACTAACTACTGATATTCTAAAATAACCACAGATTACCACTTGTTACATCTTGGAACTAGTAGATATCGATATTCTAATCATTTTCTCATACTTATCTCAAAACTGAATGTTTTTGACTTGCTACATTTTGGAACTGAGGTATCGATAGACACCCAATTCTCTTTTTGCACTGAGGGTACGCTCCTCAGACTACCGTACAATAAAAAAAAACCATCTAAAACAAGTTAAGGTGTACATACAAAAATTGGAGATAGGTTCCATTACTGAAAATACACCCACAATATAAAATTCTCGAACTCAAAAATAATCGAAAACGAGAGATTGAATAAAATCGAAAATTAAGAGAGCAACATAAATGTGTCGAAACAATGGACATGTCATGTATGAGTCATGAACACCTGCATCTTAAAATTCGCCAATAAATGGCAAAAATGGTGATTCCAATATTACCAAAGGGCCGAAGTGTTTTTAAATACAAACATATACTGTATTTAATAATACTTTTCGTTTTTGTAATCGTTTAAAAGTGCAAAAACAATCGAGTATACTTTTTATTCACATTACTTCTAATGTGTAATTAATCAAACCTTTCTGTTCATTAAACGAATTATTTTCTAAAAGGATAAAATATCAAAGTAGTTAGTTCTACAAAATTTTATCAGGTAGTTGTCAGCTATTTCGGCTTTTGTAGAACTAGATACTTTGAATTTTTATCCTACTCAATGTATTATTTACTTATAAGCTCCCCACCAATTATTAGTAGATAAATAAATTCATATATTGATACCACAGCATGTAGTTTCCCGACAAATTATTCTTACGCCCAAGCACACCAGGCTACCCAAACCAAATTGTTATAGGGTTCGCCTTATTTGTTCCACGATTTTGTGTTTCATTATGTTATAATGCGATATAAGCCGACCGGTATCCGAACCTGGGATCTTCGCTTATCCCGTGGAATGTCCGAAAACCAGTTGTAAGTTTTATGACCGTCTGGACCCGTAAACTTTTTAAGTCCCACTCTATATATAATACTAAATAATAAAAAGCAGGCCTAAATCATATCGGCTTGACCGCGTCGACTCGGCCCGCGGGTTCCGCGCCCGATTCCCGGGGATGCATTTTTTATTTTATTGTTTTTTGTCCCAGAACATCGGCTATTAAAGATATTCTAAATATCTCAGTTTAAATTACGCTTTGACGATCCAATTGTATTAAAAAAAACGTTATTTAAGTCACAAATAAACCATATCCTGAAAAAACTTGAGGATAGTAAATATTGACTTATTGCGTAATTTCCTCGTTGTGAGTAACCGGTGGTGATAGTATTGTACCACAAATGACTAAATATACAATTGAAATTTATATCTTTGTTATTGGACTAATGTATAACAGTTAGTAAGCACAAACAGTAAAATAACAGAATTATCAACACTATATTAAAAAATAATTACCGCCAAGTTACCGCTGAATCCATCGAAAATATGCCGTCATGGTGATTTATTCTTATAGCTATCCAATTTACCCAATAAGACAATTTACATTTGATTTTTTGCAGATATAATAGTAAAATAGCAGATTTAGTACGGTATTAATAACTATTATTGATGAAACAGTTCGTTTCCTTTCGTTTGGTTAGTTAATATCCCTTCAAAATTTCAGTCTCGAATGATTATATAATTAAATAACTACCTACATTTGAGTGTTGCCAGAAGTCCGGATATTTGCGGGACGTCGCACTTTTTAATTTAAATTTACTTTAGAATGTCCCGCGCGGAACAGCTATATTCACGATTATTCAAAAATAGGAATTACTTATTTAATTGACTATGCGATATTTGTGCTTCTATGCTCAATTTTACAAATACGTTAAGCAGCAGAAAGAAACTCTTCAGTGAAATATTGTTTAATTGTATAATTTATAATCACTGTCAAGGTGTTTACTGTCAATTCTTGATGGAAAGAACAAATCTAAAAAGAAAAATGCAAAAGTACTACTTCCACATGTTTATAATCATCAGAACCTATTTTGCTCATCGCGAGTATTATCAAACGATTCATCAGTTGATAATTCTCGCGAACAAAACAGATTGTATTTTATTTTGAAACTAGTATAACCGTACCCGTTATAGATGACGGTATTGAAATTGAAACACTGAATGTATAAAGTAGCTAGTACGTCGGAACTGTGTGTGCTTTGAACGCTTAGGTCATGAGAAAATTTCATACCTACATGTAATATGTGATAATAATAAAACCTCTACAGAGTGGTCTGTGCTATTAAGTTATGAAAGATATTGTTTTATAGATTAAGTGTTTTATAGTTACTGTTGTGTTATTTATTGTTGATAACATAGAAATAAACACTTTTGATATATTGAACTGTGCGGTTTTTTTCGATTGTCCCACTTATTGCTAGTAAATCCCGATTTTTTTAAAATTTAACTTGTTAAAAATCCCGGTTTACTTAAAATAATAATCTGGCAGCACTGACACATTGCGAATAATCGTCCTGCATTTCATACGAGTATTTGTTTTTAAACTATCCTCAAGTAATATGCTTACATAATAAATCCAGACAACTCATACGAATAAATATCCAGGTTGGATCAATCTATTAGCCGAAGACCACATCTCGTCCAACAAACAATAAACGGTTGTATTAAAAGAACAATTATGGGTATTTTGTCTTTTCGATTTACAATGCTTGGCGTGGGTGCGACCGTAGTCATTGTTGAGAAAATAATTTCGATATCCTTCATACGAAAATTTTCGCCACACGATTTCGTGTAATTATATATAATTCGCACCAAAAAGACGGTAAAAAAAACATATTCTATCATTCTTAAGAGTGATTAGTCATTGGTTTTATTTCACGCCTTCACTGGCTGATTTCTGTCGAGTGTACATTTAGAGAAATAGTTTTTTTCAATAGTCTTGAATTAACGACAAATTTCTTAGATTTATACGTCGTAATATGTAATTTCGTAGAATTATTTTGTATCCTATTAAGAGCGACGATGGATATCTATAATTATTTTCGGAATAATACGTGTAAGTATTTATTTAAGGAACTAAACGAACTATCTGAAATATATATTTCTAGTTGAATACCAACAAGTTCCATGTTAAGAATAAAATTAAAAATAAACTGCTACAATAGTGAAAAGAATATAAAAATGGTAATTTGACTGTGTTTTGGCCAATTGATGTAACTCTAAAAAATACGAAAATGGGTTCACAATTGGAACTCATTTTAAAGACGACAGAGTAGGTCTCGGCCAAATGATGTAAATTACAAAAATAAATTGACCACTTTTTGGAAGGGAAACATCATTTTACATTGATTTTAGGTTTAAAAATTCTGACTCGGCCACTTAATGTAACCCACTATTATATCGACACTCCCTATGTATAATCCCGTATCTGCAAACTTGAGAAGCCTTTCAAAGATTTATAACCCAACTCACCATATAATATTTTCGATAAAAACAGTTTTTACTCTCTCCTGAACAATTTCAATCTTAAGGATTACATAAATTAGCCAAATTACCGTCGATGTCATTTTCAATGCTAGTATTGTTTGTATTTAATTCAACAATGCATCCATACATCATTTATTCATAATAAATTAACTCGACATTCGTTAATTATCGTTAATTCTTTCATGTTGGGAAATTTTATACATAAAATGATAGCAAAATTCTTTTCATTAGCTAATCGCTCTCGCTATACCCTTTTTTTAAGGATTGGATGGATGGGAGGGAATTCTAAACATCCTAAACTTCCATGCCTACGAACAGAATACCATAATTCGTTTCACCTATCCTTTATCTCTATTATCTTCGAAAAAGACAGGTTGACCGACTGAGAAACGATCAGTTATCATCGTATAACTTCTGTTGAGATATCTACCTCCATTAGGAATCCATATGCTCTACAAGAGCGGAAATGGTACAAAAAATACTTTTAACATTCAGTGTAATTTTAAAATATGTTCATTAACTGTTTCAGCATAAAAACGTTGTTTACTACTAACATTTCAAAGTGGACACATCGGGTTTTGGTCGGGACAATCGAGTTGCTGTTAAAATAGTCCACAGTAGCTTCCAATAACGAGAAAATGGTTTGTTTTATCTCTTCTCACGAAATAAAATTCATAAGCCCCGTCTATACAAAAATGATAATGTATAAAGTGAAGTGAATTGGTAAGAATTTATAATTTACATCAAGAATGCGCTTAGGCATCCGAAACATATTTCACGAATACATTTACTCATTTGTTGTGTGTACACATTGGTTGTATTAGTTTATTAGGCGACCGGTCGTGGGTGATCGCGTTTGATTTTATAAAATAAAAAATTCCGAACGTTCAATGTTTGACATTGCAAAATGATCCGGATAGATTTGTTTTTATCTGTTGAAATAAAAAGTATACATGTGAAATGAATTTTATTTTAATTACAAATATAACATTATACATCTAAAATTATGCGTGCAGTTGTGCAGTGGTCAACGTCATTGGCTTCGGTTACAAATCTCACGGCTTACAATCCCAGTACGGACAGTTTTAAAATTATTAATTCTGCCATAATTTACACCTTGTTATATGTTATAAATCTATGATATTGCCATAAAAAGTTTATTTCGAATTTAAGACGTTTTAAAAACTATTTATCATTGCTATCATGTAGTTCTCTGCCATATATGGGTGCCGACATAAAAAATACGTTTAATGTAAGTTGTGCAATTTATGAAAATTGGTAATATTAATAAAAATCACTCACTTCCAATAATTACCGATTTTACAGCATCACAGAAAGTAAGAATCCTCTCACACACTTAAATACAGTATCAAAATGTATGAAGCCACTAATAATAAAAATGAAATTCCCCATCCATATACTGAATGCATGATTTTTTTTTTCATAAATATAAAATAAGACTACATTTATATTGCTCGCGGTGTATTCTGTTTTCATCTGGTAGAAAATATTTAAATAATTGCTCCAATTAATGAGATACACAGCGAAAAAATATGTATTTATCATTCATTGACTCAAAATCCCTTTTGAAAGTACACCTGTCGCTTAACTGGCTGAGCACGGGCGAAATGTACCTATCTTAGGAGAGTATTTCACTGATATTATATTCGTACTTTTTCGTAAATTATCGGTTTCCTTGATTACTATGTATGATAATTTGGCATTTTCTAATTCGTTATTAAATTTCCTACAAAACTGCATTGTTATTAGTGACATTTAATATATTTTCGAGGAGAAAAAGAGTGGCATGTTGTAAAGCATATTTTCCTTGATTTTTTAATCGACATGTATTCAATATTCTAATTAGACCCTGAAAGCGGGATGGAAAACGAGCAATAATTCCTTTCCTAATTATGATCCTTCTAGCTTTTCTGAATAATAGAAGTAGGCCGACTGTCTTACAATATGTCTTTCTATCACCGAATCTAACTGATTCAACATTTACATAAAATTCAACGTTCAATTGAAAAAATGTAAAAAGTGTGAAACATATTTACATAAACGTTCCATTTTACTTGAACATATAATTTAAATTAATGTAAACTAATTATCAACTGTATCATTGACCGCGCATTTAAAAAAAAGGTTTCAAGTCTTTGGAAATCTAAATGCGGCGGTTATGAGTATTTTCTCGTATATCCGATGGTTTTAATAATACAATAATAATAAAAGACACGCATCAAAGATAGTGGTACTGTGACGCATAGCTGATACAACACGGTGACCGCAAAGCTATGGTTACTTTCAATTAATAACAGTTTTTAAATACGTCTCACTGTGAAAGATTATACAATGAATAAATTAAAAAAGGGTCATTTTTATGAAGATATAATAAGCGATGAATTCGGTGGATACACATGGTAATCGAAAAAATATAAGTATTTTAATAAATCTTTTTTAAAAATGAAAACTAATAATTGGGTTGAGAAAAATAAACACCTTTTGTCTTAATAAAAATATATTTATTTACTACAATTCAACATTAGAAATGAGCATACTGAGTTCACCTGGTACACATTAGCTAAGGGGATTTTTATTGGAAACAACGCATGTATCAATAAAAATGAAACATCTGCCTCATTATAACAAACTTATTGCATAATTTTTAAGGGTAGCTTAACTTTAAAGGTAGGTTTATCTTATATGTCACACCTAGTCGCTTAAAGCTTAAATCATATGAAATATTTTAAAATTCAGTCGAAATCAACTCGAAAAAAAAAATACCACAACACCGAGATCCGTGTTCATGTCCATGTCCGAGATCTCGAATTTAAATTTAAAAAAAATCTAAATTTTATATTGACCTTGCTGAGACTTGAATACAGACCCAACTGATTGCTAGAGCAAACCTCTTACCACTAGACCACAGATCCCGGCACTATAATGTAGTTATACCAAGCTAATGCAAATGCCAATTCAATTCATTTAAAAAATCCATCACATATTGTACATTATAAGAAAAATCTTTCATAATATATTGTGAAACATATTTAAAAAAAATAATTGATATACCGATGAGTTTAAATTTGGCGAGTGATCACAGAATAATGAGGCAACAAAGTAAATGGTCAGAATTTAAATCAATTTTTGGTCAGAATAAAAATATTAACGAACTGAATAAAATTACTGTACGGACAGAATAAAAGGTTATCTTAGGTTAGGTTAGAAATACTGACCATAAATTATTTATTCTGTCTTCTGTAATTGTGACCGATACATTATTATGCCCATTTGATATAAATTCTGACCAGAAAAATAAGAGCCGAATGATAATACATTTAATATTTCCGAAGTCACGTTGATTTCGGTCACTTCTGTAGATTAAAAGCATTTAATAATGAATTCTAGCTACTGGATAAACGCGCTCGAGGAATTCATAATGTATCACTTGAAATTGAAACGAAGACAAAAATGCGTTTCCGTCACTAATCGTCGCCCTGGCGGCCATTTGTCACACCATTCGACACCAACATGGAAGCCATCTTGTCATTAATTAAGATGACATTATTGATATTAGCTAAATTAGTCATAGAATAAACGATTAGCTGTCAAATATGGCATTCGTATTTAAATATACATCGATTTGTATAATATATTCAGGAAATCAGCATTCTATCTTTTAAATAACAATTTATCACCTGATTGATGATTTTTCATACATTTTTTTTTAGTTTCTAATAAATAAATATACAACACTCTTTTGTATTGATTTTTTTAAACAGTTGGATATATTATATAGACTTTTTAATCAGTTATTTCAGCGGTGGAGACGACAAAGTAAACGCTTTATAACATTTTACAACATTGATACCCTTTGTCTATAATGCACATAGCGTGTCGGTGTATTAGTAGTATGTATGGATCCCATAATCCTAGACCTCAGTGCCGGAGTGAAAGTTATAAATAGGCAATTCCTGAAGATTAAAATGTTAAACTTTAAGGTGATAAATGTTCATTCGAAAGATTGTATAGGCCAGGAAGAGTTGAAAGCACCACTGCCAATGCCAATATTTACTGTTGTATTTTTCAATGTCATGACTTCAACGTTTCTATTATGCTTACTATAGTTTAATATAAGAATAGCTAACAAACAGTCTTTTCAAACATAGTCTTGGCCTGCATATATTGGGTCAGTAACTATTTAAATTTTTGGTCTGTAAGAAATAATAAATAGCCAGTAATTAATCAAAATAGTCAGTAGCTAATTCGATAAATGGTCAGTATACGTGGTCAGTTAATAAAATAGACGGTCATTTATTAAATTAATCGTTCAGATATTTATATAAAACGGTCAGTTTTTTAATTAAACCTAATCTAACCTAACTTATATTAATTTGACAATTATTTACTGACCAAATATAATTATTAACGGACCATTTATCGAATTAATTACTGACCATTTATGAAATTATTTACTGAACAAAATATTAGCCGCCATGGCTGACATTTGACCGAGCACTCAACGCTGTTCACGGATTTTAATCCCTGAACAAAAATTATCAAATTTAGATTTATGGATTAACTGTAAATAGAAACAACAAGCTAACCACAAAACTTGTTATTCCCTAATCCGTTCTTTTTCCCTACCCTCTCCCAGAATGAGGCGTTAAACTTCTGACTAAGTTCTCGTAAAACAATTTCTGCCAAGATATTATATATAAATTGTTCATAATTATGCTTGAAATTGGGAGCGGACATGGTTTTAAATATGAGTAGCGAAGAAGAGGTCATGCAATTTTAAACACAAATTTAGTAGCATGTTTCCACATAGTAACTTAACGAACCATCTGTGATCATTACGGATTGATACAGAATGTATTTATATTCATAATCAATTTTGGGCTTAAAAGTGTACCAATTGTTCCCGGGATATGAGCCAATGGCCACTCCTTGAAGCCATGCCACGGCTGGCTGAACCCCTCCGGTGAACCTTGAAGTTTTTCATTTTATACAGTAATAAAAATATCAAATATCTAACTAAAGGTAACTATGTTTATTTTTAGTTACAATAACCGTTTTAAAACCTGATTTTGATTAGTTTAATGATTCGAACGAGTAACTAAATTTCACACTCGACCGATATTTGGCAGCGAGAGCTGATAGTTTAATCTAGATAATAATTTATCTCACTTAAGTATACTTGTCTTTTTTTTTTGGAAATAATACATTTTGAATAAATTTAAAATTGAGTTGTATAGTATCAAAATCAGAACTATCCAAAATTCATTTTTCTGCAATAGCCGATGAAAGAAAGATAAAGATGAAAATTGTGCAAATTAGAAATGAGCTGACCTCGGCAAATAGATTTAGTATAATACATAAATTAACATTTTTTTATATAAGCCATAATAAAATTTTATTTCTGATTTACCACTGTTTTGTTGAGCATTTTTAACTGATATACAAAAGATGCATTTTTACACACGAGCATGCGTTTCCTTTCGTCAGTTGATAATCATACCTTGTTGAGCAAATCTAGTACTGACTGTGTTTTATTTTTATAAATACAATATCTTTCCGTTAATAGAAAAAATGTAAGAACTTTTGTGTACTTTTTAATAACAGTGTTCAAGTGTGGCCATGTTCACTTCATAAGGCAATAATCAAAAATAATACATTTTTATAAATACTGATTAACAGCCTTTCGCTTTGCATCCAACAATTCGATCGTCCAGTTTATTATTTACACATCTCCAAATAAGCCCATATTTTAGACAGTGGGAAAAGCTATATTAAAATGATTACCATATATCAAATATTAATTTGTACCCGAGTTTTATACATTTTATCAACATGTGTTTAACAATTAGGTACTTTCCGAGTAGTCGGTAGAAGGATATTTTGAAATATTCTTTTACTGACATAGAAATATCAACATTTTGTTCAATTCTTTAGAATATTTTGAGTTATCTAATTACTGAATCATATCGATGGTGTTTTTGGCCAATTTATGTCACCCTCAGAATTAAAATTGTTCAGAAGATAGTAAAAACTGTTTTTATCAAAATCATTATATGGTGAGTTGCGTTATGAATCTTTCAAATGCACTACTGTAAATTTTCATGTGTCTAGTTACGGGATTATACCTCGATATAGTAGTGGCTTACATCCAAGCGGCCGGGTTAGAAATGTAAAATGATGTTTACTTTGCAAAAAGAGGTTAATTTATTTTTCTAATTTACATCAGTTGGCCGAGACCTGCTCTGTTGTCTTTAAAATGAGATCCAATAATTATTTTCATATTTTTTGAGAGTTGCATCAGTTGGCCAAAATACCGTCGATTATAGAGTGCAAAATTGTACATATTACTGCATATTTAAATCAAATGTCATTATTTTTTGGAGTTGTCAGTCTTACGATTTAATTGTACGTTTAATTTAAGACATCGACTGAGGGTGCTTGATGGAACGTGCACGAATGTGCACGAACGTGCTTGATGGAAGGGTGCACGAATGGACTCGAACTGTCAGTTCGAGTCCATTCGTGAGCTCGAATGCCTGAAGATGCCGAAAGGCGAAACCCGGGTCGTTAGTGACAAAATACATGGAAGTGTACAAAATCTCAATAATCCAAATTTAATTGTACCTTTTTGAAAATCGTATAGAACAACGGTAAATCGTTGTTTTAGGTTTCTAATGTAAAACAGGAATGCGATTTATTTGAATTGAAAAAACATTTTTAAAAATTATGAAATGGCGTTGTTTTTCAGAAGGCGAAAAGAGAATTAAAACGCAGTCGTTATTGGAAATATGAAAATATTCAAAACATCTCCGTCATACGAGAGATCAGAATGATTGTACTCGCATCTGATGTCGGGAAGTAACATCTGGAATTGGTGAGCTATTTTTTTCACTTACAATATTTTACTGAGCAGCATAGTCGGCTTGGTTATTATTATTTTCTCTCAAATGTGTAAAATTAATTACGAGATGTATCTCAGGGTTCGCAAACAATGGCTTCGATTATTGGATGCTATCGTTCCGCGTGCAAAAGAAAACAAGAAAGCGCTTAAATTAAATTTTTTTCTGTTTTATGTAAATTATTGAATAGGTACATTATTAAATTACACATAATTTGCAGTTATCTATTAGTCCCAAAATGTAAAAGTGGTAATTTTTTATTATTATTACTTTATATCCGAAATGTAACAACAACAAAAATCCTTTATATATAGTAGTCCAGGGCACTTTGTAGTCGCTTTATTACTATCACATATAGTTATGAAATGACGTTAACGTTCGCGGTGTAAACAATGCACCCACAGTTCCGACCAACTAGCTACTTTAGACATTCAGTATTTGAAATTCAATACCGTCATATATAACGGATACGGTTATACTATTCATTAATACACGCCTAAGTTTAATCTTCTACTGTAAATATATTTTTTGTATGTGATGAAATTATAGGATTTTCTAAAAAATGTATTTGTAATATTATAAACATAATTTTTTTTTTCGTCTAATTTTAATAAATAATTATATCATCCTTTTTTCCAGAATAAAAAAATAGAAATACTACTTAATACTGTATTTTTTTCAAAGCCATTATGTTCTACCTGTAACCGTACCCGTGTGTGCATTGTTTACGCCGCGAACGCGTACGTTATGAGAAAATTTCATACCTACATGTGATAATAATAATGCTTCTACAGAGCTGCCTGGGCTTCACTATTACGTAGAGCGTGAAACTGTATACATTTTAGCATTTAAAACAGAAAATCACCTAAAACTGACTTTATGCGTATTGTCAGTATAACTTTCGATATCATGCACTGAATATTGGCTCGGGTGTCAGATTTACTAACCAATGCAAGAGTGGCCTTTTCAATTAAAGATAGGGCAAATGCGTGGTTAAGTTAACTTAAGCTGATATGAAAATACACGCACGACTATTACGCACCCGGGAATAGAAGCGTTTTAACAATTTATTTACGGAATGAAAAGAAACACTATCAAATTGTATGGAATTCTGAATTGGTTTTAATTAACGAAACATACAATTATTATTAATATTAATCTGTCTTTCGCATGATGCTGTACACGTGTTTGATTGTTGATTTTTTCTTATTTTCTCCATAGAAACGTAAAATTTATTATAGCGTATTTAAAGTACGATTTTTTCGAAAATTTGTCGATTTCAGTCATTTTCTAAAAGATTGAAATCATCAAAGACTTTGATTCCAAGCTTAGAGCAGTGTTTTCCAAAGCGGTTCCTACGAACCCCCAGGGGTCCTTGTGACCGCTGAGAGGGTCTGTGGCAAATTAAAAATAATTTGGGGGTGCGCGAAAGGTCTATTATAAAAAAATATTTCCGACACATTTTCATTATAATGAAATAAATAATTTGGTAGCGATTTGTTGGGTGTTGTACACTTCTGCAATCAGACCCACAAACTCCGATGAATCCATACTAATACAGGAGCAATTTATTGAATTATCCACAAATGAGGAACGTAAACCAATGCTTGAACAAAGATAGGTAAAACAAATTTTTGTTACGAAAATAGATACCGTTTTTATATCCTCTATTATGGGTCACTGTACAGAGGCTGTTGATTGTTTTCCCGTCATCCTATTTAGTAGAACGTGGATTTACTGCAGTTATGAATCTCATCATACTTTAAATATAAAAATATTTTATTTTTATATCACCATTCACCATTCGAGTTATCAAAATTAAATTTATAATTTTTCTATTGTACAGTTATGGAAGTTATTTTACTTGGGGGTTCATGGTCAGGTTTTTGCTTTAAGAAGATGGTCCATGGGTATATTAAGTTTGAAGACCACTGTTTTAGACCATAGTCATATGGCAATGATAACAATATATCTACCTAGATTAGAGACTAAGCTTGTAATAATTGGAAACATACAAAAACTATTCACAATCTTATTTAAAGCATATTGTTAAAATAATCCAATAATTTGTACACCCCGCCTATTACGAATGTTAAAATTGAATTACGAACTCTTAAGTATGCATTTTGTCAAGCGTTTACGTTTGGGTGATTACACAGTACACCATGGTGTCTTCCAAAAACAATAGTTGTAGTTACTTTTACTAGACCTAAAGCTACTTTGTGCGAGCGAATATATTTTTTGTAACAACGTCTTTTGTTTTATTTGTGCTGCAACGTTTATTCGAATAACTGATAATTAACAATTAAATTTAATCGAATAAACACACATGAGACAATGGATAATATTTATTCGGTAGATTTAGAATAAGTTTTAACGAAACCTTAAATGTTTCATCTCAAAGAGGCGAAACAAATAAGCCGGTGAGATGTGAAGTGACCCAACTGATATTTTTGAAAAGAAATTAGTTAAGTGCGTTTTGGTATTCTCCAGGTCACAAAGTATCACAAAGGTGAAGTGAGCTAAGTAAATACAGTAAACACAAAATAATTTAAATAAAGTGTAAATTAATGTAAGAAGTTTATTAAACTGAAGAATTCAATAAACAAGTTAAACCATTTTGTCACTTGTCCCACTTCACTTCTCGAGGGCTCAATTATCTCATCTTGTCACACACGTAGTAACAAAATAATTATAAATTTTAATTCCATATGTTATGAAAGAATCGATGTATGTTAAGTTTTCTGAAAATTCGTAGTTAAAAAATCGCGTGAACAAAACGGTGTGGATTGTTGTTTCAATTAACAGTAATTATTTCTTTTTGTACATGTCTGGTACAATAATATATACACGTGCAATGGTGCATCGGCTAATGACTGCATTTCGGTGCATTTTTAGCACTCGTCTTCAGGTTTCCGAAAATAGCCGACTAATTGACTCAGCCTTTATCAGTCGTGCATTAATAATAAAATATCCATTTTCCAATATCCACAATACGTCTCCCGGGTTTTGTTTCGTTACACGAAATCACCCGCAGGGCTGCCACTAAATTTAATTATGCAATGCAATTATTTAGTATTGTAACATCGGGAATGATATATGTAGGTGTGTCTTACATACTCAGGGGTAATTAGCTCAAATTAAATAGAAATTCCGAGGTTAAATTAATCAAAAATGTGTCTTTGTAAAAACCATTTAAACAAACACTGACACGTAAAAAACCTTTCTTTACATAAGAAAGAACATACAAAAATAATATTTGCGTTGAAGATGCTTATCAAATAAGCGAAACATTTGATAAACAGTGAGTTAAAAATGAATGCATAAGTCATACTGGGGAAATGATTTAATTTTAATATTAAATTTTTATACATTTCCATGTATTTCGTCACTAACGTACCAAGTTTCTCCTTTCGGCATCTTCAAGCATTCGTGTGCTCGAAATGTACCAAATTTCAACAATTCAAATTAAAAAATGTGTTTACATTTTATTTAAATTTTTTTTTTAATTTATCATCTTAATTGTTACCTAATATGCGAATTCTTCCAAGAAATGTAAGTGTGAAATTTTTCAATATGTAAACATAGAATGACGAATATGAATCGATTATAGTATTTTAATAAATTAGATTTTTAAACAGGACGATCTTCTGCCTTTTATAAATCCCCTTAATTGGGGATGAAACCCCCTCATAAGCCTTTTCAGTCTAGCAGCAGTAACGCTTTGTAATCAAAGTTTCGTGTTATAACCTGACAAACTTACATCATTTGTTATACAAACAGTTGTGTTAAAAACAATATCATCGCTATTCTGGAAAAAAAAAACACTTAATCGGAAAAATGGCATATTGAGTTAGTTATACCAAAATGTTCCTTATTTCAAGCTTTACCCTCTGGAACACCCTTATTTTTATAAATTATAATTTTACTTAAAAACAGTTTTGTACAAACAAACTAAATGAAAAATGTATAGCATCTCAAACATTTGCAAAACTTCAAAGCCCAACTACTCAAAATCAGTATTTTTCAGTTTGTCTTCTTCCAGAACAACGACGATATGTATTGCGTGGATTATAAAATTGTTTGCCAACCCTAATTTTCGATCTTTTACGTATTTTATTTCTGGTCTCTGAAAGATCCAAACGGCCACCAAATCAGAGACGAAGAGAGTGTAGAAGAAGAAGAATACAGGAGGGGGAGGTATATACATTCCACGAAATGGGAAAAACACATTTGGGTCTCTGTTATCGGTCCACTTAACGGCGCATGCGCGGTTCACATCCACTGCTGGAGGTCACAGCTTTTAAGCTTTTCTCCAACACCAACGTATAAATAAACTTTTCGAGTGCCCCGCTTATTGAAAGAGATTAATTATTGTGGCTTTTCGTTGTAAATTTGACGTAACAAGTCCATTTGATTTTCGATATGTTTTACACAATCGATTAATGCATTCAATATTATTGATTGAAATGACATACACTTGTTAAATATATCAAAGTACACATCAAGCCATCATCACGGACGCGACAACAACGTAAATCTGTGCATTTGCGAGCACAACAACTTGCAGGCGTGTACTAATCGCTGTGGTTCAGGTATATCTTTGTGACGTCTTATCTGTTATTCATTATTATTGTCAAACTGGTAACTGTCGTATATTAAACCTGATTTAAATTAAGGTGACATCGATCATTCATCTGATAAAAATGAATGATTATTGTTTATTAATAAAAATAGATACCACCACCATCTTTACAGATTCTTTCACTCATCTCTCTGTTTTCTGATCTATTTTACAATTAACGTCAACTACAGGCTGCAAAAGTATTTTAATCTGTAAGAAGTTAAATAATGTGTAAATTAATGTTGGAAGATCATTTAACTAAACAAGTTTCAACATTTTATCACTTGGCTCACTTGACTTCTAGAGGGGTCAACTGAAGTTGTCATCACAGTCCATATTGAAGTGATGGCAACACTTTTGCATTAAATTAGTTAATTTCGTGAGCATTTCTACTACTAAAATTGCATCAAATTACTATGTTCCGCGGTTCAAAAAAAACGATGCTTATTTTAAACAATCGGTATTTTTAATAGTGAATAATCGTCGGCGTCCGTGGCGCAGTTCGTAGCGTCGTGGGCTACGGCTACGGATGTCTCGGGTTCAATTCCCAGTGCGGACAGTTTTCATAAATTGATATTTCAATCGATTTATGGATTTCTGTTCGTAGTCTGAGTGTTTGCGTTGTCTAAAAACGCCCTCCTCACCGATCCATCCTCACGGGGCGTAGCGAAAGCGATTAACTAACCACTAATCCTGTCCTAGGCCTATACTTTGAGAGGTTGAGCAACTGAGTAACCAACAGTTCTCATAGAAAAATTCTGTTGATATACCTCCATTAGGAGACCATATGTTCCGCGTTGGGAGCGGACATGGATAAAAAATAATAATGAATAAGGGACTTCGAACTTCTTTGAGAAAATTTATAAAAATTAAAATTTACTCCATATATTTTCAAACATGCCTGCTCCTAATGTGGATCATGGAGGTATCTCAGAAGAAGTTTTTTCTACGAGAACTGCTTGTTTCTTGAAGGATAATACTAGGAAAGGACTAGTGGTTAGCTTATCGCTCTTGGTACGCCCCGTTTTTAGGATCGGATGGATGGGAGGAAACTATCCATACTGGAATTTGAACCCGTGAGATTCGTAACGGAAGCCAACGACGATGACCACTACATTACTGACCCGACAATACCTATAACACGAAATATCACAAGTATAAAAGTCACAGCCATACCAATCAAACATATTCTGGTTCAACTTGTTCTAAAATCAATACCTTCATTCTCGAGATAATATCATAGTTATGAAGTACATATTGAAAACTTATAATGTATGATTGCAGACATACGAATACTTCAACGCGTTGAAATATGCATATGTAATATATTTTATGAAGCCAAATGTTAAACTTCCAACACACACTTGGGTAATAAAGAAATATTAATATTTAAAGTTATTCTTGAGCAAATACCCCGTAATGCGAATATATTGAAAATTAAATTCAAACTAATACATGGAAATAATGCGACTCCAAAGGGCGGTTCATATTACCTCATCATTTTTATATATATATATTTAATTGACTTGTTCACAAAGTGTTACAACTTATGTTTAATATGCTTGACAACATGCTAATCTTTTTCTGCTTGAGAATTTACTAAATGGCGATAATAGCTCTGCAGTTCTGTAGGAAAATTAATTACGAAAAGGGTAATGCCAAAAACCCATTTAATTACTCCAGGCTCGCTGATAGTTTATGAGTCCTTTATTTTACATTATTTTCTGTTTTTTAGCGCAGATTATAAACAATTGATTATTTTAAAAATGTGTCATAATGATGATTACGTGTTCAATATATAATATATTTGTGATTGATACAAGTCAATGAAAACTTTTGACAACTCATCGATATTTCAGTGCAGATATATCCAGTTTTGTTTGTTTTGAGAAAATCTAATTTGAGCATGAAAGATATATGTCGAATGAACATATGAGGAGCTTGGGATCAAACATGCTTTAATCCAGTTTTGAGTAAAAACGAGATTTCGCTGTAGTATTAAGGGACATATTCAAAAGAACAGAATCGCATTTTTAACGTCGCTCAAACCCTCGTAGGTTCCACGCAATTTAATGTCAAAATATGATTTTTTTTAATCGTAATTGACCAAATCTTAAATCAGCCAATAGCTCGTGCTTGATTTTTTGGCTTTGGCAAATGAAGTATTGCGCTGTGTTTTTAAGTGTTTTTTTATGTTGCTAAAAATACTGCAAGTGTGCAGTCTAAATATAGAGCCTTTTGCCATATCAAATTAATAAATTAGAAGAAATACATTAAATAAACAGTTTCGTGAGAAGAGGATAAGTTTTTGTAAGAAAAGTGTGTTTATATCTGTTAAGGAAAATGTGGATTTAGTCTTTTTTGATCCCCAGATCCTCATTTGAATGACACAATATTTCCTCAAATAGCCCTATTTGGACTACAATGTTTTTTTAGCATAAAAATATGCTGCAGTTGAACGTTTTGTGTAACTCTTTTTCGTCAAAAACTGCACTTAAAATATCTTTACACTAAGGGCGGGAAAGTCACCAAAAATTGATGATTATTGCATATTTTTAGTAGTATTTTATTGATACAAAATATTTGTATACGATGTATTAAAATTGCTAAATATGTTGGTACGTTTTGAATTACCTCGCATGTGTGTAAAAAATCAACGCACACCGATGCTCGCAGTACGTGTGTAGTACATTTAGAGTACGTATAGAGTACAGATAGAGGCCCGTTTATGAGGCCGGCCGAGACAGTCAGACCACACCCAGGATTGTTTCAAATAGCATTATTATCTTCGGTTCACTACGTTTTCATAGTGAAGATGAACCATCAAATATGCGTGTGTAATTAATTGCGACTATATATACAACTATTATACTCCTAAGATAGCGTTACATCCCAAATCAAGCATTTATATATTTAACACTCTTAAATTCAGCACGGTCTAATCTTTTACACTCATTTTAAATGGTCTGCGAAATATGAGGAAACTTAATAAATACTCCACCTTTGTAAAGCCTATTAAAGCCTAACATGCATTCTTTCGCTGTTAGTTACGAATTATATTGAATTTATCAGTAATAGTGGACTTTTAAAGTTATTGAGTTCGTTTTTAAGAGCACTGCAAGAGAGTTACTTATTTGAAGCTTTATAATTTTTAAAAGCTTACTATCCGTTTATATTTATTTTACGTTTTCAAATTATTAAATTTATAATAAAAAAAAAATAGTAATGTTCATGTCAATACTTTTCTACATATTATTTTTTTTTTTTTAATCCATGTCCGCTCCCAATGTGGGGCATATGGTTTCCTAATGGAGGTTTCTTAACAGAGTTTTCTACGAGAACTGCTTGTTACGCAGTTGCTCAATCTCTCTTTTTTCGATGAGAGTAGGGATGGAAGGATAGGGCTATGACAGAACTAGTGGTTAGCTAATCGCTCTCGCTACGCCCCGTGAGGATGGAATGGATGGGAGGGAGGACTCAGACTACGAACAGAAATCCATAAATCGATTGAAAAATCAATCTATGAAAACCGTCCGCACCGGGAATTGAACCCGAGACATCCGTAACCGTAGCCAACGACGCCGACTTTTCTACATATGCTATCATAATATTATTGGCGTCCTTTTGTACTTGACATACACGACACAATTCTTTTTTTTTCACGTTGTATAAATATGTTTCAGATACCACTCAGTAAAAAAGATACAGTGCGTATAAAAAAAGAGAGATTGGTTTCATTACTAGCGCTCAAATTATTTTATTTTGTATTAATGCTTACTATCATTTGGTATCTTTTACAATAATATTGTGTAATAAAAAAAATATTGAAGCTGTGAAAGCAAATAATCCAATTAAAAAAAAAACGGATCGCTTATTTTAATGAAATTTTAGCACAACTTGATTTACGAAAATTCCTTGATTTTAGTTGTTTAATTTCTCTTCTTTGGAGATGATCAGAATAAGAGGATCGGTCTAGGAATGAATTGCTGAGAAGGAATGTAACTAAAAGTCTTAACAATCCATGCATAACAAAAACGAAACAGATGTATTAATATTGCAGCCAGTGATATCTTAAATTAATAAATATTGTTTTGTATAGAATCTTGAAACGCATATTTAATAATGTAAATAAAATAATTCATTATCATATCAAAATAGCTATCGACTCAGCAGAAGCTTTTACTTCCATGTTTGGGTTCACCTGTGTACATGTGGTTCTCTATTAACATTTATTCCAGGAAAGTAGTCGAATCGAAATAATTTAACCGATTTGTTTCCAAATATTAACCTTTTAAAAAAAAGTAATAACAATTTATGTAGTATCCATATCTGACTAAATAATAATAATTCAATAAAAAATATGAGACTGACAATAAATACAATACGGGGCCGTACATTTACGGCCATACTGATCAAAGGGTTAAAGCTTTATAATAAATTGGCAATATGCTCGGAGGCCGTCGGTATACCTTCAATGTATTTCAATTGAAATCTTGAAGCAAAAGCCATACCTACACGCATTTACGTACCGACATACATTTCTGAATATTTTTATAAATTATTCGTACAATAAGCTGGCTCGTAATATTATTATTGTCTCTTGTAAAAAACTCGATTGTATTCCATATTGTTTTTTTTTCATTTTAATTTCCATATTATTATCTATTATGCCCCCCACCTTCAGCCGTCTTTAAACTTTTCGTGGTCGTTCGGACTCGTTTCTGAATCGCCTTTTATACGTTTTGACATTATGTTGATTTCATTTGTAAAAACAGTACTTGATAGTGATTTATTTAATAAATAATGAATAAAAATACTAAAAGTATTGAAGTATTAATAAAAAAAAATTTTTGCTATCAACTAACGATTTGATTAAGCTTTGAGATTATTTTCCATTAATAAATTGATATTTTGGTAAATTACATATGAAGGACAGGCGAAAAGAAATATCATTATCCACCCAAATCGCAAAGGCCTGCACTTATCGGGTCAGTAACTATTTAAATTTTTGGTCAGTAAGAAATGATAAATAGTCAGTAATTAATTCGATAGATCAGTATACACGCGGTCAGAAAATAAAATAAACGGACAGATATTTATATAAAACGGTCAGTTTTTTTTCATTAAACCTAATCTTTATTTTTTTTTGCAATTTGCAACCCAAAATAATTATTAACTGACCATTTACTATTTCTTATTGTCAAAAATTTCGAGCAATTTTCGGTTAGAATTAAACTTTTGTTAATGATTCAAACACAATCATTCTCGTATGGGGTTTTTTTTCTTAAGTTTATTCCCCACACAAAGCCTTCAGCTGACAGAATCTTTTTAAGCAGTTCTTAGCTGGCTTACATGCGGTTAAGGGATATAAAGTCTTAGTCTGTACCCACTCTAGCGCTGACTTTAGCCAGGATACTAAGACACCGCTTCGCGGACTCCACATAATAGTTTCTGTAGGAAAATAGAGATAGGAAAAAAGTAGTATGAATGCTTTTTATGAGGGAACATAAAAAAGTGTGTATAATTAATCAAGTAACCTACTGAAAATTATGAGTTTGATGGAAACATTCTAATACGTAAATCCTCTAATTGCGCGTCTGATGACAATCTGTCATACCGCCCCGCCTTTCTTATAAAGACTTGTAGATACACATTAGAGAACGGGAAAATATAGAATGCAAAAATATGTAGCCAATTAAATGATTTTCCTACTTACAAACAATGTATAAAACGAATGTATATTTAATTTGAATCGTTGATACGTTGTACATTTCCATGCATTTCGTCACTAAAGAACCAGATTTGGCCTTTCGAATCTTCAGGCAATCGAGTACACAAATGAACTCGAACTGACAGTTAGTAAATAGTTTATATCGTTTATATATAAGAAAAATTATGAAAAAATATTATCCCAAAGTGTAGGAACTACATTGATATCTGAATTAATTTTATCACTGGTTTATTGGTTTAATAATAATGACTTAATCTTAATTGGAAAAATAGTCGCAATAAACAATTACTAGCTAATTTTGTAATTGTAGGCAAACACTTTTTTTCCCAGTGTGAAGCATATAGCCTCCTAATGGAGGTATCTTAACAGAAGTTTTCTATGAGAACTACTTGTTACTCAGTTGTACCTCTGTTTTTTTTAAGAGACAGGACAGAACTAGTGGTAGGCTAATCGCTCTCGCTACGCCCCGTTTTTGAGGATCGGATGAGTGGGAGGGAGTTTTAGACATTACAAACATTCATGCCTACGAACAGAAATCCATAAATTGTCTACACCGGAGCTTGAACCCGAGACATCCGTAACCGTAGTACGTTACCAATAGCGCCATGAAGCCGACAGGAAAGCATTAGAACCAATTATCATTAAAATGTAATTGGGAAAAATATATAGCCTAAAGATACCACTGATTTTCAATTGGTGGGGTGTGTTTGGGTGAATATCAGTATCCATATTTATTTATATTGTAATAAATATTTATGGTTAATATTCGTATGTTAGAAAATAATAAACAAAATATTAATGATACAAATAGTAGTTTACAAGAGAATATTTTTGTATGTGCAGCGTTGAGAAGAAATATCATTTGGATCTTGTAGAACTGTACGTATCCTGCTCAAAAGTGTTGGTGCCCACAAAATCTTTTAATCTAAATTCTACGCCCACGTACTTATTCATTTCTTAAACAAAAATAAAAATAATCACACAATAAAATCAACGCGGAACGGCTGTCATTATAAAATTCAAAGTTCTCAAACTGTGGCATGGGAATCCTTGTAAAAGTAAATATGTCAACTGACTCGTTAAACGTTATTCGTCCAGCCGTTGGTTAGATGCCGAAATATATACCGAATTAATATAATTACTGCAGAATTAAAAGAATCCTATTTTTTACCACACTCAAAAAGAATAACAAAGGCTGGACAGGTGTACTCATCTTGTTATTTAATTCCATGACCATGTCCACTCGCAATTGGGAGCATATTATGATCTCCAACTTATTGTACGAGAACTCAACATCTGTTTTAGGACTAGTTAGTACTAAGAAATATTATTACTTAGCTAATAGCTCTCTCTACGCACCTCCTTTTTGGAATTGAATGTGTATGAGTCTAGGAGGGTACACACAAAATGGTAAATTGATGTTCTTTCATGGATTTGAACGCGTGGATCTAGCAAACGAATAGAACGAATACAAGCAGCATTTTTCTGATTATTATTAATCCGAAAACATTCTCTATTAAACTCAATTTTCCTTTGTTCATTTTTCTTATCTTGTCCACTTAAAATGTGGCGCATATGGTCTATTAACGAAGGTATCTTAACAGAAGTTTTTCTATGAAAACGGCTTGTTACTCAGTTGCGCAATCTCTGTTTTTCTAAAACAGTAGGGCTAAAAAGAAAGGGCTAGGACAGAACTAGTATTTAACTAATTTCCCTCGCGTTTTTAGGATCGGGTGTGGGTGAGAGGAAATTGTTGACACCACAAACAACCGTGCTTTCGAATAGAAATCCACAAATTAATGTATGAAACTGTCAGTATAGATGATTCGCTTGTTTCATTATTGATGTATTATTTACTTCATTAAGATATCAATCTTTTCGTATATACCGACTATTAAAAACCACATACTAAAATAAACAAGATGTTTCTTATTTTACCACTATTGGACCGCATTTTCATTTTTTGATATGACCAAAAGTCTCTATGTTTGAGCACCGTATATATAACTTTTATGACACGATTTATAAGTGCCAGACATGTCTTTTTTTAGATTAGTTCGTCTTAAATAGATGATCTCAATTAATCCCTAGATTCGTACACAAAAGATTGTTTTTTATTGTAAAAAACATTTTTTTTCCTTATAACGCCAGAAATGATTATGTCATTCATATTAAATCATTTCAAAATTGTGACGAAATTCGTATCAATCAAAGCTTTTATAAATCTTATCGTTTAAGAAGGGTTTGGCGGTTGATTTGTGGTAATTAATTTTTAGTAAAAATTAAACAATGTACATAACTAAAATTACTTTTTATGTGCTAAAGGGAGTGAATCGAATGTGACACATCAACAACAATAAAAATGAAAAAAGCAACAATTTGTCGTAGGCATAAATTGGATAAAATTATGCGAACAACCAATTAATAAAGTATAATGACAAATTGAAAATCTTAATTTTTTTGATTTTTGGTCGATTTATACATCCGCTCCTAAAAAAAAGGGAGCAGCGAGAGCGAAAAGCTAATCGCTAGTCTTGCCCTATTCTTCTATCATTACTCAGGCTTACAAGCAGTTCTGGTAGAAAAAATCTGTTTAGACAAGCTTCAATAAGATCAATGCTCCACATTTAGAGCGGGAATGGTTTAACAATAATGAAAACTTCAGTATACAGCACAATCCCCGATAACACGGTAGATAGAAGGCGAGCTATCTGGGAGCGGGTTATCGGGGCTACATTACTCATGCAAAATCAGAGGATACACATATTTTAACGTGTGCTCAAGGAGCAGCCCCAAAAAACGTGTTATATATCGTCGATGTTCTGGAAGAAAACACTGAATAGAAAAAAATTACATATTGAGTAAGTTATACCAAAATGTTTCTTATTTCAAGTTTTATCGTATGACAGAACACACTTATTTTTATATATTTACTTTAAAACAGTTTTGTACAAACAAATAAAAGTCCAATCACTCAAAACTAGTGTTTTCTATTTAGTGAACAACGACAATATATTATATTTTAATCTAACATACTGCACAATCGAAAAATAAAAATGCATGAATCTTTTCCTCGAAGCAGACAGTCATAAATATTAAAAAAATATATACATTGTTGAATCTTATGTTACATAAAAAATGCTTTCGTTTCCAGTTTTAACGTTAGCATGAACAGTAAAATAAAGAATGAAATATTTACTACAATAAAATCAATGCCCTAGGACAGACGCAAAATTAATTAGAAATATTTTATATCATAGAATAAAGACTGATCTAGTTTTTTTTTTATATTCATTCCCAAAAACTCGAAAGTCTCAAACGCTTGTACCTCTTTTGATGGATCGTAAAAGCAGAAAAAATACAAAAAAACTGTGTTCAATTTAACGAGTTCTCCTATATATCAGATAAGTTATTTTTTATTACTTAATTAGTGTGTATATTTCTTCTAAACCGGTAATGGCCGATACGTAGGTAACTGCTCTTATAAAAAAACGCATTTTTTATAATTCTATCGAAAAGAGTGTGTTGTAAAAATTCTCGATTGTGGTTTAGAGTTTAGAGTTTTAAATCTTTTATCCGCTTTGAAATTTTATGAATTACGACTCTTCATTTAAGGAAGAAAGTCGATATATTCATTTATCTAAACAAATATATACTTAAAATTAGTTATATAGTCAATCGATTGAAACTGTTGTTTTAGGAATTTAGACATAAACAGTATCCATTAGTAATTAGTACACTTGATGCAGTGCTCAACGTTGTTGGCTTTGTTAACGGGCTCAAATCCTGGTACGGACAGTTTCAAAGGTTGATTTTTCAATCGATTTATGGATTTATGTGTGTAATGTCTAAAAATTCCTTTTCCACCCATCCGATTCTAAAAGAGCGATAAGCTAACCACCATTTCTGTCCTAGCTCTATCAATCGATCTCTACTCTTTTCTAAAAGGACAAGTAACAAGCAGTTCTCGTAGAAAAACGTCTGTCGAGATACCTCCATTAGTAGTCGATATGCTCTACATTGGGAGCGGACATGGTAAAAAAAATTAGTACACTGATATGCAGTAGTGGTCAACTTGTTTGATGTTGCGATCGAATAACATATTATGTATATCGGTGCCGAAATTTGAACTATTATTCTGTACCCTAATAAGAATAAATAAAAAGATTTTTTGGTTAGTATATATTTTTTAAATAATACTAAATTATGAATGATAATATTTAAACGTAAACAATTGCAGTTGCATACAAACAACAAGAAAATGATCAGGGATAAAAAAATATTGATACCAATGAGTCTTCGTATCATAATAATATTAAAACCGATAACTTTGTTATTCCACTGGTTGTGTTTTTTACATGTCCTCTCCCAATGTGGAGTATATGGTCTCCTAATGGAGGTATCTTAACAGGATGTTTCTACGAGAACTGCTTGTTAGTTAGTTGGTCAACCTCTCTTTGGCGTAGCAAGAGCGATAAGTTAACCACTAGTCCTTTCCTAGCACTATCATTCAAGAAACAAGCAATTCTCGTAGAAAAAAAACTTCTTCTGAGATACCTCCATCGGGAGGCCGTATGATCCACATTGGGAGCGAGCATGTTTAAACAATACATGTAGTAAATTTTAATTTTTATAAATTTTCTCAAAGAAGTTCGAAGTCCCTTATTCATTTTTTTTTATTTATGTCTGCTCCCAGCATGGAACATATGCTCTCCTAATGGAGGTATCTTAACAGAATTTTTCCATGAAAGCTGTTTCTTACACAGTTGCTCAACCTCTCTTTGTCGAAGAGAGTAGGGATAGAAGGATAGGACTAGGACTGGACTAGTGGTTAGCTAATCGCTCTCGCTACACCCCGTTGGGATAAGATGGGTGGGAGGGAGGACTCAGACTACGAACAGAAATCCGTAAATCGATTGAAAGGTCAATCAATGAAAACCGTCCGCACCCGGAATTGAACCCGAGACATCCGTAACCGTAGCAAGCGACGCTAAGTTCATTATTTTTTAAGTTAAGAATTAAAATCATTGTTCACATTAGAAATAAATATTCTTTTTATATCTAAATATTTTCAAAGAAGCGAAACTCGACTTGTATTTAGTAACAACCATCGGTACAAAGCTATCAATTTTATATTAAAATTGAATTTCCACAAAGTTACCGCCGAATTCATCGAAAAAAATAGTGCTTTACAACTTCAAAACCGAGGGATAAAATAATAAAAATATCTTGTCTTGAAGTAATATTATTTTATTACAGTTATATGAATGTATGTTTTGGATTCTTCCACACTACCTATTCATAATATTGTTTTTACTTGTTATTCATGTTAGGACGATCGCGATCGTCATCGATTAGTCGGAACTGCATTATAGTATGACCAAACAAACTAATAAATAATATTTTATCAAAGCGTTTATTTATAAATTGTAATTTAGAAAATCAAAGAAACTAAGGGTGTTTTCAAATAATGATACAGTTACATCAGTCGAAAGTTTCCGTCTATTTTCTTCTTATAGAAGAAATACTACATAAGATCTCTCTTCTTAAAGATATGTAACATTTTGACATACGTAATAAATAGCTGAGCATTTAATACAACCCGATTGGCCTCCGCAATCTCAATATTGAGTATTTATTACAGTTAGGATATGCCGGTCGCAAAAACTAAGCGTGAAAAAAAATTGCTGCCGAATTATTTACCTGCTTTAATTGTTGTATTCCGACACGCTGGTACTTCTCATGCCCAGTATTTATTTATAAACCATCTCAGATCAAATTATTGAGGCCTAATATAACTTATTAGCATTCAATACAATGAATATAGGTGGATATACACAATTTAACACGCCGAGTCCCGGGGTCGTGTTTTTACGCGGCAAACTAACCATCCGTTGAATCCTGGAAGTGTGTTTTCACGTGATGTTTTAGGCTTTCAAATCAGGTCATAATTGAATGTTGAATGAAAGTTTAGTTGTAAAAGCGAGTTTCCAATCGGTTTCTTATTTACTTTATCTTCACAAGTTGAATATAAAGGTTTACTTTTATATTAGCATAATTATTTAAAATACCCGAATAAAACACAAGATCCCACGAACACGAATGAACAATCGATTAGTACAGGTATGTGACTTGATTACTATTAATTTTGTTCTACTTTAACATATAAATTAGCAGAGTGCTTTTATAGTAATAAATTTGATATTACGATGATTTCAGGGTCACAAGAGTTGTCACATAAGCCATTTAATTACGAAGTAATGATTGCGTTATTCGTTTAACTTGTTATTTATTCTATAATTTGACAGGTTTCAAGTAGTTTGACATAAAGGAAGGTTTCCGAGGGCTGGGTACATAGCATCGTGTTAGAAAAACATGGTAACTATAATAGCAGTACTTAAATCATTCGTAAAGTAATTCAATTGGTATTTTACTCAAAAATAGTGACTATTTCCAATAAAAATCGATATTATTGCCCTTAGGAAGGCCACATGATGGTGCCGAGTCCACTTCAAATTGAAACTGCATATCTTTCATAATCCATTAAGCAAGATGTCAGGATGGCTGAATAAATATTGATACTAATAGCAGCAATAGAAAATAAATTTGTCTTGTAGAGCCTACCAGGTGGGTGACAAGAAAAAAGAAGCGTAATTAAGACTCGATACATGTGCAAACATTATCATAAGGCTATCCATAAAGGGGAATATTTACAGTAATACTATACAGAGTATAATAATTATAGTCTTACAAGCAATCGTAAAATGTTTCATTTGATTTGACTTAGCATTTTCATACTTATAGTACTTTTAGAAAGCCCATAAGAAAAATATTATTCTTCAAAACTAAACCGGGCACGCGCGATAGTTTCATCTAAATTGGGACGGGTTTTACAGTGTTAAGTTCGATTTGTGGGCATGTTATTGAACCATAAACGATTTATTGAAATTTATCAAACAAAATAGGTCGGAATGTGTTATACGAAGAGTCTTCAAATCTAGGTATTCAAATTTATGTAACGTAATTGTAATCGCTTTTTTTTTTTTGAATATTTTTTCATCCATGGAGTATTCCTTTTATAGACTCATAATGGAGAAATTCAACCCTGCATGTTTAACGATCATATTTTATTCAGTCGCTCAAGTTGCGATTAGGGGATGACTAAGTTTTACTTTTGCATTGTCTGGCGCAGGGCTTCAAAATTGAAGTTACGCCACTGCACCGGTGTAATTCTTAATCAAAACTGTACCGTATATTCACAAAAAATAACGAAACTGGAAGAAACACTAAATCGAATTACATAAATATTGAGTTAGTTATACTAAAATATTTTATATTTCTAAATTTGCCGTATGGAAGAACAGACATATTTTTACATATTATTATGGCTACTTTTACTTAAAAACAGTTTTATACAAACTAAATAAAAAAGATATAGCATTTCAAACATTCCAATAACTCCATACTAGTATTTTTCAGTTCGTGTTTTCTTTCAGATTTGTAAGTTGAAATGGTTTCTTTTGATTTAAAATTAATGCTTTTTTAACGATTATATTACTATATTTTTATTGTAATATCAAGAAACTGGGTAGAAAATTCTTATCTATACAACCGAAGGAGTAATGCTCAACTTATTCAGTGGTAAGAAAGAATATCTGATGAGCAAACACGGTCATCTCCAAACTAGAGTCATTAGATCGATTATATACCACTGCAATCTCACGATATAGAAAACAATTTATATGAGCTTACGTCCAATGCTTCCGAATCATTGAATCACCAGTCGGCTAGTATGAATCGTTTAGTGTTCGGTTTATTGCCAAAATATCGTGATTCGTGACTCGATCAATTGGAATGAAAACATCATCAACATCATTTGGCAATAATGACTTGTAAATTAAAACCATCTCGAGAATTGTCCGCTCAAAAAACGATTGGACCACACTACGGTATATTTTTATTTACGCATTTCTGCAGAGATTCTTGATATTTCATTTTCGCTATCGCCGCAATGGTAAAGTTGACTCCTGTGCTTTATCTCCAGCAGCTGAAAACGTTCATTATTGCATCTGCCAATTTTAATTATTTTATATTGTTTTACTAAGACTACTATTTTATGATGTCAAACTTACCTTCATGAACAGCGGTTATCTAAATACAGTTCAAAAATTATTTTCTCCATTATGTCTCACTTTTAAGGTGTTAACTGTCAATTCTTAATGTAAAGGCATTATGTTTTTAAAATAAAACACAATTTTTTATGTACTACTTACACATTTTTATAATGATCTCTACCGATTTCGCTAATCCGTTATTAATAATTATAAATATGTGGAAGTAGAACAAAACAATTTTTTTTTTTTTTTAAATAAAATTCATTATTTCTGTCCAGGGAGCTTTTTAATAAAAATCAATTGTAAAATCACTATTTTATATTGCTGTTGGCAGGGCGAATCCGACTTATTTATAACTTTGTTAAAAATGTTTCATAAATTAATTTTTTACTCGAAGGCATGGATGTGTGTTACGTCTAAAATTACCTCCCAACCACCTGATCTTAAAAACGGGGCATAGCGAGAGTGATTAGCTAACAACTAGTACTGTACTAGTCCAGTCTTTTTATCCCTACTCTCTTCGAAAAAGAGAGATTGGGCAACTGATTGAAAAACTTATATTGAGATACTTCAATTAGGAGACCATATGTTTTACACTGCGAGCTGACATGGTTTAAATGAAGATATCTTCAAACGATCAATTTTTTTTTCACTTTAAAATCAGTAAAATATTCAATTTGGATTATTGAGATTTTGTACACTTCCATGTATTTTGTCACTAACGACCCGGGTTTCGCCTTTCGGCATCTTCAGGCATTCGAGCACACGAATGGACTCAGTTCGAGTCCATTCGTGTGCTCGAATGCCTGAAGATGCCGAAAGGCGAAACCCGGGTCGTTAGTGACAAAATACATGGAAGTGTACAAAATCTCAATAATCCAAATTTAATATTGAAATTCCATCAAGCACCCTCAGTCGATGTCTTAAATTATAGTAAAATATTCATTAAAAAAACGGAATTCTGCTAAATGAAATCATTTTTCGGTTGAATAATTTATACTTGATAAAAATAATATAGCGTTAAATGAAGTCTTATATGTATATATTTTTTTTATATTCAGATAAGTAATGCATTCCTCAGAACGTTGGAATATATTTTATATTGTAAAATTTCCAAATGGGTTGTAAAATGAAACCTTTTATGCATTTACAATCATTATGATTGTCATATAAAAAAGGTAAAAATCATAAAAGTGGGAAGAATCCGCTTCGAAAAAATACCTTCGCTGAGTTATTCGTATCGAAAGAGATTTTATCGAAAAGTTGAACTAAAAAATATTTTTAATTCTTTTTAAAACATAAAACAATAAAACCCATACGGGTATGAAGATCTGGTTCATGTTATAACATACCTGATTTCAGAACCTCCTATCTCCTACTTTATTTATTTTTATAACATTTATCGTAACTCATTTACGTCATATTTTGTCCTTTGTAGAAACATATATGTTTACATTCTAAATAGTATTGATAAAATTATGGAATTAAAAACAGTTTTAAAAAATACAAATATACGAAAACCCATTATTAGAGGTTGTAATCGACGTGTGAAGATATAAAGCTTTGCTTTCTCTCAAAGAGTGCTTAATTAAAGCATTAGTCTATGTAAGTCCGTACTCAAAACTTTAGGGATTGCTCAGTAGAAAAATATTGTTCGTTTTACAAATTAGACATGATATTCGCGTCTAGGTTAGCAGTAGATGAAACAGCTTGATGTTGTAATTTACAATACGAAGTAGGAAATAACTATATGAGTATGGAGACAAAGGAATAAATCTTATTTATTAAATAATAAACTGTCTTATTATTAAAAAAATCTTTTTTTTTAATAAAACACAATTTGTTTTGTACTACTACTCAAAATTTTTAAAAGATTAGAACCAGTTTCGCTCGTCACGAGTATTATCAAGTGTATTTTGAAAATATAATGCCATTCCACGAAGAATTAACAGTTGACCCCTCAAAAGTTATTAAAGAATATTGCGAGTGAGTATTAAACGATTTTCTTTTGTATTAAATCATTTCAGATTTTATCCATTAATAAATGCAACTGACTCATGATTTCAAGCTTTTCACTCATTGTCAATCATAAGAAAATAAAAAAGAAAAAGAAAAAAAAATATGTTATGTAAAATGACGATTAAATATTGTGACGGAAAAATATCTATTTGGGTTTTGAAAGCAAGCGGTGAAATCAGGTTTTTGTTTTATGACAGTCTTATTTCGGATTCAATTTATTGTATCCGCACCAAAACACTAATCAACATTTTAGTCCAACTTGAAACATTTTTCTATTAATTCATCATCATCAGCTCAAATGATGCAGCCCTGGCAAAGCTCCCCACACACCGTCGCCTTTTTCCTCGTCTGATTCCGACCGACTCAAATTCTTCACAAAAAATGCCCACCAATATAATATTACGTATTTAATTTAAAATATTATTCTTCTTTCCATTATAAATTATTTGTATGATTGACATTCGTATACGATCAAACATAAAATATTTATGTAAATCGACTATTACATCATACCAGGTCAAACAATGTCTGTAGAATGATTCTCAATAGGTAAGTAAGAACAGCATGGCCGGAAACTCTTGTTTCTATCTAACGTATAATCTTTAATTTTAGACATTAAAAATAACCGATCGCTTTAAAAAAACTTTAACTTTCACATAGGTATTTTGATATTTTTTTATTATACATAAGCTAAAACCGTTTTCAGTAGTTTTGTATTTTTTTTTTTGCACTCTTCCTTTGTGAAGAATTCATTATTTATTAAACTAGCCACTTTTTTAAGAAGAGTCAGATGAGCTTTTAAAACATTAATTATTATCGTTATGATATTATAAAATTTATTACGAAATATAATATAATATATCATTTATGTTTAACTAGCTGCGATAATATATTGCATAACTGAAAGAAAACATTCCATGTTCTATCCTTCCGTAGTCTTATAAATTGCATATCATTATTGATCACTTTAACCGATAATTTGTATTATAAAAATGAAACGTAACATTTTATACTAAATTTTGTAGACTATTATTTTATCAAACGGTCAGAACCGGTTTCGTTCATTACTGTGTTCAAAATGAACGCGGTGAGCGAAACTGGTTCTGATCATTTGATAAAGTAAATTTTTTTTTTAATAAATATAATATTTTCATGAATGCGCCCGCTTCAGCAATGACATGTAGTAGTTCGTGTTGAAAATCTCTAATAAATTCTCATGATCAATTTAAATCTCAATAATATTACATCATGAAACGTCATTTCTACTGTCCGATTCGAATTTGTGATTTTATTGATATAAATTACATTTCAAATTTGGAACACTATCGTACGTACTCGGAATGGAATCACAAAGCTTTAAAATTCGAAAACTTATTCCAAATATTGTTTTACTGTAAAAACTGTGTTCAATTTTGATGTATTATTTAAAAATGGAATTTCAAAACAAGTGTAACATATTTTTGAAATTCGAAAAAGATTATTATTATCCAGTACATATTGTAAAAGATTGGATACCTATTGCGTGGATTTTCTTGTTGTTATTTATTTTAGATAGTTGGTAATGCTTAATTTTATATTGTGAAATATTTAAAATGATAAATGACAAAAGAAGATGATGTAAAGATGTACGTGTGTGTGTGATTTTAAAAACCTAAATATAAATCGATTTTTCCACCAGGTCAAACAATCTCGGTAGTGGTTGAGATAGTATTAAATAGGCAATATATAAACATAAGTATGTTCGCCTAAATGTACACTACAAGCGAATAATAATATTATATAAAAAAAAAACTTGTGTCTAAAAACGAGATTGGATATACTAGAACCGTTATTCAAAGCGAAGACAATGAATAAAAAAAGTTTACATCAATCAAAAGTTCATACCACTACTCTAACACGCGCAACTCCTGACTAAATTTCAAAATGTCAACTAACAGTAAGAAAGTATCTTGTGAAGATTCATTTGTAGAAATATTTCTAACTAAATTATATCAACTGTCTAATTAATCACAGTAATTTTTATCGTCGATTAATATAATATTTGAACGCATATTAAAAAACTTAGTACGATGATTCACTACATTACCCGAAACTGTGTAACGGAGTGTAAGACGATTGTCTAATAAACAGTCGTCTTACATTCATCCATCTTACAGTCCACTGCAATACCTACCACCTCCCGTACGTTCCGGTATTAGCTGACGCTTCCCGTGGCGTAAACAATGCGAAGCATATCGTTTTAGTATGTACAGTTATTTTTGATCATTTTATTGATCAATCGATAATAACTTTATAGCTATTTCGGAATCACGCCATCATCAGAAGTATACCATATAATTCTTTTGGAACCAAATACTTTGATATTTCTAACATTATCATAATGTAGCTTTACCAGGTGAATCTATTCAATAAGTTTTAATTGAACATATCGACTGAGAGTGCTTGATGGAATTCAAATTTGAATTTTTCAAATTCAATCAATTATATTGATATTTTGGTGGTTCTTTAGCAAATGATTTGAGCGTTCATGTCATATTCGGGAAAATTGAAATCTAAAGTTCTCTTATTCCTCATGAAAAGAGAATGATCAGCAGACAAACATATTTCCGTATTATCTTCATTGTTTATTTATTTATATTTACCACGTGACTGGCCATATTTAATGTATGTCATTGGGCGATCGACTTTCAAATTCTTTTTCTATGAACATTTTGTTCAGATATATTCTGTATATTCATTCAATTGGCAGCTTAAATTGTTTTAAGGATAATCATTTCTACAGTATTTAAATAGCGCCCTAAATTGTATGTTTACAGATTTTTCGAAAATAGACGTTTCCTCGACGTGTTAATACAGATACAAATGGCGTGTGGTTTACATCCATTTTGTGCTATTAATGTGTATGTGTGCGTTTTGTATACTTAAAGGTGTTACCCAATTAAAAAAAAACATTAAAAAACAAAACGCTTTACAATGTTGGCTGCAATTAAGTCATTAACAAAAAGAAAGATTATTTTCGGCCAGCCGCGGTGGCCGCCCGGCATGTCCGCGCACAAGAGAATGGTAAATAAATTAAAATCAAATCTAAAATTCTACCGATCTAAGGTATAAAATATTGTTGTTTTTATTTGAATTGTTATAAAATTTTATCGATAGCTTTGCTTGCAATACAAGAGTCATATTAATTATTAAAAAGTTTGACTTTACGCAAAAGTGGTTTTGAATTGGTTGACGATTCCTATTATCGACATTCCCTACATATAATCTCGTATCTGCAAACGTGAGATTGTACATGAAAGTATTTCAAAGATTCATAATGCAATTGTAAAATAACGACTGCATGTATATTATTGAGTCAGTGCTACTATTATCGATTTTTCCTTGTTATTTAATGCCTACCCATAGAACTGAGTGCGTAGACAATGAAAAACCAAAAGACAGAATAATCACATATTTTGCACTAACGTGATTATACGTAGGGAGTGTCGTCATCATAAAAACTGTGAATTTTACGAGAGCTAGCTGCTTGCCTGAATTTGAATCTGGAAAAGCAAAGGCATAACCAGATTTATCAAAATGCGTGTAGCACGATCGCTGGTCCACTCCATATGCCTTTGCAGCGTGGAAACTTGGACTCTAAAAGCAAAAAACAAAAAAAAACCGCTGGACGTGCTTAAAATGTGCTGCTAGAAAAGGATGCTCGGTATACCATGAACGCCCAAGCGCACACACGCCTCTATCACGAAAGACCTCCAAATACAGGATATAAGAATACAAGACGCCTTCTTCACATCGCACGCAAGCCTACTGACAATCTCAAGAGGCTCGTCGACACACGAAAGGTAGAAGGCAGAAGGGGACGCAGAAAGCCCCCAACTCACTGGAGCGACCGAGGGAAGGACGTCACAGGTCTCTCCTTACCGATGGCTCTCAGTGCAGCGGAGTGCAGCAGCGAGTTGCGAAGGATCTTCAAAGGAAATAGAGTTGTTGCGGTAGGCGGAGGTCACGACCATCATACGTGAGGAATATGACTAAGGAGAAAGAAGATTGCTTGTCATTCAAGTACAGCTTTGGTCGTCAAAAATGTGCGGGAAATTAAAGCTTTCATTCCATCGTATACATCCATGTTTGAAAGTAAATTTAAATACTGTTTAGGAAGGTAGTTTTTTTGGTCTATTTGAATTTTTAGCACAGTACTGACTCCTACGCTGTAAGGACTCAACGCTTCGATATTCAATTGTTATAAAAAAGAGAAACATTTTTTCATAAACGTATTTTTTCATAAACCGATAGAAAGAGTTACTTACGTCTAAAATTTATTTTCAGAAACGCCATTAAAAATAGTATATGTAGGTATTTGTAGATTCAGTGACATACCTACTAATTATCAACTAAAAAACTAGGCCTACAATTTATATAATATAATAGCGACTGTGGAAAGGAAAAGGGACATGACCCGCATCAAAAACTACTGCGTATAACTCACACGAAACGTGCTAATACACTATATTATATATAATATATTGACTATAGAAAGGCAAAAGGACTTATCCCTCGTCTATTCAAAATAATTTTTTTTCGATAATCAAAATTTATAAAATTTAATAAACGTTTTGTTTGGGCTATGCGCAATAATTTTTATATGTGGATTACGTCCTTTTTCCTTTCCTCTGTCGATATGTAAAGAGTAAAGTCTTTCTTTTTGGAAGGGAAACCTCATTTAACGTTGCTTTTAGATTTAAAAATTCTTACCTGGCCACTATTATACGCGTACCACTATTATACATAACGCGACACCATAAAGTGTTTTCGATAAAAACAGTTTTTACTCTCTCCTGAACAATTTCAATTTTGAGGTTTTGTTACATCAATTGGCCAAAAAACCGTCGAATTATGAAAATAAAAAATATAGGTACTATCTAGGGCTTCCAATCCCGGGATCCCAGTCAATTATTCAATCCCATAATCCCGGGATTGATATCCAGACAATCCCGGGATTTCGGAATTCACTAAATGCTATAAAATAATTCATATATCATATTAAAACTTCTTGATTTACTACAACGTGTACCTCGGTTTGTTCATGTACATAGTTTTTTTATAAAACCTACAAAATTAATATAGCCTTTTGTAGTCTCCTTCCTTCTCATATTTTGTAACAGCCGTTCTTAACCAATTTGAAATGAAGGACAAATTAAGCCGCTTCTTAAATGAATGGACGACAATATTTTAAAGCTAAATTGAATAACTTTCAATTATAAAATATTTTGATCAATACGATTCTATTTTAAATATTTCTCTTTTTTTTAATGACTGTTTAATAAAAAAAAAACCATTCCAATACCCAAAAAAATATTTAATCATATATACATTCCAATTGAAGCAATAATGGACACAAATAAAACTTTAAATGTCCAATTTAACACATAAAATTCCTCTTAATGACCAATCCCGGGATCCCGGTATTGAGAAATTCTGAATTGCGAAATCCCGGGATTGTAAAAGGGGTCCGGGATTGGATACCCTAGTACTTCGGTTCTAATACATTTCTGAGTGTTCAGTTTGTCTACGTGATATTAATTTATTAATTGATCAGAAAGATTATTATAATGCCGAAACTGTTGAAACAAGCTTCGTTTTATTGGTATGATTCACACTGTCATAAATTAACAATATGGAATGTCATTGAATATTATTTTCTTTTGTTTTATCTAAATCGTGTCGTTTTTCAGCGCGCCATTTTTTTACAGTCATTGTTTGTTACCCGAGACCAAATCAATACAATATTGTTTTTTTTAAATGCATAAATGATTATAAAATGGAAATATGACCACATTAAAATAATGAGCATCTAATTAGGGTTGCCAATGTGAAATTAGAACGTATGTTTAATTTAAATTCTTGTTTTGTGAGTAAACACGACGTTCAGTTCTAGTTTCTATATTATATGCATTGACACTTTTATTTTTTTACCAGGTCCACTCCTAATATAAACTCCATGTTATGGACTCCTAATGGAAGTTTTTCAAAAAAAGTTTGTTTTATACATGAACTGCGATATACTTTTGATTTTAAATTTTGCTTTATTTAAAAAATCGCCTCAGTTTTTGATGAACGTTTATTAAAATATAATAATTTGGTCGATAGAGATTTCAAATAAAGCCAATATCGCGTAGAGATAATAGAATATTTAACGAACTGCAATGCAAAATTTTCTTCCCAAATTTTTGTCGTGGATTCAATACAATGTTAAAAGTATTTTTTTGATAATTAACAAACTTGAATGTTTTTTTAATGAGACCGCGCAGAATCTTTGAATTAAACTGTGAGATGGAAAACGTTTTTTACAAAATTCACGAAACACATGACAAACCGGATAACAACGTAAGTTTTGATAACATTTTTGACAACCCTATTTCGAGGTGTTGGTTTTTTATTATTATTAAAAAATGAGTCAATTTCAATGAATGCTTTGCAAAATGGCGACGATATATGGAACTATAAACATCCTTTGATATACGGTTTATCGATTTGTTTAAAAATGCTATTTTCAAAACAATCGTATCCGGTGATTATTATTAAATGTAGTTGAAGTTTCCTTATCTGCCATGTGAAATTTGAACTTAAAGTCACTTCATCTTACACTTATCGCAATGGGATTTGTTTTATTTATTTCACTAATCCTGTACTAGAATTTGGATGACAGAAAATTATCGAAGTTATATGTGAAGTTTGAAACTAATCGTTCTTATAGTAAATTAGTTGCTAGCAATCATTCTAAATAACCTTAATTTAATTCTTATAATCAAATAGATTTGAAAAATGCAAACCCAAATATATGACTAACTAATTGGTCTATGTAGAAAATATTCGAAATTGACATGTTTACTCCCTATCAATGTTCCCTGTGTGGAAAATTAAAAGGCTGAGCAGGTCAAGCCAACAAATGCGCGTCATAATTTTTAACATTATTTTTTTCTAAAATAATGTGCTTTTTATGTTGTCATGTATATATGCTTGGAGATACCCACACAAAAAAAACAAATATTTAATTTAAAAAACCGGTCAAGTCGTTTTAAAAAAAAACGAAAACACATATTTCTTATTTGTTTTTTTTAATTATTTGTATATGAGTGCATGGGGGGTTTGAAAATTGCTGCGCTTCCGCGATATTTCGTCTGTATACACTTTCGAAACAGCCAAGGCATAAAAAAACTCCAATAAATATCTACTGTACGTTTGATAATCCAATTTCAATAAAACTGTAGACTAATTTGATAGTATATTCATTTCACTCGAGAGTCGTGTTTACATGGCGCTAATATTATTTGGAGATCCTTGTCAAAGACGTTGAAATCAAAATCAGTTTTCATCGCAATATTTGAGTGGCTTACACATAAACTAATCGTTAAAACTCCCAAACTATGCTTTCCTTTGTGTGGCTCCGACTTCACCCTAATAAGGAATATTCAATTGATAAAAATAATACTCATTTCTTACATTCCATTACCCTAATTAATTTTGCCGCAATTTTCTCACGCCGCGTAATAAATATTTCATGGGTTTCATTTGACATTGGATAATAAAAATATTCCGCAGTCATTACAGTCCACCATTATTTTTGTTTTAGAAATAAAAATAACAGCTTAAAACATCTGCGCATTGCTTTGATAATACTATTTCGTCATATTTTAATAAAACAAAAACAGAAACATTGGCTAATTTAAACTTTTCTTACATCGCAGAACTGAAAACATATTGTAGGCTTCATTTTACAATAATCAGTCATTCATTAGTACCCTACAAGTCACAGAGATAAGCATTGTTTCAATCTTCATATTGTAATGTTTCAAAACTCAAATTTATTTTTAAAAATTCAATTTGAAATAATTTTATAATGTATCACTGCTTCCCAAACTGTGGGCCGTGGACCCCCTTAATTTCCTCAGAATGTTTCAGTAATGCTACTAGTATTTAATTATGAAATTTTTTCTTTAATATATTTACATAATCTTTATATATGAACACACTATTCGGGATTTCATCAAACCTTTGTCTTTGAATCGACTGCAGAATGCAGGCGTACGTATAAGTATATATTATTATAACTAACGTCAAATAAAGATTTCATTACTAAATTAATTTAATTTTTAGGATAGGGATATGTAGTTTATTTTTTTGCAAATTTTGTGGGCCGTAGAATAAAAAGTTTAGGAAATGATATGTACTATGGTTATAGCAGAAAATAAATTTACAAATATGTCTGCCTGTGAGTTACTTCCACTCAGGGCCGGCACTAGATTACGATTCGAGGACAGTATTTATAAAAGGTTAAAAAAATGAAAACAATTTTGACACCTTTACTTACTTCCTTCATTTTTTTATCCTAAATTTAATATTTTATATCATGCATATGTTCGTTCATGTCTATATAAAAATCTATACTAAATAGCAGAAAATACGTGTATCTGTCCGTCTGTCTGTCACAAGAGCTCCTCCCAAACGATGCTATTTCTAGATCAACCTTGCGCTTTTTAATAGAATTATTAATTCATGAACTAGGTATATAGAACTATAACTTTCAAGATATTAGTACCAAAACAATGCCATAATAATACAAACGGATGACACAATTTTAGCACCCTGTTTCCCGTTAGAAGTCGGGTAACAAATACTTGTAAATATAAATAATAAGCTATTCTTTGCTGTTGATTAAACCAAAATACAGTGTATTCTGTGTTCATCAGAAAATGACTCCAGGTGAATTTATAATATTATGTAATCGGCATACCTGCACGTACGTCTTTGTTGTTTCTATGAAATAATATAATTTTTATTCCATATTGGGTAAAAGCTTAGAATTTATTCAATAGACACAGTCATCGATGACGATGTGATGAATCATTCATATTGAATCTATTACATTATAGGAAGTATTAATTTTCGGTCTAATAAGTTGATACGCCGAGAAAATATTAGAATTTGACGTAATTATACAAAAATTATCTGTAAAGCGATACCGTGTTAAATGCGCAATTCCAAAAAAAAAAAAAATTGTTTAAAACGGAAGATTTTTGTTTCTGCTAAACTAAGAATGCATCTTTTGGCAGTATTGTGCCCGAGCCAAATGGCATTCAGGACTTGGAAATTCCACTATTTGATGCAAGCAATGAATGACGAGCGATTTATTTATCGATCATTGTGAAATAAACAAAAATAATGCATAGAATTTAATTTCAAAACAGTTATTAGAATAGTGTAATAAATAATAACGAAATACAATGCGATTTAACGATCTGTAGATTAAAATATCGAATCCAATTAATGGAAAAGGCAGAAATGATTAAGTACATTATTTAACATGATATTCGAGGGGAAATTTTTAATCGAAAAAGCATAATACATAATGCACTACCTACTTAACTTTAGATTTTTGTAGAAACGTTTGAATAATACAATGATTTCCAACACAGGTTTCAAATCTAGATAGATATCAATGGTCCAATTTTTTACTTAGACATCTCCAAATAACCTATATTGAGATAAAAGGAAAAACAATATTCAAATGTTTACTATAAAACAATATTATGTATTTATACCAGAGTTTTATAAATTTTATAAACAGGTGTAGGACAATTAGGTACTTTCCCAGTATAGTCAGTAGAAGGATATTCAGAAATATCCTTTTACTGACCCAGTACTATTAACATTTTTTATTCATACTATTAACATATATTTATTACCGGTTCTGTATCCGGATGGTCAATGTCCTGGGTGTCGTATTCGGTTGCAATGTCCACGGGCTCGAATCCCAGTAAGGACAATATAAATTGATTTCTCAATCGATTTATGGAATTATATTCAAAGGAATCGATATATGTATGTGACATTGTAATTTCTTTATACTTATCCTATCTGATAATAGATAAAAAATCTACAGAGATGCTCTATTAGAATTACATATACTCCACACTGAGAGCATGTGTAGTTGTTTTCTACATTTTTGAAACATCGAAAAATTTAAAAAAAAAATGTTTTTCTTCTGATTATTTGTTATTCCTGAATTAACAATCACTCTATACGTACACTGCGAAAGCTGTTGAAAAATGTATCTAAATATTAATAATTATATACCTGTCATTAATATCAAATGAATTATGAGTCATTTTAAATTGAAATGTTGTCAATACTTTTCCTTGATAGTTAATTAAAGAAAAGAGGCGTAGTGATACGGCGGTGATAACGTAATCAGATTAAAGCGAGGTAAAATAAAGTTTAATTGTGTCAAAATATTTTGGCTCCGTCATAAATGTTTTTTTGAATTTGTTGAGTTGGCACAGCAGATCCCTGTTTTTGGCCTTCTTGCTGAATTTCAATTATTTTATTTCTCAATTCGATATGTCGCCTTACAAAGAAAATTCTCTCGTGCGTACGTTTTTCAGTTTTGGAACGATACCTACAAAAAAAATTATGTATACATTTATGATCTTTTGATATATAAATAAATCAATCTAAAAGCCTTGTTTCTTATTGAAAATTCCTTGATTAAATAGTGTCTCATTGCTGAATTTAAGGATTCGAGATTAACTTTCTCCGGTCACAAATAGACGTAATGCCTCAGTGGCCGGTGTCGTTTGAATTGCGCAAAATGTCAAAGTTTCTCGTCAAAAAGAAAAATAGTTGAACAAAACAAATCACAATGCACGCGTGCCATTATCGCAGAGACTATTTTGAATGCATTTGTCTCCATCGCCATCTTCAAAAGAGCTCTTTAGATCGATAGCGTTATATAAACAAATACTCGCGGATTTAGTAATTACGCAAATTGAACAATCTATTTAAATAAAGAAGCTTCATTAATTAATTCTGTCTACAAAATAAATGTATTTAAAACAAAATCTAAGACAAAGTTACGTGGATATTTCCAGGTAATAAAATGTTAATAATCTCATATTAGTTATTTCTATGAAACGAAAGAAGCTTTATTTGATTAATTATATATGTTGAGGAAAAAAACACCGATTTCACAGCCCACTTTACTGTAAAAAAGTTTTTGTTTAGCATTTAATATTGATTCTAAAGAAACCCAACAAAAAATTGATCCAAGAGTTATTACAATAAAAAAGGAAACGTGAGGATGACCATAGACATAGTTAAAAATAACTGTTTTCGATGGATTCGGCGAAAAATTTGTAGAAATTCATTTCTTGTATAAAATTATAGTTGATAATTATTTCACATCGCTTATCAGTTTCGCTCATTGCGAGCATTATCATCAGGTCCTGATCATTATAAAAATGTGAAAGTGATACAAAACAAATTACGTTTGATTTTTAAGATAATATGTTATGTACATTTTATTACAAACCTTATTTTAAAAAATTGTCACGCTTTTTGCCTTATTGACATTTTCCTACTTTCAATATCCTTAACAAAAATACTGATCTTGATAGATATCGATAACTTCTTCCACTAATCAACAGATGGCAGATGATGAACTTCATAGGTTGAATCTTAATTAACCTCTAATAGTCTTGATTAACTTAATTTCAATTATATGTAAAATGATTTTCTAATACTCTATGTTAACCTTTAAGCGCCCAGCGGTTTTGCGTCGTTCAGTGCCACGGTTCCCATACGGGACCGTTGGTTGTGGTACATTCCGCGATCGGAATATCCTGATTTATGGTAAAAGTATTCAAAATATTTGCTTACACAAATAATGACTGATATCGAATCATAATTTTATTTTCGGATTCAGTACATATTTTTGTCATAATGAGTAATGCAAACATCTGGGTTTCGGGGTCGTCGATATTGACATGCCAAAACTGTAAAGTTGGTCCAAGTATAGACAAATGTTTTCAAAATTGGCAAACGAAAAAATTGTTTAATCTCTGTGTAATTTTAACGTTTTAATTGTAATTTTGCAGTCTGATTTCTTCTAGTAGTTTCATAGTTTTACTTCTTTAATTTCAAAAGTGTGAACAATAGTAATTTAAGCTTTAAAATCTAAACAATCTTTTTTTTATATTCCTTTTTTACTTCACACAAATAAGTTGACTAGTTTTAGAGATATAGTTATTTTATTGACGGCTTTAGGGTCACGCAAAAATGCGCGAAAAAATGCTCGGGCAGTGGGCTACACCCATTATTGCGCACAGTGCACGTGCGTGTAAAGGTTAATAAAACGGAAAAATACTCTAATTACAATTTAGCGCACATCAGTTCCGATATTATCATACACACCTAAGACTCACCTTCATAATAATAATTGTCATGCAGAATGGCATTTGAGATTTATTAGTTGATTATGGCCGACCAAATGCTGAGAACCACTTGGTTCTGGCCCATTAGTTGTGTAACATGGCGAGGTGTCTCATTCGATGCCGTGTCAGTCTGTCTGCAGTCAAATTCCCTCAGTACTTTGTCCAGAAAACGTCTATTTCTGTCGTAATGCGAATGTACGCAAGAAGAGTTTGTGCGTAATTTGTTTTCTCGTTTTGCTCATCAATTCCCTATTGCAATGCAAGCTTGGGAGTGTTTGGGACCTACTGATCCAGTTGCGGAAAAAAGCGCGGTTTGTTTTGCACTTTTTAGTTAAATGGACGTTGTGTCGACTTTTTGTGAGGCGTTTCTTTGTTTAGTGTAATGGATGGATGAGCAACACATATGTTTATTTATACAATCGCACATTCTTAATTTAATATATAATCAACTATCTCATATAAGATATATCTGTGTTACGTTACATTATACAGCTTCATAAATTGACAATTTCAATATTAATTTATATCCAAAGGTATGGGTGTGAATATAATTTTTCAATCATTTAAATTTTACTCACTTTTTTAAACAACGGTTTATCGACTTGTTTTCTTATATTTTAAAAAGAAAAGACCGAATAACTCAATTTAAAATGTATTGTAGACTCGTAATAAGTAATTCCTAATATGAGGTAATAATGTGCACTTTAATTCAATTGCGCAAAATGTGAGAGGACTGGTTGTTATTCAAGGTTATAAATAATCTCTCTATAAAAAAGGTAACGGACAAATACAGTAACAATTCACATCTTTTGTGTAACATGACAAAATCAGTGAATATTAAATGAAATTTTAAGTCTGTCATATAATATAATAGTTTTCCCGAGAAAACAACAGATTCTGGCAAAATGGCATTTTCCGAAAATAATTATTATCGCTTTTACGAAAGTCTGTTCGAACGATAAATGTGAGATCCGCGTTTTGTACAGTATGTTCGTTTAAGAAATGCGCGTGTAAGACATCTCGTGGAATTATTTCGTTTTATTCCCATTTGGTCTAGGATGGAGAGCGCATCAGATTTGTTACGTACTAAAAATAATACGCGGTCTGGCGCACCTCAGTTCATTTTATGCGATTTATAAAGGCGAATCATTGTCGGGTTGGCGTGCACTTATGCTTAAACTGATGCCAAATTTATGGAATCATTTGTATTCATAATATTCTAAACTGAACGTTAAAATTTTCATTTTGTATTTCTTATAATACACACATTGTGCAGCATAATCGTTTTGTAACGAAATGCGGTTTAAATTATTAAGCTTTCTAATTACGTATTCCATTATTCTGAATAATGTTTTGTGGTTTTATATAGATTATTGATAATTAAAAATAAGCTAAGGAACAATTTATAAGAGCGTTTTGTTGCCGATGCGGCGTTAACGTCAGTCGAACAAATCAATAGGCATACCATTTAACAATCTGTACGTTCATGTTACACCTTATTTTAGAACATTTTGGCGTATAGCAAGCAAGTGTTGATTAACTGCTTCTAAAACCTTTAATACTGCTGTGTTATGGGATACGCTCAATATGGAGATTCGTTTCTTTTCCTACCTATATACTAAAACTAGGTAAAGTTTCAAGATGTTAGTATTTTTATATCTATGGTGCTTACAGACTAAGCCTTTTTTCTATGTCCCGCATGTATTATAGCTAAGTACTCTATTAGAAATGATTTTATCAGCTGAAGGAATTGATTGGGGGGGGGGGGGTTATGGCCTATATACACTAGTCATGAATATTACACGGAGATTCGGGCGTAATATCACAGCTGTTTTAAATGCTTATTTAAAGATATATATAACTACAAGAAGTGTTTTGTATTTTATTATTTAAAAGGCATCAAAAGTGATTATGTTGGTTACTGGAAAAAATATTACAATCGTTATTTAAACCAGCACACTCGATTTAGAAAATCCGACAAAAATTGTTGTGGGGGCGGTTTTTGTCGATAATTTATAACGCAGGTAAATAGTTCCTAACAAAATTATTTATTTTAATATATTTGAAAAGTGATTCTGCAAATTATTAAATGTTAAAGATTGGGAACGATTTGTCACCGGTGAATTTGAGTTTAATAATAATTTTTCGAGACGTGTGTGTAGGTGCGAATAGGTAGCATCCAGCGATCATGATGGCATGGCGACAGATTGTGGACGGTATGCGACATTTTGCGACTAATTCCGCTTTAATCCGTCACTCTGCTTCGCGCTGCCTTTCCTCAGTCAACACCGTCAACAGAGTTGCTTACACCTCGGGTTGATTTATTGCTGCACAGGTACAGATCTAATGATACTATCGGCTTACTTGTCAACTGCCGTGGCATCGGTGTACCAAAGTGAAAATCTCAACTTACTCAAAATGCAGTGACCGATGTCTGTAATTCATTAATATTAGAAACATTTTCTATGCTTTAAACAAATACCATCAAAATTCAGTCTTACAGGTACATTTTAAGCACTTTTATTTTTCAAAACTTATTGATTTGACAAGATTTCATCGATATATTCTTTTTTTGAAATTTTGTATTGAGCTTGGAGCATTACCACTCGATCATGGCGATCACTAATTTTTATATAATTTATTTACATTACAAAAATTACAAATAATTAAGTTTATGGCTTTTGCAATCTAAAACAACAATTAAAACAGTAAAAAAATAAATAAATTGTAAACCTTTTAAATTGACCAGGTAGTCAAGCTGGTAAGCTAAGAAACTTTTCCTTTGATACATTGAAAAATATTGCTAATCTGAACTCACGTGCACGCGAAATATGTCGAAAAACATTTTCCCAGTGGCAGGCTGGTTCTACAATTGTGAAGTACAACCAAATCATGTCCACAATCCCCACAAAATGATCAGGAACATAAACAAAAACATTAACGTTACATAGCAATGATAGATGTGATATTCCAAATATTCTTTAAAATTTAATTCACATTTTTAATATTGTCTTTTTTCTTTCAGAATAAAAGAAGTTATCTTTGAAGACCAACATTGCTGGTAAGTGACTTTACACTGTTAAGTTTGTATATTATAGAATAAACAAAATAATTCATTTATTAATTTTTTATTTTAATGTTCCAAATTTGAAAGTTTAATTTATAATTTTGTTATTTCTAGAGTTCCAATTTTGAAAGCTCAAAATCGGAAAGTTCGAAACATCCGTGTAGTAAAGTTGTATTTGTGGTAAATGAGTGTTCGCGTGTGCAAGTGTGAGGCATTTTCCTTTTGACTTGACTGCATTACGCAAGGCCGTCTAGCGTCGCGGAACAGGGTGACATCCGTGAAATAGAGCGCCGTTGTCTTACGCTCACATTATTTTTAAACGGTCCAATGTTATTTCTTTCATTTATCAATGTTCCATACATATTTGTTTTACACGGCTGTTTTGCATGGAACTTATCTCCCGCATAAAATAGCATTGAGTGTACTATACTGTAACAGGTCTATTTATCATTCTGACATAGGAATTGAAATATGAATTCGCAAAATACATACAACCAACGTTTTAATACATTATCTAAATGTTTGGTTTGGCCTTAGTGTTGTTTAGTAGTAAGATAAAGGAAAAAAAATGTTCACGTGATGAAATCAATTATTGTTAACATTATCGATGGATTTAGATGTATCTTTGTGGAAATGCATGTTTAATATACAATTATATTGATCACCATATTATTCCACTGGTCGTTACTAATTATTGAGACACGTGTTCAGCCTCTTAGAGGATCATCTGCAGACTTACTGTTACTGATTAATATATTACTTACTGTTATTCTAATATTCTATATTGTTGCAGTTATTATTGTATGTTAATGTACACCAAGTGTATCTATTATTGAGGAAATCTGATCATTTATATAATTATATTTTCGATAGATCTGCCGTAACTTTGAAAATTCAATGGTAAAAACAAGGGTATAAATTTTATATTTGTAAAAATACTGAGCGGTTTTTGTGGATGCACTAACGTTAAGATATACTCCATTATGAGGCTGTATGCTGCACATTGAAAGCGACCGTAGTTAAAATAATTAAATACTTAGTTGGGCCCTGAAGTGTCTAGCAAAGTGCATTTATTTGAATTTCGCCGCTGTCGCACGCGTTTATTTGTTCCTAAATAATTATTTGTCCTCTCCGCCGTTACAATTCACAATTACACACACTTAGCGAGCAAGTATGTAAGAAATCTTTGGGTGAGTTTGTGTTAGTATCAGCGTCTGTCTTTGCCCTTTAAGTTTCCGAAGATATTCCAATTCCCAGCCAACTCAGTTTGTCCGCGATTTTATTTATAATCGCGAGCCGGCTCGGCCACCGACATATTTATTACGTTCGAACTGACGACTTGCATTATAACAGAGGAACAATAGATTAATTATTGGTGCCGTTTACCCCAGATCGAACATATCCTTACCACACTTCTCAAAGGGTCAACCAGAGAACATTACATTATAAAATTAAAATTGATAACTTTGTAATTCCACAGATTGTCTTACTACTTGCGACACGTGTCTCGCCTTTTTGGAAGCATATTCAGACTAATTATATAGCAAGGTTATTTATTTCCAATGCAAAAATGATTCTTATTCCTTAAAAATGACGGGTGTGGTGGTATTATTTCTTTTTACTGGACGTGGTGAGGGAGTTCGACGCTAAACAAAAAAATGCACGAAAAAGTGTTCGTGACTTGTACAGCCACATAGTTTAATAAGGTTAACATGTCACAGTATTTAGTTCTACGAGAATTATAGTATAAATACCACAATTAAATGATTCTCGCCTAAAACTTAAATAACCGAAAGAAATAGTGTTTAATCGAGTACACTTCAATTCAATCAATTAACATTAACGTACCTCTTAATAAGACGTATTTTATGTTAGCGAACATATACTTTGAGTAGCTTTCAAGATACAACACGAATAAGAACTATTTCTTACTTTTATATAATGGAGTTCTATAAAGTAAATTACAAAAAAAAACAGTAGAACAAAATGAGGAGTTGCAGAAATAATAACCACATTAGAAAGATTGCCACAAATTATATTAACAAGTATTCCGTTCTAAAAACTAAACAACAAAAGAATGCGTAAAATTCCGTGTATTCCTTTAGCTGAAACATTACTATTTGCCTTAGAACACTGCGTATTATAGAAACGTTAATTCACGGCCGCCGTTCATTGCTTCAACGCAATAACGATCAAGAAAAAGAATACATTACCCAAAACGTTTGGACCGATGTAGAGCTGTACAGAACCATTATTCTAACCATGACTAATGCTTAAAAAAGAAATACAGTGTTCAGACACGTAGTTTAATAAATTAAAAATATCACAGTATTTAGTAACACAAAAATTATTATAAGATAAATACTACACTAAATCACCTTATTACAATGGAGTTCTACCAATTAAATCAATAAAAGACTTAGTTAAACATAATATTAAGTAAGTATACTTTTTATGTATTTTTTCGGTGTATACAGCTGTACTAAATTTACTTTTAATATAATATTAGAATTGATATCTTAGTTATTGCACCGGTTGTGTTATCTCTACCGTTAGAGCTAATCTGAATATGCTTCTCAAAGAAGCGAAACACATGTCACACTAGTAACGCTACCAGTGAAATAATGAAGTAAATAATTACAATAATTACAATTTTGTATTCCTTTATAATAATTTCTAAATAATACGCAACAATATTAATCCAGCTTTGAAGCGACAACTAAAGTCGATAGAAAAGAGTATATTATTATATTTAGATTAATAAAGCTTTTATCAATACAATTATTCTTCGTTAAAATTCGATTGGCGTATATATTATACAAATGTGTTTTTGTGAAATAATAATTATTTGAAAGTATCTCTAAAGTTCATCGCATATATGCTACTCGTATTACAATAAACATAGTTTTTTTTTATATTAATGAATTTATTTTGAATCGTACAATCTATGATACATTGTGAAAGTTGCTTTGTAGTAAAAATCATTTCCGTCCGCCTTGATACGTATCCATTATGGCGAGGTTTTTAAATAAAAATTTCACTTTGAATACGTTCAACTTGCGAAGAACATGTAAACGAAATAAATTTTATTATTCCCGCGTATGTATTGTGCTCACAGCTATACACCGAGAGAAAGAAGTATTACCACACATACAAATTATTATAATAAACATAGACTCGTCATTTTAATAGAATTATAACAATTTAGTCGCTAATTTAATCAACTAATAATGCTGCTATCCTAAGTTCGATTATGGTATTTGACATTTTCAATTATTTTGATATATAATAAATATATAGAATGTATTTCGGCTAATTGATGTAACGCTGAAAAAATACGAAAATGAGTTAATGATTGGATCTCATTTTAACGACGACAGAGCAAGCCTCGACGAAATGTTGTATTTACATTAGATAAATAAATTAATAACTTTTCATCATCATTTTACATCATTTTACATAGATTTAAGGTTTAACAATTCTAAACCAGCCACTATCTCTACGTATAATCCCGTATCTGCGAACACGATAATATACAGGAGTGCAATTCAAAGATTCTTAACGCAACTAACCATATAATGTTTTCGATAAAAATAGTTTTTACTCTCTCCTGAACAGTTTTTAATTTTGAGGGTTACATTAATTGTCCAAAACAATATTGATTAAATAAATTAAAATAAAATATATAATGATAATCTGAAGTATCTCTATCACACAACCTCACTTGTGTATAAGTAATTAGGATAAACGCCAGCATGCACTTATATCTCGGTTGCGCCCTTCAGTTTACATGTGATTGAGCGAGAAAAAGAAAAGTTCACACCCAAGGCATAGTTCTGAATTACTAATATCACCATTTTAATGTATTATAACTAGTGAAGTATCACCTAAAATACAATTAATTTTGTATGCGTAGTATTTTGTGCAGTCTGAAAGGAGTAATGTACAATAGCCAGAAGGCACACGCTGCGAGATAAAAGCATTTTGGTCGATTTCTAGCACTTACCTTATAAGTTAGAAATTAAGATAGCATGTAGCTTTTTACGATTTGTTGTTTTGTGATATTTTTGATCATTACTAATACATATTGTCGATAAAAACACATTTTTTTCTAATACCTTGGCGGAAATGAATACGCCCTATATCAATTATCTATTAAGTTTTTTTTATGAAAAAAACGCTATTACACGTCGCGCATAACGTTTTAGATCTTTTGGTTATTTACTGGATGGGTTTGCTCTTAAACTTTTGTCTTACAGTGTACGTACTACGACAGCAAAAAGAGAAGCACTTATTAATATACGTATCTTATGTATTGATAGCGTTTTAGATCGTTCAACTATTAGGACAGATCACGTTGGCTCTTTAGCTTTTGTCTCGCAGTGTACATGATACGAAGAAAAAAACGTAGGTCTTATTGATTAAATCTAAATCCTCAGTAAAACAGGAAAGCGTTTTTAAATATGTGTACTCGTAAGTACTCGTGTCCACTTAGATGTGGTGGCCACCGTTAGGCGCCGAAAATCCTCGATTTTTTAATTTTACAATTCCCATCACGTGCTTTCAAATCATTTTGACGACGTGTAAAGCAGAATGGGACTAAGGGAGGTGCAAGGAAATAACAAAACTTTTTTTTAAATCAGACTACATATTTGGACATTGCCCTAAATACTGATTTCAAATGTTATTTAAAAATGACTGTATGCACTCCAGAAGCGAATTGAGTCAAGTGATGAAACATTTTAGTGAAATGATCTTCATACATTAACTTAACTACCACTAGTCTGTATTTGCTTAGCTCACTTCACTTCTCATTGTCTCATATAGTATAGTACTTTGCTATATTACAACACGGATTTTAAATCTTACATCTGAGTTTGAAGGTTTTTTTCTATCCTATTATAAACGTTGTCCTCGATAACTCCAGTGCCGGCCCTGAGTGGAAGTAACTCCCAACTATCCGAATGTAATAATATCTGTCAGGAGACTAAACGTGAAATTCGAAAATTAACGAAATCAATTTTATTATGCACACTTATCACGCGCCACCACTGACCAACAATTTGTTGTCATTCTATTTTTTCATTTCATTCATGGATACTCCTTTTTAACAGTCATGTAGATATCATTCTTTACATACGATAAGACTTTCACACATACAACTATGGAACTTGTGAATATGTATATGCTTACATTTTCATACATATATCTGACGTTAATTTCTAAGACGAACTAAGAAGGTTTGTTATTAATTTAAAAAAAAATCGATGTGTTTATAATATATTGACAAAATACTCTTATTGTTTGTATCACAAAAGATATGACAATATTATCGACTGTGGAAAGGAAAAAAACGTAACCCACACGCAAAAAATATTATATATAGCACAAACAAAACGTGTATTAAATTGTGTACATTGTTATTATCGAAAAAAAAAGTATTTTGAAAAGACGGAGGGATGCCTTGTGCCTTTCTAAAGTCGATATATTATATATTTAAATATAAATATAGTGTATTAGCACGTTTCGTGTGAGTTATACACAATATTTTTTGGTGTGGATTACGTCCTATTCCCTTTCCACTATCGTCGTTATGTACGACAAATAAAAGTGAATTATAACTTTTTAGATTTTCTCTCATCCAAATAATATATTAAACCAATCATATATTTTTGTATTTTTATAAGACGTTTAGTTAAATTCAATTTCTATATCACTTAGTTCTATTACAATTAAATTTACAAAATTATTAGAAAGCTGTCGTAAAGTGAAAAAAATAATCACAAATATGACTGTTCTGATAGATCGATCGTCCAGTTTATTACTCAGACATCTCCAAATAACCCATATTGAGATAATGGGAAAAGGTATATTCAAATGGTCACCATAAATCAAATATTATTTATAATTTAAGATATAATTTAAGACATCGACTGAGGGTGCTTGATGGAATTTCAATATCAAATTTGGATTATTGAGATTTTGTACACTTCCATGTATTTTGTCACTAACGACCCGGGTTTCGCCTTTCGGCATCTTCAGGCATTCGAGCACACGAATGGACTCGAACTGAGAGACAGTAAACAGTGTCCATTCGTGTGCTCGAATGCCTGAAGATGCCGAAAGGCGAAACCCGAGTCGTTAGTGACAAAATACATGGAAGTGTACAAAATCTCAATAATCCAAATTAAATATTATTTATTTTTACCCGAGCTTTATAAATTTAACAATTAGATACTTTCCCAGTATAGTTAGTGGAAGGATATTGAGAAATATCCTTTTATTGACCCAGAAATATCAACATCTGCCTTAGTATTTTAGAGTTACTGAATCATTTAGAACGCAAAACATAAGTAACTACATTGTTTAACTAATGAACTGGACAATACATACTTTTTATATTATGTTAACAAAATAAGGAAACTGTCTGTGGGATTACCTACCTTTGAGTGGCGTATCACTAATGAATTACACTTACCTAGTTTTTCCTTTATCCAAATAATATTGTTCCGACTTTATTAATACTGTGAAATATCTACGAGTTGTATATTAAAGAATAGAGAAAACATTGTTTATTTATTATTAGTTAAGCCTCGATTTTTCAAAAATCTATTTATGTTTTTATAAGACGTTTTGTTAAAGTCCATTTTTATATTCATTAGCTTTATTTTAATTCTTCTTCGATCATATTCGCTATCTATGTGGATGATATGACCACCACACGGCGTCTACATGCTTCCCTGTCACCCGCCAATCGCCTTGCTCTCAGCTACGTCAAGTACATCCTATGAATAGTACCCGATGGTCTTCCAGGACACCGGAATCACAGCGGTTGGAATAAGATGCAAGCAGGATGGAGCTTCTCTGGAGGCATCCCCAGCATGTGATCCAGCCAGTTCTAACGTCCTTCCATGACCGCTGATGTGACAGGACGCTGCCTGGTTCGTTCCCTAATCCGACGCAAGGATCTTTTCTCGAAACTCACTATACGGTTTCGAGACTTTGTCAGGTGCCATGAGTCGCTACCATAAATCAGCACATGTAGAATGCAAGCGTCGAACAAATGGCATTTGTAATTAAATGTGTAAAATTATCAGAACGCTATCATAAAGCGAAAACAATAATCACGAATATGATTACTTTAATATGTATGAGACAATTTTTAGTGACAGAAACTCCGTAAGGTACCTAATTGAATCGATTTATAGCTTTAGCATTTTTGGTTATAAAAAATAATTGAAGCAAAATGGAACGAATATAAAATAACGGTATCGAATACTTCCATATTTAAATGAAAAATCGCAATTTTAAACAGTGAATGTTTGCCATAATGATTAATTATATCCTTGCCGATCGGTTCGGGCGTTTAATTCATTTATAGCTTCGCCATTTCGAGTAATAATGCGTCATTTTTATGGCACGAATATAATAAAGGAATCCAATATGACATGTTCACGTCCAGCCCCGATTCGAAAAATCGTCACTTTAACGCGCATTTGAATAGAAATAATAAAAGTGAGACAGGATGTCGTCGGCTACCATTATGGTTTCGTAATTTTTCCATCGATTGTTTAAGGAATGGAAACGGTACGAAGCCGAGGCGATAATTCGAAACGAGCGTTTATAAATTAATAATAAAATTTATCGGACGTGACATACCAAAAGAATACGCGATTCTCGCAATCCGACGTGTGGCTTCGGAAATTGAAGAAATCCGAACACCGTCGATTGAATTGAAATCATCAAATATGGCGCTTTCCCAAGTTTAGCTTCTTTCGAAAACGAACTTACACAATAAATCGCTTGCGAAAATTTTGTTCTTTTCGGTGACTTTTACCTAATAATATATCTGTCCGTGGTGCAGTGGTCACCGTCGGTTCTTGATGTCACGGTAACGAAACCCAGTACGGACATTTTTATGAATTGATTTTTATCAAATATGGCGCTTTCCCAAGTTGTTGCTTCTTTTCAAAACGAACTTGCACAATAAATCAATTGCGAAAATTTTCGGTGATTTTTACGTAAGAATAATTATATCTCTCCGTGGTACAGTGGCATCGGTTACGGATGTCTCGGGCTTAAATCCCGGCACGGACAGCTTCATAAATTGATTTCTTTTCATAGGCACGGAGGTTTGTGATGCCTAGAATTCCCTTCCACCCATTCGATCGAGAGAGTGATTTGCTTAACACTAGTCGTGTCGTAGCCTTATCCTTATATCCCTACTCTTTCCGAAAAAGAGCGGTTGAGCAACTGATTAATAAGCAGTACTCGTAGAAAACCTTCCGATGAGAAACCTCTATTAGGACTCCATATGCTCGACATTGGGAGCGGATATGGTAAAAAATAATATACATATCTGTACCTGAGATGTAAACGACACGATGCCAAGACTGAAAATGCTTCTTAAGGAAGCGAAACAAGTTACATTAGTAACACAGCCAGTGGACTAACAAAGCTATCAATTTTAATTTTGTATTATAAATGGCCTTTTTAAGATTTCTATTTTATCATCTGATAATGCTTGCGATGAGCGAAACCGATCCTGATAATTATAAAAATGCGGAAGTAGTCCAAAGCAAATTGTGTTTTATTTTTCAAATATAACGCCTTTCCAACAGGAATTGACAGTTGACACCTAAAGTAACACAGCTGTTGATGTAATCTTTACATCAGATACTAATATTATATTATAACAATATTGAAATTTAATTTGTTTAAATTTTGTACATTTCGGTATATTCAGGCATTCGAGCACACGAATGAACTCCAACTGACAGACAGTAAATAGTTTATATATAAGACAAAATAGTCTAGGAATTACATTAATTTTAATACTGATTTAATAATAATGAATTTTAACCTAAATTGGGAAAACAATCGCATTAACAATTCCAAACTGACTTAGCAATTGCAGGCGACAAAGGACCAATTAATATGAAATTGCCTACCTATTATAGAATGGTGGGTTTTAAGTGTAATTTGAAAAATATAGCGTAGAGATGCTTATTTATTTTAAAGTGGTAGGTTTTTTTAGGGTGAATATAAAATGATGTATTATTATAAGAATGTTATTATTTTGATTTGCTAACTTTGTGATTATTTTACGAACTCATCTCACGTAAAGGAGACAATAAAGGCGAGTTAGGGAGATTAAGTTGTTCGTTTAAAAATGGTATGCTATTTAACTGGACTCTATTGATTTTCAAAATTTTCTGATAAAACAATTTATGATCCCCCATGTTTTGATGAAACATTTTAACTCCTTCATCCGTATTGAACGAGTGGTCCTTATATCAATATTGGAATTGCTTCAATCTTCATAAAAACTTCAAAGGGAATTGTTAATGAATAACAAGAATATAAATATGATATCTAGAAACGTTTATTTTTTCATTATTGCTCATCCATTATGAGTAGTAAATACGTGACCATGGCTTGAATTATTTTTCCATTGTATTCTAGACATTTTAAAGTATATATGATTTGCTCAGCAGATGTCCTCACACAGCTATTAAATAAACTAAACACATAATTTAATTACATATTTATATATATTATTATAAATTTTTAAATTATGTATGCAAACGACGGCAGAATTTCCTTGAAAAGTAAAACGTACACGCGAAACTGATTCGTATGTATTATTCACATTGGTGTCGGTTTTGTTTACCTGCGGCGGTATGTGAAAACGTACCTTATGCGTATATTTTTTAGACTGATTTTCCATTGCCTATGATTTTACTAGCCAACCAATGACAATGTATACACGGCAGGGGCGTTCAACGTGAAGCATTTAATATTTTATAATTTCGTGAGCCTTACAAACATAAGTAAGTAATTGTGTCACTTAGAATAGTAATGGTGTAACTCAAAAATTACGAAAAATGAGTTTATACCTCAAACACGTTCAAAAGATGTTTTTCTATTAGTATAATAATGGTGCACCTCCTTATATACTCCTAATTTCTTTAAAAAACTGTTTTTTGTTTTTATATTCCCATATTTAACGACATTTTTCAGAATAATAGGGAAGTACATGCAATATCAGAATAATAGTGAAGTGTCCGAACAGACTTCTTTACTACACTAACGTTTAAGTTCTTCAGTTGATTGACAAACAGTTATTAATGGTTGTTATTTAATCCTAAGAACATTTTACAAAACCTTGATTTTCTCAAAACGTCAAAACTAGAGTTACACCATTACTACTATATGTGACACAATTATTAGTTTAATAATTTAGACGGTAATATTGTGGTAACGTGTTTCGCTTCCTTAGGAAGCATCTTTAGACTAACTAGATTAAATTTATTTCCCTTGGGATTTTCACCTCTATACACTAGTAATTAATTTTGTAATTTGTAGGGTTGTGATAATTAGTACTATAATCGCTTGTGTCTTACCTCTTCCCCACGTCCAGTAGAAGGAAAGAATAATCCCAACACATCCTTCATTTTTAAATGAGGATTAGAATCATTGTTTACTTAAGGAATAAATAACCTTACGATAAAGTCAGTCTGCACATGTTTCTTAAAGAAGCGAAACGCGTTACATTAATAACACAGCCAGTAGAAAAAAAAATGTCAACTTAAATTTTATATTAATTATTAGTTTCCTAAAAAGAACACGTGAAGTATTCTGTTACCATAAATAAAAAAAACTTTATCATTGAAATTATATGTAAATAAAGTTTGTTTTTGTTTTTATCGTATCCGCCCACTTTGTTTTAAAGTGTTTAAGTTGCCGATAACCTTAAGTCATTCAATTTTAAACCTGTCAAATTTACATGTCTGCCAAATCTTATAATATCGTTAATTCAACATTGTTGTAAGAGTTGTCATTGTAAAAACCATCGGAAACCTGTTAATTAAATATTTATAATAGTTATTATTTATCGTAAATAGACGGAGGATATTGATTCAGCGATCAAAGGCTTAGGGAGGTTATTATTTAATGCTTAAAAGACAGGAAAACTAAAGGATGAAAATCGTACACTATTATACTGTTATATACTCTATTGTCAGAATTGTATTTATTTTATCTTCATGCCGAGATGGTTTTTAACAATATCAGATCTGATAATTTTTGAAAAACTGATACAACGATATTTATACCCTATTTAGTATCTATTCCAATTTAATGAAAGTTTCTTTTTACCAATATTTATTGTAAAAAAGACAAAACATGGCATTACAACTGACGCCATTAACCCATGAAATTTTTCAACCATGTCCACTCCCAATTCGGAGCATATGGTTTCCTAGTGGGGTTATCTCAACAGAAATTTTTCTACGAGAACTGATTGTTGTTCAACGTCTCTTTTTCGTAGAGATTATGGATAGAAGGATAAAACTATGACAGTACTAGTGGTTTACCCCGTTTTTAGCATCGGATGGGTGGGAGAGAATTTTAGACATCACAAACATAACAGAAATCCATAAATCAATTTATGAAACTTTCCGCACCGGGATTTTAACCCGAGACATCCGTAACCGTAGCCAGCGAAGCTAAGCACTGCACCACAAATTTTGCTTATACACAATAAAATTTTGGTTATACACAACTTGTATAATGTAAAACGTAGGTATTACACTGAAAGAAAACAAATATATTTACATAAACAAAGATTCAAAGGGACGAAAAAAACAATACACAAAAATCATCATCTAATATTTTTATCTTTTGTCAAATATTGATAAACCGGACAGCCCTTGCAAACTGGCGTTTCATATGACAGACGCGAATAAAAAAGTTTTGTTTTCGTCCACGCAGAATATCTCAATGGATTATTGTCATGGTTTGTTTTACATTATTTTTCCATTTAATGTATCGATTTCGTATTGCCGGTTTAGAGTGCCTGGCTTGAATTCCAACGCGTGTCGCTTAACGTACGTACGCCGCGACGACAGTTTCATTGTTTTCTTCGACTCGAAGAACTTCAGCTCATACTCCTCATGTCCACTTATTTGTAATCAATTTTGCGTTTTGAATAAGCCATCCGCTCTCAATACTAATGTTATTCATTCCTCGAGTGTCGGGCGGGCACCGAACGCCAGCCTACCCGCTCGGCGCGTGTTTACGCGTTTGACACAAAATAACAACAGTATACAAGTCAACTGATTTAACATAAATATTACGGCCGCCATTCAAAAGATTGTCGGGTTCGTGGTGAAATGTTCAACGCCGTTGGCTTCGATTACGGATGTCGCGGGTTCATATCCCGGTTCGGACAGTTTCATAAATTGATTTATCAATCGATTTATGGATATTTGTTCGTTGGCATGGATGTTTATGATGTCTAAAAATCCTTTCCACCACCCACCCGATCCTAAAAACGGGTTGTAGCGAGAGCGGTTAACTAACCACTAGTGCTTTCCTAGCCCTATTCTTTTCTCCCGACTCTCTTCGAAAAAAAGACGTTGAGTTACTGAGTAACAAGCAGTTCTCGTAGAAAAACTTGTGTTAAGATACATCCATTAGGAGGCCGTGTGTTCCACATTGAGAGTGGATATGATAAAAACCCAAATTTTCCAACACACAATAAAACATTGTCAAAACCTTGACTGATTTGGCAAAGTGCTCGTCAATATTTATGTTTTGTGTGAAAATCTAGTATAATATAACATTCACTTTTTCATATTAGGTAATTTACGTTTAACTAATATGAAAATGAGGCGAAAAAGCCTATTCACCGTGAAAGTAGTTGATATTTAAAAAAAATTGTTTCATGGGCTAGGGCCACAGTATCTATTGTTTTTGATGTAGATATATAAATAGTTTTATTGATTTATTATTCTAGAATAAATTCTATGTATAATTACTTGATTTCGTGTTCTTATTCTTTCAAGAGGCACGTGTGCATCGCTACTTGCCACTTACTGCCTATTTGCTATGCATACCCCAGCGCCGTATTTAGTACACTTGTGTTTTTTATAATTTTCCAAAACGCCTGCATGCAAATCCAAACAACATTCTACAAAAAGGATCAAGAAAAGTAAATGATATCACACAATTGGGCAGCATTTTTACACGTTTGACTCATGAACTACTTTTTAAAGTAATATTCAGTAATAATCATATGCTTTGATATATGCGCAGCATATATGTCAACATTTACCACGATCGAATTATAAGTAGACATCTTTTAAACCATTTCCAGTGTGGAGCATATGGACTTCTGAAGGAGTTTATCTCAACAGAAGGTTTTCTACAACAACTGCTTTTTTACTCTTTTGTTCAACTTCTCTTTTTCAAAGAGAGTAGGGGTATAAAAATACGGCTAGGAAATGGATAGTGGTTAGCTAATCGCTACGCCCCGTTTCTTAGAATCGAATAGGTGGGAAGTGATTTTACACACCATATACATTCATACATCGATTGAAAAAACAAATATACAAAACTTTCCGTATTTGGATTCGAGCCTGTGATCACTGCAACCGAAGCCATCGATTTTGACCATTCGACCACGGAACCGACAGTTAACAGCTTAATGGCCGCGGACTCGTATTTGAGTCCTTGAAAAACTTTGTTTGCCGTCCGTGGACTCATATACTAGTCCTATGACATACATTCCATTCTATTGAAAAAGTACTGAGTTATAATCGAGTTTGATTTCAAATGTCAACGAGAGATGATGGTATACACATCAACGTATTATTAAACAAAAATTAAACTACTATAACAAGTTGCAATAGTAGATTTAAACTTTTTTCACTACACCACATAAGTATGCAACCCACAGATATAGAACCACTGCTCAAATGACAAATATGCTTCAGATATCTCAATTGGTTTACAAATTATAGTGAATTTAGCGAAATTACAGTTTTTTGCGAATTTTTTGCCAGGTGAAATTTAATAAAAAAACATGCGACCATTAAGCTCTGAAATCACTGCATTTTTACTGAAAACTATCACGATTCATTTTGTATTATATAGTTAGTTTATTGAGACATATAAACTCAAATTTGGATTATTGAGATTTTGTACACTTCCATGTATTTTGTCACTAACGACCCGGGTTTCGCCTTTCGGCATCTTCAGTACATTTATGTACAAATAAAAAATCTATTGAACAATTAATGTTTGAAAGATTCCATTCCGGGATTCAAATCCATGACCCGATAAATGAGTTAACGAAAGCGTGGTTACATTAGCATTAACCATTAAAATATATAATGAATCGATTTGTTTATTGAAACCAAATGGTCAATTTAAAATACACAGTGATATGTTTATGATAGTAGATAAAGTAAATTGTACCAATTGACATTAGATTTACACAGGTAAAACCATGCATATGTATTTCATATACCTACCTGTTTTTTCTTTTATACCATTATTATTATACAAAGTGAGTTTATTAATATAAATAATAAGACCTCAAAAGAGAACGTCATTCTTTATATTGATACGCCTTCATATCTCAGGTGTTACTAGCAAAGCAAGTCGGAATCTACAATTGAGGAATACTATATACAACATATCGTATTAAAATAGTACCCACATAAGGTTAAAACTTATTAGATTATGATCATTATAACTTGAAACGAAGTTGCCGAAAGATGAATCCCGGGTCGTATAAATATAACAAAATATATGTGGACACACAACATTTGAAACAACAAAATCAATTAATGAAATTGGTTTTTTAAATGTTGTTGTTCTTTATTCAAAAATCTTTGAACGAAACAAATGAGTACTTTTTACAATCCGTTTGAAAATGACAGTTGCATATTATATGATATTTAAAGTAAAAACATTCCAAGTTTACAGTATTTTCTGTTTAAAATTTTCCCCTTTATCCATAATAAAGAAGTATCGATTTAATTCCATTCCCTGCCATAACGTATACTCCACATTTAGCAGTAGGCCATAGGATATAAAACATCACTCACCCACACTTACGCGTCGATACAATAATAACTCCACCAACACACGCATGTGCATCGTATTATAAAGGCACCCTCTTTATCTAAAATTGAAAAGTGTACAAAAAAGAACGACTGGCAACAATTTCAAGTTTGTCATCTAATTTGAATATTTTCATGATTTATCTTGATGACGATTTCCATTCATACTGAATACACAAACGTAAATGTGGGCTTCTGTATTCGGTTGCTGTGAATACATACAATTTTTGAATGTGTGTGTCATCTTAAAGGATCGTTTACACTGTATTTACGTAAATTAACATTTGAACAGGGTTCTTTTAAAATTTAAAAGAATGAAAACAAAGTAACATCGTCAGATTTTTATTATTAGACATCAAAGAAGAATATTTTACAATTAATATCATTATATTTAAAAAAGAAATAAATGATATCTATTATAAATTTAGTATTATTTCGTCATTGTTCTGGAAGAGTATACTAACCGAAAAATACTAGTTTTGAGTAATTGGACTTTAAAGTTTGTTAAATGTTTAAAATGCCATACCTTTTTCATTTTTTTTGTTTGTACAAAACTGTTTAAATAAAAGTATAATTTATAAACATAAGTGTGTTCTTTCATTTACTAGAGTTTGAAATAAGAGTCAATTTCGTATAACTAACTCGATACATCATTTTTTCGATTTAGTGTTTTCTTCCAGAGCACTGACGATTTAATAGTGGAAAGTGGTAATATTACGCGATAATATATATTAGAAAAAAAGTATTTGAAAAACATGACCAGTTTTCTGTGCCGAATTAAGCGCCTGAGGCCTCTGAATCTTAGGAGGCCTTCAAAATAATTAACCCACATATTTCAAATTCAGTTTTCAATATTTATTTTATATTTTACATGGAATTATCATAATATAGCGACAATTTTTTGTACAGTAACTAATTAGTGCAATGTATGCTTTCATTGGATTGAATGCAGCATTAATAATGAGATATTTGTGATTTAGTTATTTACGTAATATGAAAATCTCAAATAGTTTTTGGGGTGCAATGAGGCTATTTTGTTATCCGGTAAACAGGGCATTCAAATTACGTAGCGCCTGGGTCTCCCAAGTGCTTAATCCGCCACTGCCAGTTTTGAAAATCTAGTAAATTTTATATTGGTCAAGTATTTTTAAATAAAATATACTTATGTTTTATTTTATCCTCAAAGAAGTAATTTTATTCAAATAAAAACCTTGCAAGATTTCAATATGAACACAATATAACTATACTCATAGAATTAACAAGAAAATTGAATGATTACTTTTGATTCAAGTTAGATAATTTTGACAATTCAGCATTCTAAATAGTATAAATTTCAAACAACCGTACATTTTGTCTGAAAATAGTGTTTAAGGATTATTACGTTTTATAATGACAGCACTTTATAAGAATGACATGAGCCATTCTATTAATTGGTTAACAAAATATCTAATAACAATAAAATGAGAACATTCAAATTCAATCGTAGGACAATTAATTGAATTAAAATGGTTGTCATACAAATTTCTTTTTATTGGACTGTGTAAACTGCGCTTTATTAAAAATTCAAAAAAATCAGTATGTGTTAAAAAGTATAGCCCGATTGAAATCAGTCCGAGGATTTGACTTAAAAAGGGGAGAACACAAAAGATAAAAAGTATTTCGTTAAATTGGGAGTTGGAAACTTTAGTCAGATCGTAATTAATATTTTTTCTTTTTCCACTATTTTTTTGGCACAACTAACAAGTAATGATTGGTTATTTCAATAATTCAATAGTCGCTGATTTTTGTGGAATTATCTTTTCATAAAACTGAATCTTAGCATTATGATATTATATATTTGATTAGCGGCTTATTTCAAATGTTGAAAAGGGGTGTTAAAATTATGTATTATAATATATTAAAAAAAATACCAACGCGCCAGACAATTTGTATCTCGTATAACTTGAGGAGAATTTATCAGAGTCAATCGAGATCAACTCGAGAAGAAATACACCACAATATCTGTCAACTAAAGTACTGATCTAGAAAAATTATGAGGGTTAAATGTAAAAGTATAAGCTAAAATGTATCGCATTGCCAGTAAAGACAAAAGAAATGTTTAACGTCTGACAGTAATGTTACCGTTACCGCTCCAAATGTGGAGCATATGGGCTCTGCTAATAACTGCTTTTTACTCGGTTGTTCTACCTCTCTTTTTCTAAAATATTAGGGATAGAAGCATAGAAACGAACTAGTGGTTATCTAATCGCTCTCGATTTGCCCCGTTTTTGGGATCGGAGGAGTGGTAGGTAATTTCAGACATGTCAATCATCCATACCTTCGAACAGAAATCCGTACTGTGATTCGATCCCGTGAGCGCCGTAACCGAAGCCAACGATATTGACCACTACACCGCGGACCCGACAAAACGGACCTATTGCATATATGATATTGGTTTTTTTTACACTTAAATGAATGAGGATGGGATGGGTGAGTGAGGAGGGAGTTTTAGACAACACAAACACTCAGGCTACGAACAGAAATCCATAAATCGATTGAAATATCAATTTATGACAACTGTCCGAACCGGTAATTGAATCCGAGACATCCGTAGCCGTAGCCCACGACGCTATCAACTGCGCCAAGGACGCCGACATTATATATCGCCGTGTTAACTAAAGCTATTATTACGTTTAGTACGCAAACATTGTTTTTTTATTAGTATTATGTCTTTCCAACAATTGACAATTAACATATTAAAAGTGATTAACAGTTAAGTTATTGTCTTAGTGAAACGTTGCTTAAAAATATTGCTCAAAATGCGTAAGGTGGTTATGTCATGAACTGGTTTCACTGTGAAGTCCTCACTTCTATAGTGATCGCGTTTTAAAAATATTTATAAAAGATATAACAATTAGATCATTGGAGATGAAGAATATGAGAACACGCCTTAGGACTCGAAACTCCATCAAATAGAGATCAAAAGAAACAAACGTCTTGTCATAAAGCCATAGTTTTTCATTAAGGGTGCAATTTTTCTAAATAGATCAATCTATCAAGTATGTAATAGTTTATAGCACTGTAAACGTTCTCGCTGAAACTGTTTTTTTACGTAATCTCTTTAAAATAACGACACAAAAATATCGGCTGTAAAACACCACTGCGTTTCTGCTATTAAACAATTTTACAATCGCCCCCTCCTCAATATTTGGCAAATGTTCTGTCCAGTGGTGATCCCCCCTTTTCCGGGAAAAGAGATTAGCGAGGAATATTCCCGGGAACGTCCCTTATTTGCATGCCAAGTGTGCACCCCTGAGTAAACTCCACCAGCCCCTGATTATTGCGTAATATTGGAAGTATCCAGTGCACTATTTTGAAAACTTGTCATACGGTATCTGGTAAAAGTTTAGAATAATCTAAATTCGAACATTTTATGTTTTAAATCATGCTTAAATACATTTGGTGATTTTTTTCAATATAATTAAGCAGACAACTTGATGCCATTCAGGGATAGAATTCCGCACAGCTAATTTGTTTACATTGATCAACAAATAAATTCGTACCATGTAACATTCTGATACATTATGACATTTTCATCCATAAAAACAGAAAATCGATTTGCTTATAAGCAGTCCTTCTAAACCCGGGCGTAAACTCGTACCCTTTCTGAAGTTGGACGTTGAACTGACTTACAATCAGTACTTTTTAACTCGCTCACTTTCCAAATACTCAAATCTTGGTCCAACTGAATTTTGAATTAAATATTATGATAAACAAATCAATTAACACCAACTTACAAAAGGATTGTTTTCACATTGAAGATTGTGTGTTGACTAAAATACAGTACTTCTCCAGGCATTATAAATGCGGTTAATGTTTCACCAATCACCCTGCTTTGATATTTATTAATTAAATATAAGGTATTTCTTGTAACTAAGAGAGTTTGTCTGCGCGGAAAATCTAAAGGCTGAGCAGGGTAAAACAACAAATGCATGGTATAATTTTAACCTTTATGCAAACATCCATATTAAATATGTAATATTTGAATATTTGACAGATTGATTGTAGTAAAAGAAATAGCCCTTTGTTGCATGTAGTCGGTTTTAAATTTTGATATCAATGCGGTGCAGTGAAAGCGTTGATGTAATCCATCTTTCTGGATAGTTTAATAGAACTCCACACCCTTTTTTGAATAAATTAATAACGTTGATTCCAATTTTTTATAGGGGCAGCCATTCCAATAACAAACGAGAAAACAGCATTAAAAATCCAATTTCAACTTTGCATATAAACTGTTATATTTACGCAATGTCATTTTTATTATCCTAAATTCTATTTTATTAAATAGTATTTTTATCAGACATCGATGCAAAATCTTTCAGCCTTCTGTTACGTAAATAAATAATGCATTTTATGAGTAGGTGTTGTAAACAATACTGTTAACCATTCATAATAGCCATCATTTTTATCCGGATCACAGAATTGTGGGCACAAAGCGTTACTACTCGTCGACGGTGGTTTTGTTTCTTGTTCTGTTTTATAATTATCATTCCCTATATGGATTCTCAATTAGCTAACCACCTCTTAAAAGTATCACACAACATAACTTCTAATTCATCCCCGGTATGTCTACATTTCTGTGATGAGGGCCGCAGATTAAATCTCTTAGAACAACTGGAAATTAATAGATATAATCAAGACAATAATCTCATTAATGACCAAACGAACATTAATTACAAGACGCTCATGTAATTAAGCTTAGTTAATAAAATTTCAAGGCATTTATTTTAATGACAACTTAATAACACCACATAAGCTCCTTTTTCAAAAACACAATTAGTACTTTGAATAATTTAATTATTATTCAACATTAAAATATTTAAATACGTGAGACATAATATTATCTATCTCTTCTAAACAGTGTATATAACTAAGCTAAAATATAGTGCTGACGATGTCGCTAAGCTGAAATAGCTATCAACTATCTATTAAAATTTTGTAGACATAAATAATTTGATATTGTATCTTATTATAATGGAGTTCTACCAAGTAAATTCCAATTCAATCAATTATTTTTTATTATTTATGGGACTATTTCATTGGTTTTTTTTTTAATAATAACGAAGATCCAGTCTAAATATGGTTTTGTCAAAAATTTTCCACATTATTTTTCACCCTTCATTACGTACTTGTCACCCTTCGTTTTAAAAAAATCTTTAAAGTACACACATAACGCAATTTTAGTTTACCTAAATATAACCCTTTCCCCTTCAACATTTATCAGACTGTTTTTTTTTCAGATAACAGACCGGAAAAAAGAAAGGTGAACGATTTTTATTGATAACATAATTATTATAAGACGCATTGAATTAATTTATTGCACTCAAACTAATAATTTATACATCACATTACTTATCATTGGAAAATATTTAGAATTATTCATAATTTGTTTAACATGCATCAAACGCATATACTGTACAAGGGGAATCTCTTTATCTCTTCCGGAAGGCCGAATTCTTTTATCAGTATTCTAATAGGGCAGCATTCAAGAAACTTCATTTATTGTAGATATGCTGAAAAATGTATCAACGTAATTCTGTCAACGAATAAAATCAACTAAATTTATTTTCACGATTTTCCTTCTTTCATATTTTTTAAACGTACATATATACGTTGGTTCCTTGGTGCAGTGGTCAACGTCATTGATTTCGGTTACGGATTTCACGTGCTCGAATCCCAGTTCTGACACTTTCTTTAAATTGATTTATGAATTTCTGTTCGAAGGCATGGATATCTGTTATGTCTTAAATTCCTTCCCACTCACTCGATCCTAAAAACGTAGCATGGCGAAATCAATAAACTAACCACTGTTCCTGTCCTAGTCTTATCCTTCTGTATCTACTCTCTTAAAAAAGATAGATTGAGCAACTGAGTAACAAGCAGTTGTCGGTTGAGTTACCTCTCATTAGGATACCATATGCTCTACAGTGTTAACGGACATCGTTAAAAATCAATATATACATATTTTGGTTAGTATAACTTACGATTTACCGCTTAATGATAGAACAAAACAGATAGTCACTAAATTTTGACCATACATATTATAGTAGAATAATTCGTGATTTTCAGTTAATGGCAGGCAAATGTATTGATGTGTTAGCCATAAAAAGCTTTTAACAATGGGTAATACTTCAAGTATCCCTTTTAACTACTGTAAACTTAAAAAAAAACCAATTGTAACATGGACTAATACATTTGTATTTTTATAATTATATTCTCTCACCAAGCTAACTAAAATAAAAAGTTCAAACAATTTAAAAAGGCGAGAAAAATCGCTCTCTTTTCATTGAATATAGTATAAATTAAAACTTTACCCAAATTTAACCCTTTCCCCTAAAGAAATTCTATATTATTATTTTTTAAACTAAAAACTTCCAAAAGAGGAAGCCATCGGCCACCCCGATTTAAAAAATATTTCATTTTATTTCTGTACTCACTCACACATACACTCAAGTAGTATTACGCTGACTTAGTTTACTTTTTAACTCAAACTGCACACGTGTGAGTGTGTTTTTGAATATGTATTTAGGTTTTTTACGGACACTCTCATTTCAAAAGATCGCTCAACCCTTTCGGGAGTGGGAAGTATTACATTCGATAATGCGTGAGTCAAAGCAATGCGTTATTGATAGTCAAAATGATATGTTTTTGTTGAATTGCTTAATACTTTCATTATACATTCATATAAATGTTAGATAAAACCTTTTTAAAAATAAAATAATATAGATAACTTTGTTATTCCATTGGTTGGTAATAAAATTCCACAAAGCTACCGTCAGAAATCAAAAAAATATGTAATCATTTTAAATTTCGAAAAGAATAATGTTGGCTTTATGCTGAATCACTTCTGAAATGTTTGATCTGGTCATCGATATAAAATATGAAGTTTTAGTTGAAATTAAATAAAAGTATTGAGAAAATAGCTCACTGATTCAGGATGCCATAAACCCTTTATAGAGCAAATTAGTTTATGTGTGTATAATTTTACAATAAAAATATGAAATACTTTTGGGAAACTATAATTTGCGATGGTTTATTTATTGAAAAAAATCCTGTAAATTGATAAATAAATGGATATTGAATAATTATATTAACAGTTTTTCTCTCAACATACAATATAACCATCAAATGTCTTACAAAAATCCTGTTCCAGCTGTGGCCGAGAATACGCAATGGTCGATTTGATTTATCAACCACATACGTATAATAATTGTTTGTAAGTGATTTGTGCACACTTCAAGTTAGATGGCCATTAAATACACTAAAGAACTTTATCGATATCGTTTTTAGATATTAAGGTTGACATTTCTATGGACACCGTATGAATTATAGCCCTTAAAGGAGGTGGTCATCAATCGTTTTCTCGCTTTGCCCTATAAAAGGTTAATAAACTGACCAGTTTTCAAAATTCTTGCTAGAATTTTACTAATTACACGAAGTTTTGAAAAGAAAATGTGAAGACGTTACCGCATTTTTAAAGGAAATAATACATATTACCATTTTATGGCAAAATGTCTAGTTTCGTGTTACAATCACAGTTAACAATGAGTATAAATAAGACTACCTTTTGTAGTACACAAGTTTTCAATGAAATAATACCAGGGTTCGTTTATTATTTCAATCACTTCGTTCAAAAAACTATATTTAACTTGAAAGAGTAGGATAAAAGACAGTCTTCTTGAAGAAAAAATATTCTTAATATCAATTGCTATAATACTAAACTGTATTTCGTATCGGTCAATTCTTTGTTATTCGTCATGAATATCGGTATTAATCAACAAAAAAATATTCTGGTTTATTTGCCCCGCAGTACTGAAATGGTTAACCCGTCAGATTTGAATGACCTAAGTAGACTGCTTTTATAAAAGGAAGGATTTTTATTTAATAGTGTTTTGTGTTATTTATTTTTTTACATTAGTATGCGTGAACATGTTTTACGAGGGTGATGCACAAAGAATATAATAAAAATATTTTTTGTATTTATTAAAAATATTAAATTAAAAAAGCTCCGAACCAATCTCGTATTTGTTTCAAGAGCGAGGAATGATTTTCGAAAGTTACTTTTATTCCATTTCGAATCGTCATTCTTATTTTGAATGCTTTTGTTTGGTAGCGGGTAAAATTACCATTTTCAATGTAATAGAATTGAACCTTTCATTAACTTAGACAATATAATATTATTTAAATATTTTCGGACGCTCCAACCGCCATAACACAACGGTAAATAAAAAAATCCTAATGCGCTATCGGGACTGCTTCATTTGAATTATAAATAAGTGTATCGAATTTGAAGGACATTATTGTCTTAAAATATTTTTTTAAACCATATCTGCTCTTAATGTATGTCCAATAATAACAGAAATTGTTATACGAGGACTGGTTGTTAATCAGCAAATCAAACTGTCTTTCTGGGAGAGAGTAATGATAGACGAAAGAGGGTTTGTATTTATCTAATAAATCTCGGTTTAACCAATTTTTATGATCGGATTGGTTAATGGGAATATAGGCAACACAAATCCATAAATCGATTTACGACTTTGGCCACTCCATTACAGGCAAGGTAGTCAGTTTAATTACGGAGAATTTCACATATCACATTAATAGGACTAAATGACAACTCTCGATTCATAATATTTTCCACCATTTTACAATATTATCAGTAATAAAATGATTTCAAATATATCGATCGTTCAGTTCATTCCTCGGACATCTCCAAATAACCTATATTGAGATAATGGGAATAGCAATATTCAAATGTTCACCATACATCAAATATCATTTATTTGTACGCGAGTTTTATACATTTTTTAAAGACGTGTCTAACAATTCGGTACTTTCCGAGTATATTTAGTAGAAGAATATTTAGAAATATCTTTTTACTGACACAGAAATATCAACATTTTGTTTAATTATTATTGAGGTTATCTGCCTTCATATTTTTCTGAAACAGATAGAGCGCAACATTTTACGTATTACTGCATACTTAAATCAATTTTTTTTTGTCTGACTAATAAACTAGACTACAGAATGAATTAAATATCATGATTTGAACTGCGGATAAAATTACAACAACCAAGAACTTTAGCCACTACACCTCTGCTCTATTCAAATTGACAATTAATACACATTTGGATTATTGAGATTTTGTACACTTCCATGAATTTTGTCACTAACGAACCGGGTTTCGCCTTTCGGCATCTTCAGGTATTCAAGCACACGAATAGACTTTCGTTAGTGACAAAATGCATGGAAGTGTACAAAATCTCAATAATCCAAATTTGATATTGAAATTCCATCAAGCACCCTCAGTCGATGTCCTAAATTATATTAAATTAATACACACTTATTTTACCATGCATTAAAAAATAATAGAAATAAAATGACGAAAGTATTTCTTGATCACATTGTTGGATGATGAGCGAATAAAAAATGACGAAAGAGATGGACGACATATTAAAAAAAATGTATTCTTCTCCCTCTTTTTTAATTTTAATCCATACAACTGCACAAACAAGGGCAGCGATAATTTAAAAAAATATCAAAAAAGCACTTCTATTCACTTCTTTCAATAAAAGTTTTAACAAAGTTAATCACCCTACGTCCTTTAAAAGGGTTGGATGCAATCTATCGTGGAAATACAATAAAATGAGATATTTCTTATCGGTAGAATTTCAACAAATACGATTAGAAATAAAAATTTAATTTTATGTGCAATATGTGCGTGATATCTTTAGGGTAGTAATACTCCAGGTCCGTGGATCAGTCGTCGACGTCGTTGGCTTTGGTTTCAGATCTCACGGGCTCGAATCACAGTACTGACAGTCTCATAAAGATTTATGGATTTCCGTTAGAAGGTAAGGATTTTTGTGACGTTAGAGGTTGAGCAGAATGTAACAAGCAGTTCTCGTAGTAAAACATTTGTTGAGATTCTTTTATTACGATGCCATATGCTCCACATTGGGAGCGGATATGGTTTAAAAAAGTAGTATTATACCTTATGAAGCATTGCCAACATTTGCACAACATTCACACACACACACTCAGTATATCGATGTTTTAGTTCCTTAGTGGTACAACCAGAAATTGGTAGTTTTTGAGATATGACCGATCAAAGTTTTGACTCATCTAAACTGACTCATAAAAAGTGATGGCTTATTATTTGTATTTCTTTTTTATTCAAATAGGTGGTCAATTGTTTATAGTTTTAGGATTAAAGGTTGTTTCTTTATGGAACGCCACGATTCACAAAAATATATTTCGATATGTATGTAAATATATGGAACTGAGAAATTATTTTGATTTTGTTGATTTCCGTATGCAAATATCTGCCTTTTGAGAGAAAACTGTACATTTTACAAGTTGTACTTTTGTGCAATCGTAGAAATGCGGTGTTCGAATATAATGGCTAACTTAAATCAAAACTTCAAATTCTTGACTTATCATCCTATGGAACTGGGTCATCGATATGTGTCGTCCACAAGCGCATTATTATGTACTATGCGTTATGGGAAGATAAATTAAAACATCAATTAAATATATGTATAGTAATTCATAAAAGAATATGAAATAAGCATTGAAATTATGGTGATTTTCTACTACACATATCAGATTATACAAATTTTTGCGTGTGAAAAGGAAGAAGAGAGTTTACTTACAAATATATCTTGTAAAAAAGCTCGTCCTTTAAAATGTTACATTAAGGATCCATATAATTCACATAAGGAGCGAACATAGTAAAACAAAATATTCAAATCGCGTGCTTATTAAATGATTGATGAAGGCATCCCGTGACTTTAATTAATCCTCCTAATTAATTCTATTGTATTTTAGCATCCTGTTTGAAAACACAAACATTTATTATTTTTAGAACACTCTGTATGCACATGTGTTCAATTTAATGACGAACGTAATTCATCATTAGGTGCACATAAAAATGGAAAAAAGGCTTCTCCAAAAATGTGTTATAAGGCCCATTTCCGCTTGGTGTTTTTTTTTTAACAACTGTTAATGTTAATTTAACCCGTTTATTTAAAAAGCAACCCTTTTTTTGAAATCTCCCCCTTTGTCAAGAAATAATACTCGTGTACTTTGCAATGGATAAAAACCATTTTAATTGTAAAAATGAAAGTTGGTAGGAACATTTAAAATGGCCATTGTTGATTGTAGTTTATTTATCAAGGATATTGTTGTAAATTAAATGGCTTCGTAAATGTAGATTCGTAGCTTTTAAATTTGTAACATTAATTTGAAATTTTCTACGCTTCTAAACATCTGACGAAGAAAACGTGACGTAAAATATGTTTTTAATTTTTTTTTTTTTTTTACAAAGGGCTCCCAATCTTTTTTGCTGCATTCCCTTTTTCATAAATGTTCAGATTATAATTCCCCCCTTTCGAAGAAACTCTAATTCTAACTCAAAAGATGCATTCCAAATATACACATTATATCGACGGTGTTGTGGCCAATTGATGTAACACTCAAAATTAAAATTGTTCAGGAGAGAGTTAAAACGGTTTCTATATGGTGAAATGCGTTATGAGTCTTTGAAATGTACTCGTGTATATTCTCATGTTTTCAGATTCGGGACTATACGTAGAGAGTGTCGATATAATACTGGCTTACATTAAGTAGCCTGTCAGGATTTTTAAACCTAAAACCAATTTAAAATGATGTTTCCCTTCCAAAAAGTGGTATATTTATTTTTATAATTTACATCATTTGGCCGAGTCCTGCTCTGTCGTCTTTAAAATGAGATCCAATCATTAACTGATGTTGAGTTTTTAGGGTTACATCAATCGGTCAAAACACAGTCGATATGTAATAATGAAAATCTTTAATAAACGATAGCCCACTGGTTGGGAACCCCTGATTTAGACAATAATCTTCTTTCATTAGCCGTTCATTCCTATCCACTGATGGATGAAATCTTCTACGCCTTTTCAGTAATATGTGAAATAATTTATTTAAGTACCATGTAAATTTCTTGATCAGTTTATTTTCCTAATATAGAAGGCGTATAAAATTCATTTTTATCATTGCTTTAAGCTTTTTGCTGTGTTTTAGTGTTTATAAAATAACTTGACTATATAACAAAATATTTCAATTGAAAACGAACTTGCGAAGGCGAACTAACATGATGTGTAAATTTGTGGCGTGATGGCAAATGTTGATATGTCCGATTTTTTCACATTGAGTTTTTTGTGACAATCTAATATTTGTCAGCCGAGTCAAAATTTGGTATGCTAGTCATTATCCACGAAGAAGATCCATTGAATAAGTTTATTATCCATTTAATTTGAATTTTTGATAATTTACCAAGGTTCACATTTCTTCTCCTGTAAGCTAAGGTAAAACTGACTTCTGCCATAACGCCACAGATATTTGATGTGCCAAAAATGGGACATACGAACAATGATAATAATTTAAATTTGTCTTGATTTATCTTCAACGCATATACACTCTCTGTTGGCGTACCCTGCACACTGAGCGAATATTGACAGGTGGCAGTTTCGCCTGGTATTTATAGGGCTTACAATGAACACACAAATACATTCCACAAGAAACAAATTCTTTCACTAAAAATAAAGTGATACCACATAAAAAAAATATTTTGACATAGAAGAAATATATTACACTTACGAAAAAATATTTTCACATAGAAAAAATAGTTTTCACTCAATATAAATAGTTGCACGAAGCTGTAATAAAATGTCACTTATTCTTCTATCCTATATTAGACCGCCTATATTGTCTTTGTTCCACGCATTAGAATACATTACACAAACCAAACCAACCCTGAAATAACCTACTATAACTTAACTCACTTTGTTAAAGGAGTCCGTGACTAAGTGGAAACTATTAAAATCAAAGTTTGAGTGTACTAAGTTAATACTATCTAATCCAAAGTGCAAACTATCGTATTCAGATGTCAATAGTGAATCCTATCTAACACCAAAGTACAATTATTTATAACCCTATTTATAATACTAGTAGAAGAAAAACAATATATGCATATTCTATTCGCGACGTAACATTCAGAGGCGTAACTACCGTTTGCACAATGCCATATTGCGAAGCGATAATTAAAGAATTAATTAAATATTTGTTGGGTGTTTTTAATTTTAGTTATGCCACTGAAATAGCAGTAAATTGTAAATATTATTGTAATTTTACTGATTACACCAGCTGGTTAATAAACCAATAAAACACGGCTAATACTTTAGCGTAGTTAACTGTTATTCCTTGTATTATGATTAAATCCACGTAATTATTATACTAAACGTACACACGTTAGATCGTTAAATTACGTTTTCGTTCCATTTTCAAATTACTTCAAAAACCGTAAAATCCGACGTACTCCATATTATTGCCACAGCTCAAAAACCGTGTTTTTTTACACTTGTATTAAACTCGTATGGAGTTTATTAACTGCTGCCAATGTGGTAATAATTAGTATCTATTGTTACAGGAAAAAAATATTTAAAAAAAAAACCTTCGATCTGGAAGTATTGAACACGGGGTCACCGAACTCGGCTATTCCGGCAATTTTTCGAAGATACTATTGTTTATTGTTTATTAGTTACGTGACATGTGGAGGTGCAAATTTATTTCGGTAACTACATGTATAAAGTTATCATGAATCATTTTCAAAACACTATTTTTAGATAGTTTGCTGTGCGTTTATTCTTAAATCAATATGCACACGACGATAGCTACTAATTTTAATAACGCAATAAATGCATATATTTTTTTTTATAATTACAAATTTTTTAAAGCATCTTCTATATTTTGTAGAGTTACGCGTTTTGGAATCGTCAGGCAATCAAACTCGACTGCCTTAGTGAAAAAAATATGTTGTAGTTTGAACAATTGATTGTCTGTAGCAGAGTGGTAAACGTCGTTAGCTTCAGCTGCATTGCTATATGTTGCAAAAAAATAAAATTTTGGTGCAGGTCGACTGGCCTATACATACTAAAGGAAGAGTTATATACAATTGTTTTATGTCAACTAAATGTACAATATATTTTTACATATTATCATATCAACTCTGGAAAGGCAAAAGGACATAACCCACACCGCATATTAAAATATTGCGTATAGCCCACACAAAACGTGTATTAAATTTTGTAAATTGTGATTATCGAAAAATAAAATATTCTTAGAAAACGGTGGGATACGTCCTTTTGCCTTTCTACAGTCGGTATGATTGTGACATAACATTGATGTTAAAAGCTTTTATTAAATAAAATACGCCGTTATTTTTATTTGGTTTTTCGGTTTTTCGATTTTCATGTAATATAACCGAATTGTTTTTCCTAAAATATGTGAATTTGAGAGCTTTTACTAAAAAAAAAAAAAAAAGGTTATTGTAATTTGGTTTTTCGGTTTTACATCATTTAAACTCTAGTTACAGTCGACACTTGTCTGTCGAGCAGTTTGATTACAATGGAGTACGAATCCGTTAACGAAAACAGATTATACATCTTATCGAGATATAAGTCTGATCATATCATAATGACGGCCATTACAACAGAGGTTATTGAATCGATTAAATACCTACCCCAACCGCTCAGGTTTCGTTAATTCGTCCTTACGCACACAAAAAGGCGCGAGAGCGAGAAGCGCAGATGAGGACCCGAGACGGAATCGAAAATTCAAGATGGGCACATTGTAATAATCTCGAAATAATGATCGCCGTGCACCAAACAATAGAATTGTGTATGATGACTTGCTTTTTGAGCGACGCACTCGCCCGCCCGTTCACAAATAATAATAAATTCCAAAGAAAAACCTTCACACAATATATTACAATAAAATCATGTAACATGTATGCATGTTTTAAACTCGACGACTTATCCCTTAATGGAGGGGTCAACACGAGAGTACGCTGCTGAACACCTCAATAATTCGTTATCTTAGTTTGAAAAGGTTCTAACTGCACTTGACCATGTTTTAAGATGAACGTTTGAAGTTTTGACTGATCATATTTTGTATTTTGAAGGGAAAAATGTATTTTTAATTAGTGAGTTAGCATATATTTATATAAGTATATTACTTGTTTTTCGTATAATTTATTTTAACTAAAGCCTATATTTTATAAAATAATGAGTATCTAAAGCTTTAATTAGAACTGCACCAATAGTTTGTTTGAAAAGGTTTTATAGGATATTTCAATTTCCTCAAACAAAATGTTGTGATTTTTGATATATTTATTAATAGTATAAATTATCATGACTTATTGAAACATATAAGCTTACAATAACATTATAATACAACAGAATAATAATACATATATACATTGAATGTTTGAACGAACTCAGTTAATTTTCGTTAATGATCACATCGATAAAACAATACAAGTAAAGGGTAAAACACACACCAACCATCGAGCGAAGAATGTTTTAAAAAAATGATTTGTATATTTTTTCTGTGAGAAGATAGTAAGCAGTTATATCGATTCATAGAACCGTATAAAACAAATTTATGCGAAAAAAATGTGTGGATAGAACTGCGGAATACTGCTAACTCCCTCATTGAACAATATATGACTCTGAAATCAACGTATATGGTAGAATGTGGGTAATACAACATTTTCCAATCAAAATGTTATTTTAGACCAAAATGACAGTTAGAACCTTTTCAAAGTAAAGTAACGAATTGTCGATCATAATGACTCAATGTATTTATAATATCGACGTTGTTTTGGCTAATTGATGTAACCCTAAAAAAATACGAAAATGATGTACTCGGCCAAATGATGTTCCTTCTAGGAAGGAACCTTTTTTACCCCATCCGATAGTGAGAATGAGCATACAGCCAGTTCTCGTAAAACAAATCTACAGAAATGCTATATTAGAAATATATATGCTCCAAATTGGAAGCATATGTAGTGACTTATATTTCCTATTAATTAACACACCTAATGATTGGATGGCTTATACGTGTTGTTATTTTCTAAATTTTTGAAACGTCGTTAAATCTTAAAAAAATGTTTTATTAATCATTTTCCACTGATAATTTGCTAATTCTTGAATTTACAATGATTCTAAGAGTACTTAATATCGACTGTGGTTTAACCCATTGATGTAAACTTCAAAAATACTAAAATGCGTTAATGATTGGATCTCATTTCAAAAACGACAGAGCAGGTATCGGCCAAATGATGTAAATTAAAAAAATAAATTGACCACTTTTTGGAAGCGAAACATCATTTTACATTGGTTTTAGGTTTAAAAAATCTTACCAGGCCACGCGATGTAAGCCAATATTATATTGACACTCCCTACGTATAATGAAAATTTACAGGAGTGCATTTCAAAGATTCATAACGCAACTTACTATACCTATAATGTTTTCATTCTCTCCTGAATAAAAATTAATTTTGATGGTTACATCAATTGGCCAAAACACCGTCGAATTATTATGTAATATTCATATTGGCCATTATAATTCTTTACTATAATAATTGTTATGTAACACTATTGGCTTGGTTCAGCTCAACGGTTCTTCGTCCAAGTATTATCTTGTCTAAGAAGAACACGGCCAAGTGTAAAATAGTTTAATGTGCAAATAACCGTTTAAAAAAATTTGATATACTAAATAGATATTAATTATTTGTCGGTGTCCGTGGCGAGTTGGTAGCGTCGTTGGCTACGGCTACGGACGTCCGGGTTCAATTCCCGGTGCTGATAGGTTTCATGAATTGATCTGTCAATCGATTTATAGACTTCTGTTCGTAGTCTGAGTGTTTGTGATGTCTAAAACTCCCTGCCACCCATCAGATTCTCACGGGGCGTAGCGAGAGCGATTAGCTAACCACTAGTCCTGTTTTAGCCTTATCCTTCTATCCCCTACTCTCTTCGAAAAAAGAGAGGTTGAGCGACTGAGTAGCAAACAGTTCTCATAGAAAAATTCTGTTGAGATATCTCCATTAGGAGACCATATTCTCCACATTGGGAACGGAAATGGAAAAAAAAAGTAACGACAAAAAACTTGCAAAAGCATACGAAAAACATGTTACAACCTATAATGGCATGTAAAATACGATAAGTTTAATAGTTACACTCGAATGCCGATACGTCAAATTTTATTTCGCTTATTAATTGCAATGAACGATTGACTTTTAAACTAAAAATTTTCCGTGAAACACAAGAACGTCGCTTAGTACAAATTTTGTGAAGTGGACATTTCGATTTTTGCTTTTAAAGCCTAATATTCATAAAATTTAGTCCTTCTTACACAATATGTGCAGCAAATGGCCACCGTTCTAGTATTATAATATTCTCGTCATTCACTAATCGCTCCTTTCATCACATTTTCGCTAACATCCTTTACTTTGGTCGAATTCATAGTAGTTGGCAGAAGTGGCAGGTAAGTCTGAGAATTTTCCCCAACATCCACATGACCTAGTCGATTTTAACGCCTATATATTGCTAGCTCTGAAACAAACACAAATAACATCGATATAAAAATGGTAATCGAAACAGTGTGTCGTTGGGGATGCGTTGAATTAGCGCTTAATTAAAAATGATTGACAACGTTCATATAGATTGGCGCGATTCATAATAAATAAAATTTCACATTCAATACTTGTAATAAAGGAAACGCTAACAAAAAAAATGATTAATTTGATAATATGTATCATGTTAAGCTTCGTTGTTTTCTTGGGGATGCCTTGAGCTAGCAGTGAATTAGTCATGATTGATTGTATAATATAAACCGACGACCTAATTAATTATTTCGCAAACTGTACGTAGAAATCATAAACAATTAAAATGACAAATAGTTTTGTTTTAAATTCAAAATTCTAGGCCACGGTAGTTGTCGTAAACGTAATAATAAATATTATAACGATTATTTTATAGAAATTATAGATTCAACTATTACTTTTAAATAAATAAAACATAAATAATAAAATAATAATAAATACCTGCCTGATGTATTTTATACTTTATAATAACCGTGTGTTTCGTGTTAGTAAATAATTTATCCCCGTAAAAAAGCGATTAATGAATATGAAAAAAAATCGATCGACTTTTCGGAGGAGTGTGGGCGTAAGGAGACCTTTTCGGCTAGTGTTTTGACAAAATTCCTTCAAAATTAAATTAAATTCGATCTAGTTTTTATGCAGATAAATTATCCGACATGACACTTAAGTCGCGTTCACACAAATAATAATTAATTATTATTCCGATTTTTTTTTCTAGTCAATGACAGATTTGTCCGATACGGTAGCGGTCATATACCCAAAAATATTTTTTCTATCACGCCGTATCGTAGTGTATTTAAATGATATGTATGTTTAGACGGCCTTCTCATCATAGCGCTTGCAACCGTAAGTTTGCAATTATTAAAATCGTCCTTATAGTGCAATCAACTTCAAGAAAATCATGAAATATAAGATTTTCTATTCGCTTAACTTATTATTTATTAAAGTGATTCAATTATTAATAATTATTTTTTCCAGTAATATTAATTATAGTTTTTTCCCACTAATAGCTGTGATCATATATTCAAATTACGTAAAAAAAATACATGGAATATGGCCGACTTTGTTTTCTCTCAGAAGGTAGACCGTCTTAAAATTTATCATACTGCATTCATAACTCATGACAGCTGATTTTCGACTTATCGCCTTATGCCTACAAGAGTACGTTATGTACTTTATGACATTTTAAGATGACGATTAGCCGAAAATTAAAGTTGATCACATTATTATTCCACTGGCTGCGATACTAGATTATTTATTAGTAATGATTCTAATTCTCAACTTAAAAATGAACGGTGGGTGGGATTTTTCCCTTCTACTGGGCGTGGGAAAACACTTGCCACATTTAGTAACACAACCAGTAGAATAACAAAGTTATCGACTTTTATTTTATATTAGAAATTAATTGAAAAAAGTTTCCGCCGAACCCATCGAACACATGAAGATTGGTCATTTATTAGGAGGTTAACTCATATCACTCCAATGTGAAAATTACACAAACAACGTTAATACGAAATATAAAAATTCAATAAATTGTGTAAAACCTACCACATATAATTAATAATCCAGGTAAGTTCATTTCCTATTTTTCCTGAAATATCTTCAATAATTTAACATGTTTTGCGAAATAATTGACGATTCATACTGTATTTAGAAGCAATACGAACATTGCAGAGATTGTTCCTTAAAATAGTGTATAGTCCAATTGAAGCAATTTTTAGCCATATTTATTTGATTTTTATTCAGAAGGATACATTTATAACTTAACTTAACACAATTAGAATAAATAACATTACAATTATGATTTTATATTGACGCATTTAGAATATTGTGAATTTCACGCCGATTGGTTGAAGACATTTTTAAATACATAGTAAAACAAAAGACAAGGATTGTAACAATGGTTATACATTACTATTATATTAACTTAAAAATAATTGGTATAAACATTATTAATATTAATCCGTTCGGATATTCTTTTACAAACATTATTTTAAAGATTACAAAATAAGGCAGATATTTTATATGTAACTAATTAATTTAATTTATACATTATATAATGTTTAAATTCAATTATATATTATAATTAACGCAGCCTTGGAGAAATATTTATTACAAATACCCTTGATTCAACAGCCAAATACTTCAATACTATAATACAGATTAGGATCGTCTCAAAATTTATTACAAAAATGTCCTCTCCGAATGAGCTAAATTCTCGAAAACGGTCTACTTATACTTTTCGATTGATATATTTTTAATAATAACATTTCGGAATTATTCTGGTTTACGGCCACGCCCGGTATTTTTTTTCTTTACTACATTTAGCATGGCATTTGGATTTTTTTTTGCTAACCCCTGCAATACCAATTCAATGCTTGTATATTATATTATTAAATTAATTAGTTTAGACAAGTCTCCATCCGCTGTATTTTTTGATTATTTGTATAACATTATGTTATATCTTAATATTTAACAAAAAATTGCTCTGCATTTTGGGTTATATTGTTTATTTATGCATATTTGATTAACGTCTCATCTCGATATCTAAGCATAATACTGTTATGGAGTAGTCAATCTTTTTTTTGCGCAGCATAATCTTATGTACGTCTACTTATAAATTACTCATTCCATATATGGGCGCTCATCAATACGTTATAATATGCTTTATTTTCTGTTTGAGATAGCTATTTGCCGAACAATCCATTTAATTATTACAAAGTTTCTTGCTATCCATATTTAGAAAGAAGTCCAAAAATACTTAATTTTGCATTATATTTTATTTCACAGAGCCATTGATATTGATGTCTAGAGCGCTCATTCTTTTCTGTAATATATTATATTTATGATGGGCTATCTAGGATGGACTTATGAGTATAATTTCATTTTTGATGATTTTACGATTCGTACGAAAAAACATTTCAAATATAAGAACGCTTCAGTAGAACTAACAGTATACGTTGCAGATGCTCTACAAAAAATACAATAAATCTAAACGTCTATTAGACTAACTTACATCTGAAATAAATAATGTGATAATTATTATTATTTTCTGGTCCCAATAGTATAAGTTTGAATAGTATTAAATAGATACTTTTAGGATCTTAGAAGTACAGGTTCATTGGTTCTTGTTTCAATGACATTGTTTTACAATATATATTTATATAAACACTACTGATAAGAATAGTTAAAAAGACTCAAGATTATAATCATTAATTCTGTAAAAATGACTTCGGAATTAACTTTGTTTTTGCTCTCACGAAAAATCGTCTATTCGGACTTCATAAGTAATATCGTCATTTTTCTGGAAGAAAACACTAAATCGAAAAAATTACATATTGAGTTAGTTATAACAAAATTTTCCTTATTTCAAACTCTACCGCATGACAGAACACACTTATTTTTATAAATTATACTTTTACGTAAAAACAGTTTTATACAAACAAACAAAATGAAAAACGTATAGCATTTCAAGAACTTGGCAAACTTCAAATTCCAATTACTCAAAACTAGTATTTTCTAGTTACTGTCTTCTTTCAGAACAACGACGATATTACATCAATTGTATTATTTACCGTCATATGAAAACTCAATTGTGTAGTTTTTGAGTGATTGAAATTTTCATCGATAATTATGTAATTTATTATACTTTTATATTCAATCTCGCGGTTATCTATTTGTAATAAATTAGATGAGTGACAAACGTATATTTACTCTTTCGGTAGTTCATTGAGTAGATTAGCATACAGCGGGTTTAATAAATTAGTTTCGAGTCAAAGAATATTTGAGTAGCAGCTTTAAAGGTTGGCAAATTTACCGTAAGTAAGTATTATAACTAAAGTATGCCCCGCCACAGCTCAGCCATATAATATAAATACACAAATCCAAATTGTCAAAAACGGCTTAGATATTTTGGAATAATTACGAAAACTGGTTCATTTCGCGGTCGCTTCGCCCGACACTTAGACCGTTCCACATCAATTTTCTACATAAATAATAGCCGTGATGATATATACATTAAATGTAATTGTATCTTTTATGATATCATTCGTATTTTTTTTTAAATATATTTAAATGAGGATTTGTTGTTGGCTGTAGTCGAGACGATTATAACTTTACTCTAAGAAAAGGATTCAAGTTTGCAGCATGGTAAATTTTTTTTTGCGAAGCTTTACAAAACAATTCATTTTTCATCAATCAACTTCTGCATTATCCCTTATTTTTTTTCCATGTCCGCTCCCAATATATAGAAAATGGTCTCCTAATGGAGGTATCTTAACAGAATTTTTCCACGAGAACTGTTTGTTACTCAGTTGCGCAACCTTTCTTTTTTAGAAGAGAGTAGGGAGAGAAGGATAGGGCTAGGACACGACTAGTAGTTAGCTAATCACTCTCGCTACGCCCTGTATCCCTTCATTTCGTCGTTCAAAATATTGTCTACATGAAAAGGGCTATAGCAATATTTTAATCCTCGTAAAATATCAAAAATTGTAATTAAACTAAATTTTTATTGTTAAAATCTTTTTAATGAAAAACAACATTAATTGAACTAAATTTTCTGAAAACGTTTTCTATAGTAAAAATAAAATTCTTCTAAATAATTAAATTGCTGTTGTAAAGACAGTTAACATTTTATATCGATTGAATTGGCATTTACTTGGAAGAATTCCACTATAATAGGAGACGTATTTGAAATTAATTAAACTGTTTTAGCAATTTAATTTATGTATAATTTAGAAAATTGGTACATTTATAAGGTAACAAAATTTTAATTTAATTATGAGTTGGTGCATTCATTTTACTATTTAAAAATGCACGCGTTCATAAAATATTATAAATATATATGCAATGAATACTGTATAAATTATTATTAAACACTGTTTTTAATCGACCCAGTTTGAAGAGCATGATTTTTTTCATGTTTATTGCCGTTTTATGGACATGGGGCATTAAATTTCGTAGGTGTCCCATAAAACTAAAATTTCTGGTTTTTTTGGCAACTCTCAAAATTATTTATAACGAATAATGATCTATATCGCAGATGTTTATTTGCTCTTAATAAGTATTACGTCGTTTCTATCGCGAGCGAAATTTAAAACATTTTATGTAGAATATGCAAATCTCGTGATAACGATCCAAAAGTGACGAGATTCACTATTATACGATTTTATTTCAATACATGTATTAAAAAAATGTGCTTTGAACTATCAATTTTGACAGTATTAAACTACACATATAGTTAAATATTTGTCTTAAATTGTCACAGCGGCTTAATTTTGGATATCCAGAATATCCGTATCCCTAGCTAGATTGTCTAGGCTAGGCATGGGTAAACTACGTGTAGCCTGTGGCATATTTTTGTACGACTCAATCGTCTCTTTAAATTGTTGATTAATACAGAATCACCATTTTTTTTAAATGTTGAAAATCAGTTTTCATGAGAATAAATCATGTATGTATATAAATAGTGTTTTACTTGCGGCCCACCGTTGATTTTGAATTCCCAATGTGGTCATTAAGCTAATATGTTTGCCTAGGCCTAGTCTAGATTCAAGATATTTATATATTATACTAATCAACGCCTCCTGAAAAAATTCCATGCAAGAATTAGTATTATTTTCTTATTGAACTCTCGTTATTAAGCTTTATTGTTTACATTTAAACGATTTATCTGTCCAAAAAGCACATGGTTACCAACATTTAATATTTTTCTATATGCAAAACTTTTAATTCGACAACGATAGTATGCTTTCTCGAATATTTATGATAAATTACGTTAACTAGCATTTTTCATCTTTACACTTCGGTATCATGTCTGGCTGTTGGTCTTCTCCCTGATGATTTTCATATTACTCTAACTGAATCCAATATTACAGTTTTAATTACAATTTTATAGTGAAAAATATTTGTCATGAATTCATATTGCTGTATTAATTAATAATTTCGAGAAATCGCTTTAAATTTTACATTTACAACGAGAGTTAATATTTATTCTAGATTGTAAGTCTAAACACTTTTCAGCCGCACGTTTACGAATAAATCGTCAAGATTAACAGTTTTTGTTTAAATTAAAACTCGACCATTCCTGTTTTATTAAACAAAATGAAAATAAAAAAATACTCGCAACTCGCCTTCAAGATTGATTTCTTGTCACGATATTAAATTATCTTCGATCACTATTTTGGATTTTTCGCAGAAAAAAAATAATAATTTATTCATCTGATTTATATTTATTAAAAAAAAAACAATTGTGTTGGTATTAAAGTATATATTTAATTTTTTCTGCATACCTACTCACTTTGTTACTAAGGTCAAAAATATTGTCGATTTTTTGTTATCGACCGTGAATTGTGAATATTTATTTGAATATTAGCGGAATTGTGAATGTAAATTAAATATATACTTTATTAATTTATATGGTACAAGAGACGATTGAAAACGATTTTTGGGTTATAGGTTCAACTTTTTTTACAAGGAAATATAATATATTTTACCAAAAAGGCCGCTCATTTTATTCAGTACATTTTTCCGTTGTTAATATAGAGCATATAGAAATGTTATACTGCATCCCAATAGAAGATACATATAATATACCTCAGTCACTTAAGCCGGCAACTTCTTACGGCCATATGCTGCCGAATATTATGTGGTTGTGTAAAACTCAGCAACACACGGTACTATTGCCGCAAAACGGCACGACACTACTACATTAGTATGCTGCCACGCGTAGACCATATTACACATACTTGTGTGAGTATGGGCAATCTGTATCATAATTCATCATAAATATACGTAATTTCAAATTAATTTTGAATATTTCAGGCGCGAATTGCCGGAAATAAAAACGTAAGAGCCGGTATCAAATGTACTGCAAATTAAACGGAACTGCAGAAAAATAGCGGGAAAACGTGAAGTTTGGGCGCGTAAATTCAGAGTTGCATGAGTTGCGGAAAAAGTGACGCTCATTGCTGTATTTGCCTACTCCATTGATCCGCACAAAAACATCGATTATACTAAACTTGCCCAGATATGTGTCACTTAGAATAGTAATGGCGTAACTCCAAAATTACGATTAATGAGTTTATACCTCAAACACGTTAAAAAGATGTTATTCTATTAGTTTAATAATAGTACACCTACATATATACTCCTAATTTCTTTAAAAAACTGTTTTTTGTTTTTATATTCCCATATTTAACGATATTTTTCAAAATAATAGTGAAGTACCTGCAATATCAGAATATGAGTGACGTGTCCGGACATAAGTTTAAGTTCTTCAGTTGATTGACAAACAGTTATTAATAGTTGTTATTTGATCCTAAAAACATTTTACAAAACCTTGATTTTCTCAAAACTTCAAAACTGGAGTTACACCATTAGTATTCTAAGTGACACATATGATGTTGGATCATATTCAGACATACATTGCCCAGTCATACGGACGCAATAGTATTGTCGGAAACTTTTCCGGATACATCAACAATCGTTTACTGACGACTTTGTTGAAAGTGGGTGTGTGGAGGAAAGTGGTAATATCTCAGACACTTTAGCGTTTTGATAAGAATCCATAAATAAAATAAGTTAAATAATGTTGGTTAAACTGATATATTCAAACAGTTGTTTTAACATCGACTTTGGAAAGGAAAAAGGACGCAACCCACACACAAAAAATATTGGTTATAATACCGAAACAAAACTTATTATTAGTATTAAATTGTGTACATAGTGATTCCGAAAAAAAATATTATGAAAAGACGGAGGGATAAGCCCTTTTGCTTTTCTACAGTCGATATATTATATATTTATATATCGACTTTGGACAGGAAAAAGGACGTAACACACACAAAAAATATTGCGTATAGCTGACACGAGACGTGTTAATACAATATTTAAACACACATATATGCCCAAGGACGTATCCTTCCGTATTTTCAAAATATTTTTTTTTCGATAATCACAATGTATACAGTTTAATACACGTTTTGTGCTTTGTGAGTTACATCTTTTTTATTACCACAGTCGATGTAAATATAAAGTATTAGTACGTTTTGTGTGAGTTATATACTCAATTTTTAGGTGTTAACTGTCAATTCTTGGTGGAAAGACATTATATTTTAAAAAATCAAACACAATTCATTTGTACCACTTCCACATGTTTATAATGATCAGAACCGGTTTCGCTTATCACGAGTTATATACAATATTTTTATGTGTGGGTTACGTCCTTTTTCATTTCCACAGTCGATATGTATTTAGTATTCTGTGAAAGGATATGGCCATTTGAAAATGGAATAGAAAGATTCAAAAACTTATCACGAACATCATCAAATTTAGAATCGTATGTATCGTATAATCGTATAAATCGTTAGAATTTTTAATATTGTACTAACTATATAAAAAAAAAACATTGCACACCAAGTTTTTTATAATTAAAAAAGCTGCTTCATTTTATATCGTATTTAAAGCGTTTAATTTCGGCTGTTAATAAATTTAACGTACTAAAATAGTTGAATAAATTACGTAGAGGTCAATTCAATCAATGTTTGAACCGACGGTAAAAGAAAACTAATGCATCTTAAACGTCATTTGTATTTAGATAAATGTTATTCTCACATGGCGAGAAAAGGACAATGTAGACATAATCAGAGATATAATAAAAGCAACAAAAAGTATTCAAAAAGATGAAAAATTATAATAAAAACAACTAACAACAAAACATATAAATGCATTTTTAAAACGGGAGGGTCGTTATTTTAGTAACGAGTGTTCTATTAATTTACTTATGAATTAATTTTTAAAATACTTTCAAATCTGGTTGTGGTTTCGAATAAAAAATATCATTATGATAAACACGGTTTGTTAACTTTTAAAATTTTTTGTTAAATTATTTAATGCTGTTATTCAACTATTACAGATATAAATTCATGGATAGTATGTAATCAATAATTATGTATCATTATAAGTACTACAATGTCGGAGTCTATGGCGCAGTCTCGGGTTCAATTCCCGGTGCGGACGGTGCGGATGGATGTCTGTTTGTAGTCCGAGTGTTTGTGATGCCAAAACTCCCTCCCACCCATGCGATTCTCAAAAATGTTTCGTAGCGAGAGCGATTAGCTAACCACCAGTCCTGTTCTAGCCCTATCCTTCTGTTGAGATACCTCCATTAGAAGACCACGTTGGGAGTGGATATGAAAAAAAAAGTGCTACGGTCGTAAAATGTTGGGTCCGTGGTGCAGTGGTCAACGTCATTGGCTTCGGGTACGGATCTCACGGAGTCAAATCCCATTACGGACAGTTACATAAATTGATTTTTCAATCGATGTTTGTGATGTCAAAAATTCCATCCTACTCGATCCTAAAAACGGGGAGCATGGAGAAAGCGATTAGTTTACCACTTGTTCTGTCTTAGTAATATTCTTCTATCCCTACATTCTTCGATAAAGAGAGGTTAAGCAACAGAGCTAACAAGCTGTTGTCGTAGAAAAACTTTTGTTGATATACTTCCATTTGTATACTCCACGTTGTTAGCTGACATGGATTAAAAATAAATTAATCAGTACTCTTGTTCACACAATTTAAATACTTCAGGACCGGTTCCACTTTCGCTATGATCACTTTCAAATGATCTGAGATTATAATAATTATATATAATGTTAAAAATGAATAATGATGTTAGTTTAAGTAAGTACGATTTCGTAGAAAATTGATTATGTATGTTTATGTATATATAATTAATGTGAGAAGGGTTGCTTAGTGACATTATTAATTACTTATTTAATATTTCATTAATTATCAATTATATAATTAAATTATCTAAGTGGTTTGTAACTTTATGTCTATCGATGAATATTTACAAATTATTTTTAAACTTATTATGTTTTTCTAGCACAATCGACTATTAATTTGATTTATTTTTTTGAATTCAGCTTATGATTTGCAAGAGGTCCTTCACATTTTAATTGTAGACGATTTACTTTCGTTCATGTATAATTATATGTAAATTCTTTTCACAGGTAGTTCTTGAACCAATTGTTTGATATACATTTTAATTATTAACAATCAATATCACATAAAGTCTTGCATTATGGATGTTATCAGTTGATAATGCTCAGGATTAACGAAACCGTTACAGATCATTATAAAAATGTGAAAGTAGTAGAAAAAAATTTGCGTGTTATTATTTTAAATATAATGCCTTTCCACCAAGAATTAACAGTGATTGAAAAAGGTTAGGTTAGTATATAGCTTAAACAAAGCATTAAAATATGAATGTAATCCCTAAGTATCGAAGTGGACTAAGTGGTTGCGGGCACTTATTATATCGACGGTGTTTTGATCAATTGATGTAACCCTAAAAAAATACGAAAATGAGTAAATGATTGGATCTCATTTTAAAGACGACAAAGTAAGTCTCGGCCAAATGATGTAAATTAGAAAAATAAATTTACCGCTTTTTCGAACGGAACCATCATTTTACATTGGTTTTAGTTTAAAAATTCTGACCCCCCACTATTATATCGACACTTTTTGCATCTCAAAGATTCATAACGAACTCACCATAAATATAATGTTTTCGATAAAGTAATAGTTTTTAACAATTTCAATTTTGAGTGTTTCATCGATTGGCCAAAACACCGTCAATATTATATAAACGTACAACAGTTCTTGATTTAACTTTAATGTATCATTTAAAGTTTGTTTTGTCATTTACGGACATGAATTTTGGCAGAGACAACACTAGTACACTAAACTATTTTGACAAATCTCTAGCCAGAAGTGACGAAGGTTTGAATAATAAATGTAATATTTTTAGCATTATTTTATATTATCTAGGTGGAATATAAAAATAACCTAGAGTCATAAATCAATCAGTTTTGTTTATTCTATTTTTAAATTACTGAAACCCAAATACGTATGGCTGTCAAAGTTGTGTATTACATCTACAGTTAAATGAATCGAAATCCGAAAATTCGAAAATAATTTATTCAAATCTAAAAATATTATTCAAAATGTCTCGCTTTGAAGGCATCAAAACGAATTCAAAAAATGATTAATTATTGTGTACCGCGTTACAGTGGAATATTATATATACGTTTATATTTTTTTTCGTTCATCAGAGATCATCTGTGAACTGTTAGGGCGGGCCTCGCTTCGAAAATACAGAATACAGAGAAATCTGTCTCGTTCTTTCTTTTATTCAACATTTGTAAAGATGCTGAAAGAAAGAAGAAGAAATAAAAATTTATATATGTATTGAAATGGAAAAATATAAAAAGAGTTGCGCTGTCTTGAAATTGATAGGGCAGGATACAAAGCGCGCGCATCAATATTTCAATAATGTTACCATTGAAATTTTTACAACAACTTTGTATCGTCTTTAATTATGAATTTAAATTATATTAATTCCTTTTCGCTTTGGATACTACATTATTAAATTTATTACGAACGAACAAATTCTTCTGCTGTTTATTTGTTTTAAATTTTCAACAAAGTAAGCAATTTAAATTGACTTTGATGTGTGAAATAATATATGTTAACCTATAATACTCTCGGGTCGGTGGTTACGGATCTCACAGGCTCGAATCTCAGTACGACAGTCTGATAAATTGGTCGATTCAATCGATGTTTATGATGTCTAAAATTGTTTTCGACCCATCCGATTCTTAAGATTCGGTGTAGTTAGAGCGACTGGCTAACCTGTCCTTGCCCTATCCTTCTATCCCTATTATCTACGAAAAACGGGGGTTGATCAACTGAGTATCAAGCAGTTCTTGTCGGAAAAAAATCTGTTGTGATTCCGCCATTAGGAGTTCATATGATCCACATAGGGAGTGGCAATAGTTAAAAATACTATTCTGAATTATATCGTATAATACAAAATCAAATAAAATAGTTTTTCATGCGACAACTGCAATATCGATTTAATTGGTCAAACATTTTGAAATTCGAATTTTAGGAGAATATTCATATTTATGTTGGCGTCTGTGGCGCAGTTGGTAGCGTCGATGGGTTACGGATGTCTCGGGATTTCTGTACGTAGTATGAGTGTTTGCGATGTCTAAAACTCCCTCTCACCCATCCAATCCTCACGGGACGTAGCGAGAGCGATTAGCTAACCACTAGTCTTGTCCTAGCCCTATCCTTCTATCATTCCATCCCTATCTTCTTTTTTTTTTTTTTTTATTGAAATTATTAATTAGTTTTGCATTTTTATAACAATATATATACAAATCTTAAAGTCGTATTCAAATAACATCTTAAAAATTACATATTTGTGCTGCTTTTGTAAAAAAAAATTTCAACGAAATAATATTACAGAACCGAGATGAAATAAAACAGTTTTGTATCCGTCTCACGGGCGTAGAGTGGCGGGGCGATTAATCAAAATCAAGATATCATAAAAGGTGGACCGACCGCCGCTGTACTTAGCGATCGACCGTTTTTTCCTCCATTTTTTTTTGTTATTTTTCGAGCACTCGCTCCTCCGGAGCTCTGCTGGGCCCCCCGTCCCCCGCCCGCTGCCCCCGCCACACATTATTTACATACATTGGATTAATTTGGGTATTCTCGATTTATTGTTCCCGGATGTTTTATGCTTTTATTTTTTTTATGTTTATGGAAATATATTTTTGGTAGAACGATAGAACTAGAATCGTGGATAATGATTTAATTATTAACAGCTTATGAAATATGTACGACGACTTCATAGTCCAGTGGGAAAAAATCTCGCTTCTTCTAATAAGTTCCGATTTAATGAATGTGTATTAATTCATTTTTTCAAATCCATTACCTCACTTGCTATTAAAGAAAACCGGGCTTTTTATTGCATGACTAACAACCATTCCTCGCAAAAAACTGAAATCGTGCAGCTAAGGCAAAGTTCATTATCTGTAAGAAAAAAATAATTTTAGTCGTCAATCTCGTAGATTTCACTGTAGTTAAATGACTATTTATCAGTCAAAATATGTCAAATTATTTCATTTTGATACAGTGGGCGTAGTTTGGTGATAAAAAGGGAGGTTACCAATATCACTGCGAGTGTATGGCTAACAACCAATTTTTGTAATAATGCTTGTTAGACTGTTCAGAATACGTGACGAAATGAAACGGTGTTATTTCGAACAATTTTACGGGAAAATGGTTTGTAACTAGTCCTCCTCAGGACACAGCCATTCCTCGTAATAACTACTAAAAACCAATGTATGTGTATCCGCGGTAAAACTTTGTTGATATCGCAGATCAAATTTCAATGCCCCACTGTATGGGAAAATGAACACCGCGATCGAATGGCTAACGTTCAATCTTAGTAAATAGTGTTAAAAAATTCACCAAGTTCGAGTGAAACTATAAAATTCTTGTAGGAATCTTATCAATGTCACCTTATTCGAGTGCCGTCGCATCTGGCCGCCGCATCAATCTCCGCGGGCCGTCTGCCCCCCCCGGGCCCCCCCACACACAATAATAATAATAACACAACACATTGACCCCCTCACAATGTCCGATTCTCATTTAGATAATGCGGAAAAAATAACATCGATTAATTTTCAAATCATATTATTTCAGTCGAGTCATTGCTTTTTACCCTCTTACGAAATATATAATTAAACGTCTCTGTCTCGAGCAGCGGACGCCAACCTTTAGGACCACACGGACCACTAAACATATTGAATCCCGCTGTTTATTAAGATTATTTTTTGAATAACATACTAATGTATCGTCGTCATAGTGGCAGAATGGATAAGTCGAAAATCGGCTGTTTAGAGTTATGAATGCAGTAAGATAGACTTTAGGACTGCTTATCGTCTGAAAAAAAAAGCTCAGCGAAATTCCATGTATTGTTTACGTAATTTGAAGAAATCAATATGTATTAAGTCAATTTCATTCATAATTATTAGTGACAAAAAGCTATAATTAATATTACTAAAAAAATAATTACTTATAATTAAATCGAATTCGTAAATGATTAACGAATCTCATAAAGTTTTTGATTTAATAATTTATGGTTAAGGCACATATATAAATAGTAGATCTTAATTTTTATGATTTTCTTAAAATTAGATTATCTCAAGACAAGGTTTATTGACATAACGCTTTCTGCCACTATACCGACGATGTGTAAAATAATGAACATACAATTATGAAATGGTTATAACATTTCTTTTATCAGGTACAACGAATTGATTAGTGTGATTTCTTTGCTGCATGTAAGAAATAAGTATACGTATGTAGTCCAACAAATAATGCAATAATTTCGCGCACAAACAGAATTTTCTCGCACACCACCGGTGGTTCGTGAAACAACGGTTGATTACCGCTGGTTTAGAGTTATGGACTTTGGGGAATCTGACGACTGCCGACCAGCCCGAAAGCAGGCATTGTCTGTGGAAACGTTTCAACTCGAAATGTACTTATTTTTATTTCAGATATTATCTCAAATGTCTTTACTGTCAATTCTTGATTTTTGATGGAATATCTTCGACGTTTATTATAATACATGGCATCGTCAGCCTAAAGCGCAATGCTCGTAGCCCCCAGTATGCCGAAAGTGAAAACACTGAAATGCCACATTGCTTATTTCACAAATACATAATTTACGTAAATCATCGTTCCTCTGAAAACATGTAAAAGCCTAACTGTTGGAAAACGGAAATTCATTTTCATTACAGATTAAAATTGGTAACTTTGGTATTCGACTTGTTGTTCTTCAATTTAATTTTACTTTCGTTATTAGTTATTTTACCATTTTTCTAATATTTTTTAGAAAAAAATAACTTTTTTTGACCTGTTTCCTACCCACCTGTATATATGCGGGATCAAGAGAACCTCACACGTCCATCCCGTACATATATTAGGCATATACATGGGAGATCGAATAATATTGCACTATACTGTCATACTATCATTGTAAAATTCTATTTTCTCGGTATCACTAACTAATTAGATCTTGGCATTTTGGTCGCAAGATGATAAAGGATCGTGTTTGGCGGCTGGGCATGGAAAGAGTTAAAGGCAGAAAAAGTCTCAACTGAACTGAATATATCTAGCGATCAATTTTGTTTTTAGCATTCAATTGTATAAAGGTGTAATGGAACCCGTTTATTTAGTTTTACACATTATTTAGTACACTATATGCAATAATTATATTATTTTGTCAAATGAAATCCAAAATAACCATTTTGTTTATCAAATATGATCGCAATAACCGTAACAATTCATTGATAAGATTATTTATTACATTTTTAAGACTGTAAATTAGCTGTCTGACGCAGTTTAAATCGACTGTGTTTTGGCCAATTCATGTAAAAATACGAAATTGAGTTAATGATAGGATCTCATTTTAAAGACGACAGAGCAGGTCTCGGCCAAATGATGTAAATTAGAAAAATAAATTGACCACTTTTTGGAAGGGAAACATTTTACATTGGGTTTTTAGGTTTAAAAATTCTAACTCGGCTTCTTGATGTAAATAAGCCACTATTATATCGGCACTCCCTACGTATCATCCCATAACTGCAGACATTCGATTTTACAGGAGAGTATTTCAAAGATTAATAAAGCAACTCACCAAATTTTTTTTTTTTTGAATAAAAACAGTTTTTACTCTCCCGAACAATTTCAATTTTGAAGGTTACACTAATTGGTAAAAACACTATCGATTTAATATAATAATAATTTGTAGACGCGATAAGTATATATAATAAAACTGAAGAAATATTATTCATTCCTTTCGGAGAGAGTTAAGAGATAGAAGAATGGAATTTGCTAGACGACGACTGATAGTTAATTGTTTTAAAATCGGATAAGGTGTGTTAGAGAACGATTAGAAAATCACAGACACGGATCTAATCACAGTGGATACTAATCAATCAATACATAGGGGATTTAAATTCTTGGCCACGCAGTTAAGAAGAAAAAACGTCACCACGCGTACGGGACCGACGAAATAATATGTACAAGATAACATGTTAAATAGTCGGAAGAGACCCCTGGGGTGTTTGCTAGATTAGTGATAGCACTTCTTACGGAAGTGTGGTGTTGTTCTTACATAGACATTTCTAATTATTGATTTTAGTAAAAAAAATGACTACCTAAGCTTGGTCCACACGAGAAAGGCTTTCAGTCAATTTAAGATCGATAGTAAATTGCAACGCTACAAAATAATGATGCAATAAATATAATTCCATACTCAAACTATGACCGCAAAATAAAAATAATATATTCCTGCGGTTTTTTTAATCCGCGAAATATACGGTGGATGGTAATAACATCTAATACAATAAACACAACAGTTCATCATAATGATAATAAAATATTATTACTATTTCAAAAAAAAAAAACAAGATACATTCGACACACAATACCTCGACAAGTACGCGATTTCTGAATTAAAATTTTAATCGAACATAGATGCGAGAATTTTCTATTTGTTTTTTTTATCACAGTGTGATCAAAAAATTATATGCAATCAAATAATTAATAGTGAAAATTAATCCGTGTGAACTTTACTGACACGAAGGAAGATTCGTTTTTTTTGGTTGGTGAAATTTTAATGACTTCGTAAATTATTTCATCAAACATAATTTTCTTGTAATTTATATAAATATTAAGCTGATATGTATCGTTTTTTTTTTAATTTATAAGATTCTTACAAAAAACTGGCTATTTATAAATTACATCTTTGGCGTTACAATCACTTGATGATCTGGCAAATAAATTAATCATTAAAAAAATCAACATTATATAATTTACCTAGCAAGGAATTGAATCTGCAAACTCCTGAATGTAAAGTGAAACCCTAGCCGTTAGAATACGGAAAAGACTATTATAACATCAGATGTACAGATTCTGTAAATAAGTTAATGCCTCCGTTTGCTCACGGAAGATCAATTGGTTATAAAAAAATAAATGTAACTAAAAATATTCTTTCAATCAAAAAACATATGAAAAGTTTTTAGATTTTGTAAATAAAATAATGCAAAGCAATATCTTGTATGGATTCGACGGTAACTTTGTGGAAATTCATTTTTGATATAAAATTAAGATTGATAACTTTGTTATTCCACTTGATTTATCACTAATGTGACACATTTCTCAGACTAAACATATCGCAATGTTATTTATTTCTAATGTAAACAATGATTCTCGATATGGTTAGTCTGAAGATGCCTCTTAAAGAGGCGAAACGCGTCACGTTAGTGATAAATCATGTGGAATAACATATTTATCAATCTTAATTTTATATTAGTATAAAGCAATCGTGAATCATTTTTTCTATCTCGTATATAAAAATTATTCAGTACATTGGAAATTATTTTCAGAATTAAATTATAAATTAAATATTTAAAACAGAGTTTTTCTCCAATATAAGTATTTTAAATAAATAGTAATAATAAACGGACAGCTAGCAATACATTCTCGTATACGTAATACCAAAAAAAATAATTGTTTATTTTTGTGTAACAACACAATAATAAATTATTACGGGAGAGTTGTTGTTCGTTAATTGAAATCTGGAGTGGTTTTCTAAATTCAAATTTCGAACCAATTGTAAAACTTTGTTCCACTTCTAATCTGAGAATAAACAATTTTAGAAATTTATTACTCGACAATAATTCGAATTTGGAATATTTCGAACGAATAAAAATTCGCTTCAAATTCCGTTTGCGGTGTGTTGTAGTTATTACGTTTTTTCTCTCGCTATTTCATCCTATTATGAAGTAACGGGTTTTCCAACAGCCTGTATTGTATTTAAGATAGTAAGACTTCTATGAATATGATGCTAGCGATATATTAGGCACCCCGGGCGATTTTTTTGCAAAGAGACTAGGTACGTTCGTTTACATCTTGTACACATATTATTCTCTTACGGTCAAATTTTTTGAACTCTTTTTACAATTTAACCCATTATTCTCAGATACGCTGCAATCATTCAGCCATACCACTGTGAATGTCTTTAATCACAATATTAGAAAAGAAGAAACACGATTATTATTATTAGAACTGTAATTGATCACTGTAATAGTGTAATTAACAGTTTTTTTGAGAAACATTTTTTTTTTCAAATAATATGATCAGTACCTGTTTCGTTCATCTTATGCGCACTATCAACGGATTGTCATGGAATATTTAATTGTTGATAATTTTTCATATCAAATCCTCAAAGATGTATTTAATATGGATCTAAAAAAATTTATCACTTACGAGCACTAGTTGTTAGCCACATTTGGAGATTTAAAACTTTCAGTCAATTTTAAGTGCTTATTCACCGTCCCATATAAGCGGCAAACTGATAATATCGTTTTTCTATTTGCACATTTTTTCATATGTAGTATTTACTAGAACTAGTTGTTAGTCCATTTTAAAACGTTTATTTCTCCAGTCAATTTGGAATGGCAACGTCAGAAACGCTTATATCGTTGTTTAATTACCATTAACTGAAAGGGTAATGAAAATTGTTTTTCCCAAGTCAACACAATCCGTTAATTACTGTTTTAATGCTGTGAAGCAAAACCTTGTGAATAAGTTAAAAAATGAGCCAGGATGTACTATAAGATATTTTTTCATCAATTAAGTATCCTTAATCGATTATCGAAATCAACCTTTGTTCCAAATTTATTTCAAGATTAACAGTTAAGAATTTTGTATATTTTATTATCATGATTAATGTCTGTTTAAATCACGAAATTAATTTATTGGCATTTCTACTCAAGTTATAAATATTCTATTGATGGGCTAGTGACGGGTCAAGCGCATATTTTTTTTACCGTCGACCATATAATTTTTTTTGCCAAGTTTCGGTGAGTTTCTTTTAAATTTTGAGGTCTTTTGTGTGAGAATCCATCCGCGGGTCGACATTCCACTTTCAGCCAAATTGTGTCTAATAATACCTACCTATCTAAATTTTAATGCCAGAGATTGGACGGAGAGAAAAAACTTGATTATTCGCGTTTGCTGGAAATTATCCGTAAACGTATGTAGCCCAAGGGTGAATCAAAGTCATTATTCATTTAAACATCGCACAAAAACAACAACTTTTTGTTATTTGTTTAAATATACCATATAAGTTAGCTTTATTGTAATATGTCATGAAATAAAAAATATTCCTTAATGTAAACTAAACACGCTTTTAATTAATTGAAACAAAAACACAGTAACTCTTAATACTCCCTTAACACATTCTAATTACGAATTAAATAATCATAATATTGTATGCAATGGACTTCTAATCGACTATTTCAATTTAATTGATTGATATTTAACGACACTTGATTGTAATTGGTAATTAATTCGCAGAATCTCTCGTCCCAGGGAGGTGGAAGTAATAGTAGATGGATTGTTAGTCTATCAACGCCGTTTTCAGGATCTGTTATTGTCAACGGAAAGGAAGCAATGAGAACATCAAAGATATGCTCTTTAATAAAAATCTTATTTATGCTTAAATATTTTTTCTATATTCACCTCAGTTAGTCTAATGCACTCCATTCGGTCCTCCCAATTCTAGTCCAATCGTTAGACCACCAGCACTCGTCCCAAGTCCTGTGCCACCCTCCCCGTCCATCTAGCAAAGTTTCCCTCAAGAGTACAAAATATAAGGCGTTCTGTAGGCTTCTACTCATCCATGCTTAATATATGTCTGGCTCAGCGTAAGCTTTGAGTTATAACAAATCTAACAACTTCTGGTGTTTATTAAGCTCATGGTTATGCCAACGCCACCATAATATGCCATCCTCACAGGGCCGAAAATCTTCCGCAGGATTTTTGTATCCTTACTTAAATTTGTAATACTCAATGATACAATAACGGTGCTTAGCAGAATAGGTCAGTTTATTTTAGTATGGTGTAAGCTAAATGAGCTTGATAAAATCGAGTTCTAACAAGTGAATATAAATTAATACAATCGAAGATACCTTGTAGTTTAATTTCCGAATTGTTTTTCTTCCTTATCGGGTGACTGACATTATCAAAACAAATAAAAGATACGTTTTGAACTCCCCTCTCAATATTTCATCGACCTATCCATAAAATAAATTGGCATATGTGTACTATAACAACACATAATGGCAATAATAATATAATGTAACTGTCCACCAGCAAAAATCGTAATAATAATAATAATTCTAGAGCAAATTCAGAACAATTTTGGAGCAAATTTACCACCGCTAGATAAATCCGGAATAGTCTCCTCCGAGTTTTGATTAGAGATAATTTCGAATAATATTATGTGTAAGTATTTATTTTTTTACTGCCTTGTATTTCTGTTTGACCGCAAAACGCCAATGCCTGGATAAATTCGAGTTATTAGGATTTGGAATTATTAGACGGTTATAAATCGTATGAAGAAAAAAAAAGGCTGTTTTAATGGGAAATTTGCCTTAAATTGTGCTATTCTTGTCGTAGGTGTGGCTGCACGGATACTCGTGAGCGAATTTGTCTGTTTTTATTTTATTTTAATTGGCGGTGTTCATATGAACGACAGGAATTGATAAAATAAATCGAGCATGATTCAATTTTACCACGCGCATTTCAAATAATATACATTTAATAATTAGAGCATTTCAACAATTTTGAATGATGAATTTTTTGTTGCGAGAGTTGTTTTAAAATGTTTCAACATGTATAATTATTCCAGTGCAAGCTTAAGAAGATTTGTCAATTTTTACTTATTCAGAAATATCTTTGCTAAAACCAAATACGGTAGATTAATCTTATGAATACAAATTGTAGATCATATAATACGTAACCAGAAATTTAATTCAAATTGAGTGACTGATCACCGTAACGTTTATATTGAAATTCAGATTATGTAAAACAAAATAATATTCTACTATTTCCGCAGTAAAAAATATTTAGTTTTGAAAGAGATTTGATTATCTTTTCTTCCATTTAATATTTCCTTACCGTTTGAGCTATACGTCAGAAAGAGTAGTTTTGATTTCAAAATACGGTAGGCATTTGAAGATTAGAGAATAGTCATCTCCATCTAACTTTATTCTTTATAGAGATACATTGTGACTAACTAAATAGAACACGTGACTGCTTCTTCTTTCGATTGGTGGTATCCTTGACTAGGGGATGTTGATATGAACTGGGAAGAAGCTGAGCGATTGGTGGCCGTCCAAATGCCCTCCGACTTACATCGCTGAACAAAAGCTATCATGTCAATGTGTTTTCGAAATTCCATTATGTATTTATCCATATTGTAACCATTTATTTCTTTCTTTTTCAGAGTTTGACGTCATGTGCCATATCAAGATTATAGATTTCAACCACATTTCACACATTTAAGGTACGAACTAATTTTATATTAAAACTTTAATAAGATTTGATAAGAATTTATTAGATAAGAATTTTCGTATCAAATTTGAATTGTTCAAATTGTATTTCTTAAATAGTGACCCGGGTTTCGTCTTTCAGCATCTTCAGGCATTTGATTACACGAATGAACTCGTACTGACAATAGATAGTTTTTTTCCACATCCGCTCCCGACGTGGAGCATGTAATGGTCTCCTAATGGAGGTATTCTCAACAGAATTTTTCTTTCTTAGTTGCTCAATATTTCTTTTTTCGAAGAGAGTAGGAATAGAAGGATTCGGCTAGGACGGGACTTAGTGGTTAACTAATCGCTCTCGCTACGCCCCGTTTTTGAGGAACGGATGGGTGGAAGAGAGGTTTAGACATCACAAACACTCAGACTACGAACAGAAATCCATAAGTCGATTGAAAGATCAATTTATGAATCTGTCCGCACAGGGAATTGAATCCGAGGCATCCGTAACCGTAGCCAACGACGTAACCAACAGGGAACAAGGCGCTGATAGTTAATATATAAGACAAATTAAGAAACAATAGTACCACTAAGTATATGAACTACATTGATATCTGAGTTGATTGTAAAACTGATTTGATAATAACGACTTAATATTAATTGAGAAATTACTGACCAATTATCATTAAAATGTAATTGAGAAAAAATATGGCAAAGAGATACCAACTGATTTTAAATTGGTGGGTTTTGTTAGGGTGAATTGTATATTTATTAATATTATAATATATCAGATGACGTTTTATTGTGGGAATACATTATTTGGTTTGCTGGAGTAATTTATGATTATTTTACTAACTCATCTCACGTAAAGGATACATATCGACTTTGGAAAGGAAAAAGGATGTAACCCACTCACAAAAAATATTGTGTATAACCCAAACATAACATGTATTAAATTCTATACATTGTGATTATTCCTAAGTTATTATTAAGTCTTTTTGCCTTTCTACAGTCGATATATTATACATGTATATATAAATATAGTGTATTAACACGTTTTTTTGTGAGTTATACACAACATTTTTGGTGTGGGTTTCGTCCTTTTTCCTTTCCACAGTCGATATAATAAGGGGAGTTAGGGAGATTAAATTCTTTTTCGGAAAAATAAATTTGTTGCAGTGCTGTGGAAATTTTTAATGTTGTGTAATGCTCAATTATATTTAAAATTATACTGATTTTACTGCAAGATGTTTACGTAAATATAATATTATTCATACTTCCAACGGTCAACGTATATTACTTACTAATTTTTAAACAAAATTACCAAACGCCGCTTTCTCTTACAAGTGGTGATATCAAATACACGCAATCAGGCACGACGGTCAGGTTTTACTTATAACGTTCAAAAATATTAATTCAAAATCACAATTATTATTACAAATATCTGTGTACTTGTGCTCGGCGGACGGGAGAAGAGCCTGGGGCAAGTTTTTCTTCTAAATATTGAGGTCTCCAATTTTATGAATTGTATGTAATAAATACATCGTAACTGATTTTTTGGTAAACTTGCTCAAGACACTTTTTCTTACGCGTTATTATTTGTATAATATTATATTTTGACAGTTCAGTGGTAGCGGTATTTATTTTAAACAATAAAAAATATTATTTCTTCACCTATTTCCGTTCTCAATAGAAAGCAAATATACTCATAATAGAGTAGTAGGACGTTTATAATTATCACGACCAGTTTCGCTCATCACGAGCATTATCAACTGATACAAATACAATCATAACTGGGCTAGTTATATAAAAGTGAGTGTAAATAATTCCAACGTATATTCAACAGTTGGTTCATGAAACGAATTATAGATAAGCGAAATTAAATTGTCTACAATGAAAATGTTAAGGACTTCTTACAAATCAATAAATACTAATCTGAAATCAAAAATTATTCATTTCTGTTTTCAGAATTTGACAAACAAATTGTTTTTTATTTTTAAAATATAATGCTTTTCCGCAAAGAATTTCCAGTAAACACCTTAAAAGAGAGTAGAGAATGAAAATAGTACTAGTTGTAAACTTATATATTTGTAAGGAAAGACGAATATGGTTAGAAAGTTACTAGAAGTTTATAGTTATAAATAAGACTCTTCGTTACTGGATTCGAAAAGGGTAGTGTGGGGGGAAGTAAAACATTATAGGTATTCAAATCATTTCGATAAAAATCAATAAACCAATTGAAAAAGCAGTGTTTTAATGCAGAATTGGACGCACAATTGAGATGCTCAAATCCCTACAGCATTGAATATTGTGCTGTGAAGGCAGCATGAGTATTTTGAAAAATACTATATATCCACAAGGCGATGTTGAAGACTGTTTTAATACAAACGTGTTTTATCAGAATGCTTGCAGTTGTTAAATGTTAATATAACACAGCGATATTACCGTTTTCAATTTGTATTTATTATTTAGACATATTTTTTACTTGTGAGCCATTTGTACAATTTTCATTTGTGTACTGTGACATACGTATTCCTTCTGTTCCCATTATTTGGTTATCGCCTATATCAAAGCTTCTGGCGCTCTACAACTTGGATACATGGACGTCGTGTCAATCGTTTGAGCCCGTCACTGTGTGACATGGCATTCGATTTAATATTTTTTCGCTTTATTTAATAAGTGCGCCTAAAGTTTTCAATCAGAAACCGGAATTTACAATGCCAATTAATATTGAACGCGTGATGAGCGGCCATTTTCGGAACTATAAAATTTGTACGACAACAATTTTCCACGTCCGGCCCGCGGGCCATAACGAGCTTACAAAAAATAAGGCAGAAGTAGTGTATACCACAAAAATATCTAAACAGAGTCAACCATCCGAAGTGGTTTCCCTAATACAATGTTTTATGAAATGGTTATTTGGGTTTATCTAAAAAAAAAACACTCATTACCTGTATAATAGAAACATCCATGCCAAGAAGTGGTAATGAAAACTGAAGACTTAATTGGTATCAAGTTGCTGGAAAATGAAATCCGTAACAGAAAAGCTACAACCGAGAAAAACAAAGTTGCAGTGGATTCGATAGAGGGCAGAAAATATATCGTAATATAATAACAATACCCTGAATAAACTTTATCTACCCGATTATCTCTGTATTAATTATTTGTGGGTTACAGCACTTTTACTCTGACCGCCACAAATATCTTCACTGCTCAGACTCAACATCGTATAATGATCTATTTTTTGACTTCCACGTTTGTTATCTGAAATAGTATGAACTAAATCAACAGATGCTTAGTATTGAATCATCTACGTTAATGATTAAGGCGAGGGTAATCGTTAATTTATTAAAAAAAAAAGGTAGATATAGAGGAATTCGATAAAAATCTCATTTTCTTTGACAAGGGAAGTCGTGTAACTGGGTTTATTATATTATTGAAATGCTACATTATGATTTCATATTATCAACGCTGAGAGCTGACATCTACATGACAATTGTGTGAAAATTATCTTGTATTAGTTAATAGTATTGGTAAACGCATTCTTGGAATTTTATTTATTGATTATTTTAAACCCATAAAATTTCTGACGAATTTCTAATAATTCAACTTAATAGAGTGCTTCATTATGGAACATTTTTCTTATTTTCAAATAACTCATACCATTTGGCTGTCAAGAGAGATCTTCAGCGGTCTTGAGTACCTCTGGCTCGATACGTAAATAGCTTTAATTTTATTCTGTACTAATATTAATAGAGTATGTCTTTTAACTGTTTTCGTGCGGCGCGGTAGTCGGGAGGCCACTCGAAACGTGACCTGCTCGGAACCGATGGGCTGGGTTCTTATCCGCGCCCGAACGGAAGCCACGACGGAATCAAATAACCTGTTATTTTAACATCACTCCAGCCTGATGATGTCTAAATACGAAACGACGCTTCAGAAAGTCATGGTATTACTGTACGATTTTTAATCTGCAACATAATTATTACACATTTATCTCTCCAATTTTCGTGAGACTATCGATCTCTATGGAAGTGCGGTAAAGCTATACGGTCTCCGTTTGGCTATGAAAGATGAGTATTTTCATAATTTATTTATTTGTATCTAAGCTTTGGATGTAAGCCACATTTACGTCCATCTATAAACTCTACTTAATCATACAAACTAGTCAAACAGACGAACCAAGTTTATTACACTAACTGTTAAATAAAAAATACTCGTTTATTATAGGAATAGTAACCGATCCACCGAACCAGTACTATTTTATGATTGAGAGCTAGAACTAATGAATGAAATTTTCACAAAAAAACGATGTTTTATTTATTCCAGAGATATTCTTCAGTTTTACTTGTTGCGAAAATTGAATTTCAAGATTTGAAATGTATGAGAAATATAGGTGAAGTGGATATGTTATGCATTTGAATGATACATTATCTCTTCAAATATTCCATTTTTACGTACATTATTTTTACAGAATAAATATATAATGCAGATGAACGTTCGACAAAAACATTAAATGCAATACCTTTTCACGAAGACATCGAAATGATTGTTTAATCAATTTATGATTTTGCGTCTAAACGATATTGGATGTCTGTGTTTTTGTATTTCCAATCAAATCCTTTAAACAAGGCTCATTAAAAATCGAGTCCTTTTTTCAAAAGCGTGTGAAAATATTTATTTATTATAGTAACAAAATACCTTTATTGTTTTTTGTATACATAATTAACTATCACAGTTTTACGATTGAAGCTGTATATTTTGATTCTTCATGAAATAAATGAATTCGTTTACATTTTTTACATGTCTAACAACTTATAAAAACAAAGTGGACTATTTTAATACAACTCTTATTGTTGTTTTATTATCTTATCCTTGACCTGTATAAAAAAGACTTATCTAGAAACAGTTGTCTCCAAAATTGAGAACGGATATCGTTCAAATATAGTATTATACCCAAGGTATATTGAAAGAATGAATTAAGTCAGTTTAACGCATGAAGTAATAGGAAAAAAAGACAGTATTAAGTCATATTGTTATTTTTTTATTCTGGCAGAAAGCATGATATAACTATAGTTCATCGATACAAAATCTTATGATTTTTATGCAGAGAAGATTACTCTTTATAATGTACAAAATATCTTTTTAATACAGACAATTATTTAGGAGAGAGAGTACTTGCTAAAAACTTGTGAATTTTTTTTTGCTTTAAATGCGATTATCTCAGAACTTGTTCGTATGACTTAATGCCTGCAGTCCGTATATTTACCTTCCATATATTTAAATGGTAAAATAAATTTTGATAATAATATAATTCCGTTCTTTTCTGATACAGTTTGAGGTTAAAATTAATGAATTGACCAAGTTAGTTTATGTTGTATAATTCTCTGTAGCCCAGAAACATCATAATTTATAAGCTTCTCCTTTATATTTTTAAAGTAACATTATGTAAATTTAGCTGAATAAATCTAAATCTACATCAGAAACAAAACCGTGGGTATCTTGTAAATAATTAGCAACAACCGGTAATTTGGTACACTGCCACTAAATTAAAATAAATAAAACTCGATGCCCATTTGTTTCATGAATGATGATATCATATTCTCAACATGGCTTCTATTAGGGATTCTGATATCGGTATTTCCGGTATTCCTAATACCGGTATTTTGCCTGTGTTTTTTATTGTTTCAAAATATAACAGTATAGTAATTCAATAACTGTTAGTGCAAGAAACGTTGAATCTGAGAAGATTTTTCTGAAGTATAACTTTTTTCCATGTCCGCTACCAATGTGGACCACATGGTCTCCTAATGGAGGTATCCTAACAGAATTTTTCTATGAGAACTGCTTGTTACTCAGTTGCTCAACTCAGTTGGATAGAAGGATACGGCTAGGACAAGACTAGTGGTTAGTTAATCACTCTCGCTACTCCCCGTGAGGATAGGATGCGTGGGAGGGAGGACTCAGACTTCAAACAAAAATCCATAAATCGATTGAAAGATCAATTTATGAAAACCGTGCGCACCGGGAATTGAACCCGAGACATTCGTAACCGTAGCGATGTTACCAACTGCGCCAAGGACGTCGACGCCGAAGTATGACTTATTTGCACGAAAATCCGACCAATCCGATCCGATGAACTAGCTTTTTAGAAAACGTATTAGAATTCAATTTTTTTAAAATTATTTTTGGATCAGGGTTTCCCAACCTTTGTTTCTCCATTCCCCCAATTCCAAGATACTCTAACTCTAACTCAAAAGGTGCTTTCCAAATATGTATACTTGTAATATTGAAAATCTTTAGTAAATGACAGTAATGCCTCCACTGGAACTCTGAAATTCATCCTAGGAGGGAATTGACCACTTGTTGGAAATCTCTACTTTAGATATTTTTAATACCTGTATTGAATAGGAAAATAGTAATCAGAACTGGTCAGTAATTAATCAAAATGTCAATAATTTACATAAAATGGTTATTTATTAAATTAAAAGGTCAGTTTTTTAATTAAACCTAACCTAACCATTTGGCAATTGTTTACTGACCAAACATAACTATTAACTGACCATTTATAATTATTTATTACTGACCATTAGTAAATGACCAAGTAATTTGTAGCTATTTTGTAATTGCGGTGTTTATGTTTGATATACCGGTATTTAATATCAAATACCGGTGCTGGTACGTTTGTTTTTTATTGTAATCCCTAGCTAAGGAGATATTACTTGAATAGAAAAATAAAACACAATTAAAAAGCATTCAAATAGTAATAAAGACATCATTATATTACGAGTACGCAATATCCTTGAAACAAGTAAAGCATTTCGAATAAAAATGTAAAAATTCGAACATTTTTATTATTTTAAGTATCAATTGACGGTCACGAGCCCGCCTACCGACAGCCCAAATCAATCAAATTATTTTCAGATAATATGATATTACCGACGCAGAAACTGAATTATAAATTTATTGAAAAAAAAACACGTGAAAAAAAGATCAAATTGTTATGCACGGCTAATGTGTTTTCGGGTCGTTAGTATTAAATAATTTGACTCGGAAATAAATTTATTATTTGGATTTAAAACATCACTGGAAATAATATCTGTACCTCAGAGGCTAAAAGTACTATATCCAAAAATAGCGAAATTGTGTTTTAAATTTTGCATTATTTGAATTTTAACATCTTAAGATGGGTTAAACAAAACTTTCGCGTATGTCGGCTGGTTACCGAAATCAATACTATGCCACAATGCATTTACGGGGTAAACAAAACTATGGCCATTAAATGCTAAAAAAATACGATTTCACCTGTAAATGAAACTCTTTCTTATCTATTCAACTGCAAAAGAACAAAAACAATAAGAGAACAACTATACCAACTGATATAAAAAAAAAAAAACGTTTTAGGAACACGTTTTTGATCGTCCTGTAAAGTTGATTAAATGGACATAGTACTATTAACCTCTCAGGTACCGGTATATACTAACGAAATCATTATTAATGTCGTCGTGTATATTTAATCTACAAAACTCGTATTTATATTAAGCACGAACTTATGAGTACAACTACATTTTTGGTCATTTTACGAAGTACGAAAAAGCATTCCAAGTATAAGAACGCTTCAAGTATACGTCATAAATGTCTTACAAAAAATATAATAAATGTATGCGTATATTAGAGTAACTTATACCTGAAGTAAATGTAATGGAATTATAATTATTTTCGAATCCCAACAGTATAAATTTTCTCATTAGATAAATATTTGATCAGTCCTTGAAGTACAAGTCCAATAATTTTTGGTTTTAATGACAATGATAAAAATAACAGTAAAAATGATATATGAAGAGTATAATCATTTTTGCTGAAAAAAATGACATGATAATATAGCTTTGTTTTTGCTCTTTTGAAAAATTGCCTTATTGAACGATTACTTCTAATCACTCAAGTCCGCCTATCATAGATTTATCACCGAGTTAGTTTGACCGTATTTTTTGTCAGTACTCCAGAAAACAAATGAAACACTTTGGATAGTCTCAGTACTTCCACTTTAACTGTTACTAACGACAAGAAGACGAAGAACACGAGGGTGAACTGTCGTTCATTTTTTTCAATGCTTTAAAATCCCTGTAAAAATGTACTCTGGCACGTTAGTTAAGAAAATTGTCCTATCTCGTGCGGCATTATAATTTATTTTTAACTAAAACACTAATTTGGGTTTTGAATATGGTATTAGTAACATAGCTTATGTATTTTTATTTTGCATAATATTTCATGACACATTGAGGAAATATTGATTCATTATGTAATTGATATGGTTTTATTTTTATTCTTTTATAATACATTATATTCCTCAGTTCGAGTCCATTCGTGTGCTCGAATGCCTGAAGATGCCGAAAGGCGAAACCCGGGTCGTTAGTGACAAAATACATGGAAGTGTACAAAATCTCAATAATCCAAATTTGACATTATATTCATTATTTTAAAACTAATTTTAGTTTTCTCGCATAATTGACTTTAAATGTGGTTTAATTTTTTATTTAACATTAGTAGCTATTGATTCGTAAGAGGTTCTTAACATTTTAATTAGACTATTATTTAATTTCGTTTACGAATAATTTTTTTAATCATTAGTAAATTTCTGTTATAGTTCTTGAACCAATTGTATGATATACCTTGTAATTATTAACACTCAATTAAATATAAATAAACACCTTGGTTAAGATTCATATTTTATCAGTTAATAATGCTCGCGATGGACGAAACCGGTCCTGATCATTATAAAAATATAAAACTAGTACAAAACAAATTGTGTTTTATTTTTATAGTATAATGAATTTAAACCAAGAATTGGCAGTTAATACTTTAAAAGTGAAATATTGATTATCAATATGACATTGCAGTACTAAATAATATTCATATAGTACATATTTTTTTTTATTTTGGAAATTGTCCTCATAATAACAAGTTTTTCGATTGCAAAATTTAACAAAAAATGTAAAATTACCTTCTTAAATTGATTTTATAAAAATTTATTTTTGTTAAATGCTAATTTTTATTGTACGCTTTAAAATTGTATAAAAATGTATTAACCGGGATGTTTATGGTAGCCTTATCGGATAGCAATTAATTAGTTAATAAAATTAGCGGTAAAACTTTAATATTATAATTTGATAAGTATGCCTAATTAGTAATCAATTTCACCGTTATTGAAAATGGCGAATGAATAAAAACACCAAGGAGCGGTCTTTGAAATATGATGTTTCTATCAAAAATCCTGCTTGTAAAAGTTTCAAATCGTAATCATGACACACTATGTTATTTTCTAGTCTCTCGTATATAATTTACCAAAAAAACACCCACTGTGTTTGTACCTATCAATCAAAAACAAGTTTTATACATAAAACTCAAAAATACTGGTTTTTTTCGATCGACTTTTCTGAAGAAACAACTTCGAATTTACATAATATTAAAACTACTGGGACGCCATACAGCTATGCATGAAAAAAACACGCTATTAATTTTTATTGGCATGATTATACTATTTTCTATAAGTTTATTATTCATTATAAATTCATTTTATCGATTAAGAGTAGTTAGTGGAAATTTTTACACACCGGCTCAGTCCCCTTCAACACGAGGTTCAATATCATAGTGAATGGCATCTATTGCCATCATACGAACTTCACACCGTTCCTCGAAGATTCTCTGTCCCCCACCGTGCTTCTTGCTTTCTCCTAGGTCATTCCAGCGTTGAGTACATCATATGGATGGTCATCAGTGTTTTTCCAGGGCGACACAATCCATCCTTTTGGTAGTAGAAACAGGCAGGATTCAGGCTCATTTGGGTTATTAGAAGCACATGTCCAAGCCAGGTCCATCATCAGTTTTTTTTATTTATTTTGGGCGTAATAAGGGGCTGATCCGTCCGCTCTTTTACCTCCGAGTTCTGGACAAAGTCAAACCACCGTAACCCTAGTATTTGTCGCAAGCATCTGTTTTCGATAGTAATTAATAATTGGAATTGTACTGACACTCCAGTTAAATTAAAATATTAATAATAATTTCAAGATGATTACTAAAGAGTTCCACTTTTTGAACTGTTGTTCGATTCGAACAGAATCCACTAGTAATCCAGTCGCAGTATTTGATTTGATTGGTTATTACTGTCTGGTTCGTTGTGCAGGGGTTCAATGTCGTTACCTTCTGTTACAGCTCTCACAGGTTCGAGCCCCACTACGGGCAGTTTCTTAAATTAATGTTTCAATCGATTTATGTATTTCTGTATATGGATTTTTGTGAGGTCTAAATATCCATAAATCGATTGAAAAATGAATTGATAATATATAGTCTATACCGGGGCTTGATCCCGGGATATCCGTAACCGAAGCTGACGACATTGACCACTGTGTCACGGACCCGACTTAATTTAATTACCTGATCGACATATTGATGTTTGATTTCAATTTTTAAAACATTACTCTACGTTTTCTGTAATATTTACCAAATCGTCGTAAGAAAACACTAAAACGAAAAAATGACATTGAGTTAGTTATACCAAAATGCTCCCTATATCAAAGAACACATTTATTTTTATAAATTATGCTTTTACTTAGAAACAATTTTGTACAAACAAACTGATTGAAACAGGTACAGCATTTCAAACATTTGAAAAACTTCAAAGTCCAATTACTCAAAACTAGTATTCTTCAGTTAGTGTCATCTTCTAGAACAACGACGAAATAGTTAAGATTACATTGAAAAATACGCATTGATTAATAATAATTAAACATACAAAAGATTCTTAACAAATTTGTATTTTTGAACATTTCTGTGAGTGTTCTTTTAGCTGAATTTTACCATAACTATGCTTTAGTAACAAAATGATAATTCCACACTGGTGAATCTTACTTAACAGTAACGTATTAACAGCATTGGTGTTGTCGGTTACAAAAAAAATTAATATACTGTGAGTAACTATAGAGACTTTCTGAGTCACGTTGAGTACGTTTATGGATCGAAGCCAAACTTTTCACATTTACCGATATTTCAATTCGATAACTTTTTTTCCTATACGTCATGAACATTCCTTCGCAAATTTAATAAAACATATTGCTGTAAGTTCTCACGGGTTATGACAAGAGACTGAATATTATGACGAAAATACAATGGGAATACGCCGTATCTAATATTGAAAATGTTTTTGGTTATTGTATCTCACTCATATGCGATTACATATACAAACTTCTTAAAGTCGTTGCTTTGAAATACTATTTGATTTGATATTGGTCAACGTTGAATATGGATGTCATGAGTTCGATTCCCAGTACGGACAGTTACATAAATTGATTTTTCATTCGATTTTTGGATCTCTGTTCGTAGGTATGGATGTATATGATGTCTTAAATTCCTTTACACTCATCCGATCTTAACAACTGAGCGTAGCAATAGTAATTAGATAACCACTATTCCTGTCCTAGCCCGATACTTCTATCTTTAGGAAAATTTTACTTCAGATAACTTTCTAAAGAATTAATCAAAAATTGTTTGTTCAGTAAAAGGATATTTCTAAATATACTTCTTCTAACTTTACTCGGAAATCTAATTGATTGTTGTTTATTAATTGTATAAAACTCGGGTACAATCGAAAATATATCGTCGGCGTTTTGGCCTATTGATGTAAATGATTTAATCTCATTTTGAAGATGACAAAACAGGTTTCGGTCAAATGATGTAAATTAGAAAAATAAATTGATCAATTTTTGGAAGGGAAACATCATTTTACATTGGTTTTACGTTTAAAGATTCTGACTCGGCAAATTGACGTAAGCAAAATTTACAGGAGTGCATTAAAATTGAAAAACTGTTTTTACTCTCTCCTGGACAATTTCAATTTTGACGGTTCCATCAATTGACCAAAACACCGTCGATAATATGAAATATGGTAACCATTTGAATATTACGTTTTCCATTATATCAATATATGTTATTTGGAGATGTCCGAGTAATGAACTGGACGATCAATACACCATGATTAATTTAGTACACTCATTGTAACATCATAATTCAGTACAAGTAAATAAGTAAAAAAAAACATTTTTTATTGTATATTCAAGGAGAATATCAACACAAAAAAAATTGTTGTCCTTATTTCGTGATAGTGAACGGAATAATATTATGTCACTAAATTAAAAGTTACCGGGCGCACAAGAATCGAAAACCGTACCTACCTAAAGATTTATTTTTATTTATTATTTTAACCTTGCTTATTTTCAACATGACATACCTCTTTAAGTCAAATTTCAGTCCCTATTATTATTGTGCTCTGGTATTTTTTGTGATTAGTTGTTTGAAAAATTCCTTGAGGTTTTTGACAGACAATACTTAATGCAACGCAAATCCGCATTGGTGTTACGTAGTATTGCGTGGATTTGTCGATATTTGATTTTTCTATTGTTAGACATATTTTTTGACGACCTTACAATCGATGTGATATGAAAGTGGATAAGCCCGAGGACCTTACAGAATAATAAATTGTATTTATTGATTTGATACGTGTGACATTTATATATACATTTTTTACAAAGTTGTTCCAAAAATTAAAAAAAAAACTGAGAAATATTTCAAAAATAGTCGAGTAAAAATATAGCTTGACAAATCGAATAAACGAATTCACAGTATATATATACATTAATATATTCAACATGATTTATGATTGATTAACATTCTTTAAAAATGTGCTTATCAGTTATTGGGGTTTATCAACAAAATTTTGTTTTCTATTGACCATGACCGGTTTCAGTCATCGCGAGCATTATTAACCGATGAAAAAATAAATCCTAACAAGGCTATCTCTATAAAATTGAGTATTAATAATTACCAGGTGTATAAAACAATTGATCCATGAAGTATTACAATAATTAACAGATAATCATTCAAATTGCACATCTATGATATTAGTCTACAATAATTAAAATATTAAAGACATCTTACAAATAACAAAACTGCTAACCTGCTATTAAAAATTAAACCATATCACAAGTCAATTAATAAAATATGATTTTTTTAATTCTGTTTATATATGTAAACAGAATTAAGAAAAGTACCTACAAAACAAAATAATTTTTAATACAATATTTTTCCACCGAGAATTGATAGTTAACACCTTAAATGTAGTTATTAGGTTTTCATTATAAATAAACAATTATTTAAACAGGGCAGCGTGGTATAATGTGTGATAATCAGGCGTCGAAATCAATGCAGACCTCGTCCTCAAGAGCTGTAATAAATTAAATTGGAAATAACATGATGTGGAACATAAAATTGTGACAACAATATTTTGTTTATTAATTACAAATCGTGAAAACCTAAAACTTATAATTAAATGTTATCACAGAAATTATACGAGTACCATGCGACTTATTCCCAGAACGAATATTGTAGTTATATTTACCGGAAAGTGTTGAAAGCCACGATGCATTGAAACGACACTTGTTAATATTCAGCAATTCATCAATTTCAAAAATGTAGTACACACATGAAATCTAGGAGATTGGTTTTCAGAACTATTCTTCTAGAACCGTTCATAAATTATTTTCTCGGGCTTATTGCAAGGGTTTTGTAATTTTCAAATCATATTCTATTCGTCATAATAATTTACCGGTAAATTCGATTGAATATTTTTAAGGTTTGGTATACCAATGTATTTTTTTATGCAAAATACCGAGACCATTGAAATCTCTAATATGGAAAGGTCGCGACCGCCAAAAATACCACGGAATCTGTACGGTAAACCCTCATTATAATCTTATTTCGATAATAATAGAACTTATCGTAAATGGTATTAAAAGATTTATATCTTGGATAAGTAATAGAGCTGAATGCATATTTTACAACGTTCCAAATTTAAAATTATATTCAGCGAAACAGTATTTGAAATTGTTCGATTTCAATTGAACATTAATAACCTTAGCGAATATGTTAATGTTTCAAATTAAGAACGTTTCACACTGTTAGATATTAATTAAAAAGAGTTCCTTATTTGAATGTTAATTTATCGATTGTCTGTTTAGCACTAAATAAATGAACGGTAGTCTAACATTTCAAACTTGGAACACATTCAAAATTGGCGCAGTATTTTTAAAAACATTCCACGTTCGAATATTCAAATCGATCAACTTTTCAAACATGACTTATTTTTAATATAAAAATTTAAACTTGGAATCCTCACGATCGAACATTCGAAAATGGATCATTCGAATTTGAAACACACACACAGATGCAGTAATAAACTAGTACATGTGTGAATTTGAAAATATACATATTTATTCATACATCATATGGAAAGACGTAAGACGTAAGTGACTTTAAAGCATTAATATACTTTATCAAAGACTTTTTTTTATATTATAATAATTAATTGTGTTGTTAGCAAATTATGGTGATTATTCACTATTTTTTTAATCCAGAGGAGTGGGTGTTTGTAATGTTTTCATTCTATATGAAAATGGGGCGTAGATAAATTGGTTACTAAACAGTCCTACGAGGCTTACTCGCATTTCTATCCATGACGTCTTAGGAAGAAGAAAGTCTCGCGATTGATTCACTACCAGTCTTAGCATTAAATACACTATCAGTATACCATAATTATGATCTTGCTTTTATTATAATGAAACAATAGTCATTCTTTTAACTTTAAAAAACAGATGTTTTTTTATGAAAAAATAGGTGAATAGTGAATCGGTTATAACCGCTCGTAGTTAAATACAAACTATTGAAGTTATCCAAAGTATCCAATTATATAATAAAAATAGTGCTCAAAAACATAAATCAGCTAAATCTATAATATATGTATAAATTACGTCATGAACGTATCCAATGAATATTCAGGTAAAAAATCAAATATATCAAAATACTCCATTTATAAAACGTATTAATTAAAAGAAAAAAAATGACGTCGTATACGCCTTTTAGGATTATAAGATCTCCGGTACAGCTTGCGCACAGAAATATGTGCACACACATTCAAATGATATTATTACAATACACACAAGAGAGATAATATAATAATACGAACATATACATGGACATAATAAGAATTGTCGATTATCATGAAGCGATCGGGCGAACCGAAATGGAATTCCGGTTTTGACATTTTATTTTTTTGTTACATTTACATGATATCATATTTGGGGACCTTCGCTTCGAAAACATTCATCTTCTGCTCTCGATATTTTATAACAAAAGCTTTTTTTATGTAATTGTTTTTCATAAAAAAAAATGATAATTTGGTGAATTAGGTTTATATGAAGAGCAGACGGAAAGGAAGATTGTTATTTATTGGGTCAGTAACTATTTCAATTTTTGGTCAGCATGAAATAATAAATGTTCAGTAACTAATTCGATAAATGGTCAGTATCCACGTGGTCAGTTAATAAAATAAACGGTCAGTAATTTATATAAATGGTCATATATTAAATTAAACTGTCAGATATTTATATAAAACGGTCGGTTTTTTTAATTAAACCTGACCTAACCTTTATTTATTTGGCAATTATTTACTAACCAAATATAATTATTAACCTAACCATTTATCGAATTACGAATTACTTCGTTTTGTCTGCTCCGAACGTGTAGCATATGGCCTTAAAATGGAGGGATCTCAACAGAAGATTTCTATTTAGAACTGCTTGTTACTCAGTTGCTCAACCTCTCTTTTTTCTAAGAAAAATAGGGCTAAGACATGACTAGTGGTAGCTTATCGCTACGCCCCGTTTTTACTGATCGGATAGGTGGGAAGAAGCTTTGCAGATGGAATTAGTTACTGACCAAATAATTAGTTTCGAATTACAAAATGAGTTAATGATACCATCTTGTGGCGAATGTTGTATTCTAAAAAAAATAGTAAAAATCACTGTCCGAACTCTGACCCAAAAAGAAAAGTTAGAAATCATTGAAAAATCATTATCACACACATTCGACAACGGAAGAGCGTTGACTGTGGACATTGATCATTGAACAAAGACTTGCAAATTCTTTAAAAAAAAAATTAGACCACTGACATGCAAACTGACATAAAACAGAACTGACTCAATGTGACTATGATCTTTCTTTCCTTATACCCTTCATAATATGCATTACTGAACCAGGATAAATAGAGTATTATAATATTGAAAAAAATACAATATCTAATCAGAGAAACAAATCTTAGGGCTGTTACTCAAGTTGGTAATACTAAAGTAAATCGGACAATCCCGCCTGGAGCGCCAGTATCTGACCGGTATTGATAGAAATTATTTGAACTCCTAACATAGTGTTCAAATTTTGATACTGTTGTATCATTAGAAACAAAATAATTTCTAACGCTATAAGCAAAAGACATACGATAAAGTTTTCTGAAGATGCTTCACAAGGTGGTGAAACACGTGTCACAATAATCATTTCTGTTTATAAGTTGTGAAAAACAAAAATGTTTTCAATGAAATTATAAAATTTTAAAATGAGATTTTTGCTTTTTGTCCACAATCTATGAAAATTTAGAACACCCATCATAATTTTAAATGTACATACTGCCAAATTGATCCAAATATATACAATATAATAGCTACCAAGTCACGGTGGTCGAAAGAGATATGTCATAATAATAATTACTTTTATTTGAATATTATATTGCCACCATGTTGTAAAATTTATAAGCATCCATTGATGATATACTTTTAAATTGGCAAGTTTCGAAAAATGATGACTAATTTAGTCTTACGGTCAATATAAACTTTTAATATGTATGTGTTAGTGTCTGCAAGTAACTCCGTATCGCATTTTTTCTTGGTCAATAAATGATATTTGGTCTTTATCTTGTCGTGGATCAGTTTTCGGTTCACTTTTTAAATCAAAACTACAATTTGGAAACTCAGCGTGGGGTTGTGGTGGGGCTTACATACAGCATTTGTATATTTACATGAAGGGGAAGGAAACGAATAATAAAACAAACATCGATTCATTAATTGTCAAAATTGATTGAAATGATTTTATTTATCCTTAGAAATATTTGGCTAAAACAATCACCCTTTCGTAGTGACCGTATCTTAAAAGATCAGCAACCTAGCCTCTTTTGATTAATTGTATTATGTTAAAATACTGCCCGTTTTGGAAATTAAAATTTCTTAAAAAAAGTGTTTTTTAAACGAATGAAAAATTAACTAAACATGGAAAACCATGATAAGTGCAAATCACATATTTTGTAGATAGTAGAGCTTAACGTTTTCATTTTGCTGGAATTTTTTTATTTTGATACCAAATTATCATTTTGCATTCACTTTATTTTCACATTATCAAGATCACGACTTGTTCAGTTGTTTCACATTTAAATATCAATATATTGCACTTACCATGGTTTTACACTCACGGTACGATATTATACTAGTACATAATTAAAAAAATAAAACGCAATTTTCTTTGCACTACTCCCACAAATTTACAATGATCAGGAACGGTTTCTACTAATACTAGTTATAAAAATGTGAAAGTAGTGCAAAAGAAATTGTTTGAATTGTTGAAATTTTGTACATTTCTATGCATTTCGTCGCTAACGACCCGGGTTTCACCTTTCAGCATATTTGGGGATTCAAGCACACGAATCAATTCGAACCGAACGTCTGACGAGGAATACATGGAAATGTACGAAATTTCTACAATACAAATTTGATATTGAAATTCTAGCAAGCACCTTCAGTCGATATCTTAAATTAAACCAAATTGTGTTTTATTTTTAAAATATAATGCTTTTCCACCAAGAAATGACAGTAGTTAACACATTAAACGTGATTAGTAGATACTGGTTACGAGTATTTCCAATTATGTGTTCAATAACACCGGTTGCGGATTCGATTATCGTAAATTAAAACAAGGGCTGTGAAGTCAGATCTGTTTGAAGTTTCATAATATATCAATGGTTTTGTAAATTTACTGTTTTTGTGTATAAATGAATTGACTTATTTTTATTTAGATCTGTACAACTATCCTGATACAATATAAATAGACGACCGCAGGAATATCCAAAAAAATCGTAATCGTCTCAATGATTGACAACTGTGTGGTACTAATAACACAGAAATTACATTATTAAACAAACTCACAGCCCTGACTTGAGATTTAAAAATTCGAATACCTATTTTTGACTAATGGAAGTAGTTAGTTATTTGAAAATTCATTAAGTAAAAGCAAATAAATGATTTCATTAAAAAAAGTAATATGTATTATTGGGTCCTGATCGCACAGCGTAGATTATGAACAGTGTGAAAGTTCAGTAAGAAAGTTTGATATCATTAATAAATCTACTTTACACAATACCTTCACAGTTGTGTTAATTTATATTCCTATTTTGGCTGCGGGCTGCTAAACAATACAAATAAAAATGCTTTATTGTCTTTAAATCACAATAAACGAGGGTCCGCGCACACAACGAACTAAAAACTTCAACCGTAAAACGGACCCGTTTTTACCGATTCCAAATAATAATTTATGACATAGTCCCAGATTTATAACTTGCAGAATTTGCGATCTTTATCAAAATCAAGTTCATAAAACCGACTTTGCGCTGTTTTTGTACGAATTAATAACGTACTGGACTTAGGTCATTTTTCACAACCACGCTTAGTTTTTTCTCTCTCTGCGTTTGAATGAGTGGCATTGAACGATACGTCAAAATTGAATACCCCGGTATGTATTATACTTACATCATAGCAAATGTGCATGTCTGATTGCAGTATTATTTTAAAAGTGCATTGACCAATAGGTATTATTTTATTTCGATAGTTTGCAATACATAAATGTGTAAAATCATTTTTATCAGTAAACATAACGGAACGTTCGAATGAACAATTTTAAATTAAGTAGAGTAATATTTTTACCATGTCTGCTTCCGATGTGAAGCTTACGGACTCTTATTGGACGTATCTTAAACGAAAGTTTTTCTACAAAAACTTTTTTCTTATTTCGAAGAGTTAATGATCGGTTGAAAAATCAGTTTATAAAATTGTCCGTTTTGGGACTCGAACCCGTGAAATCTTTATTCGAAACCATCGACATTAGCCACTGCACCATGGATCTGACGATCCGTTAATCTTAAATAATATATTTAAATTAATAGCCCCTTTAAGATTGTATTTTTTTCGTCATTTGAGTTATGTGTTTAATTTTAAAAATATAATAACACTAATATTTATCCCCTGTCTTCTTTTAATGTCGCTTTTGCCAACACGAGTTCTTCTATGGAGACTGCTTGTTCTTCATTCGTCCTAACACTGTTTTTCAGAGAGGATGGGGTGGAAGGATGAGGCTAAAACAGGAATAGTAGTGCGTTAATCGTTCTCGCTATATCCTGTTTTTAGGATTGAATGTGGTGAAGAATTTTAAACATCACATGCATCAAAATCCTTAAATCAAATTGAAAAGTTTATTTCCAAATTAGCGATTGAATCAATTTCAATGAATCACTTCTTCGCACCCTTTTTGTCAAGCAATTTACTGTCATATTACGAATAGCGTAGTTGCTTTATGAACAAGTCGTCGGACAGCTGGAATACTAGCATTCATATATATATTTTTTTTTAAATTTCGGAGTGAAGTATTCTTGAACGGACGGTGGGGGTGGTTTCGAGGTTTTACATTGAATGAAAAAAAAACCACAACGGTTACCCTGAAACAAAAACAAAATATTCAGATCACAAAATAATTTTAAAGATAATACAATTTCAAATAAAAATCATGTGCAGTAAAAAAAAAATATAAAGCAAATGGTGTTTTAATAGCCCTTGCACGATGCGAAATATTTAAAACATAACTCAATATAATTCAGCAAAAGTATGTTATATAAATCTTACCAAAAAGTATGTTCATAAAATCATTTTTAATTGGAACGGTTCCAAATTCAAATTATTATTTTTTTGAAAAATCGTTCCGATGTTGCATTCGAATAACAGAGATTCCACAATGGTGGGGTTGATAAACCTTTTAAAGCAACATTGCACAAACGTCGTAAGTACGTTATGTATATTATTACGTTTTGTAGTGATACTTCTCGAGACTCGTGGACCGGCACACGCATTCTCGACAATACGGACGAATGTGGAGTTATGAATATTGTAAATCGTTACAAATTCTGTTATGTCATTGTAATACAAAAGCCTTATTATAATAATATTATAATAATACAAAATGGTTTCTAACTCGCGAGCACAAAGCGGGGTATAAGTTCAACCAAATGCGCTTCACTTTGCACTAACACATACACCGTTTTTGTATTTTAAATAATTTGAGTTAACATTTTGTCATATTATATTAGGCACTTGGTAAGATAGATTGAATATGGAGATTAAATGCAGTAAACGATACGAAACTAATTTTAAGTAAGTCTAAATGAAATAAATATTCTACCGATAATTCATCAATTCATCTGTTTTGTTTATATGTTTCAGTCAAATAAAATCGTAAATTACTTTTGTAACCATTTAATTGCACACAATTACTAGCATAGTAATGTTGTATGCAAGAAAATAGATTCGTCAAAATGCTATTTATTAATTGTACTGTTTTCATATTATTTCGACATTTAATTTTTACATTATTTCACCTTTTGCCGAACAAATCATTATTTAATCTTATGTTGAAGGTTCGCTTGAACTCAACACATAATTATTAGGTTAATTGTGTTCTTTATATGTGAACAATGATACATGTTTGCCTGCGGCGCTTGAATATATTCCTGTAATATCTAGCAGGACTTTAAAAGATATTGAACATGAGAACATTCAACCAAAAAAATAGCAGATTATATTTCTAATTCTCAAGCTTCACACACAATAGTTTTGTTAATGACTATAGGAATCATTTCTGATTTTGTCTTAGATTGATTGACCTAAATGGTTAAAACCTTCAATAATAAATCTCTTAAGTTTTCAAGAAACATACAAAAAATAACGGCTCTTGATTATAATTTAACATTGTTCTTTTCAAAACTAACAGGTTACATAGAAAAATGTGTTTTAAATTGGTTGTTGCGTATTTAAGCCTTTTTCAATGCAATCACGATATGAAGGTGTACACTGTACAGCATTAACAAATTTGCGCAACGCTATATTTCTTATTTTCTCACAATAACCAGTCAAGCCGATTAACATAGAACAATTAACTATTAATTATTTTGAACTCAAGACCCAATGATTGCTAACTATAGAGATAAATCATAAAAGTACAAACAGTGGTCAATATAATACTATCAATGTAGATTGTAGATTATATATTATGTAGATGATAACAACGTCTTTCTAGACTTAGTTTATAGCGAACTCTAGAGCAGCGGTCACCAACCGATGGTCTGCAAAGTTATTGCAATAACATAATTGAAGCCAAGAATCCATGAACTGTTTTAACTTGTTAATCCATGAACTGTTAAATACAACTTCGATATAAAAAGTGTAGCTTGTATGATTATTATTTTATATATTATATGCTGTAACTTTTAAAGAAAAAATCATGATAGTGGTACTGGCGAACGCTGCTTCAGAGGTCGAAAAGCTTTTTTTAGCCTTAAGACCGAATCAAATGCGTCAACATAATATGTGTATATTTGTAAATATCAGGAAGATTGATTAGGATTAATTAAGATTAAAAATTATCCATAAAAAATTCACTAAAGAATGATTAAAACTGTAAATCTACTGATTAACTGCACAAGTAATGTTATAAATATCTTGCGAGGAAAATGCAATGACTTTTTAAAAATACACCATTTCAAACTATGCATTTGTAATTGTAGCATGAAACGGTTTGCTTGATTTGCCAAAAACAAGTATTGACGGAGACTCTTGAGTTATGACACTACAGTCCTCATTTGAAGTTGAGATTGTTTTATTAATTAGTAACTCTGAAGATGATTCTCGAGCAGTGAGACTCGTGTTACTTCGTAGTATCTATATAACTCTCACGCGTGTTTTTTTACAAATAAACTATTTTTAATCTAGCAATTACTATGATAAGGAATTTAAAATTTATGGCATGAAAAGGTTTTGGTAGGTTTTCGATTAATACAGCATAAACCATTATCGGTTCAGTGAGACGTCTTCTGTTACGCACACCACAGTTTGTTTCACACTGGATCTATTGTTTAAAAAATAATATTCAAAAACTTTAATAGATCTCTCGTCTTCAATTTTATTCTCCACTCGTATTGTCTCTTTTTTTAGTCGTATCTTTTTTACCGAGTTATTTTTTTTTACATTATCATTATTCCGACAAATCGATCAAGAACCAACAATTGAAAATGCGGACAAACAAATGCTCGACAAATGAACTCAATTATTATACACACACACACTAGCGCAACTGCTAAACACCAATACATTGACACACCACCGTATAAACTGTAAATAATAATAAATTGTGAACGTGTATACTTCAAGAAGCTTTTCAAAATTTATGAAAAGCATTTTTTTTTACACAATACATCCTGATTACTTTTTTTTTTAATTACCACAACTTTATTAAAAATATAACCGTATTTTATTTTCATCATTTCATTTCAATCGGTCTTTGTAAATGATCTTTAATATCTCCGATAAACGTAAAGCAAATTTCAGGAATAAACAATTTTTAAACTGTCGGATTTTTGGCATGATTTTAATATCGTTTCTCCTCGAGTTGATCTTGGATGACATTGCTTATTGAGTCAATCTCAATAATTTGAAGTGTTTGAACATAAGAAGACTAATTGTCAACGATTACCATTCCAAATACCCTGTATAAAACATAGTATCAGCAGAAAAATATTTTTATCGACTTAGATGTGAAGAAAATATAAAAATTAAAAAAAACATGAAGTGGACATGCCATAAGATATTGTCGTTTTTTGACCCAATCAAGAATCCTAATATCCCTTTGTTTAATTAATACTTCATGAAGTTATCTTTGTTAACTCATTCTCAAATAATGTTAACACAAATTATATGTACTTAGTATCACATATATAAATGTTATAAGATGATATATCTTAGCCTACACAATATTATAGACGTGTATTAGTGAGAACTGATACATGTAAAAGACTTTTTGCGAGAAGAGATCGTTTTGAATTCCTCAATTAATTTGAAAATTAGAGCTGTAGTTATTAAACAATTAGCTTACATAAAAAATCTTTCTTTTTAGAATTTTCATTTTACCTTAAATCAATTTAAACAGTTTTTTTCTATTTATTTAAATTTCCTCATCTACACTATTATTTTTTTGTCTTAAAGTAATTTGTTGTTTGAAAAATATTTTTATTTAGCGCTCTTCTATATCAAGTTGTATCATACTGTGAAGTGTTGGAGCTGGCGGAATATGAAGTGCTTAGGGCGTTTTTTTCTATGTTAATTTTTATTAACAAAAAACTCAGTTGAAACACAATAATACTAGGTATACACGAGTACTTACTTTAATATCTATGTATATTCCAAAAGCTTACATTATATTATTGTCTATAGTTTGTGTACAGTCGATGAATGTATTATTTTTTAAAAAAGACGAAACATAGGTAATATAAAAATACGGCGATGTAAAAATGTACCATCATACTGCGTTGAATAATAGAACAAAATATGTAACTGATTTGAATTAAGAGTGATTAAATATTCCATAGAATTTTACTACGTTGTAATCAGTTTGAATTTAGAATGAGTGAAATTTTCGATGCTTAACAGTTTATTCGATTTTTGAATCGGAATTAACAATAATTTAATCAAATCTGAATAAGAACGAATTAAACAGCGATTGGAAGTTTACCAATTTAAATTTAGAATGAAATCTCGTGTCTGGTTTACGACTTTTTTGTTTTACTTATAAAGGCATAATACATGTAATGAATATAATCAAATTGGATACAAAGATTATGACTTCGCAGAAATTCGTTTATTATTACAAGCACTAACAATTTTACCTGTTTGTGGGATGGGTCTTTATTGCATAACGTAATCCCGTAATAATATTGTATTTATTTTAAGTGGGACTTGTTTTTTTTCGTATTTATGCATATAAGGAATGTTTAAGAAAAAAACCGAAGAAAACTATGAATTCAATAGTTATTAGGAAATGAACAGTTTTAATTATAATTATTTATTATATTAAGTATACTTCTACGTTTGCAATTGAAATCTTTTCTGTATTATTTTGTTACTTTTTAGTTTTTTGGTAGTAGATCATAAATTTTAATGAAAAATAAATAACTTTGAATTATTGAGATTTTGTCACTAACGGACCGGGTTTCGCCTTTCGGCATCTTCAGGCATTCGAGCGCACGAATGGACTCGAACTGACGATCAAAATACATGGAAGTGTACAAAATCTCAATAATTCAAATTTGATATTGAAATTACATCAAGCACCCTCAGTCGATGTCTTAAATTAGAAAAATAAATAGTCTACGTGTTTTAAAAGGGAATATTGGAGTTGCCTCATGAAGTGTTTTGGATCAAAAACAAAAAAAAAAAATATTAAGCTAAGACATGTTTGCTTTAATGACTGTGTTAGTTGGTACGACGATCAGTTACTTACAGTTATATTGTATCATTTGCTGAAAAATCTTTCAGCATCCGCATTATTTGCGGGACACCAAATTGATTGAATTGCAGCACATACATCCATAACTCAATACATTTATTCTTTGTGGCGAATAATAATTACAGTTTGTCAGGTTTTAAACCACTTTTCTCTATCATTTATAGAAATCATAGACAAAAATTATCGTTATCTGTTTTAGGTAAGTAGTGATATTTATTTGGAAAAATAATTAATTTCAGCATATATTCTCATTACTTGCTGTTTTTGCATTAATTATCATCTATTTTAAACTTGAGCATCTATTTCGCATTTATATCAAAATGCTGAAAATATGGGTTTCTATTTATTACCACGTGTGTGGAGCTGTGAATGATACTGGTTTTTAAACTATCTTTATTATAGATTTCCAAAACAGCTACTTAACTAGAGTGCGCATTACATATAAATTCAAAAAGAGGGAAAATAATTAATCAGGGGGGACTCATTGACAATTAATTTACCGCTTATAATATCCTCATTCCATAAACCATTTTTTTATTCCACAGTTTTTGTTATAATATTTGAAATAATGATTATTTTATATGACACGATTGGCAATATAATTAAAATGAATTACCACAAAGAAAACTCCGAACAAAAATAGGTATAAGTTCAATAAACCCGAATAATTAAAATATTGATATGAAATATATATTTATGATTGACAATAAAATTCCGTTTTCAATTTTTTAAAAGTCACTTACATGCCCGCCATGTTGAATTTATTCAAATCTACATCTGACTTCCGAGAGGTCTTTGCTCTTAAAAGGTTTTACACAAATGTAAGCAGTTAATATTCTCGTATATCCATTGATTCAAATGAGTTAAACATTGGTATTTTTAAAGTGTGTGTGTGCTGTCTAAATTTTTTTAATCTAAAATCAGAAATGTAACACATAGATAGATTGTTTTTGTGAGCGAGGCGCGTTCAAGTGGCCCGCGTAGACACATTTTTTCTACAATAAATAATAATGTCTACCTAAATCTATTTCTGGACGAATTCAATGATGCCACGGAGGTGTATATATTTTAGAGGGAAAATTTAAAAAGGAATTCATGTCAATTTCCGGACGTTTCAAATTAGGAATTCCGATTGTTTCAATACATACGGTTACAGACAATATAATATAACCAATCAGTGAATAGAACATTCTGTTATTATACTTTTAAAATGTTGATGACTGAAATAAAAATTAAACTGATTAAAATTCGCATCGAAACTTTGATGCGATTAAAATTTAAAACTATTTTGGTTTGCAAATTGGAATTTTTGAAAATCGAATTTCAACGTCAGCTAACTTGAAAACAGTCGATCAACCTCAATTTTATGATAAGGTAAAGCTATACGGAAGAGGTATTGTCGCAAGTCCTGTTGTCAGAAGTGGGAAAGCTAGTAAGGGATGAAAACGTCATGTAATTACACCTTTGTCAATATAATTTTATTCGAATCTTCAAAAAACCGTATCGCAGTAGTTAAGACCATAGTATCACCACGCGGCTACGGTTATTATCGTTAAGTAGATTACACAGACATTAACAACCATGTAGTATTGATAGAATTAGTAGAACTCCGTTGTCAATAAGTCAAAAATAACGAAGTGTTACGTTAGAGATAGAACAGTGCAATAGTTCTGGCGATAGCATTATGCCGAAATAGCTATCAATTTTAAGTTCACTTTTCAACGGAAAATCGTTTCACTGGAGTGTTTCTCAACCTTTTTCAAAATTTTAGCGACATTGATGCCACGAATAAAAATCTAGATTAACTGTCCATAAGCTCCGAAACGATTTTACGTTGAAAAATCAACTTATACCATTTTATTGTTTACGACCTTTTCCAAGTGAAACATTTAATTATTAAAAATCTTCAAGCCCTTATCAATGATATTCTACATTCAAATAAAAAATTCACAATTCTAACGATGACTTCCTCGTTATTTTTGCATACCTGAGTGAGCTTACATTACAAACCGTTCATTAATCAAATTAAAAAATCAGTCAATTGACTGACGTATCAAGGTCTCCCCAGTCTCTCTCATGCATCATCGAGCGTGTGCCACTTCTTCCATAGGGACACATATCGTTAATAAAGCCATGGGATCGTTATTTATTTTATAAAAATATATTTCTATATAATTTTTTAATCTGTAGTTGGTAAAAAAGTCATCTGTTTTTGATTGGATTAATAAAAATATATAAACGTCAAATTACAAATAATTTTTAATTTAAAAAAAGGGTCTAATAAATAGCCGTTCGCTCTCTTGGATGGTACCACAATTTTTAATATTCTTTTTGAAATAACAAAAAAGCTGTCGCTTGATTACGTATTTATATTAATTATTATGCATTTAAAAAGGCGAACACTCAATTTTTTGCCCAGAAATATTCATTAAATTAATTTAAAAATAATCACGCTGGGAAATAAGTAAAAAATTGTGAGATTTTTTTAGTTGCTAAGCTGCCAAACTAGAAAAATAACTTTATCCTTTACAAAGATTAATAATATGCAAAATAATATTTTTCTATTAATAATAATTGAAGGTCATTCTAATATAATGTAGGTACAATTACTTACTTGCTAGGATTTTGTATAGAAAAAAACCAATACAATCTTGAAAATTTTATATACACGCACAAAAGTTGAGATTGTCAAACTTTTCATGAGACTTTTCTAAATTAATTTCATAATTTTGTTTTGTATACAAAAGTACTACCACTTTATTCAGTGACTGATTTTATCCATAATTTTAAATCATTTAACATAATTTGGTTCATTGATAGGACATCTCAAACACCTTCTCTCACTTTTTATTCAAGTTTTATCAAGTTATTTCTGTGTGCGAAAGGAAAAGAGAGTTAAGTCGAGTTAATTAAAAAACGAGTTAAGTATTCTAAAATAACTACAATACGTCTTGTATATAATAGTCATGTAGACGTTTCATTATTATCGCATATCACATGCAGGTATGAAATTTTCTCATGATCTAAGCGTTCGCGGTCTATATATAAAATAAAATGGTATGCAATGCACATATAGTTCCGACGTACTAGCTACTATAGACATTCAGTATTTCAATTTAAATACTGTAATCTATGACGGGTTATACTAGAATATTATAAAAAGGAAGAGTCGAATCAATTGGTAAAATTCATATCTAATCATCACATTTTTTATCAAATTTCATACAAATGCAAATCTTGCTTTGGCTCTCCTGAAATGTAAAAATTTTAGAGTTAACGCCATGCCCTTTTCCTTTCGCACACAGTATTATAAGCCTAATTTGAAAGATTATAATGGTACACGTTTAATAGGAAAATTCTACAAAAATGTTTTTCTGTATGGTCATTCATATTCTAATAGGGTCATGCCAAAAAGCAAAATTAAACATCCAGGTTAAGCTGATGACTTTCTGTTTTAAATGTCAAAATGTAGGCAATTTAACGCTATACGTACCGGTAAAGCATGAAGTCATAGGATATAATGGATTTGTCAAGTTTTTACTGTGGCAAAAAGCATGATATGAGTATAATAACTCATCAATACAAAATCTTATGATTTATATATCAAAAAGATTATTCTTTATAACGTACAAAAATTATTTTCATATTGTTTTATCACAAAAAAATATTGTATTTGGGAGAAAGAGTGCTTCAAAACAAAACAAATCTTGAATGTGATTATCTCAGAACTTGTTTTTATGACTCAATGCCTTCGGTCAGTATACCCCCAATATCATTATTTTGTATAAAACGTATTTGAAATATATCTTCAATTAGTAAATTAGTATCATCAAGATAAATATCAAAATAACTACGTAAAAGTACGGTCAATTAAACTTTTTTCGTTAAGCACATTCAAACTTTCCAAACTCAGTTGTATTCGAGTTTATCTTCCTATATAGGTAACATTCGTTACATTTTAATTTTGGATCTCCAATTGCTCAGAGTAATATCTGTGTCTATTTGTTGCCAGCCCGCAGTTTTTGAATCTGTACAATTTAGGCAATTCACGACGCGCACACATGCATAATATTACATTAATATGATTGTCATACAAGGCGTGTTCAAAATCATTTTAAATTGTCAGACATTTCGAAATCGTAGTTTCTTTTGACAGACAACGGTGTCGCCATTTTAGAATAATCGATGTTTTCGACTGTTCAACATTTTACACGTTTCTCGGTTTAACATTGTTAGAATATATTGCGTAGATTATTTATCATAGCATATATTGTATTTACTTATGTATCAAAGTAAATATTCTCTGTAATTTATGATAACCGTCTGCGCAAAATCTATTGTGCAACTTTTGGAATCAGTATTCAAGTATTTTTGACTAATTTTTTAGGACAAACTAATACAAAATGTCATATATGAAATTAGGACTGAGAATTTAAAAGTTCATTCAAGAGTAATAATTTTCCCTTTTAAACAAAACTCACTACGTTTTACATCAAGATTATTGTGGACATTAATACAATTCAAAAAGAAATCAGAAATACAACCACAAGGAATTCACAAACGATTATACCAAATACAATAAAATTAAAAAAAAACTCCTTATGTTACCTATGGTTCTGGAAACTTTTCGCAAAAGATGAAAGCAACGTCTGGGAAAGTTACAACTGTTTACGAAGCATTCTGCAAAGAGTTAGTAAGTTTATAAACGGTTAGGTACTTCTTCAAAAACTTTCGGTGTAACAAATGAAATTTAATATCTATTTATTCAAATTAAATTTGACGAACTTAGCTCGCGGTATCTCGCAGACATCAAGACATCCACTTTTTAAGGTTTTAACGTTCTCTTGAAAGTCTGCAATCATAGACAATATTTTTGTACCTCTATTCATTCAAAGACCCCACATTTACCAACCCAAACCGTAAAACGAATAAATCAAGATTTTTTCACTAACCGTTTCATTTTGTTTTTTAAGGAAACATATCATAAAACCTGGATTGAGCTTATTATATTCACCCACTTATCGAAAGAACTAAAAAGTAAACTACAAATTTAATTTAATATTGACAACTGTTCATATACTTAGATCGAGGGGATGCAAAATATTCTAGTAGAGCTACTAGTATTTAATAATGCATTTTCGTTTTACATAATAAGTATACTATATTCTTTATATATTAAAATATTCGTCATTTTATTAAAATTTGGCTTTGTGGTGATTGTAAAATGTAAGTGTATGTATAATATATATGTTTATTTTATGTAATGTCAAACAAAGCTTCTGATTACTAAATTAATTTAATTTTCGGGGTTAAGGGGGCGTGGTTTATTTTTTCCAAATTTTGCGGGCCGTGGAATGAAAAAGTTTGGGAAACACTGATATTGATCTACTGTTTCAGTGTATTATATTAAGTATTTTAAATAAAATCAGTTCTACAAATAATAACAAGTTGTCAATGGAAGTATGGAAACTATAAACTGTCGAAAGGGTTAAATAAACCGATTTCAATAATTGACCCCCATGGGATACTTCTTTTACCATGTCAGCAACATATGATATGTGGAGCTGTATTTGTCAGTTGCTCAAACTCTCTTTTTTGCGAAACAGTAGGGATGAAAGGATAAGGCTAGGACAGAATTAGTGGTTAGCTAATCGGGATGATTAGTTAATTATGGGTTGGAGAGAATTCTATACATTCACAAACATTCATGTCTATGGGCTGATATCCATAAACCAAAATCCATAAACCGTAACCGAAGCCAACGACCTTTACCTCTGCACCACGAACCCAAAAGGATACGTCGACCCTCCTATAGCGCAGAAATTGGGACTAGGCACATATACAAAATTTGAGACCAGGTTCTTTGTATTTTGTGAATTCAAAAATTTCAAATATGTTTCGCATTTTTTGTATTAAAATATGATACGCTATTGGGGGGTTTACTGTATATATTACTAAATAATTCTCCAATAAAGAGTTCCTTATGTTTTGTTGTATGCATATCAATTATTGATAGTCTCAACTATCAACATATATCTACTTCATCTACCTAGATTTACATAGATTACAACCACACTCATGGCGATGATTCGTTCAAAATGTTAGTGGAAACAGGTTTTCACGGTCCGGCAATAATTATCATTTTTCAAAAATGATTGATGCTGGTATTACAGAAGTCATTTATTTGATTTTACGGACTGTTTATGTTGTATCCGAAACTACACCAAACAAAAAAAAACTAATATATTATTTAGATCTGTTGGAATGACATCATATTTTTTGGAAAGATTAATATACATTATCAGGAAAAAACCACGACCTTTTTGTTTGCAATTTTTGACAACATTACCTGATTCAGTTTGTTTCTCTATCTACTGACTAACTACAGTGGCAGTAAATTATTTGCAAATTAAATTGAGAATTACTTGCTAGAACACCATCATATTAAGGTAAAAATAGCAATCTTATATATAATAGCCTAGACCGCTCTGTAGCCGCTTTATTATTATTATCACATGTAGGTATGAAATTTTCTCATGACGTAAGCGTTCGCTGTGTAAACAATGCACACACAGTTCCGACGTATGACGGGTACGGTTAATATTGTATTAATAATTTAAGATGTTTGTGTTCAGATTTTCTATATTACCACATATTTCATCAATAACGACCCGGGTTGGTGTTACTTTGAGTTAATTCGTCTAATCGAATGCCTGAAGATTCCGTAAGGAAAAATACATGGAAATGCAAAAAAATTTGACGTTTCACATTTGCAATGTATTTGTTCCACAAGAATTATAACGCAACGTTGATAGCATTAGAACAATACTTTTGACCATGGCGTTGTACCGAAATAGCTATCATTAATATTTTAATGAAATTTAATATGTCGCTTCATTTATTTGACTATTATATTTAACTCAATGAACGCGCCGGACATGTTTACATGTCCAAGACTTGTATCAGAACCGAAAATATATTTTTGAAAAAAATTAATTACGATATTCAGTCTTTCGAATTTCAGCCTTAATCGCAAGCCCTATGTACTACACATACTTATGTGCGTGTTGGCGGTGTGTATGAAGACTGGACTTAGCTATTTTGCTTGCAAAGTCGTAGATTACATATTTTTCAGCTACTTAATTTTCTTCGATTTATTTTAGTGAAAATGCGACGGGTTTAGTATACTTCTTGATGTAATTGCGATAACTAATACATATATCACATAATTCACGATTTTTTGTTGTTGAGATTGATTTGTTTTTAGTCATAGTGAGCGTTTAAACAGATCAATTGACTGAAAATAAATTCGTGCAAAAACCGCTCGCGCTGTAAGGGTTAATATAACGTTATTATCTTATTTATCTTAATTAAAAATCAGCAGATCTTTAAACGGTCAAGATCACTCAATTTCGACTGCATGAATTATGGGGGAAAACCTTTCTGTTATAACATTGTTCATAAGCAGTTAATTATCAATTCGAAATATTTCTGGCTACCCATGAATAGTTAAAAATCAATTATTTAAATGTTAGGAATCGCTGAAAGAATTATTCAGCATTGGATTCAGCATTCACATGATGGGTTATCGTAACAATTTTACTTGAGCCTGAGAACTGTAGGTACAGTTTCGTATCCGTATATGTCGGTAAAACAGATCGCACCGTATCCAAATCTTTCTCGCTGTAAATGACGAGTGTGGAGACGTAAAAAAATATTCTACATCATGTTATATTGTAATATTATATTTACATATATAGAAAATTATCGATAGATAGTTAGAACGAATATCATTTCGCTAGTTGCCTATAATTTACAGTAGTAAAAGCTTGTTTTTTTGGCTTCCATTGATTCAAATTAGTTCTGCAGTGATAGAACATCGAGAAAAGAAATCGCGCATTGTGCATATGATTAAATAAATTGTTGATTTTGTTTTATTAGTACTAGTTTAAAATAATGATTTCAGTCCAGTTTTGATCGCTCGGGCTGTGCGGGGAAGCCTGGGGCTCTTCAAAACCGCACACGATTACTAGATGAGTTATGATTTTTTTCTTAATTATCAATTTTATATTAAGCAGTGAAGTAGTGAATACGGGGGTTTTTTCAAAACAGAAACAAATCTCTTACGTAAATTAAGATATCGAATGATTGTGCTAGGTGGAATTTCAATATCAAATTTTGAACTTAAACTGTCATCCTTCATATTGACATTGTTCATCCATGTACGTGAATGCCTGAAGATGCCAAAAGTCGTACAATTTTTTTTCCATGTTCGCTCCCAATATGGAGCATATGGTCTCCTAACGGATGTCTCTTAACAGAATTTTTCTACGAGAACTGCTTGTTAATCAGTTGCTCAACCTCTCTTTTTTCGAAGAGAGTAGGGATAGAAGGATAGGGCTAGTACAGGACTAGTGATTAGCTAATCGCTCTCGCTACGCCTCGTGAGGATAGGATGGGTGGGAGCGAGATGCTTTTCAACGAGGCAAAACGCATGTCACAATTAATGACACAAACAGTGGAATAAAAAAAGATATCAATTTTAATATCATATTACCCTTACTTATTAATTACAATAAAATTCCGGTATTTTTCTCCAATTAACTCTTTCCACCTGGTTGTCTTTTAGATAATCAACCAATCAGGCCATAACAGTGTCAAATTGACGGATCTGTGGAAGGTGACAATAATAATCATCTTTGTGGAAATTTCAAAGCTCACATTATTTTTAAATACGTATATGATTTATTGATTAGATTGCTATTTATTTGGTAGAACTTCATTATTATAATATAAAACTAGCATAGTATTTAGTACCACAAGCATTATAAAATATACATGATAACTATTTCGACACGCTTCTAACGATGGCGTGATGCCGAAATAGCCATCATATTTTATATTTATAATTTTTTTTTGTTGACTATCCATTGAAAATTTTCAGTCTTTGAGGAAAACAATTTATTGTTTTTTATTTTGTTTAATAATTTCTTTCCACCAAGGACTAGCATTTAACAAGATTAAAAAATATATTTATAGTAATTCCTTATTATTTTATTGTCAAAAACTATTTGTGCCTTATCACATTTTTGGCTATTTTGGATCAGTGTGATCCAAAAAATCTCCTTTCGCAATAATATATTTACACCTTTCTCAATTTCATCTACACCACTGCTGTACATTTTTATATCGATAGAAAACAATTTTAGGACATATAAAAATATACACATACAAATATGTTATACGTATATAAATAATTTAATAACTGTGACTGTGTGCGAATCTGCATTAACACAAACTAATATATAAATAAAAACCGCAATAGGTGAGGGATGACCCAAAGCAAAAAAATCAGCTAACCGGTTTCGCTTCAATGATAAGCATTATCAACTCAATTATTTTATATAAAAATGTCATCACTCCAAGTATTAAAACTAATCAATATTTTATTTATTAACCCTTTTTCAATTGTTTAATTCGGGCATAAAGCAATTTGTACAAGGATCAAACTGATTTATTGATTGAATTTGCATTTACTTTTAGAACTCCACTATAATAGTTCTAGTATATAGTTATATATAATATTAATTAGCAGTTCTGATGATGGCGTGAGACTTGTGAGTTGTCTTTGACTTTTTCAGTTCTATTACTATAATATAATTACTTCTTGGAAATATTTTTAGTGTGACGGAATAACAACCAGTCCTACTTTTATGAATAGATGATGCACTTGTATGAAAATGTAGCTAGAGCGTCTGGTCCGCAAGGACTTCACCATTAAAACACACATTCAGTATAAAAACTTCATGACAATTCCATTGTATTATATATAACATTTCAAAGAGTGATCTTTTCACGAGGACTGGTTGTTAGCAATTATCACACCCATTCTTTTCATACATTCTGAAAATGTATCACTAACACGCCGTCATTTGAAAAGCTTCATAACTATTCCATTATTTTGATTCGAATTAGTCTGAAGAATATTTCAAAGAATGACTCTTTTGCTAGAACTGTTTGTTAGCTAATACCACACCACACTCTTGTTATACTGTCTGAAGATGTAGCTAATTATTCGCAAGCACACCTGTTGAAAAACTTCATGACGATTCCATTGTATTAATTCGAAGATGGAATTATGTAACGAATATTTCAAAGAGTGACTCTTTTACGAGGATTGGTTGTCAGTTATTATCAGACAAACCCTTTTTTTATTCACGGAATGTTCAATTTTGTGGGTGAGTAACTTTTTATACTCGACCATGGATGGTGAAAAATATATGTTAAAATTTAAATAATGGAAGTTTTTAGTGATATGATATAATCGCTTAATTTTTTTTATTTAACCAATACGTACGTTCGCGCAAGTAATTTCAACTCTTTTAAGTTAGTCATTATTTAAATAATTCGGAGACCAGAAAAAAAGCGTATGCCCACTGTACGTAATAAATGATTCAAATCAGTCATTTTTTTCGTTAACACGGTGCACCGAAAGACACTTAACACAGTCATAAAGTAACGCTACAAACTTTCATTGCAGATCAACCAAATATCCTAAATATAACTGCAGAGGATAATATTTAAAATTATTTTCATATTTCGAATTTCGTGGAGATTTAGAAAAGACTGAATTCATTTTTGTTTTGTTTTAACCATTTCCTATTGGAGATATCTCAAATCTCAACAGATTCACCAGAAATACTTGTTACTCAGTTGGTCAAACCCTCTTTTTTTTAAATCGATTAGGGATAGAAGAGTATTGTTTGGATATGACTAATGGTTGTCTAATTGCTCTCTATTTTAGGAGAATTTAGACATCTCAATTATCCATGACTTCGAATATCCATAAATAGATTGAAAGATTAATTTTGTTCGTTCTGAAATTTGAACTCGTGACATCCATAAAACCGCAAGCGAAAAAAATGTATGATATTTTTACATCGCTTAACTCATGTCTCTTCGCTCGCGGTAGAGATCCGACTTAACTGATGTCAACGACGTTGGTCACTGCACCACGGACCCGGCACGCGAATTCATTCACAATATATAAAATCAAAATTAATATCTTTTTATTGATAAAAAAAAACAGATTCTGTTCACTTGTAAGTCATAAGAAAATGTTGAATCTTAATTAGTAAGAAGAAATAGGTCCGTATAAAAGATTAATTAGATTAAAACATTACTAGATATGTCATTAGGTCATATAAATCTAATTTCTTTATACTTCTACTTCTATCTGGGATTACAGGTGTCAGCCAATGCGCCAAATACTTTGAAAATTAGAACGTCATACGAGGTAAACTCGATGAGAATTTTTAGAAGTCATTCATGTCCAAGATCACAAATTTAAATTGAAAAAATATAAATCTGATATATACATTGCTGGCAATTGAATCAGGACCCACCTGATCGCTGATCAAACACTTACCACTTGACCACAGAGGCCGGCAATTAAATATTAGAAAAAATAAAAATATGTTCATTATAATCGATGGTGTTTTGGCCGAGAGATGTAACCCTCAAATTTGAAATTGTTCAGGAGAGAGTAAAAACTGTTTTTATCGAAAACATTATAGGGTGAGTTGCATTATGAGTAATTTAAATGCACTCCTGTAAATCCCCATGTTTGCAGATACGGGAATATCGATATAATAGTGGCTTACATCAAGTTTGGGGTTCATAATTGTCACCTGATCACTTGGGCAAACACTTACCATTAGACCACAGAGGCCGACTTGTACATAATAAGTGTAAGAGATGGTTCCATTACTGTCTTTCAATGTCCAAATATAAATTATTACTATTTTTTCAGTTATTTACATTAACTGCATGCAAATGGATTAACGATTAAATTTAGAATAAATATACACATATTTTCTTTGTTGTTCTCTGTCAAAAACTAGAAATGGTATTATATTTTTTTTACCGTTAGCAAAGTAATTAATGTAATAAAATAATTAATCCATTTTCTTAGACCGTGCTGTCGTAAGCTAAAAAAATCTTTGCAAAAAAGGACTTCAGTTTATATTGTGATTGATGAATAGTTGAAATTTGTATCTCGAATTCCCAGGGAAATGAATTTTTAGTAAAAAGCTTTTATTTATCTTGGTTGAAAATTGACGGATAGTTACGGGCGAGTTAGTTTGTGGGCTCCCTGTGGCAGCGCACAGCCGGTCCCAGAAAACAAAAACGCTCAAAAATGAAAAGATGGCGTGGAGACGTTGATGGATTGACAGCAATAGCAGCCGCTGACCTTGGAGTCGGCCTTTTTAATGGAAAATATGTATTTCTATGAAATTCAACGATGTAATTAAACATTATTATTATTTCAATAAAAACGAGACGGCTGCTATATTCTTCTCTGTCTCTCTCTCTGTACGTACACAAATAATATTAAAATATTCTTAATTTACGTTCATAAGCTGTAGGAGTATCTTTATGCTTTTCGGATATCGAATGCAAAGACAACAGAAGCGATAGCTTTTGAAGTGAAACTTTAAATACACTTTTCTTTTCGACAACAAATATTTAGTTACTAAGAATAATTGTTTACTTAGAACTTAGAATATCAAATCGATATCGTAATCTTATATATAATAGCCCAGACCGCTCTGTAAACGCTTTATTATTATCACATATCAGATGTAGTTATGAAATTTTCTAATTGACTAAAGTATATTTAATATTTCGATTGGATTTGAATGTCAATTTGCGGGAATTCTTCGCTTATTTTGTATGAACAGTATTTTTTCTTAGAAATCAATCAAAATTATCGTCAAATGTATTATCATATCCGTGGTGCAGTCGTCTACATTGTTGGCTTTGGTTACGGATTTGAATCCCGGTACGAATAGTTGCATAAATTGATCATTCAATCGATTTATGGATTTTTGTTCGTAGGCATGGATGTTTGTGTTTATGACGGGGCGTAGCGACACCGATTAGCCTACCACTAGTTCTGTCATAGCCCTATTCTTCTATTCCGAGCAACGTAGTAACAAGCAGTTATCGTTGGAAAACTTATGTTGACATACCTCAATTAGTAGACCATGTGCTCCACATTGGGAGCGGATATGGTTTAAAAAAATATATTATTAGAATAATTGATAATACAGTGCGCACCAAATCAAAAAGTAGCTTCTATACTAATTGCTTATAATGTTTCCATTTTAACTTTTAAACCGGCAGTGATTACGAAGGTTTTTAAAATACAAAGTCTTTTCAAAGTCAATAGTTTAGATGTATGCTAAATAAACAGACAATTTTATTTTTTTATTACAATTTTGCTCTATCATCTTCGCAAGCTTAAAATATTTTCTCAAACAACGCCTTTCTGATGCTAATTTCGAACGCAACAAAAAAAAACTGTTAAATCAATCGAAATAATAATTGTACGATTTTTTTTCCAAGCTGTATCCGTTTTATGCGAGAGTACCGACCCCGTCGCCCGCCCATCTGACAGCTTTACATCAATCTATAAATGTTATTGAATAATGAGGTACCCATAATATGACTGGCAGTGGTTGGTACCTATGTGGTACTCGGTGCTCCATGCTGTGCTCGAAACGCATACTATCCGGACACAATGTGTGTACAAATCTCGCAGACGATTTGTGCGTATGTTCACTGATGGTAGGCACATACGACTTATATACAAACATGGTAAAATAAAATCACAATAGATATTATAATTTAGAGATACACGGTTGATAACATTAGACAACATATGTTATAGATAGAGAAACTGGGTGTGAAACTTAATTTGTTTCATAAATGGTATCTTATATATCGTCATTGTTCTGGAAGAAGACACTAACTATAAAATATTATTTTTGAGTAATTGGACTTTCAAGTTTGCTAAATGCTTGAAATGCCATACCTTTTTCATTTTGTTTGTTTGCACAAAACCGTTTTTAAGTAACAGTATCTATTTATATAAAAATGAATGTCTGTTTGTTGGTTTGTTGGCTTGTCCGGATTTTATAGGCTCCTAAACTACTCAACCGATCGCGACGAAACTTTCAGGAAGGACTTATTGTGATCATGCCAGGAAATATTATATAAAATAAATGTTTGTCCTTTACGCGTTCCTTTACCATTCACACGATTTCGATGAAACTTCGGTGAGTTGTTGTGCACACACCCGTGAAGGGTTCTGAAGAAAAAAAAATTGAAAATCTAAAATTGAAAAAAAGAATCAAATACGTACATACAGCGACATCTAGGAAAAAGCTTCTGATTTATTCGTGTACGCACCAGACGAAAAACAAAAATATTGTGTTATAACAAGTGTGATATTGAAACTCGGGTTCGGGTCGGGCCAGACCTGAAGATGATGGGCTCGAACCGGGTAAGACTATGAAATTTCGGCCTGTGCAGACCTCTAATCCAAAAGCAGTTCAATAAACAGAATTAAAACACAAACCCTTTCTTTCTTTGAGTGGCATTTCAACGCATGCCGGGTACTCACTAGTAATTTATAAAAATAAGTGTGTTCTGACATACGGTACATTTTGAAATAAGGAACATCTTTGTATATCTAACTCAATATGTAATTTTTTCGATTTAGTGTTTTCGTCAAGAACAACGACGATATAATAATCCAGAGAACTCTATAGACGCTTTAGTGCTCGGCCAGTTAACGCGCGACTGTGGGAAAGGCGCGGCGTTTGAAACTTATATTCAAAACCGCTCAAGAAAATGACGTGCGAACTTTCAGTCCCTAAGCATTTATGTTTTAAGTGTTGCGCCCGCCCCGCCGTCGTGCGTTGACTGTAGCCAAACACTTTATTATCACATATCTAAATTATAGTATTAAATGGTATGAAATTTTCTCATCACCAAAGCGTTCGCGGAGTGTAATAAAATAAAATTTTATGCAATGCACAAACAGTTCCGACGTGCTAGCTACTTTAGAGAGTCATTATTTCAATTTCAATACCGTCATCTATGACAGGTAAGGTTATACTAGTTCATTAATAATTACCAAACACTGTAAATGACAAGTGGCTCAATGTCAAGGCATTGTCAATCTAGTACGATTGGTTAGGTAGAAGAAACGATCTTCCAAAATCTTTGATAGAATATGTCTCGGGCTCAAGACCATTTCATAAATTAATTGATTCATGGATTTTTGTTCGTAGGCATGAATGTTTGTGATGTCTAGAATTCCCTCCCACCCATCATTAGCTAATCATCCCTATCCTACTATCCTTACTCTCTTAGAAAAAAGAGAGGTTGAGCAACTGTGAATTGAGCAGTTCTGAGGCAGAATTGAGGCTTTCCGGAGGCATCCGCAGCACGTGACCCAGCCAGCTCCAACATGTCTCCATAACCGCCGATGTGCCGAGACGTTGCCCGGTCCATTTCCTGATCTCCAAATTCCTCACGAAGACAAACCACTTCACCCCCAATATCCGACGCAAGCATCTATTCTCGAATCTCAGCATACGATTTTTCGAGACTTCGTCAGGTGCCATTTTTCGCTACCGTAAAGCAGCACAGGTAGAATGCAAGCGTTGAACAAATGGCATTTGGTTTTGGTCGTGTACAGCTGGGTGTCCCAGACGGTCTGCATTGAGTTAAATTCAGCTCCGGCTATTCCTAATCGGATAGCGAGCTCCTTTTTTGCACGTTCGTTTTGTACGTTATTATTCGTGTACGCACTAGACAGGAACAAAAAATATTGTGTGTCCAAAAGCACTTCAATAAACAGAATTAAAACAAAAACAATTTCTTTCTTTGAGTGAAATTGCAACGCATGCCGGTTACTCACTAGTATAATATAAATATCAGTCTTAAGTCAAATTGAAATCATCAGATTCGATCAATTTCGTTTACTTTCATTACTCATTAAAATATTTCTCAAACGTATATACGTCTTTTTTAAACCTTATCCGCTCTCTACTTGGGGGATATGGCCACCACACGGTTTCTAAAAGATTCTCTGTTAGCCTGCTCTGCTAGCCTTCTTGTTCCCTCCCAGGAGTCCCAGATCATCCCGGCGTCCCGTAGGTCCACCGAGTACATTCTATAGATGATCATCGTGGGCCTTCCATGTGACGGAATCAAGGCTCCTCTTGGGTATCCGCATTACATGTCCAAGACAGGTTCATCGTCGTTCACATACGTCTGCATAGTTGTAAATAATGCTACGACATAATGGCATCTGCGAGATATTCAGTTAATTTTAAACCTTTAATTTAACATTTGGTTCACGTACACCAAGTTAACACCTTTAAAATAGAAAACAATATAAAACAAATAAAATCACTGTTTTCAGTAAAATTCTACTGACAACAGACAGCCAATTTGTTGAGCAGTCAACGTCAAAACCTCCACTTTATCATGTGAATGTTTCCTTTATCGTAATAATATAAAATGCAAGGAATAGTCCTTTCGCATGCGCATGCACAATTGCATTCATATTAACGATATTAAAAATATGCATTCTCGATCTGTGATACGAGACATAACTCATATTGCACTCAGTATCTGTTTCTACCTCCCTCTCTGCAGACAGGCACAACTCACGCATGCAAAAACGCATACCATGTCAACAGGGGTAAATGAATGTCTCGCATTGTTTTAAATATAATAATAATAAAACAATTTTTAACCCGTCCTGGAATCAGAGTGGATTGAACTATCCTCCACACGGGTTTAAAAACATCTCTAAATTAATTATAATTTATAATGTTGTTTTTTTATTATGACGTTGGTTGGTAGCGAGAAACCACATCAAACACTTTGAGACTAAAGTCTTTAATGCAATTACGTATTTACTTTTATAAAAGATACACTTTAAAATACTGCCATTTAGTTGTGACGAAATTTACATAACACTAACTGGGCGATTATCGTTTTGTATTATTTGGAGTAAATCAATCAATTAACATTCAATTATTTTGTCTTGCTTGTGCACATAGATTAACAGACTTTTCAAATTACCAGGAATGACATCGTTTCTATTAATGTCGCGAATCCCAATTGTAGAATATATACACGTTTAAACACAAAATTAAAGAAATCAACATTCAATTGGTTTATTAAAGAAATTATTTGTCCTGTGGTTTCGATTAATTCATTATTTTTTTATACTAATTATCGTTTATGAACGACGACGCTCTGTATCTCTATTCGATCTCGTAATTTGATGGTATTGAAAGAAGAATTAACATTGAATCGATGCAACTCTTTTCGTTTACGATAAATAGTTTGTCAAATTACCTTTTTATAATTTTCAACATATCTGCTCTTTAACGGAAGACGAATATGCAATATTTAGAAGTGTCGTTTCGAGGGCTTTTCGTTTGTCAATTTGAAAATTAACGGTGTGGTATAAAGTGACTTGTTTCACAAGGTTGCGTCCTAATTGCGATTTGTGTCCAGTGAAGAATAAAAAGATGACAATATTTTCTACAAAATTTGCCATACGTTGTAAATCATTGCAACATATTTTACGACAATCAGTATATCAAAAAACATACGCGAATAAATTTAATACACTCGTAAATGTTTTACATCATTTACAAAAATAAAGAATTAGATACAGTTATTAATGCAATTAATTTTAATACTTCTATATATGCACGTACATTAATATTTAATTGGAATTAAAATTTAATAGTCAGAGGAAAGCAATTAAAACCCGCTTTGTGGTGTTGTAAATTTTTCACAGTAAATGAGAGAATATCAATTTGCATAGATAACATAAATAATATAAGTTAAGGGTTCCTTGGCCTTGCTATTGGCGCAGGCGGGCCGCGGCCCTCACAAAAGCTGGCCCGCGGCCACGGGGTTGTTTATCTCTTGCGTAAAAGAGACGGCCATAACTCGATCGGCATGCGAATTGCATATCAAATGGCGCGTTCACATTATTACATTCGAAACTACTCAATTATTTTTTATACCGTGTCTGGTCCTTAAATGCTTTATTTAAAGAACATATTATGGACTCATTATACCATTTTTAAATGTTGTGCTTATTTATAAAATTTACTGACCGTCTTGTGACTAACGCTTTTATTCTCTCAATCGCGAATCATTATTTTTTTATAATTAACTCAATAATTTAAATTTCTATGTTTTATTTTCTTCAATAGATCTATCCAGCTCAGTATACAAGTTGTTTGTGCGGGGATGTTGAGCACTTGTTCTAGTAAACCTGAAACAAGTGAAATATCTGATTATTGATTGAATTAGCATTTACTTGGTAGAACTCCTTTATAATAGAGTAAACAAAAAAAGTATTCAGGCTTCAAGCCATCGTCAGAATTATGTTTAAATTTAATTTTGCTTATTTATGTATACTGTTTTAGAAGAGCTAGACAATATTATATCATCTTACTTATTCCGACATCAAAGGTTTTATTTAAATTTATAATATTTAACGTAATAATTGTGTTTTTGATTTGTTCTAGGAAAAGTAATATGTATGGTATTATAAATAATAATTAATCGTTTAAATAAATGCTTTGAACTTTTATTGATTAATGCCGACGATGGTGTGAAGACGAAATAGCTATCAACAAACTGGTACAATTTTTGTAGAACTGAATACTTTGTAATTTTTACCCTATTACCATATTAACCTGACTATAAGGCGAGGGTTTTCATTAAAAAAGGCGGCACAAAATAGGGGTGTCGCCCTATATTCGAGTCTCAAACAATTGAACAATGAGTTCACTGCCTCGCGAAGGGTTGTTTTTATCTTGTTTTTTGTTTTACATACTTTTTCCTCAAAAGATGGATGGGGGTCGCCCTATAGTCGGGCTAATATTGTATATCAAATATCTGAAATATGTGATCTCTCAAAATATGAAAACTAGAACTGATATTTGGTCTTATGGCAGTTTACTGTATTTTAAATCTTCTTATCTAAAAACTCTATCAAGACCTTAACAATGGAAATCCATCTGTGTTAAAAATAGTTCAAATCGTACGTATATTATATAATACTTTTATTAATTGATAAAAATGATAAAATCAATAAAAATGATAAAATTACAATACAAAACAATATTAATTGACTTTATTACCAACTTCGATGTCGCAATATTGTTAAATTTTATCGCCGCATTCAGATTGTTATTGTGTTAATGGGGACTGCGCTTTAGTATGTATATGAGCACAATATCTGGTAATAAAGTCCCTTGTCTAAAGCTCAATATGTATTACATCGTCAGTTTCGAAGTACCATTGGTATATTAAATGCCACGTTGATGTATAATAATATATAATATAAAACATTGCGTACACATAAATCTTATGTTATAGACATAATATTGTCCGAAGTTACTCACTTACTTACAGTTTAAGAGTTTCGTTATATACCCAGAAATGAGACCTATGATTTATAGACATACTTAATAATGTAATTAGGTTAATCAATAGTATTTTTTTATTTAACAGGCGCAGCCATTCTCAAAATAATAATTTGAAATAGCTAATTAAACATTTACACATACATAATGTTTTTATGCTATAAGAATGTGATATCTACTTTCGGACAGTAAGACCATTTTGACCATTGACAAACTATGGCTGAGTCACCCCAATGTATTATCATACGCAACTTAAATTTAATATAATATGAGGGCTCTAGTATCATATTTCAGAATCTCTGTTATTGTTTGATTTTGGCAAATCAAGAAAAACCGTTTTCATGTTACAGTTACAAATGCATACTTTGATACAAATAAAACTGTGGAATAGACGCTTTTTTTTACTATATCCGCTCCCAACGTGGAGCATATGGCCTCCTAATAGAGGTATCTCAACAGAAGTTTTCTATGATAACTGCTTCTTACTCAGTTGCTCAAACTCCCTTTTTTCGAAGGGATAGAAGGATAGGGCTAGGACAGAACGCTACGCCCCGTTTTTGAGGATCAGATGGGTGGGAGGGAGTTTCAGACATCGCAAACATTCATGAGTACGAACAGAAATCCATAAATCGATTGAAAGATCAATTTATGAAACTGTCCGTACCGGGAATTGAACCCGAGACATCCGTAACCGTAGCCAACGACGTTACCAACTGCGGCACGGATAGACGCTTACACCACGATATGTAAACAAACACTGGTGGACATGACACTACAAAGCTGTACTCTCACTGGATGGAATGGAGATTATTAGTTAAATTATTCAGCATATGCGTTTTGAAAATGAACAATATTTTCACATTCATTTTAGATGGGAGTTTGTAACTCATAACTCATTTTTTGCATATGCTGGAGATTATGAGTTATGATACTAGACACCTCATATGTCATCTAAATTTTTCGGTGTAATATATGAGCAAGATAGACTTTTTAGTTTATTATCAATAAGAATTGAATCCGCCATTATTGAAACGGTGTTTGGAATAAACCGTATACTGATCTTCGCGAATAGATGCTTGCGTTGGATATGGGGTGGGGGGTGGTTTGACTTCACGTAGAACTCGGAGATTAGGGAATGTGCCAAGCAGCGCCCTGCTACGTCAGTGGTCATGGTGAGACGTTGGAACTGGCTGGGTAACGTGCTGTGGTTGAGAGAGCATTCTTGCTTCTTATTCCGACCGGTCAGATTCCGGCATCCTGGACAACAGTTAGGTACTATCCACAGGACGTAAGACTGATTCTGTTATGTCATGCAAGGCAGTAAAGGAATTGGTGGGTGACAGGGAATGATGAAGGTGCCGCATGGTTGCCATATGTTCCACGTATGGAGGGAATATTCTTTAAAAAAGAAGAAGTTTTGGATGAAAGGGATATTCCCGAAAATATGACTGTCATTTTAGCAAGAATCGTCTAATTTTCAGATATAAATCATAGACTTAATTGACAATAAACTACCAAATTGTTGTGTTTATTTCACGCTTTTAATGATTTTAAATCGAAAAGTGAAGACCGGATATCATGAGTATTTAAATATCGCTGTTCGGCATGCAATACCGCGTAACCGACAGTTCAACTAAAACAAATCTTTGATGCTTCGTTATAATCCTGCACAATTTATTTTTTATCGCTAACGCGGTGTTGCATTACCAACGATGATATATGACCCAAGAAATACACATGCAAAAATGCAGATTAATTTTATCCGGAACAAGTAGAACGGAAAAGTTAGTACTTTTCAACTTGAAAACGTTTGTTACTTACCTAGATTGTTCGAAGTCTAGATTTCCAAGAAGAAAATAATATGACGAACATTAACAAAAATATGGACTAGTGTATATAATTTGTACTTTAATTAATATAAGCACTATATTAATTCCTAATGAGGTGAGCAATTAAAAGCTACAAATCAATTGATAATGCATTGATGAAATAAACTAAACTATTTCTCTGAAATGATTCATCAGTGATAAACTAAATTTGTATTCATTTGTCGCGCTTGGCCATAGCGCCTGTTTTAGCGTATCGGCCTCAAGCTACTTAGCCTTATATGATTTTTTACGGCCGTATAAATTGTATAAGCAAATCGTGATTTTATACGCAACTATCTGTGTTGCTGTCACGGGAATACAGCTTTTAACGATATCGATATTGACTCGATAATTTTTATTACATTTCTGTTCAAAAATACGTTAATAGTCGATGTATTTATTTGAAATATAATTATATTTTTCTTATCAAATTAATATCAACTGATCATCATTATTACAGTATCATTCTATCATTAGTTATATTGATGATTTAGTATAGTAAATTCATTGATAATTATTTCTATTTTTCAGTCATTATGCGAAACTGATCTTAAATAATAAAGGTGAAATATTATTTACTGTACATATGTTTCATATTATTATTATAACTAAATTTATTTGAAAGTCAAACTCTACAAAAACGACACCTGAAACCAACTAGTGCTTGCTACGCTTCGTAGACATGGCGTAGATATCGTAGACGCAAATGACATCCTTTAGTTGTTACCTCATCTTAAAATATTTTTCAATTTCTTTTCGTACTAAAATATTAAGCACATGTTATAAGGAAATCACTGTTTTACAAGTATCCATATATTATATAGTTAACATATTTAAAAATTTTAAATAATATTGTTTTAGAATTAGCATTTCGATTTATATTGTGTAATATACGCTTCTAATCGAGCCTATTTTAAAATATGATTTTCTACGAAAACTGCTTGCTACTCAGTTTTGAGAAAATAATAGATCTAGAAAGACAGGGCTAGAACAGAACACGTGGTTAGTTAATTGCTCTCGCTACGCCCCGTTTTTTGGAAATTCTTGCCTTGGAACAGAAATCCATAAATCGATTGAAAAAGCACCGCAATCGAAGCTAACGAAGTTGACCACTTGACCACATACCAGGCGATAAAATGTTTTCATTACCTATATGGTTTAAAAATAATAATTATTGATTAGATTATATAATATTTTCTTACAGTTTGACATTCACTGTTCCAATTTAAAGACTGGCTACAATTATTTCAAAATTTACAACACAATAATTTGTGATTCCATTTACGAGACGTTAGAGAAGATAATAACGATTGTTCGCCGTGTTATGCAAAAATGATATTTAAATCACCACAATTCTTGGTTTAATTTCGTTTGTATGTTAATTTCGCCGGTTTGTAATCCAAAACGGCGAAAGCGACATCGTATTTTTGACGAAATATGGTTCTTATTTTTAATTATTTTAAAAGCGGTTTTCGTTTGCTAATAATGATTGAATTTTTGCAGAGATCGATATATCAAGTGGTAATAATTTTTACCAAAGACATATTTTCTTATAATGATTTAAATGTAGTGGGGATTTATTAATATGTATGTTGGCCATAAAATAAATTGTGCAGTGTTTCGACGAACCTGAGTTACAACCGTTTTTGTTACATATTTTGTCAAATTGTAGAATAAAATAAAAATTTTAATTCGCCGTATACAAAAAATCATTTAGTGATGTCCAAAGACGTTTGTTGATTAATATCACAATAAATAATGCAAAAAAATCACTTGTTATAGATATAATTATACAACTTACCAAACAATATTCGCCATCTGTGAACTAATGAAAGAGTTTTGCTCTAACGATTAAGGCTGTGCGAGTTCAAGTCTCGGGAAGGTCGATATCAAATTTGAGGTCTGATGATAAATACGAGTTAATCTAATGTAGTTTAAAATTTTCAAAATATCTGGTGCCTTGACTTTAGTTGTAATGCCAGATATTCTGTTGTTAATAATTGTTATTAGTATTATAATATTTCATTGACTGGGCCCCGGGGATGAGGTCCATATATGAAAATATATATGTTGCTAAATGTTCGTTACATTTCTGTAGATAATGAAGCCTCCGTTACTTGACTTTCGTTTTAATCGAAATTGTGATGTTGTCGAACTGGATAATACGGTTCATGTAACTTTCCTAATAACTGGAATAATTAAATCCGTTTTATTTTATATTCAAATTTCAAAACTTTATTAATCGTTACAACTAAATGAAAAACGGAAATCATTTTATTTTCAACATATTACTCTAGTATGTAAAACTGGCCTATATAAGTATAACAAAGGTTGTTAAGAGCAACAGAGACAAAAATAATAAAATTGTATTGTTTGTGTCTCTAAAACGTGTTTCGAGCTCAATAAAAAAGAGACAGATATAAAACTCCATACAGTGTAAAAAGGACATGCATACCTTTAATATTTCTTTGTTGAAGAGACATGTGTAGTCCTGAAATAGTGTACGGCGGGAAAGAGACGTGTGTAGTTTTGATAGCGCGTGTCAGTGAGAGAGAGACAAATGTTTTTCAATATTAATTGCTTTGAAAAGTACGAAATCATTGTTTGGTGAGGTCTGTGAAAAAATTAATTCAAAGATGGCGTTGTCGGGAATGACACGGCGAGTTTGAATATCGTTCAGGGGAACGCCAAGCTAAGGATCGTAGTTAAAATATAGAAAACGAGAGCATTCAGGTATATTGAAGAAAGAACCAAATACAAACATCTTTTATGTATATTTTCATTCTGCATACGATGGAAAATTAACGTAAGAATCATTTTATATAATTAACCAATCCGTTTGCTATTATGTTGTAAATTTGTACTGCAACGATGTATTCGGCGGTAACTTTGTGGAAATTCATTTTTAATATGAAATTAAATTTGATAAATAACCTCGCAAAATAGTTAGTCTTAAGATGCTTCTTACAGAAGCGAAACGCGTTACATTTAGAGCGCAGCCAGTGGAATAACTAATAATAATTAAGCTATCAATTTTAATTTAATATTATAGTGTACTGCAAAATGTTGGTGGTTGATTTAAATTATTTAATCAAAAATTACATGTATTTGAAATTAATGCAATTAAAAAAAAACGTGATGTTTATCTTGGGTACGCGGTGGTCATCGGTTATAAACAGTAGCGGTTTCCGTGTTTCGTGCGCGGGACGTCGATTAACCTCGCCTGTCTTTTACATAAGATGGCCGTCGCATTCCGCCGTAGAGATGTTAAAAAAAGTGATGGTGATGATGATGATAATCGAAAATTTATATTCTTAGAAAATTATTGAATTACAATATTTTATTTTTGATCGGTGCTGCTCGATATGTTGTATGTAGGTAGTCTCCTACTTGAAGGTAGATAGTAATCGTTTTCAAATCGTTCCCGCACTTTTTTTGTATTATTTTCAAATTTGGAATATTCCAATTTTAAAATCGAGAATCCGTTTATGGTAGTCTTTCAGAAGCAAATTTATAATTGGATGATTGCCAATTATATCGACTTTTTTATGTTTTTATTATATAGCTTATGCGTATATAATATAACTATTATATAGCAGACAGATAACAAAGTAGATAGATAAAAGTATTTTATCAATTTACAACACTTAATATACCTGTTATACGTATTATGCTGTAACGTAACCACGAAGTACATACATTAAATATAAGTCGAATTGATTCATTTGATTATATTTAATTTAAGATATCGACTTGGGGGTGCTTGATAGAATTTCAATATCAAATTTGAATTGTTGAAATTTTGTACATTTACATTAAGTCCGTAAGGCGAAACCCGGGTCGTTAGTACCGAAACACATGATAATGTACAAAATCTCAACAATTCAAATTTGATATTTTTTCCGATTGCTTTCATAACATTGTATCCTTCAAATAAATGATTAGAATTTTTTTTAACTTTTCTCAGATTGATTGATATCAAATAATTATATTTTAAAAAATAAAACACAATTCATTTGTACTGCTTCCACATTTTTATAATGATCAGAACCGGTTTCGCTTCAACATCAACATCAGTTGGTAATGCTCGTGATGAGCGAAACCGATCCTGATCATTATAAATATGTGGAAGTAGCACACATGAATTGTGTTTTATTTTTTAAAATACAATGTGTTTTCACCCAGAATTTAAAAGTGAAATGATTATATATTTAGTGCACATTCGCCAGACAGATGCAACTGTTTCTGACTTAAATAATATTCACAAAAATGTTGCAGTGATTTTTTTTAGTTTTTAAGTTTAAATTCCTCAGATAACACAATTGCTTTCTTCTTATAAAAATCTGTTTATTACGTAATGGTTGATTTTACGATTTTCTTTTTCATTTGCCCACAGACAAACTCTTCAAAGACAATCCGGACCAGCGATACCAAATAATTCGAATCTCATTTTCCAATCGGTCTGAAATGAAGCGGTGACCCTCGCTGAAAGACAATCTTCAATCAATAACAGATCAGTGCTCAAGTTGATACTTAATCTTTGCGTCAAAATATGAAAATGACGTTTGGTTCATCTAGTCATAGATGTTGCTGACGATTTTTCTGTCTGCTGATGAATTTCATGAAGTGGTAAGCTATCATTAATATCGATTTTCTTAATTGTTTTTTTTTGTGTGGTGTATTATTTAGCGGTTTTATTTTGGTCCAATCAATGAAAATTGAAAGCCATTATGTTATACCTTGATCAATTGCCACTATACTTATTTATTGAAGTAAATAAAATCATTTTTTTTCGATGGATTATGCTGTAACATTGTGGAAATTCATTTTTACTATAACATTAAAGTTGATAACTTTGTTATTCCACTAGCCGTGTTACTAAATGTGACACGTGTTTCTTTAGGAACCATCTTTAGACTAACTATATTGCAAGATTATTTATTTCTAAGGTAAACAGTGATTTTATTTGTTATCTTAAAAATGTAGGGTGGGGTGTGAATAAGTAAGACACAAACGATTATAGTACTAATTACCATAACGCTACTAATTAGTGGATCGTAACTTATCACACCAGTTTATAAAAAAATCGTCCTTGTCTTATCTAGTAAGTATATAATTATGACAATATAACAGATTCAGGAAGGGGGTAGCGCAATATATGTTTTAACTTTCACATTTAGTACATACTAAATTGAATATATTTGAATTATGGAGTAATATTCTATTGGGCATGTGAATGGGGTAAATAATACTATACTATTTTTTGTACAGCTCTCCTGGAGTAAAGAAGAGCGCGACGGCCTCTGCAGTCGCGCGGGACCTGCCCACCAACCGCCGGCATGACGACCGTCTCAATGTCAGCGCACCAAGAGCAGCCACCAGCGCCGTCTTGGCCACCAAAGCGGAACAAGCGTAAGAATTTCGAGCCCCGCTGCACCCCAGCTGACTCTGATGAAACTGAATTGGACAACAACGCCCAAGCGACAGCTCACCACCAAGAACCGAACAAAATTGGAGTCAAGAGCCTTGCAATGTTGAAGGCAACAGGAGCAGTGGACCTATCCGGAAGAAGAATTAGTGTAGATTCAAACGAAAATTTAGAACCCGATGATTTTGCAGGACCTAGGCATTTATTAGAGTTCGCTGAACACCAGAAGAAAGTCGAAGCTTTGCGATCCTTAAATATATCTACCTCACAATTCCAACAGTCATATATACAAAGCCTTCGCTTACCTAATTTAGGAAGACGGGACAGAGATTTAGACACAACACCAAATGAATGCAGAACTAAAAACTTTAGCACAAAAAGCCCTTTCGCTATTTCGCAACTTATAAAAACTGATTCACCAGCACGCAGAAGGGACTCGAATTCTGACGAAAGAGAATTTGAAGACGATGATGAAGGTGATGATAAAGATGACGGCCAAGGTAGTCCGAACCCTGACGGCAGCTGTGAAAGAATGACACCAGATGTGGCGTTGGTTGAAGGACAAGAAGCGATGGATGTGGACGATTCTGTGGAAGAAGTCGAGATGCAGAACGGCGATGCACCTAATAATAACAAAGTTTTGAGAGACTATGCTGTCAATACGATGAAAGAGTTATTGGGAATCTATGGACTTTCATCTAACGAAGTGGCAGAAGCTCTCACTGGACAAGTAAGGGCCATCGAAGCAATGCAAGCAGGTCAGTTAACAGTCACAATAATTTCTTTAATTAAGCATTACGAAATCGTTATTTTCTTAATTTTATTCTCATTTCTGTGTACGTAGAGAGTCTTAATATCGTCAACCACTCCGAGGAGTAGGCCGTTGACTAACGAATGTACTTTTATCAGCTTTGACCGATTATTTAAAACAGAAAGCAACAATTAAAGTAGTCGGAGTCAACTTTATACCATTGCTCAACATATTTATACTCTATCTTTTGTTATAGAGTGCCACCGTCGCGCTAGAAATGTTTCCATACTTGAGTATGAGAACTGATATTTCAATAAATTCCAAAACCGATATTTTAGCGACGGTTATTAAAAGTAGACACGATATTTATTTCGCATAAAATAGCAATTGGAGAAATTTATACTAGGCTGACAATTCCAGTTGGAAATTCGGCAGCGGCCAAGTAATTTTGGTAATACTATAGTAAACCATACAATATTCTACTACATAAAATTACGGAAAATCTTTCTAACATCTTCATTGTTTTGTAGAATCATAATACAGTAATGGATTATGATAGGTACGATGAACTATTTTGTGTTCTTTTATCCAGGAAAACCGTATCCAGTGTGGCTCCAACGTCGCTGGTCTCAGGGTCAAGGGCTTGGCCAGTTAGGTCCACTCGGACCGTTCGGAAATCAGCAGTACGCTGATGAATCTGATGCCAGATCTCCTGTTGAAGGGCATCATAGGTAAGATATTTTCCACTATATAATATTAAATTCAGCACAAGTACTAAGTTTACTGAAGCTGAAGAAAATTGCGATCAGATAAAAGCTGGAAAGGAGATCACATATTTATGGTGCTTGCAACATGGACTTTGTATGAAGTGACCATTTCAACGGTGTCTCTGATTGCTGTCATTGACAAGGCATAAGGATGTATTTATTTCAATACCTCAGTTGCAAAGTGTAACAACTGAAAAAGGATAGTTCTGAGATAATTGAAAACAAAATGTTGGGCAGGTTTTCTATTACTGTGCATCTATTTTTTGCAGATATTAATGAATTTTTAGGATTATCTAAAAAATATATTCATATTATTGATTGAATTGAAATTTACATAATAACAGATAAGGATAAAATAGCTAGTTCTGACTATGTTGTAAAGCCGAAATCCCAGAGCTATCAATATACTAATAAAATTTTGTAGAACTAAATACTTTGATATTCTATCTTATTAATATATAGACTTTGGAAAGGAAAAAGGACGTAACCCACACCAAAAATATTGTGTATAACTCACACAAGACGTGCTAATACACTATATTCATAAATAAATATATAATATATCGACTGTAGAAAGGCAAAAAGACTGATCTCTCTCCGTCTTTTCAAAATATTTTTTTTCGATAGTCACAAGGCATACATTTAATACACGGTTTGCTTGGGATATACACAATATTTTTTTTTTGTGGGTTACGTCCCTTTTTCGTTCCACTTTCTACAGTTTCTTTTTTTTGTCTAATAAGAGTTTTTCACAGGATTTTCATAGTCTTTACAGTTTTTATCTAAATTAATTATAACCACTGTCATTCTAAAACAACAACAGATTAATAGTTATTACATTTTGGAACTTGTAGATATAGGTTATCGATGCATTTCCTCATTCTTAACTCAAAACTGCAAATTTTTGACGTGTTACACTTTTGGATCTTGGATGATTTTGTTTAATTCTCTTTGAAATGTGCGTCGAAAAATACCTGGGGTTTTGTTAATATTATATTGTGCCAATATTCACAAAAAACCCTAGAAAAGTTAAAATTGTTGAAAATATTGACACATATTTTGGATACAGATAAATACAATAAGTGCGGGTCGTAACAAATTTATTTTACGTCTAGTTTATATTCTACTTACGTCTCTTTCATTAGTTTTACTACATGGCAATGATTTGCATGACTCAAAACTCTAATTAATTATCTAAATATAGGTATGACATTACAATTCATTATTCGTCAATCAAGTGATTGTATATATATTTTTTTTTGCATAAATGCTATTATTCTTTTACAACACGGCGTTTTTGCTACATGTGGTGTTGGGCACCAAATAGTTTAAAGAATCGATTAATTGAATCTTTTATTGTTGCGATTTTATTATTTTGAATCTGTCTTTAGATTCGATTCCTTCAAAGGGCCATTAAAATACCGCATGGGGCTGCGATCTTCCCAAAATGGGATTGCTGATTGAATTCATTTGACTAGCCGAGTGTCAGTGGTTATTATTTATTTACTTTTTGTATCTTGGTGAAATTTAAATAAACGTTTTATAAAATTGTTTTGATTTGATAGCGAAATATAAATTGTTCACAAATTGAATTGCCAAATTAATTCAGCGTTGATTTTCTGTCCGCAGTAACATTTATCGAAACCAATATACATACTATCGTCTTGAGTTGCGATATATTATTACACTTTAAGCAAGTGTGAGTAATTTGCACTTATAATATAATCTATAATATAGTTTTTTTGTTATCATGTGCGCTTTCAATGTGAAGCAAATGGATATGAAGGTGAAGCATATGAAGTTACTGTCGCAAAGCCGACATTTATAAGGTTTAAGTTTCCTTCTTTTTAATTTTAAATGGTTTCAATCATGAATTAACACGAATGATTTATTTTAGATTCAATTCAATCCAAGATGACAGCCCAGCTTCCGGAGCGGATTCCGATGGAGACAGGACCCTAGATCTCAGTTTATCCAAAGACCAAGACGTACAGGTAACAAGGAATACAAATTATCAAATTTTGATGTTTTATTATATTACGAAAAATCTAGGTTATAGTAGTGTAAAGATGACACTATGAAATAACATTACGAGATTGATCATCAAAAGGTTTTAAGATTTTCAAAACACGATTGTATTAAAGACACGAATATTTCCAAGACTTTATGAAGCAATTAAAATTACATTATCAACAAATTAGTATCAGAGACACTATAGGGTTGTCCTCTCATGATCTTAAATTAATGTAAGCTTTTTCTATTCGTCACTTTATCACCAATTTTGATGTAATATTTATCGAAACCTTTCAGGACCTTTCGACGGCATCCAGTGCTGGAAATAGCGTAGCAGAATTCGAGCACCAGAGCCTACTGATGAGAAGAAACATCGAAGAGTTGGCAGGACTCCATGTAAGTACACAACAATGTTACATAACTTTGATATTGTCTGACATAGTTGCGTCTTTTCTCCTGCAAATAAATAAATAAAATCATTCGCTCGCAATGATGAAGTCATTTATCTGAGTATGTCACCTTTTATTTTTGCTTCACTTACAAGAGTAATTCCTTCAAATTGGGTTATATGTATTTTAATAAATCATTTCAAATTCATTCAAATTCATTCAAATTTTTGACTTTTGAATTTAAAATATAATATATCGTTTTCATATGAAAGAAAATGTTTCTGCAAAATCAACAATTTTCAGGGGAGCATAAAAACAGTTTAAAAAATAACATTAGTACAGTTATATATATTTAATATAAATTACGTGATTTATATTACTGATACCTCTTCATATTGCATTTAAAATTGTGACTTTTATGTTTATGACATTTCTGGATATTAATTATGTCATGTTAGACATTTTTTCCAGACAACTATAATGTTCGTGACACGTCAAATAGTTCTTTAGTAGTCCATTTTCACGAATAATTCACGTTTATTGTATGAAAACGAAATACACTATTTATAATTAGAGCACAATATATCGAATCAAATTAACAATAATTGAAGTATTTAAATCAAATGATTTGTTGATAAAACTAGAGTTACTAGTAGGCTCAGATGGCGGCTGGGTCAAAAAATACTTAGCTCAATAATGGCTCTACATTAAAAATAAACAAATTTTCAGGTTATAGAAAATTTTAGAAGTGTATAATGAGTGAAAGTAATATCCTCTTTTTTCAGGGTATATTCTCCAAGCCTCAAGGATCATTGGACCCAGATGATGTTAGCAACAACGAACTGAGAGCAAAACTATCACCAGCAGGTCAGATTTCTTCCCATTTGAATAATTTTATTTGTATTTTGTATAGAATTAATAACAATACACATATACAACTTGAAAAATTTCGACATTGAAAGTGATTTTATTAAGGGCGTACAATAATTTTGGGGAGGTATCAGTATGTCATTTGAATATAGTCATACATACAAACATTAGTCTCGGTTCAATCTAATTGGATTTGTTTTCTCAATCTGTCTACTGTTGATAACGCAGTGTTGGAGTAAGTAAGCAAGTGATTCGCAACAACTCTATTACTTTAATACAGGTGAACAAGTGACGCACGTTCACTACAATGATTGGTTCGTTTGGATGTTGTTTAAAGTAACATTATGAAAATGTAGGGCTAGCATAAATGATACAATACTCAAACGTATTAAAGTTCAATCACTAAATCCATGAAACATAATTTGTTTTGTACTACTCCCACATGTTTACGATGATCAGGACCGGTTTTGATCAGGTTTCGGTTTCAGTTGATGGTGCTCGCGACGAGCGAAACCAGTCTCACTCATAACAAGCATATGAATGTTTTACAAAACAAATTGTGTTTTATTTTTACAATACAATACCGTTAAACCAATAATAATTGTCAGTTAACAACTTAAAAGTGATCATTAAAGCTGTCTTTAATAATTCAATTGTATGCACACGTTGTAAGAAGAATAGGCGAGCTGGATAAAAAATGACAGTCGCCATTTCCGTATTTGTTTACTTCGTGGCCTAGTTCCATAGTGATATAACTAGAAATTGGTAGTTTTGAGATATGGCCGATCAAAGTTTGGACTCATCTAAACTGACCCGTAAAAAGTGGTGGCTTATTATTTGTATTACTTTTTTATTTAAATTGTGGTCAATGATTTAAGACATCGGCTGTGTGTGCTTAATGGAATTTCGATATCAAATTTGAATTGTTGAGGTGTTGTACATTTCCATGTATTCATTCACTAACGACCCGGGTTTTGCCTTTCGACATCTTCAGTTAGTTAGTGACAAAATACATGGAAATGTACAAAATCTCAATTCAAATTTGATGTGGTCAATATTTTATAGTTTTAAGATTAAATGTTGCTTCTTTATGGAACGCCACGATTCACAAAAATATATTGCCACAATACGATATTTCGATATGTATGTATATGGAACTGAGGAATTATTTAATTTTGCTGATTCCCATATGGAAATATCTGCCTTTTGAGAGAAAATCTGTACATTTGTGGAACTGTAGAAGAGCGGTGTTCGAATATAATGGCTAACTTAACTCAAAACATCAAATTTTTGACTGATCGTCCTATGGAACTGGGCCATCGATTTATTGAATTACAATTTACTATGCTTACAACAGTGTTTTGGTGACAACAAGAAAATTGATTCGTCCAAGTGACGTCACATATTTAAAAAAAAACTAAGATCTAGCTCACCTATACATTTCTTACACAAATAATTGTTCTATTAAACTTTCAAATAGATACATGTTCATAAAACCAAATTCAGTTAACTTGTATTTGGAGTAGTGGGTAAATGGTGTAACGATATTTGTCCAAAAAAAACATGAGTCATTTGTAATGACAACAGAACGAAATATTAACATAACATTGAATAGTTATGGAAAAATATTTCTACCTTAAAAGGATCTTCTAGACACATTTTTGTCATCCGACACAAAACTTTTTTGTACGCATAAACATTTTTTAACACAAAGAAAATTGTATTTTGTTTGACTCGAAAATACTAACGTATTGCAGATAAGTACATCATTTAGGAAACTTCAGTTTTTAAAAGGCGTAAGAGACTTGAGGAAGTCTGGGGCAATCAAGGCATTATGAGCAAAATCAAATATAATAATTTCTGACTATTTTCAACTGTTTATTTGTAAGTACATGCCCATATTTTCAATTAAATTTGTCTTGATTGAGCTTGACACAAAATAATAAAGTAAATACTTAGTTGCGTTATACATTTTCAAACATTGTCTGTTCCCAAGGTGGAGCATATGGCCTCCTAATCGAGTTATCTCAACAGAAGTATATTCTACCAAATCTGCCTGTTACGCACTTTCTCAACCTTTCTTTTTCGAAGAGAGTAGAGATAGAAGGATAGGGTTAAAACTGGACTAGTGGTTGGCTAATCGCTTCCCCCCCACATAAAATCTATATATGAAACTGTGCGTACTGGGATTCGAACCCGTGAGATCCGTAACCGATGCCGGCGAACTTGACCACTGCACCATGGACCCGACTCATACATAATTAGGTGAAAAAATCGTCTTAAATTCCAGGTATCTGTTCTTGGATTACGCATTTAGTTTTTCACGGTTAAATATTTGCGAACGTGCTTTAGTTTACACGGTAAAGTTTTGGCTTCGACACTTTTTAACTTGGTTACTGTATTAGTCGTCATGGTATTTTTTAGTCTTTCTACAAAACTACTTTAAAAATACAGTCTTGATTTACACAGTTTTAAAGGTAAAAATACCGTGTAAATATTTGTAAAAAGCCCGTATATAACACGGTCAATGTGTAACGTGTTATATCCAAACATAGTAAAATACATTCAAATAATTTTAATGTTTACATGAATTTATTATACGAAGGGAATTTAATCATAATTTTATTTTTAACTGAATAAAAGTGAATCTTGATCAGGGTTGTCCAATTTAAATTACTCGTGCTATATGGAAACCGTGTAATAGAAGAGCTGTCACAATTTATGCACCGTGTTCTCAGAGTACAAAGCTCGTTTCGCCACATAACTTCCACTTACAGTCAATAAGCCATAACTTCTAAGTAAATTTGTTTTATGACTGTAATGAAGTTAGCATATAAGGCATCAAAAACATATTTGAAATTGGAATGCTTTATTTGAATTTGTAAGACATTGTGCTTCTAACTCGGATTTGTGACATGCGTCAGTTACTCATCTATTCAAATATGCATTGAAATGAAATACAAACCGAAATAAGCCTTATTCACAATACACATAGGAAGTGGATTCCTGCGCGAAGCAATCGCTGGATTTGTGATTGATTCAATTTAAAGTATTTAACGATTTAAAGAAACCCTTTCATCTTTCATAACTCGTCAAATAACTTTACAATAAGCCGGCGTGAATGAGCTTTATTCGTATGTTTAATAAGTGTCGTTTTTGTATATCACACTGTCATAAAGATCATGCGTTTGTGTTTTATTTCTGTCGAGTTTTGTATGGGAATTTAAAGTCTATTGATGTAGGTGCAATGTGGTCCGAAAAATGATGCAACTAATAAAACTATTGTAGATGTCGGCTGATAATTGGTTGGAAATAATTCGTTTTTCAAATACAATTATCCCAATAAAAACACATGTCATATTTATTTCGTATTTCCGTTTTCATTTTTGACTGCAAAGAACAGATCAACGTAAAAATAATAAAAAGAAAAATAGTTTATATTAGAATATCTAGAAGCGGATATCTTTCGTATCTAATGTGAAATATAACATAGATTATTATTTAATCATGAATACAGAAAAATCATGAATAGGCAATAAATAGTGTTATATAATTTAAGACATCGACTGAGGGTGCTTGATGGAATTTCAATATCAAATTTGGATTATTGAGATTTTGTACACTTCCATGTATTTTGTCACAAACGACCCGGGTTTCGCCTTTCGGCATCTTCAGGCATTCGAGCACACGAATGGACTCGAACTGACGTCAATCATTCGGAACTGAAAATACATGAAAGTGTACAAAATCTCAATAATCCAAATTTAAATAGTGTTATAACTTTACAAATTTAACTCTTAGCCATAGCTTTAGTATTTATGAAGAAACTAAGTTTTTCGATTCCGTTTAATTGGGACACTTCAGGCCCAAGAACTTTGTCCCTAATAAGTGGCTGGCTTTAATAAGCGAAGTTAAAGGATTATTTTTTTATTATTATTTATGTGCGTATTTAATTATTGAAAAATAATTTAAATTTTAGAAAACAATGAGTAATTAGTATTTTCTATTGATTCGGCGGTAACTTTGTGGAAATCCGTTTTTAATATAAAATTAAAATCGGTTACTTAGTTATTCCACTGGCTTCGTTACTAACGTAACGCGTTTCGCTTCTTTAAGAGGCATCTTCAGACTAACTATATCGCAAGGTTATTTATTTTTAAGGTAAACAATGATTCTTAAATTAAAAATGAATTGTAGAGTGGGTTTAGTTTTATATTAAGTAATTAGTATGTTTCAACAAAATAATCAATACTAATTACTAATAAAAAAAATATGAATTCTTAGCAAAAAAATAAATATTTCTTTATAAATTTATCAAGTGAAGTATTTCTCTTGTTTTTTTTATTGCAATTGCACAAAATCAACGCAGTTATTCAGTGCGGATTTTGAGCTCTCGTGCATAAAATAACGTCATATTTTCATTTGCGCCCTGATTGGTCACATGAATAAGGGGATATTCATCATCACTGTCGTCGTCTTCGATTGATGCTTCGATTTAATAACTTCAAAAACTGCACCCACACAGTCTTCATAACATGCTAAATTCTTAGCTGTTGTCATAATATTCTTTTTGTCCCAATAACAATTAGTTTCTCTATTTGGTTTCCTTTCCTTGTGATTTGTCGCAAATAACCGGATGTCCCAATTAAGCGGAATCGACTGTATTACCAATCACTTCAACAATTGCCAAGGTATAATCGTAGAATGAATGCATTGGTAAGATTATAAATTAACTGGAAGCCACTTTTAACCGTACAATTTTATAGAGTTGATATTTTGAATGTTTTTTGGTTACAATTACTTGATAAAAATACTCGACTTTTTTAAAATTCAGTAACTTTGTCGAAAAATTATATTGCTCTCTTAATAAACGAAACCATCCCGGCCATTATTGATAAACTGATCAATTCCACTTGTTTTTATTATTATGAGTGCACCAATTTCACTCTGATAAAAAAGTGAATATTTAGTAATTGAATTTTGAAAATTAATTAATATGCCTTAATCTCTTTCCATACACCTTTACTGATCCTGACAACGGTGCGCATAGGGAGCGACCAGCTTACTTAAAGTCCCCTTTCTTTACATCATCTCAATAGAAAGATTAAGCGACAAGTACTTGCTAAAAAAACTTGTGTTGATCCTATCCATTAATAGTCCATTCGACGGTGTTTTGGCCAATTGATGTAACCATCAAAAAATACGAAAATGAGTTAATGATTAAATCTCATTTTAAAGACAACACAGCAGGTATCGGCCAAATGATGTAAATTATAAAAATAAATTGACCACTTTTTGGTAGGGAAACATATTTTACATTGGTTTTAGGTTTAAAAATTCTAACTCGGCCACTTGATGTAAGCCTCTATTGTATCGAAATTACCTATATATAATCCTGTATCTGCAAACATGAGAATTTACATGTGTGTATTTCAAAGATTCATAACGCAACTCACCATATATTTTTTTCGGTAAAAACAGTTTTTACTCTCTCCTGAACAATTTCAATCTTTAAGGTTACATCAATTGTCCGAAACACCGTTGAATCATAATATATTATGATTCACATTGGGAAGCAGATATGGCTTTAAAAAGATCGTCGAATTACTCGAATATATTTAATTTATTTGCTTGTCAAAAAATTTAAGAAATATGATAAATGATATTGAAGTAAAAATTGTAATATCAATCAAAATTCCGAATGATTTACAGTTCATTGCTCCCGCTCTTCGATTACTCGCCACACTGTACGAAATACAAAATAATAAATTGATATTCCGATGCATATTAAACGCGCTACGTACGTAAATCGAGTGAAGAGTCGAGTGACACTTACGACGTTGCGCATCTGGAGCGCCCGCATCCCGTTCTTGATTGAACAATACCAAAGTGAAGTTCCATGCGTCCATGAATTCATAAGCAGATAAATCACGTCTTAAGTAGGAATTCCGTGGAAATTGGTTTACATTAGGCATTCACTCGGGATCATGGTAAAATGACGTATCTTTGAGTCTGTTTTGTTTTCGAACACTTGTGACGATGTTTCTGTCTTTTGTGCGTTAATTTTCAATCACAAAAAACAGTTTGAGTTCTCTTAAGCCAGTACTACTTAAGATACACAATCGAAAGCTTTAATTTAAGATAATTCAAGACATCGACTGAGGGTGCTCGATGGAATTTCAATATCAAATTTGGATTATTTAGATTTTGTACACTTTCATGTATTTTCGTCATGATTGACGTCAGTTCGAGTCCATTCGTGTGCTCGAATGCCCGAAGATGCCGAAAGGCGAAACCCGGGTCGTTAGTGCCAAAATACATGGAAGTGTACAAAATCTCAATAATCCAAATTTGAATGCTTTAATACTAACTAAAATAACTAAATACCCAAGTCCAATTTCATTACCGAAGATTTGTCAATCGTTCAAAATGATAGAAATAAAACGGTAAATATGCTTTACGACATGCAATTCGCTAAAAACAACGCAGTTTTGTAAGAAATTTAATTACGAATAGGGTCGTTTCGCCAGTGCTCAGCCAGTTAAGCGACAGGTGTACTTTCAAAAGGGATTTTGAGTCAATGAATGATAAATACATATTTTTTCGCTGTTATTCCATTAAACAGGGTTTAAGCAATGTAACCAACTTAAAATAAAATAGTTAATATTGTACCAAGCATAAAATAATAGAAGTTTAGGAAAAAAATGCCAATTGTCTCAGTGGTCGGCCCCCAAAACCCAATGGTCGGCCTTTCGTTGCCCAGTGTTCGGCCATCACTATGAAACTTCATGAATATCGCGAAATAATTCACTGATAGTAGACAGAACAATAAAAAACATAATGATGCAAAGCATGACACTATAAAGTATATTTTGTTAGCGATCTCCATACAACAGAATTTGTCGAAACTTGCGAAGTAAAAATGTTCTTTTTTTAATTGCGTATTGCATCATATAGGCCAGTATAGTGCAGATATACATTAGCAAGTGGCAAGACTACCTACACGAATTAAAACAATCTGTTTTTTAAATATATCCACTATTATTTAAGTTTTAAGCTCAAAAGGTCGACTACTGGCGACGGCTGACTTTAGGAACAAGCATCCTATTTCCGCAATAAAAAATATTTAGTTTGAAAGAGATTTAATTATCTTTGCTTCAATTTAATATTTCTTTACCGTTTGAGCTTATACGTCAAAAAAGAGCAGTTTTGATTTTAAAATACGGTAGGAATTTGGAGATTAGAGAATGGTCACCTCCAGCTAACTTTTTTCTTTATGGAAAATGCCAAACTATCATACATGGAAAGCTGGGAAACCGATAGTGTGAAAAAGTCATCATAATATGTCAAATGGAACTTCTTAGAACAAACCATTGAGCAAAGTTTGAAGTATGGTTAATTTACCTATTTCCTTTATTCTAATAGTTTTTAAACAATTTCCTATACGCAATTAAATTCCCTGGAAAATAGTATTTTTTTCTAGCAGCATTAAGTATTTTTTGAAACAGAAAAAGAGTAGCAAGTTGTAAAGCATACCATTACCAAAAAAACATTTTAACTTCGTTAATGTGTAATATTATACGATTATCTGGAAATTCTTGTCATAGTTCTTGCACCGATTTTTTCATATACCTTGTAATTAATTACACTAAATTTCGTATAAACAGCCTTACGTTAAGATTTTTATCAGTTATAAAAATGTGGAAATAGTACAAAACAAATTGTGTTTTATTTTTAAAATACAACGCCTTCCCTCCAAGAATTGACAGTTAACACTTTAAAAGTGACGTTGAATATGCGTTTTGATTGGTTGTTAGTCATTCGCTGTAAGTTTCCGTTAACGGCAGTGTGTAGAGAAGGAAGAATTGAAAACATCACACATACCATGTTAGCGTTTCGGGTTCCGGAACCGTTGAAATGCAAAGAATTGAAACAACCCGTTGCCGCTCAGTCACGGTCGTTTAAATGATTTCGTTTGAATGAAACCGTTTTTCCAAGAATACTCCTGGGTATTGTTGGAACTTACGAAACTGTTGTTCTCGATGTTTCGCAAAAGAAAACAATGATTTTATTTGAGCTCTGAAATAATTGATGATAGTATAGTCACTGTACTGGCATAACTTGGTACATAACATATTGACAGTTCAGAGTAAACAGCTAATGAAAGTTTTAGCTCATAGGATAAAGCTTCAGTATTCTATGTTGAATCGATTATTGTAATATCAAAATATGGAAATCTGACACGTTCAAGTTAAGAATCAATACACAGGAACAATTATTGCTTGCTATAAATCTGCATTAATATACTTACTGATTGTTGTTTTTTTTTCTAAACTTGTATAATAAATGCACATACTGAGTTATTCTAGGCAAAGAAATGATATCCAAGAATCTCATTGTGTCGCCTTACCAAGCTTCTGTCAATTCTGTTACTTATCAACTTCTGCCGGTACAATGACGAGTGAGTGGGTGATATGAACTATAGATGTACCAATTTAACTTGGTCGATTGTAAAGGCGCCACAGTCATGCCACACTCAACCAGGACTGAAATTTCAATAAATTCCAAAACTAATATTTTAGCGACGGTTATTAAAATAGAGATAAATTTTCGAACGATATTTATTTTGCATAAAATAGCAATTGGGAAAATTTATTCTAGTTTCAAATTCGGCGGCTGCTAAGTAATGTTGGTAATACTAAGGAAGTCCAAGACTTTCTCTGAATTGGAAAAAAAATGTTTACCATCGCTAATCGGAAAGATAAACTAATAACATGCATTCAACTCTAGTGTGCACTTATCTCCGATGACGTCACAATATCTGATTTTTAATACGTTTTAAATCAGGAGAAGCTCGATGGGACGCTTTTTGGTTTACTGCTGTGTTTAAATTATTCAAATCAGGATTTCCTAATCACTGCCAGTTTAAAAATTAAGCTGGAAACATTATATTAAATTACATACAACCGAGTATGCACAGCAATTAGTGTACAAGTAACTATTTGATTTGGTGCACACTGTATTGTCAATTATCATCATCATCAGTCATTATTTTAATAATATAGTTTTTTTCAATCAAGTCCGCTCTCAATGTGAGGCATATGGCCTCCTAATAGAGGTATGCACGGGCCCGGGCATGCCCCGCGGACCTATATCCGGCCCGGCCCGTGAGCCGAGTTTGGGCGGTTAGAGACTATTCAGATTCGGGCTCAGGCCGGGCTCCGGTAAGGAATCCGATTTTAAGAAAAATATTTCTGAGTATGTTCGAATAGCCAGCCATAAGGCAATACTATTCATAATTTAAATAATTTATTTCACTTGTTTTATTAATATCGTTGGAAATATGGAAACAACAACATAATTGTTTTGTTTGAAAAGTATAAATGTATTTTAAAAAAATGGGATTTTTTTCTGGTTGAGAAAAATAAATCTGGGCTTACGGTCGGGCTCGGATAACAAGTGTGATATTGGGCCTGAAGATGTCGGGCTCCGGCTGGGTAATTTTATGAAATTTCGGCCCGTGCAGACCTCTAATGAAGATCTTAACAAACGTTTTGCGAATGAGAACGGCTTATCGCTCAATCTTACTTTATCAAAGAGAGTAGGGGTAGAAAATAGGGCTAGGACAGGAATAGTGGTTGGCGAATCGCTCTCGCTACGCCGCGTTTTGAGGATCGGATGGGTAGAAAACATAAGCAGCCATGCATTCGAAGAGAAATCCTTGAATATATTGGTCTGTGAAACTTTTTTTGGTTACTCAGTATCATAAACTGGTGCTTATATCTAAAATAGCAAATTGATTGGAATTTGAAGGATATGCGATTGTATTGTTTTAGTAGTTATGGCTGATAGTATATGTGTAGCTATAAAATGATATGATGTTGCAAAATAAGCGAGAAACCGCCTCTGGTAGTTCGAGTGCTTGTTGATTGGCGAGGGAATGTGGTAATTCGTGCGTTGTTTGTTGACAAATTGTTACCAATAGCAACAGAGGCGAATCTGGTATGGATCCAGTTTTCCAATCAATTTTATTTAAACTCAGGATAAAAAAGATAAAGATCGATTGTCTAGTTCATTACTCAGACATTTCCAAATAACTCATAGGGAGATAATGGGAAAAGCAATATTCAAATGATCACACCATAAATCAAATATTATTTTTTCGTACCCGAGTTTTACACATTTTATAAAAAGGTGTTTAACAATTAGGTACTTCCGAGTATAGCCAGTGAAAGGATATTTAGAAATATATCGTTTTGACAACCCAGAAATATCACCATTTTGTTTAATTCTTCAAAACGTTATCTGCCTTTTTAAGTTATCTGAAATTTTACATATAATTGCATATTTAACTTAATTTTTTTTTTGTAGCTGTCTAACTAATGAACTAGACAGTCGATAGTTGAAGGCATTTTAATTGATGATATTTTTCCATTAAAAAAATTCGTTTCTGTTCTGTAATCTCAATTCAACATTATTCAAAAAATTTTAAAGATATTACTCACATTTTCTTGGATACCAAAACAGTCATTCAGGGATAAAAAATACCAGCGGTAACAAAACAATGCAGCTATATTCTTGTTTCAACATAGATTTACTATTATACTGCTAATGGTGTCTTAATTGAAAAAATTATCACTGTTAGTTACTTTTTAAACCTTAAATTGAAAATAGACGTTTTTGAAGAGAATTTTTATAGTAAATAACAAATTCGCGATCGGGTTGTTAAACCGCGTCATCTGCTTAGTCAATCCACTAAATACGAAGTTGTCAGCATTACTTTGAAATTCACACACTTTATGATCATTAATTTTACTCTACATTGTGCCCTCGCCCAGTGCGGCCCTGTCCACCAGGAATAATATTATTGAATACCCCTCGTCCTGGGTTTGAGCTCACTCAAATGTCCGACACGAATTGCCGTAATTGTTGTCAACGATTTTCGTATTAATAAAAACTGATTTGTTTAAATTGGTACAGCGAGAAGCGCTCTTTGGTGAGTTTATTTTCCCTCGTGCCTCTTTCTTCCCCGCGCTTCCCCGCTGCCACTGCGGGACTCACATGCTTATCTAAATACCGAATCAGTGGTTTTAAGGGGAAAACGTAACATTAGAAAGTAATTTTAATTTTTTATAATGGGATTATGAATTGGGATCGAAGATATCATGTGACAATATGAAACATTGATATTTTTAGATGCCTTATCGGAAAAAAGAGATTTGAACGGACAATAGAAAGAGTGAATTCGATTTTCTTCTTTCCTGGTTTTACAGTCCAGGTTAAACATTGGTCATCTCAATCAACCTTCACTATATCGTCGCCTTGGGTAAACATGGTTCCATCTGTTGTTTTTTCACAGAATCACTTTTTAATGCAGTTTTATTCGCATTTAAATTACGCTTCTATCTGCAATTAAAAAACCTTACAATTTTCCGTAAATCCATCAAAATTCAAATTAAAAAATTTTCTATCTGAAAAACACACAAATTTTACAGTGCATCAAGGTTCCATCTGCATACATAATTAGAAATACCGAGTGAAGGAAATTACAGTCTCTAAAGTGGCTGTCTCTTTCATTAATAATTTAAGAAAGTTACATTTTCTAAAATCTTAAATTGCTTCTTCTGAATAGTTTTAATTTTTGTGTAGATAAAACATTGTTTATCCAATATGACGATATAGCTCGGTGTTTCTCCTTCATACACCAATCGCTGATTCCTCAGCACATGGTGTAGGAAGTGTATAGGTGATATAGAAATTGGTAGTTTTGTGATATGGCCGATCAAAGTTTTCACTCATCTAAACTGACTCGTAAAAAGTGATGGCTTATTATTTGTATAACTCTTTTATTCAAATAGGTGGTCAATAGTTTATAGTTTCAGGATTAAAGGTTGTTTCTTTATGGAGTGCCACGATTCACAAAAATATATTTCCACCATACGATATGTCGATATGTATGTATTTGGAACTGAGAAATTATTTAATTTTGCTGGTTTCAATATCGACTTTGGAAAGGGAAAAGGACGTAACCCACACACAAAACATGTTGTGTATAGCCCAAGCAAAACGTGTATTAAATTGTATAGATTTTGATTATCGAAAAAAAATACTTTGAAAAGACAGAGGGATAAGTATTTTTGCCTTTATTCAGTCGATACATTATATTTGTATATATAATACATGTATTAGCGCGTTTTGTGTGAGTTGTGCAAAATATGTTTTGGTGTGGGTTATGTTCTTTTTCCTTTCCACGGTCTGTAGAACTGTAGAAGAGCTGTGTTCGAATATAATGGCTAATTTAACTCAAAACATCAAATTTTTGACTTATCGTCATATGGAACTGGGCCATTGATATGATTAATTTATGTGAATATTTGTCATATTTTCAAAAACAAGCTTAATATAACGTTAGCACCCAGTTACCTTTAGCAACAATGAAATGGTGATTTTAATATTTTCGTATTACTACAAAGAGTAATATTTATAAAAAAAACAAAAGGATTAAATTCCCTATACAATGGAATGACCTGTTTTTAGTCCTAAAAGATCGCTACTGACGCTGGTAGGTATCATACATTTGAGAAGCGCTGATTCTGATTGCATTATTCAAACGTTATGAGCCTCGTTAACACGACGAAGTAAACTGCATGCAAAACTTCATCATTATTATTAAATGTAAGTTGAAAATTCTTCGAATAGAGTTGTTATAAAATCTGCAATTGTTTATATGTTACAGTGTATTTACAAATCTATGAAATATTGTATTTTTTAAATTGCATTATTTTTTTACATCGACTGCGGATAGACAAAAGGACGTAACCCATACACAAAACGTGTATTAAATTTTATACATGGTGTCACCGAAAAAAATATGTTTTGAAAAGACTGACGGATACGTCCTTTTACTTTTCTACTACCGATACATTCTATATATATATATATATATATATATATATATATATATATATATATATATATACACGTGTTGTGTGATTATACACAATATTTTTTGTGTGGGTTACGGCTTTCAGCCTTGCCGCCGTCGATATGCAATGTCTTATCGCTTCTATACTATCAACTGTCAATTATTAGTGGAAATGTTTTATATTTATTTAAAATTAAATACATTTTTATATTGATTCCACAATTTTATGAAATGATCATGATCGGTTTCGCTCAGAGTGAGCATTTTTATTTAATGAAATTAGCTGTGGAATTGCACAAAAAAAGTGTTTCATTTTTTAAATACAAAGTTTTTCCACTGTCAGTTGTTGGCAAACGACATCATCACAGCGATAATAAAGACAAATTTAAAAAAATAAATCGATTGAAAGACCATCAGAATTGACGTAACCGACGCCAACGACGTTTACCACTGTACCACGGACCCAACTTATATAAATACGGTGTATATTTAAATGGATTACAAAAAACGTTGTGGTTAGCTAATCGCTATTTTAAAGACATACATCCATCTCTACGACCAGAAATCCATAAATTGATTGAAGAATCAATTTACCTACCTGTCTGTATTGGGATTCGAACCAGTGAGATATGTAACCGAAGCCCATGGTGTAATAAGTATACGTGAGCTGTATAAAAAATGACAGTCGTCATTTTTTGACGTCATTACGTGATTATTGAATTACAATCTACTGCGTTTACAGCAGTGTTTTGGTGTCAACAAAACTTTTGTCCGTCAAAGTGAGACCACACATTTTACCAAAACGACGATCCAGCTCACCTATACTTCTTACGCCATGACCGAAGCCAACAATGTTGACCACTGTACCATGTCCTGACTCTGGACATTAAAAGTAGAAGAAAACTCTAAAAGAAGAACAGGAAAACATTATAAAACTGCAATTAAATGTTTTCTTGGTGTTGCATTTACATATTATTATCCGCTATCACGAATGTGCGATAAAAGCTTCTAGTAAATTAATATGAAATAAATAAAATAAAATAACATGTGGTATCCATTCATTCTTGACACACAATGGTTATTTACTATTGTGGAAGTTGTTAGTTTTGATTTAGCAAACCGTGCTCAAGCTGTTGGTCATGCAGTAATGACGGCCGCGTCTCACGTCAATTCTAAATGTATTATCTTCCATTATCAGCTGAGCTAAACAGCTTTGTAGCTTTCCGGTAAAGCATTAAATTCGCTTGACAAGCACCGGATTATTGCGTACTATTTGACTCAAGATGATAACTTTTATTTCAATAGTACAAGCAATTTTATCTATTATATTAAAACAAAAGTTTCATTCAAAACTAAACCGTATTTAACCCTTCCAGCACTAGCCGTTTTCGCACGAATTTATTTTCAGTCAATTGATATGTTAAAACGCTCACAATGGCTAAAAATAGATCAATTTCAACAATAAAAAATGGATAATTATGTGAAATATATATATTAGTTATCGCAAATACATCAAGAAGTAAACTAAATTCGTCGCATTCTCGCTAAAATAAATCGAAGAAAATGAATTAGCTCAAAGATATTTAATCTACGACTTTGCAAGCAAAATGGCTGCAACCAGTCTTCATATACACCGCCAACACACACACACAAGCAAACGCGTAGCCGCATAAGTATGTGCAATACACAGGGCTGACGATCGAGAGCTCTTTTCAATATTTCCTTGTGTTCTACTTGACATTTTCATGATCTGTTACCTAATTTCGCTATCTAAATGTTTGAACTATTTTTTAAAGCATATATTCACAAGTGGTTCCTTCTAGTTTGGAAACCGGAAATACGAGATAAAGTCTTGGTAAACAACATGTCCAGTGCGTTCATCGGGTTAAGGGGTATTTGTATCTCTGGAGGCTGAGGGACGGTATCATATTAAAATATTTTAAATGCTTATTTATCTCTTACGAAATCGGACGTTTAGAATTTAGACAGAAACTGTCCTCGTAAAAATAAATTCACAATCTGTAATCTGGACGATTTACTTTTAAATATTTCAAAATATCTCAATCATCTAATGATGATAGTGTCAGTATTAGGGCGTTGTTTTAAATCGGTTTAACCCACGGGTGGGGAACCGTTTCATGCCAGAAAGCCGCATTTATTCGCTTATCTATAAAATGAATGAAGCCACTTTCTTATTTAACATAATTAAAAATATATCTAAGTAAATTATTTTGTAAATGGATGAAAACGCTTAAATGAAGAATTTGGAAAGCCGCACTTGAGGTCCTACCAGACCACAAGTTCCCCACCCATGTTTTAACACATTTTGAAAACAAATATTTTAATTTAAGCGATGTAAAGCAAAAACCAATATGACCAGATTTGGTCTAAATCGATCAAAAAATACCATAAGTAATTTCATACAATATGCGATGACAAATAACTTTCAAAACGTGACAAAGGCATACGAAAAAAAATATTGAAACTTTTAATGACATGCAGAATCCTATACGTTAAATAGTTACAATTAAATGCCAATACGTCCAATTTAATTTCGCTTATATTAATTGATTGGCTACTGAAAATATGAACACGTTTCTCAATTGGAAAAACAATACGATGAATAATAAACTATCGCTTAAACTAAAAACTTTGCGGGAAACACAAAAACGCCGCTTACTACTAACTACTAATATTTTAAATTGGATATATCGGTTCTTTGCTTTTAAATGCCTCAATTTTCCATAACAAAATACTTTTATATCGTCTGATGAATTAGTTAATTTTGAATTGTCTACACTGTATTAAGCTATAAAGAATAATTTCTCAAAACGAATAAGAATTTAAGAGACCGTCGACCCTTTTAAGTTCTGAACTGTTTTGTTTTACATAAGGTTGTCAAAAGAATGAGGAAGGTCTTTTCTCGAAGAAAAAAAGTTAAATTCGTTATTTGAGGATTATCGCGCTTGGGCAAAGGACGGTGTCAACAACCTTACCCACTGAGCCATTGATTCATCGGTTTCAAACGTTAAAAAGTTACTAAAGATAAATTTATTTAATATTAAAAATTAATATCGTAATCGTTGTAGTAAAAGAAATTAGGTCGGAAATATGTACTTATACTTTATTAAATCTTAATATTCTTAATTGTTAAGTTAGTGTCGATTTTAACGATTTTTCTTGTAGTTTTTCTAAATTTTTTTTAATTATTTTTTTAACCATGTCCGCTCCCAATTGTATGTCCAGTTTTGCTTATTTTGAGAAAATCAAATTTGAAGATTTGAGATGCACGAAAAATGTAAACGAAATGTACACTATTTTTAGATATGATGCCGATTGCAGACGAATGTTTTTTGTATGTTGACTTGGTTTCAACAAAAACCGGAGATACAATATCTTTACACTAACCCATCAATATGTACTCCTAATTGAGCTTATCAAAACAAAGGTTGTTGTACCAAAACTGCTTGTTATTCAGTCGCTCAACATCTCTTTAAGTAAAGATAGTCACAGCTAAGACAGGACTAGTGGAGAAAGGGAGTTTCAATCATCTAGTTCATTACTCGGACATCTCCAAAAAACCCATATTGAGATAATAAGAAAAGCGATATTCAAATGTTCACCATTAATCAAATATTATTGATTTATACTCGAGTTTTATACATTTCATAAATAGGTGCTTAATAATTAGGTACTTTCCGGGTATAGTCGGTAGAAGGATGTTTAGATGATAGAAATATCAACATTTTGTCTGCCGTAGCATTTTTGGTGTCATTTTAGAGTTAACTGAGTACTGAATCAGATAGAGGGCAGAATTCTACATAATAACTGCATATTTAACTATTTTTTTTTGTAGTTGTGTAACTAATGAACTGAACAATCGATTTAAATAATACAAACATCCATGCCTTCAAACACAAGTCTAAAAAATAAATTTATGAAACTGTCCGTACTGGGAATTAAGTCCGTGAACACCGCTACTGAAACCAACGTTGATCACTTTGCCAAAGGCCCGAAATTCTTCCGCGTATTTAAAATAATTCAATGTTTCTTTCGCTTATTCAATAAAATACCGCAGTTCTGCCGAAGCCATACGAAATATATTAAAGATGTTGGTCGAGACAAAGATGCAGATTTATTCTTATAAAAAAAGAAAAGCGACGAACGCGGGGGTTTTTCGTTTTTTTCCTGCATCCAACAGAGCACTTCGTACAATTTGCGATTTCTCCGAATTTCGGACATCGACTGTCTTTGTAAACTTCTTTAACCTTTCTCTGCTGATTGGGTGAACTCTGGGCAAAAACACTTGATTGAATTCTTAAAACGTTAGCAATAAAATAACCACGCCGGAAATTTCAATTAATGCAAATTGAAGAAATCATTTTATTTTATTTAACAAGTCAAATAATCTATCCATCTATTCGTCACCGTTTTAAGTTAAGTTTATATCGACTGTGTTTTGACCAATTGTAGACCTATGTAACCCTCAAAAATACGAAAATGCGTTAATGATTGGATCATATTTTAAACACAACAGACAGAGTAGGTCTCGGCCAAATGATGTAAATTACAAAAATAAATTGATCACTTTTCGGTATAATGTTTTCGATAAAAACAGTTTTTACTTCTGAACAATTTCAATTTTGAAGGTTACATCAATTGGCCAAAACATCGTCTATATTATATATTATAGTACGCGTTTATAAATATTTTCTCGGCGTGCCATATTTCGAAATTGGACAATTTCGGATCTTCACAATTGAACCAAACTTCTTGATTATTATTCATTCTCCTATGTAATCGATTCAACTCTTCTGGAATTTATCATAATTTATCATAACGATAAATATCTAAAATCTAAAACAGTATTCCTCTTATTAAATTTTAACTGTTGAAATTTTGTACATTTCCATTTGTTCGAGTTCATTCGAAAGCCGGAAGATACCGAAAGGCGAAACCTGGGTCGTTAATGACGAAATACATGGAAATGTACAAAATTTCAACAATTCAAATTTGATATTGAAATTCCATCAAGCACCAAAAAATCCTCTTATTAATTGACCCATCTATCATTCTGTGTCTTTTCCGTGAGTGTACTAATTTTGACAATTTGAATCAATATACATTGTCTAAGGCGCCTATCTTTCCCACCTCACTGAGAACTAAGCACACCATTTTGAATCCCGCGGACCACTGACATGATTTTAATTAAATAATGATCACAAAAGTTAAGTATTTGTGATATTTCTTGCAGCGTGTTTGAAATAATTTTAATGATTCTAGGATCCTATGTCGCTACTGTAACAAATTCGTGGACCACCGATTGGCAACCGCCGGTCTAAAATATGTACTAGGATTCGCGTCATAAAATGATAGAAACTTACATAACTTAAAATTGTTATGCATACCTACATGTTTTAATTATTGTTGAAACAGAGTTGATTATTTTCTATAATCGGTGGTGAAATATCTCTATTGTATTGTGCAACACTTGTTTATTTCTTAATTATTAAGTTAGTCAGTCAGTAGTAATTGAAACAAAGTTTTTAGCTTCTTCTAGAAATGCAAACTTGTTAATTTGATGTTTACGCGAAACTGCAGTTTCCATTAGCGCTATTGATTGAAAATAATTAACATGCAGTTGTTTAATTTATTATTATTGCTTGCGAGCCTTAGAAAATAGTGTTAAAACGATGTTTAGACGTATTCGATTTTTAAACTAATCTCAAAATACTTTGGAAACAGTGTCAGTGTGTGTTTGTTATTATCGATGTCAAATGTTTATTATCCACCATAATATATCAGATCTAGTAATTAAATTAATATGTAATACTATTAATATTATTAATGCTACCACTGTGATTGATATTATCCCAGAAATTCAATATAGGTATATTTTACCTGACAATTCAAGTAATTTTTGTGATAGTTTTGTTTGATGAAATTATGTCGATGAACAGAAAAATAATTATGTTCCGGTTTTGTCACCAGACGTCAAGAATAAATTAATACAGTGTTTTAAAATTTTATATTCAAACAATTATAAATCATTTAAAACTAACAAATTAACAAAAAGTAAATTATACATTTTCTTGTACTTGACTTCTCGCGTAAAAATAATATAACGACATCTATAAATTCAAATTATAACTTTTGAACAATTAATATTATTTTTATTTAAATTATACACGCATTCAACTTCTTATTCTGTTAGTCTTTCAAATCTTCAGATACATGAGTTTTTAACTCGCAGAAAAATACCGCCACTTTGATTAAGAACTTTTGATTCACATTAACAGATATCTCTCATACGTTTATTATTAATGGGTATTTTTTAATAACGAATATCACTTTCTTTTTATTTACAGCTCTTCTTGCATCTCTAAATCAGCTAGATGGAAGACGACAAGCATCCGTACCAGCATTGGATTATTCTAGATATGTTAAACGGTAAGTTTAAAATTAAAAATCTCCACAGATTAGAATCTTTCACTTAAAACATGATCAATTCTTTGTATTATTTTTTCTTATATGAATTAGAATATAAATAATACTTTCTGTTATCTGTTCAGTTTTCTTAATTCTAAAAAATGTTTTTATTACTATATTTATTTTTATATGTACTGTCTTCATTTTATTTATCAAATGGATGGCGCATTGGCGTCAGTAGTAATGTCCATGTATAGTCATTTCTTCATTTAAAAATAAATAATATTAAAAAAAATATACGGATATTCATATCTTCATCATACAAAAGAAATTGACTAGAAAGATAAAGGATATTCCAATACCAAGTATTTCAAAAATTAATTTAGTAGCGTTGATGTTAACCAAACTTATGAAGATTATCAGGACAAATCAGGCTATATCTTAATACAATAATTAGCTTGTACACAAAAGCTTTAACACTCTTATATTTTTGAGTATCAACTATCAACACACTGAAATCTGCCGTAGCAGTCAGCAGGTTAAAAAAGAAAAATATTCAAGCAAACCAATTTAATCAATCTAAAAATCCCTCATATTGCATTTACATTTCTGATTTAGCCATTTGACACTTGTGGGCAAAGGTATGTCATGTTGGACAATTTTTCCAGATAACTGTTTTTTTTGTGAAACTTGGTGTCCCTAAGTTCCAATGTTCATGAAAAATGCACTTGGTCACTTTTTCTTGTTTAACAACTGTTCGACTGTATGTCTTAATTATTCATCAAATTGAATTGTAAACTCGATGAATTACTTACTAGTGGAGAATGATCATTAACTATTATCTATTTTCTTAGATTAGTATCTTTCCAACCTCCAGCTAAGTCTTGAGAATGAATATTTTTCTTTGGCATACACCATTATTGGTGATTAATTCCAGAAAACTATTGTGTTCGCAAGACAGTTATTTAGTCCATTTTCGTTAAAAATGCACTTGATTAATCTCTTGTAGAATATCAATATAGCAAAAATCCCCAAAGTTTTAATGTAATAATATTTAATTTTACAGCTTCGGTTCTGCACTGGAATGTGGATCATCGTATTGCAAAGACATGGGTTATCGAGAACACTTCCACTGTCTGGACTGCACAACTAGGGTCTTTTGCAAAAAAGAAGAGATGATACGACACTTCAAGGTAAAGATAAATACTCAAAATATATTATTAATTATCTGCAATAGTAAAATATTGCAATGATTAGATGTAGAAAGGAGCGTATCATGTATTAACTAATTCTTTTTTGTATTCGTAGTGGCATAAGAAGCGTGATGAATCCCTGGTCCATGGATTCATGCGTTATTCACCATTAGATGACTGCAGTGAACGCGGCGGAGGCTGTCCTCATAACAGAAGTCAAACACACTACCACTGTATCCAAGATGGCTGTGATAAGGTTTGTTTGTGATGTTAGATTTTGTTCAAACTTGTTTATCAAATATCAAGAATTATTATAATAAAGCTTGCATAAATAATACGCAATATAACTGGTACTTATTAATAGTTATTGTATTTTAAAATAATAAATTAATTTGATAAATTAATTCAAATATTCAATGTTTCCAGGTTTACATATCAACATCAGATGTCCAGATGCATGCAAATTACCACCGGAAAGACTCTGCAATACTTCAAGAAGGTTTCCAACGATTCAGAGCTACTGAAAGATGTTCAGCACCACACTGCGCTTTCAGAGGACAACGTACAACACACTTTCACTGCCGGAGACCAGGATGTCGGTACACATTTAAGAATAAAGCTGATATGGGTGAGTGTAATGAAAAACTAAAAATTTTTTAAATGTTCATTTTCAATATAATCAGAAAAATTCTTTTGTTGGTGTGTTAACATCAGCAGAAATGATATCAACATTTTTTGTAATGCAGCTGACTCTTTGTTTGCAGAGAAACACAAAACGTACCACATCAAGGATGAGCAGCTCGCGAGAGATGGGTTCAAGAAATACATGAAGAATGAGCCATGTCCTTACAGAGAATGCAGGTAAACAACCTACAGAAAATTCTTTATCGTTTAATTTGCATGATAAGATGAGCTTTTAACTGTCATAATTGGTTTTTTATAATTCAAACAATTCAATGTGTTGTAAGTTTTGTTAAAGATTCTAAATTCTATGTAATGCTGAAGTTCTAAATCTTTTTTACCCTGCACTAAAGTTTTGATTGACAATGCTATATTGTCGCTTACGGAATTCAATTGCACTAACATGATGACATCAGCTGTTCAGAATCCACCATTTTAAATAATGCGTCAGATCTCTAAATTAAATATTAATACTATTTTTTCATATTATCACAGTAATCCAATGTATATCTTACTTGACAATTCAAATCATTTTCATGATTGTTTTTTTTGTATAAATGATCCAATTATAGCGATAAATTTAGTTAACATGTTTTATTTCCTGTCTCCCCAGGTTCAGCAGAATGTGTAACCACATTCACTGCATCAGACCTCGTTGCAATTATGTTCTCCATTCGTCCAGTCAGCTTTTCTCTCACAAGAGGAAGCACGAACGTAAGGACCAGGAGCTTAACTATAGGTAAACATCATTCTTATCTTAGGAATATACATACAAAAGAAAATATAAACTAAGTCACAATAAGAAACCAAATTGTCAAAGTATTATTTAATTGATTCCTATGTTTATATTTACAGCCATCCATCGTCGTTATTCCAACCGTCTCCATCTGAAGACTCCTCGTCTCTCCATATGAAGATGAAATGCTCCCCAAAGCCTATGGGGATGTGCGATCAAGGTGATGAAGATTCAATCCCGTACTCTATGCAGGCATCGTCGCAACCCCCTCCGTTGATACCTCTTCAATCAGCCATGGATCTCACATCGGCTGATGCCATGGGAATGGAACATCATCAACTAGCTTTGGTAAGTTATATTCAATATGTAGTAATATTTATGTTTTTCAAACGTCTAATTGAATAGCGAAACCAATATTTTATTGTCATCTAATTAGTCCTTAATATTTTCTTTTGTTTATTTCAATAGAATCAAATGGTTGTCGAAGAGATATCCCGAAAATATATCCACACATTTAGCGGTGGAACTGATGCAGAAGACAAGTGCGGCAAATGCAGTGCTTTTAACAAACATTATCACTGCATGGCCGAAGGATGCAGTATGGCACACAGGTTTGGCAACAATTTTTTTTTCCGCTCACAGATCGATTTTATTATTTATATAGTGGTAAATCAATAACATTCTTTCATTTCAGCTGTCAAAACACGATGGTGAAACACGCACTTGAACACGAGCATCAGAACCAAGTGACTGAAACGTACTTCCAGACCTCAACAAAGGAAGAGTCTTGCGGTAGCCCTTCATGCCACCACATTAGAGAAGTAACTCATTATCATTGCACTTGGGTGAGTTATACCTTTGTTTTCCCTCGATTTCTCTAGAGAAAGAACATGTCAAATATGACAAGAAGTACTAATGAGTTTCAATATAACTTTTATTGTAGAATATTTCATACTGGAAATTACAATAATGAGACTATGAAGAATAAAAACATCCAATATGTCCTGATTAAGAAAACCTTGTTTTATTTCCAATATACTAAAATAACAATTCGTTTTTATTGCAGGAAAACTGTGGCTGCATTGTCTTGCCATCGGATGACCAACCTTTCCGCCGTTTAGAACATCATCGACAGCACACTTTGCTCTCCCCAATGTCTCCTCCATTGAATCGCTTAGCTCACAGTCTGACACCCAGTGCCATCCAAGCATTGACTCCAGCGGTCGCTCTACAAGGTTTGAGTCCAGCCGCATTGCAGGCTTTAAACCCTGCAGCTCTGCAGGTTTTGAACCAAGCATCAGTACCTCTGCCGGTTCATCCGGGGCCAGCTAACTCTTTGGATGAGATGTTCAGTAGGAAGAGAGGGAGGCCACCTAAGAATAGGATTGTCGAAGTCTGGGCCGATCATGTAAGTTCATATTCGTAACTAATTTTGTATTTTTACACTAATGTATACTATAAAATATGAAATTTTAACACATTTATTCTTTCGCAGGCAACACCACAAGCCGTCTTCACATCATTTAAACTTCCAAAAAGCAGTCAATCTTCACTTTCTCAGTCACCATGCAATGAGGAATTTTCTGTAAGAAATAATTTCAGTTCATTTTTTTAACAACCCTCCTGAAATCATGAATATGAACAATAATTTGAATGTTATTTTAGTAAGTATAATAGTATGTGACAAGAGTTTAATTTTATGATGATTTTTGCAGCGCACTCGCTTTCCAAATTTTGAATCATTCACGGGAATAGATTCATGTGCGCCTCACCATCCTTCGTGCCGTCTCCGCTCATCACGCTCTCATCTCCACTGCGCTCGCTGCAACCATTCGTCGGATGATCACACAGCTATGGAACAACACACCAGAGACGTCCATTCGACTCCTCGATTATTAGACGGATTCGAGCATTGTACGGGAACAAGCGACGCATGCCCCGTGCCTTCAAGTCTACGGTCTGTGGGACTTAACGTTCACTTTCACTGTGACGTGTGCGGGCAGGTGATAATTCAGTATGCGGCGCTACCTGGGCATAAGCACACCAAAGGAAATCAGGAGTCTGAAGCTGAGGTTAGGGACTATTCGATGAAGAAGGAGTCTAGTTCGATGGACGGTTTTCATACGGCCAGTTTATGTATCGTCAAGAGTGAAAATCTCGATACTGATATGGGCAGTGTTTCAGGTTGGTTTGAAATGAATTATTACTAATATAATTATTTATTACAATATCAATCAAAAGCTGGATAAAAAAAGAATGTCAATAGAATAAATTATGTCGGAAATGTTCATACTGACTTTAATTTAAACAAAAAAGGTGGATTCATCCATCTGATAAAATTATTTATCGATATATTGTTGTAATCCTAAATGCTCAGTTTGTGAATGTGGACCATAATTTAATTTGTTAAAATAAAATATCTGTCTTTTCTATACCAGCAGTGGTGAAAGCAGCCGGAACATTCTATCCCTCATCTCATGACAGATCGGCGGTGTCACCCCGACCAAATTCTGCCACATGTCAACACTGTTTGAGACCTCGCGAATCAGGACATCTCTGTCCGCAGATGCTTGCTGCGCATCATCACAACCAGCAACCTCAGGGCTTCGATAGCCCTGCCCCAGGGTTAGCCGCAACTAAGGTGAGATAATTTTGTATTAGTTATTGCTTACATATTTATATCATATGCTTTGAAATAGCTCTAGAATATTCACATAATAATTTTTCTATTATTATTGCATTTCTTAAAACGTCAATGATATTTCAGGAAACACTGGAACGAGAGTACCCGGAGATTTCCATCCTTCCTTCAACTGCATCTTCGACTCCGTCTCCTTCAGCTCAGCGTCAGACACATCAATCTTCGGTCAACTCCGGTCAGGGACAGAATCAAGGAAACCAATCACAAGCACCTGGCCAAGCAGTTCATAGCCTTTTATTACAGCAGTATCTGGCTCAAGAAAGTACTGGTAAACCTCCTCAAGGACTGCAAGATCATCTGAAGTATCAGCAACTTGGAGTACCGGGTCTTTCGCCATCACAACTAGTGCGAATGGCGTTTCTTAGTCACAGGTTTGTAAAACAGTAAACTTTTATTTTTCCTCTGATAATTTGTTTTATCATTGCAAAGAGAAGTGGATTTTTAGTAATTAATACTTTGTTATATATATTAGATTATTAGCTAAATAGATATGATTTTTTACAGATCTCCATTTCCACTTTATCCCGGTATGATGTATCCACCCGAGCTCTTGATGGATCAATCTGGTCTCCTTTCTTCCTCTCCTGGAATGCCACCATCTTCGTCCATAGTCAAGAATGAAAAAGATCTCGACTTGGCAGGCAAAAGGTGCATATAACTAAATATTAATAATAGCTGTAATGTTAATAGCTGTAATGAGTAACATTACATAACATATTGTCGGCCTAGTGTGATCTAGTGTCGGCCTCTATGGTCTAGTGGTAAGTGTTTGCCCTAGCGATATGGTGAGTCCTGGTTCAATTCCAGGCAAGGTCAATAACAAATTCAATTTAAATTTGTGATCTTGGACATGAATGACTTCTAAAAATTCTCATTGAGTTTATCTCGTATGATTTTTTAATTTTCAAAATATTTGGCACATTGGCTGTCAGCTCTAATGCCAGATATTTTTTAACTTCTATAAAATTAAAAAAAAAATAATAGTAACAAATCAAAGAAATTTACTACATTACGTTACAAAAATGTATTCTTTTCAATATAATATTGATAGATCATAAAAAGTCACTAAAGTAATGCGAAACAAATTGTTATTCAAGCATAATAGCATGATGAGTAGATAAGGACATAAACCCCTCATATTCAAAAATACATTTGTTCATGTTATTTTTCTTCATTCTTTATAGAAGCCATGCGGCACGAGGTGTTCCAAGTATGAGAATGCTGAAAGACGAACCAATTCCCGAAGGTTATCTTAGATTCCGTTTCAACGAAGATTGCAAGTACCAGCACTGTGGATACAGGTAAATAAACAGAATGTTACTAAAAACTGAAGAATACTAAGATGCATGATCTCAAAAAGACATGATGGTTTCAAAGACATAAAATCATTAAAAAATTTCTGTTTTATTTTACAGGGAACACCAAACTCATTTCCACTGCACCAGACGAGATTGTGGATACTCATTCTGTGATAAGACAAGATTTGTTCAACATACAGCCAGACATGAAAGGTAATATTCGAAACATCATTTTATTCTAAATATTGTAACATTTCATGTTACTGCAAAATGGTGAAACATTTTGTAGTAACATGAATACTTACCTCAAAGAAACAAAAAAAAAAAAAAATGCTGGGCCTACTGAGAAGGTATAGGATTATTCATTCATTCAATTGAGAAGTGTCAATATAATCTTTCTTGTTCTTTAAATAATAATTACTTTTCATTAATAGGTTGGACACACTGATGGGTGGAGACTTTCAGCAATACCGGGCAAATGTTTTCTGCGGCCGACAGGACTGTGCACATGCTACTAATTTCGGTAAGAAATATTTGAAATAAACCTTCCTAACTTTCTAACAGTAAATTATTCAATTCTTAACCATTTATTAATATAGTAAGGGGTGCCTTATATTACACACATAGATATAAAAATGAATCAATCTTGACGTTTATATAACATTTCTTTATGATACCAATTATTTAATATTATTTTTTGTCCTTTAGGCGCCACCCAGAACAAAGCCTCCCATTTCCATTGTCTGAAATGTGAATTTGTTTGCACCGACACCAATAAGGTAGTGGCTCACAGGCGGCAACATCAGAAGATGGATTCCATACAAGCTGCCGGTTTCGAAAAGTTTTCCAACAATAAAAGTGAGTAGGTATAAGCACTTATTACTGCATATAAATCATTTTTATGCAATATTTAATGCGCATATTGATTGTTCTTTTATAGTAATAATAATTTGAGTTTCTTCTCTCCGATAATAATTTGATATCATGTCTCGGTCTAAGATTATTTTTATTGGTTACCTATATAATGTAATATAATGGCTTTTTTGGCATCTATCTTCAGAACTATCTATTCTAGTTCTGAAGATGATGTGACATTGAAATAGCTATTAACTGTTATATTATAATGTACCATATTACAGACTTCTTGTGAAACTAAACACTATGCCAATTTGACATTATTATAATGGAAGTAAACGCCAATTCAATTGTAATATTTTTCATTTCATCTTTGTTAAGATAAATATTCTTTTAATGTATATTAGAAATAATTTATAACAATGTTTAACCTAATAGATTCTTTTAATATGCTTATTTATCTAGCTTACTAATGATGATTTTAATTATTTATAGGTTGCGGATTTGATCCTCAGTGTCTCCATTGCAAGAAACAAACCCATTACCATTGTCTACAATGCGGCTTTGCAGTTCTCGGTTTATCGCAAATGACCTCTCACAAATATCGACATCAAGAAAATGCTCAGGCCGGGGCCGGAACCAGTGGTACATCTTTAGCATCTTTCACAGTGAAAACAGAACACTGCAATACCAGCAGGTAAAACTATACTTGATATAGTTTAACAGATAAAGCAATAATCAATATTGTTCCAAATGAAGACAATAAACAAATTAATTAGGTTTTGTTCAAAAATGACGGTGATCAATTATAAGTGATTTCATTTTATTTTATGTAAATTAACATAATTTAAAAACCTAATGAAAAGTAAGAAGAATAAATATCAACGTGTCAATTTGTGAAGTAAATAAAATCACTGACAATGTTTTGAAAAACACAATAGAGAAAAATTCATTCAATATCCTATGGAATGTTACATTTTTCAATATTCTGTTGTGGTTTTTGTTGATAACATTCTCGTTGACATTTATAGAAGACAACTGGACGAAAAGAAAAAAGTTTTAGATGCTAATTTTTTTGTAATTTTGCCAAAGGGTGATTGTAAGGAAAATGATTTAGCGAATTTATATTTAATTAATTTAAAAACCAACCAGACAATTTGATTTGTGCCAATTGAGATTGATAGACATCAATTAACGGATAGTATACCTTGGAGTATAAATTAATGTAATTTTTGTACTAAATTATTTTAATATAGTAATGGTGTGATTGAAGACCAGTTCTATTTATGAATGTCGAGTGTTCTGTTATAAATGGCTGCTATTGTCCACATTTTTCCAAAAAGATTGTATGACATGAGTGTTATTACTAGCATCCATTATATTATGATAACATATTGATAATGATGTTTCTATAATACTCTAAAAAGTGTTCAGAATTACCTAACATATGATACTCTAAAGTTGGCCAGCCTTGGATAAATATTATTGCAACATAACCTAACATTATAAAACAATGACTTGCATTAAATATTGTGTTTTAGGTAAGGTTAGGTTTATTATATTTTAAGGAGCTTTGCCAACATTGAAGTGTTGTAAATACGTATGTTAGATAGTTTGGTTTAAACCTGAGGTTTGTATTATTCTGTAAGTAAAAATGAATCAATTGATTTGTCAACTTTATTAATTGATCCAATTAGGTGTTTCCTGGAACTGGAGTCCTGTGAATTTGTCAAAAAAAGTTGTGTGATTTTTGTATAGATTTTTTTATTTCATTCTTATTATACCTAGTATTATCTTAATTATGACAACAGCAAAACAACACCATAACAGTCTGGAAGAAATTTGTTTTTTTTTATAACTACCAATACATACTATAATTCTGATGTACTATTTTGCTATTACAGACTAAATGGTTCTGTGTAATTAAAAATCAGTAGAATCAATTTTTTTTCCAGATTACAAGTAAATTGAAACCAGAATACGATTTGTTAAAGAATTGTATGATGGGTTGTAAAAAAGTAATAATTATTTTGTTTTATAATAAAAAAAATATTGCTACTATTCTTGAGTAAATGTACATTGTAAAGATATAAAATTTGACATATCAATTTTATGATGTTTTGGCTAACATGTAAATAGTTATCATGTAAATCTACAATAATACATTTATTATTACATATTGTCGTTGAATGATAATGTACAGATAATTTTTTTTAATATTATTATCATCTAAGGTATTTTTTTTGTCAAATTTATCTTTAAAGCAACATTTTTAAATATCAAAACGTCACTCAATAGAAAAATAATTCATTGTCAAATCATTGTGCCATGCGATTAATTTATCCAAGTATTACTTTTATATAAATTAAATACGTAAACTAAATCTCGATACTATAATCACTTTATTTAGTTTTAAGAAAAAACTATGTATAAGTTATTTATTTCTTGAATGAACCTACCTTATAAATTTACCTCTTCCATTCCTGATGTGCCAATAACTTTATTTATGCATGTTATTATTCGTTTTGTTTTTTCTTTTCTTCAATGTATCCACTAAGAGGCCATACTTTTTTTACTCAATTATAAATAAGCTATTAGTACTATTGGTTTGTGGCATTGTAAATAAAGGGGAGTCATATTCTCAAATGTGTAATTCTACAAAACAGAAAATGCATTAATAAATTTTTATGTAATATTTTAATGCCATCTGTGTTCTTATAAACAAAATTGCCATTTTGTTTTTATTTTATTCAACATAAATTAGCTATAAATGCATAGATCTAATTAAAATTAAGAATGAAGATAAAAACAGAATTCATTTTTATATCGATGAATTTCTTTTTGAATATCATTAAAGAAACATATTTCTTTATATTCTTCTATTTCGCCATAAACTTTTTGACTTCATTCGATAATTAGTGACGAAAAATAGAATATGACTTTTCCAACCATTTATTACATAAATATTTCATTCTCGCATATCTTTTGTTTGGTCTATAAATTATTAGGTTTAAAATAAAATTATATTTTGTACAAAAATTAATATTACAACAATAATAAAACTAAGTGTCACTTGAGACGTACTATATTTATTTAAAAATTGAGGCTATACTTAGAACAAAATTTGGTCTCTAAAAAATTTAGAAAGTACCTTGTATTAAATATTGTGCCATTCGGTGACTAAATAAACAACGTGTATATAAAAAGAATATGCGACAATAAAAATGATAAATTCCTAGGGAATCTTTAAAAATATTTTTTTATTCTACCACAACAAAATTTTAAGGGGTAACACCTTGAAAAATTGACAATTTATTTAACACATTCGCTGTCTCGTGACTGTAAAAAATGCAATTATTTAACAGACTTCTTTAAAAATGACTTTTATGAATCTCAAAAAATAAAGCAAACAATGCTTCTAACAAAAACATTATATCTAATGTCAGTTCAGGATAAAGCATGTCCACAGATATTCTGTTGTTCAAAATTTCATGATAGCGAATGTCTCATTGAATTATTGTCTTGTTCATTAAACAATATATTGTAGGTACTCTTGTTTATTCACTATATTTCAAGAATAGTACAAACAATCTTACTTTTAATCGATTTTATAAAAATCTTTGCATATAATTTAATATATCAATTAATATAGTTTATCGATCAATGAAAACTACTTTTAGTATTCCAGAAAACATGGAGAATTATGAGTCTTTCAAAAGTGTGCGTTTCATTCTATTTGTAATATAATTTATTCTAGGCGGAATTTTAAATATAGCAGATATATTATAACACATGTCATATTATATACGTATGAATTTGAGAGCCATGACAGATGGATTTTGTAAATATTTATATTTTAAGGAGGGAAAAAAATTGAGCACAAATTTGAATTATATTACGTAGAAATTTTATGAAGATTTTACTTTTCTGATTAGGCATTAAGATGGATGGGGTTTTAAAGTGCGATTCAAAAGAAATGATTTTTTAGACGAGATTTTAAATAAGATTTTAAAATAATAATATATTGTATGTAATTGAGGATGACGATTTATAATAAGCCTTAAAATATACCGTGCCTAAAAAGAGATCAGTAGAAATAAAAAATTATATTTATAAAAATCTATTTTTTTGCATGGAAAATGTTTGAATAAATGACAATGTGACACTTGTACTGATGATATTTTGGGTATTTTATTCACAGTAAAAAAACATTATGTATCTAGTTCTACACTTTGAAACATGAAATGTACAATAATTTTCCTTTCTTTGTTCATTTAATAACATAAAAAATAAATTAATTCACATATATAAATTTAAATAATGAAACTATCAAATTTGCAAATTCTTACTAAAAATGATTTCCTATGAGTATATTAGCAGGTTTACATTGAGACACATATTTTAATGACTGCATTTTAAAATCAGTGCTGATTTGGTGATATATAAATATCAGATTTGATCGAAGTAAATATATTTTGTATTTATTATTACACAAACTCATTTGTATTATATTTTTTTTGCTGTAAAGCAGTGTGTTCCACCCTATCATCAATCATTAGTGTTGTAATATGTTTCAAACCATCCAATGTAGTGTCCATCCACTTTGTTATACAGTGGGTCTCAGATGTTTTGTACTGTAGTTAACATTCCATTTTACCATACCGCCATCCTTGTTCTATGTCATATACCAGTGTGTGGTTTTATCGAATGCAGTGTTGCCAACATAACTGATGAATTCGTAAGCCATTAATATGCAGAAAAAATGTCAAATGCTGTTTTCCATTTTGTGCACAACAAATAATCACTTGTTTTTTTGATTCCAATCATGCTGGCAACATTGTGTGTAATATTTTCCATAGATAATTTAATTTATATTTTATAGTCTTCGAATCACAAATAGATGAACCGTTTTTCACCCAATTGTGCCATATATATAAATGAACAATGTGTCATAAATTTAGTGTTACAAAATAATAAATGCCACAAGCAGATGAATAGTTTTTAGCATTACGCTCAATTAAATGCATTGAAATTTTTTTTTTAATATTATTAGAACATTATCTGCTCATATGTAATTTTCAAGTTTTCCAATTGTAGCAATAATTTTGATTTCTTTTCGTGTATGATTTTGTGTTAATTTAGTCATTTTGATTCCTTTGAATTACAATATGTCATTTGGGAAACTGATGTGACTTTCTCTTTAATTTACAAAGATCTGTATTGAAAACAACAAATTTAATAATGAATGAGCTTGGATATTATAATTTTATTTCAGTATTTTTTAAATCATTAATCCATGAACAAGAATTCAATTTAATTTTTCTACGATTCCGAAATGTCACAGGTGATTGCAATTCTAATAAAAAACAGTGATAAAATTTATAAGTATCATTTTAACAGCGTGCCAATTATTTCATATTTAAAATTCATGTGTCATTATTAATTTGTTTTTGAGTATTTATATGTTGTACTAAGTGTCATATAGGCGATTATTTAGATATATATATATTATATATATATATATATACATAGTATTATATTATACAAGTCATTTTATATGATATGACGTTATTTACAGAATTATATAGAAGCAGTATTATTTTAGAAAACACGTTGTTTTAATTATCAACAACCTAATCCCCACTCCTATATCCTTCTATCAAGTGATTTACTCACTCGTCACACTGTGAAGCAATTTGACGATTTTGTGATTAAGCCATTTAGAATATATGATAAATAATTTTCAAAACCTCACTGCCAATAGCATATCAATAAAACATCCAATAGATGCCTTGTGACAAAGCTATACTTTAAGCTAACAAAGCAAGCCGAAATTAAAAAACCTAACCCAACAAATAAAAACAACAATACTGCCAATTAGTGTCGTCAACAAAACTCGTATGCAAATGTATTAAATGCATAGAGCAACATCTACTCTATCATTAGGGATTCCAAATATTTGTTGAATAAAAAAAATTAGTATTTGAGTATATTTTCAATAAATATAATTTACGAATTTCATCATGCACATTCATTTTTTTCATATTTCTGGCAAGGCATATTAATTGTTTACACATACTAACTGTCAGCATTCTTTAAATGTGAGCTGGTTTAAAAATGACGGTCGCCATTTTTGCATTTGCTGACGTCATTCTCTGCTCATTGAATTACAACCTCTTATGTTTACAGTAGTGTTTAGGTGACAATAAAAATTTGTTTCGTCAAAGTGACGTCACATATTTAACAAAAACAACGATCCAGCCCAACTATGCTATTATACAGCATATTGCCTTGAGTGAGTATTTTGGTTTTCAAATAAACAAAATAGATTATATATTATTGAGATAAAATGTGAAGCAAAATGACGCTTTTTGTTAGCCCAGTAGCTTAATGTACATAAATAAATAATATGAAGGAATTAAATTCAAATATTCGAATAAAAAAAAAGTGCAAAATAAATGAACATTAGATTGGAATCCCTAACTTGCATACATGAATTTTGTATCACAGATAATATTTTTTCAGTTTACTATTTATTATTTGGCAACCTGTTATGGAAAGAAATATACTTTTATAGATTGGCCACTCTGGTACACTATGCTACACATAGAGTAATATCCTATTATAGAGGCAGCACAATACCATGAAGTTGTACAGTTTGGTTGGAATTGTCACTAACTTCTACTTGGAATAAGATGTAGGCATAATTTTTTTTATTATTCGAAAAAGGAAGGGTCGATCTTTTGGAAAGAAAAATGACAATTGTTAAGAACAATATATTTTATTGACGAAAAATTCTTACATGACAATAAATACAGCAAACAATCAAACAATGTATAGACAAAGATATTATCAGTTTAAATAATTGAATATGTAACATATATTTGTTTACTTCCTTAATATGGTTATGGTTTGTTTTACAGTAAGTTGAATAAATTTAAATAAATCTAATATTTCAACAGAAAAGAGTATAAAAAAGTAGTGATTAAGACTGATCGCATTTGAAAGAAAATTTAAGAGAGATGGCAATCCACGTAAAGAGCTTGCAATCCGATTAGGGATAGTCGGAGCAACCTTAAACTCAATGCGGAAAGTCTGGGACTCACGGTTGTACTCGGTCAGAACCAAGTGCCACTTATCTAACGCATGCATTCTCACAGTGCTGCTTTACAGTTGCAAGTCATGGTACTTCACCAAGGCACATGGTAACCATATACTGGGCATTGAAAACAGATGCTTGCGGCGAATACTAGAGGTACGGTGGTTTGATTTTGTCAGGAACTCGGAGGTAAGAGATCGAACGGACCGGCCTCTTATTACGTCCAAAATAAAAAAGCGACGATGGACCTGGCTTGGACACGTGATGCGGATGCTCCAGGGCAATGAATCAGGGCGCCTGAATCCTGCCTGTCTCTTCTACCAACCAGATGGATTCCGTCGCCCTGGAACGCCGCTGATGACCATTCATAGGATATATTTGGCGGAGTTAAGGGATGCTGGGATAACCTGGGAGGAAGCGAGGAGACTGACGGGGGACAGAGAAGCTTGGAGGAACCGCGTGATGGCCATATCCTTCGAATAGAGAGCGGATATGGTTAAAAAAAAATGTAAATGTTTAATACATGTAATACATAAATAAACAACAAGATGATTTCAATGGAAGAATGTGTCTTTTGAGACGACCTTGGTGGTCTCCTCTTATCGAGAGAGAGAGAGAGAGACAGCCTCTACATCAAAATGAGATAGAGCTATAGGGAGATGATGGAAGCTAGGTCTCTTATCAAATAGTCGCGTTCGGTGTGTACGTAGGCTTGACTCGGAGCCTACACATTTATTTACACAAAACACACACAAATACGATCCCTTGACAGGCTAACATCAGTACCGGGCGTCGAATACCCGTCCAATAGTTATGCTACTTGCCGTTTACACATACTCATGCTCAAATACTTGAGACTCAACTGACTCATATTTTTTTAAGCACTGGGAACTTCGAATGTTTACAAACACAGTCTAGACAGTGACTTCTCTTATGGCATTGAAACAGGTTCAACCAGTGGCGTGCATGATGCGCATTTACTGAATTTATTTCAGGATAAAAATTAGTTTCATTCAGTTTACCTAGATCTACATGCATTATATTTTGCAGAAAGCGTCGCGACGCTCACTTCGGGCATAGTAAGGCGGTTCGACGTACCAAAGAAGTTTGATATCGTGTCACATTTTAATTCTGATTCAAAGTGCATGGCCTTAGCTTTTGTAACATGAATAAAATTGGTTAAAATTAAGTATTTGAAAACATTGTATGAAAATTTTCTACAGAGAACTTTTACAAATACACTACTATGATTTAGTATAATAATAATGATTTAATTATATTAACATTAATTATAGTGAAGAAACATTGTATATAGCTAGTTAATCAGTAAAAAAAAAAGAAAAATTCAAACTTTGAGTAAACAATATTCGTATAGATAACCGGTTGAAAGGATTTCATAGATAAATAATAAAGGCATTGAAATACCAAGTCGTCCAATGTTACTTTCTCTGTATAAAATGAAATCCATACATCGCTGTTCCCTTATAACTGAATGATGAAGATTAGAAATATATAATTATTTATGGAAACTTTCATCCATTGTTGAAAGACAAATCAAATCAAAAATACGATTTTAGAGACAGAATTAATTCTCTTAGATTTATGATTAAAATATGTTTTCACTAAGAAAACAATGACATTGAAGTGTGACATGACTTTTCCTATGCCCTAGTCAGTAAATTGATGCCGACAATTCCTAGGGATTTATCAAGAGATAACAGAGGAAGACGCACTGCACTCCGCACAATAAGACAACAATCTAGTCGTAAGTGTTTAGATGCCACTGAACATGATTACAATGCTCTAGATAAGAAAACTCGATGTACGAAACAGAATGCGAGAAAAATAATATTAGAAACCATTTTAAACTATAATATCAACTTTATATGGCCATTTCTGTACAAACTCTCACATGTGTTTCAATTTTTGATCTGTCGTGTCATAATATTTATCAATTACTTTTACGGTGTTAACTGTCACTGGAAAGGCACTATTTTTAAAACAAAACACAATTTGTTTGTACTATTTCCACATAACTAAGTCCAATATTACAACAAATTGTGTTTTATTTTAAAAATATCTGTCTATTAGCATTGCATAACTGGATTAAACGACATACAGCTCTAATTAGCTGAAAAGGTATGTTTTCTTTGTGACAAACTTATGTTATATCATACAAAAATGATTCAAAATAAAATGTTGATTCAGAATTTTTTTAAATAACGCTTGAGATCTCCACTAACGTTAAAGATATCAATAAAAATGATTCAGAAATATTTAAATATGCTGCTGTGTCATCATTCTTTGAAAACATTATATTTATTGATGAGCAGTCTTCTACTAAGGATGTAGAAATTTCAACCCTTCAAAAAAGACTGGTGCAACTGTGTACGACTTTGGGAAATACATTAAAATACTCAGAAATAACAGAATATGCTTCCAGTGCTTGTAGGAATTTCAATATCAAATTTGAATTGTTGAGACTTTGTCATGTACTTTGTCACTAACGACCCGGGTTTCGCTTTTCAGCATCTTCAGGCATTCGAGCACAAGAGTGAACTCAAGCTGACAGTGTTCGAATGCCTGAAGATGCCGAAAGGCGAAACCTGGGTCATTAGTGACAAAATACATGGAAATGTACAAAATCTCAACAATTCAAATTCGAAAAAGAATATCTATTGATAACATCGTACAATTATTGCCGATATAAAAGAAAGGTCATCGAAATGGTGTTGAATCATCAAGGAGGGCTGGCACATTTGTTTATCTTCTGCTATTATTATTATGTCGAGTTCCTTACTAAATCTTACAATGCTGTAATAACATTGGAATCGGACAAAAGTTTTTAGAGAAGGAGCTCACCTAAATGGGAGATGACTCCATGTACTCGAGGATTGAAAGGCATTTAAAAAGATAAATACATGTCCCAGCAGAATATATTGTAATATGTCGATCTGCTAGAAAGAATTCTAAGCCCTATAATGTTGAGTACATACATTAGTCACGCAGAATTTAAAAATATGTAGCTTAGTACAATTCTACAAGTGCATTTGGCCTGGTAGGAAGGTGTGAGACACTGTGGTGAAAGAATTAGTTAAAATATACACTTCCCTACCCCAGAGAAAAGAAATAGCCATATCTATATTCAAATCAAGTTATTAAATGGCGGTCAACAACTTGATTCCTGCTATGAAAAGTATCTTCAGTATTCACGGATGGATATTTAAGCCAAGTTTTATGGATATGCTCGCAAGCATATTCCTCTAAAGCTTTGTTCCTGTACCATGGAGTATCCTTGCCTTGGTGATAGTAGATGGACGTGTGTCAGATTTACACTAGCCAATATGCTTTTACTTTTCTTTTCTGAAACAAGAAGAACACAGAAAATGTATTATTTATTAGCTATTTTCTATTTTCAAAAAATACAAAACTAGGGTGCTTGTTCCTAAGATATATTTAAAAAACAGATTTTTTTAATTCGTGTAGGTAGTCTTGCCACTTGCCAATGTATATTTGCACTATACTGACCTATATGATGCAATACGCAATTTAAAAAAGCACCATTTTACTTTGCAAGTTTCGGAAAATTCATGTTGTATGGAGATAGCTAACAAAAAAATAGCCACTGTGGTCAACTTGAAAAGGCATGTTTGATCTACCATTTCTTGAATTCTGCATGTTAAGTGCTTTTGTTATACATAATATAGTATTTTACAGGGCTATTGAGATAAAAAATATGGAATAACCTCAATATTTAATTAGATATTAGACGGCCGACCACTGGTGTAATGAAATCCACTAAGTGTCCTGTATCCAGCCCCGCGGTTGAGCATTATTAAATTATCTGATTGACAGTATGTCTAAGTATATATAAGATGTTCGCTCTTAGCATGCGTTCTACCGGAACCGAATTGGTCAATCTTTTATTTGCGTATCTTCAACAGATTCTTTTTAGCTGATATATTTTCGTTATATTGTTTGCAAGAAATAGAAAGGTATTCGACAATTTTTATTTTCGAATAAGCACGGATAAATCGTCAGTTGGATGCAGAACTATATTAATTAGCTTTTTTTTCGAAAAATGGTTTTTTTGGCCGATTTTGAAGATTAAGTGATAATTTATAATGTGTCAAAAGCGTTTCATTATAATTTTAATGTTTCGATTGATTTTCACTATTGAAACAAAGTATTTCTGATAGGGAGATATAGAAAAAAGTTATGTCTTGAAATAGCTCTCTGGCATAATTTACGAATAAATTCAGTTAACCTAATTCTGCTGACGAAAAAGTTTTTTTCATAGATTTTATCCTCTTAACAATTTTTGAAGCATTTTGATTTATTAGTTGGAAATTCAATGGCGAATGCTTTCAAATACATTTTATAAGGCAATTTTCTATTTTTAAGCCCTTTTTGTTTTTACACGAGGAACTCGAGTTATAGATTCAAACAACCCAATGGATACTCGGTCACTTGTTGATTTTTCATTTTCAATTGCTCGATTGGTAGCTTCATTTAAATTACATTACTTCGAAATTCCTAAGACTTTCTCACCGAGTTCAAATCGATCCAGAATTTTTGACGTTTCTCTAAGGAAATTACTTTCCTTATAAATTTTGGTTTATTTCCGTTGGTAATCATGGTTTTAAATAAATATTAAATAATGATGACTGATAAAAAAATAAGTTTAAGACATCGACTGAGGGTTCTTGATGGAATTTCAATATCAAATTTGGATTATTGAGATTTTGTACACTTCCATGTATTTTGTCACCAACAACCCGGGTTTCGCCTTTCCGCATCTTCAGGCATTCAAGCGCACGAATGCCTAAAGATGCCGAAAGGCGAAACCCGGGTCGTTAGTGACAAAATACATGGAAGTGTACAAAATCTCAATAATCCAAAAAAATAAGTGTTGATACAATGCACATTGTATCGATATTGGGAAGGTTTGTCAGTTGAGATGAGGCTTTTGAAGATATGTGGATAAATTGGTTTTCGATTCAGCCCTGTTTGAAAGCATGCGAAGCGACACAACCGTATGTATGTAGAGAAGAACCGATAACTTCTTATTTTTTCTCTCTTTTGCTCACATCAAAGCAGAACGAGAGAAAGAGAAAAATTTATGATATCCGCTACCGCGATATTCCTTTTGAGGGCAGAGCACTGGCGAAGAACGTGGCTGAGCACTAGACATGGGGAGGCCGACTTCTGGGAAAAATGGCATTCTTTTGTAAACTTCTATTATTTTATGCTTGGTACAATATTAACTATTTTATTTTAAGTTGGTTAATAGCTTAATCCCTGTTTAATGGAATAACAGCGAAAAAAATATGTATTTATCATTCATAAACTAAAAAACCCTTTTGTACACCTTAACTGGCTGAGCACTGGCGAAACGACCCTATTGTGTGCGTTACAACATGAACTAACTAACTTTAGTTCCAGAAATCTTAAAAACAGCATACAGAGAGTGTTGTTTTCCAATTGAACCGAGAATTTTAAATATCATTTCTAGTGATAAAGATAACGAATTTGAATTATCAATTGTGAAGATAAATACAGTTGCTTTAGAACACTGTTTCTTAACCTTTTTACATCCGTGGACCACCAAAACATCGAGAAATGTTTTGCGGACCAAATGGAATAAAATAATAAATATTTATATAATTGATTTTTTTATACAAAACAATTAATTTTCTAACACAGTATGCTTGATATTTTATTACTTGAAATTTAAGAAAATTTTTCCGCCCATCCAAAAATTTTAGCGGACTACCGGTTAAGAAACAGTGCAGAAACAAGAATCAGTGAAAATTCCCACACTCTTTATGAGCTCCATATTGTCGACGTTGTAGTGACGATTTTCTTGGAAATTTCAATCAGTTTAAATCCATTGCCAAGGAAGTTTGTTGTGTTGATTTCACAATAGAATGAACAACTGAGCAATGATTAAATGTTGCCCACGTCTGACTGTACTGTTAACAGTAGGCTAAAATTGTTACATACGTTTAGGTTACTGTGGAGTTTTAAGTGGCTTGACTGGAGACGGACCACAGGCCGCTGCAAGTTCTCTCAGCAGCAACAGAGATGACAGGATATCTGGAATGATAAGACAACTCTAGGAAGTTAATCTATTTCAGTGAAAAATCTACTCCGCATTAAAACACAACACAAACTGTAAATCTATCAATACAAAAAATTAATGATAAATTCTTGCTGAAATAAATCAAACATTACATTAATAAAAACAGACAAATAGTGGCAATAAAATATAGCTTACTCAGGCGAGGAGGACGTGGAAGGCATGGATGCAATGAAGGTGGTTCAAAGCTGTCCCAGGCTATACTGAAATGAATTAAAATTTTTCATTATAAATAGTAGAAGAAGCATATTTAGTGGTTTTATTTGTTCATCACATTAAATATCTATGACAAGGTAAATAAATAAATGTAAAATTTTGCAGTGATCACATTACTACTCGGTAGAACGACGTGATTCGCCAGAAATGGCCACATATATTCAAGTTTGACACATATGAGTATGTTGGGTAAAGATCGGATACACGGCCTAAAAATGATATTTGTACAATGAAGAATACCAAAAACGATGTGTTAAGTTAGTTAAGGTTTGGTTTGTTCTACCCTTAAACATTTCATTTCGCATATTTCCTGAAGCGATCGAAATCTGTCATATCGACCGCCATTTTTCTTTCAAATTATTGCGTAATTTTGGTTTTTAGTTTGACATATAATATATATAAGTTTTACGAAAGATATGACGAAATCTAAGAGTTTTTGCTGAGAGAAATTAGTTTATCTGGCATATACAAGCAACAACGCAAGCTAAACTAAATCTAGCCTCTATTTTCAAATTGCTTGGTGTAAATTCTTAAACAATAAACAAATTGTGCATCAAGTATTTTTACATAGATCCGCTGGCCTGTGCCCATGACAAGTAACGGTATCTGAATTTTAGTAAAAGGTATGAACATCATTATCATTGTCAAAAATGCTGGTTATTTTACGCATGTTGCACCGTGTATTGTTATAGTAGCAAAGTAAATAACTCACGATTTCGACTGCCATCACACTTCATAAAAACATTTGGTATCTTACGAGATGTCAAAACAATATCAAAACTGACGACTAACGGGTATTTGAAAAGTTTGTTTGCGTACATCTTCAGTCGCGTCGTGCCCAAAGTATGTATATTACCTATAGTCGCGCCAAAAGTATAGTTCTCTATGGTCGCGGCTGTATACGTGATTGATACATAGACATTTTACCGTTTGGAACATAAACATTTTAAATCAAAGAACAGTAATATTCAAGTTTCAAATCTGGAATTTTTCAACCAAAAAAAAATCCCGATTTCTAGACCAGTATTTTAGCAAAAATAAAAAATAATTGGGTGATTTTTTCTGGATTTATCGAAACAAAATTTCAACATTCCATATCCGTAATTATTTATATTTGCACATTTTATACATCTGTTGATTCGAGCTGGTTACTTTCCGTTTCTTCCGATAATATAGTTTCATCTGATAGGTAGTATTGAAGTTGCATGAGCCTGGATAATATCATAGAGTTTTAAGTTTATGGTGCCAAGACTAAGTAAGACATACTAGTGTATTAACTATTCAGTCGTTTCTGGTCCATGAAAATAAACGTAGTCCGTTCTGGTTGTATTGAACTTTTCAGTTTTATTTAATTTTTAAGTTAACTCCCCCTGTGTGCAAGGTTTGTGCTTTCAATCTAGAGGCAGTATAAATTCAATATTGACAAAATTAAAATCATTATCAATTTCTTCGGATGAATGAATAAAAGCCTTAGCTAAAAAAATCCTCATAGATATTATGCATGTTTTATGATGAATAGTGTAAACACGCAAGCGGTAGAGCAGTGCTCTGAAACCTTTTCTCACCCACGGTGCACCTAAGCACTCACCAATATTTCGTGGCACACCACAAGCCAACATATATGTAAATGTCATCACAAAACTTTTATCTGATGAAATTCGACCATTCATTTTTTTGTTTCACTTACTCAAAGGCTCAAAGATTCCATTCCAGCAATGTAGCCAATGATTTTTTTCAAAAGATTTGGTAAAGTTAGGGCCATTTTTAAAAAGTAAAAAATAAATGGTCTCATAACAAAGTTCAAATAATTTTAACAAAATTTTGCCTCGAGGCAGCCAACATATTTCTGTTTAACACAATCAGGATTGCTATTTTTTCAAAAAACTATATATTTTAGCCTTTTGATTTGGTAATGTACTGAGTGTTATTTTGATAAATCTGTCCATTGTTTGTAATAATTTCACTGGAAAAAAATATCACCAATTTACCCAATATATGCAACAATTCGTAATTTTTTTGTTTTAGAAACGAAACAACCCCCATTTTATTCCCCATCATTTTAATTGCGTTATCCGTGCAAACACTAATACAATTGTTTCATTAAATGTCCAAATAATACAATATTTGCTTCAAACGAGAATAATTTAAACGAATGACTTACGAAGATCTTAGCAACTGAATGATTATATTTTTTCTCTAATCTAAACTTATCGATTTCATGTCATTTATATCTCACTGCACCGCGGCACACTTAGGGTCGGCTCGCGGCGCACCGGTGTGCCCCGGGACACCGGTTGCGGAGCACTGCGGTAGTGGAAGGAGTGGAATCGAAAACTCCATTATATCAAAGGGAATGTATATGTTTCTTAGCCATGAGGAATACGACGAAAAAGAAGAATGTAGATATAAATCAAAGGAATATTCTGTAAATAATTTATTGAACACATTTAAAACAATACTATCTTTCATATATTGTCAAAATTACACTTTTAAAATTATTAATCAAATCAACCTGTCGCATTTCAGCATTATCAATTAAATAGTAATCATTAATATATTAACATAAACTTAATTTCTATGGTAAATTGGCTCACAGGTTAGTGTCTAAATGAGTGTAATAAAAAAAGAAATTAGTGTATAAAGTAAATTTGATAGTCAATTCAGCAATTATTGTTCATTTTTTTACATCATTCTAATTAATGTAATAATAATTAATCATCGTCATGTTAATTAACATTTAATCTTAATTTAAAGAATATATTATATAATAAATACTTATTTAATAATATTTTCATTATAAAATTTAATTAAAACACGATATTTATATATGATAAATATGCCACAATTTATTATAAAAAGTTGTAATTTTCAAAATTAAAATCTACTGAAAATGCAAAGCTCAATATCAGTAATAAATTGTGAAATGTTTATAATACAAGTTTCTTAGTTTTTTTTTTTTATTCCAATAAGGCTTAAACATTAAATTATTTTTAATATTAGTAGCATAAAGTAAGTTTATCATAGTGACACCTACTGATGAGAAATATTATTAATTTAAACAAAGATAAATAATATAATTGATAAAATCCATCTTAGCATTATGTTTCCCCTAAAACAATTAGCTCAGTAATCTATTTCATTATAAAAAGGAAGATATGTATAAAGTTTTAGTGCTGCTTGTTATTTTTTTAAGTATTAAGTACCAATTCCGCCAATGGCAATTTTTTTTAAATTCAGACATCACAATCTTTGCATTATGTATACAGGCACTGATGACATTCATGACTAAATATCATAATTCCATAAAAAAACTATTATTATATTCTGTTATACACTATATAATTTATTTTCTTAGATTCTTATAAAAACTTTTTACTAGAAAAGCTTTTAAAAATCACGTCTTCGGTGTTATTTACTGATATTAAATTATAATATGAACATATTATTTACAAATAATACTTACTTTATCTTATTGGGAAGACTCTGATTATTGTATAATGATACTTTACAGATTCTGTTGTGAATTTTATCCAACGTGGTTTAAAAACAAACGTTTTTATTGACTAGCAACACTAAGCCATGAAAAATATTACAAGACAATACAGTGTAGCCTGTATAATATAGAATTTACATCTACCGACATGTAATATGAAATATGTCACAAAACAACAAATTAATATTATTTAATGCATCGTTTACGAGTACATTAATGTCCAAACAAAACGAGACAGATGGTATCATCAAGACAAAATGAGTGCCTACGTTACATTCGATGTCTGCAAATATGAATCATTCTTATCTATTTACGAATGTAGTGCCATCATAACTTGAAGGACTATTATTTAGTCGACAAATATTCCACAATACTTATTTTAACAAACATATTTTAGATTTATGTTTATGATTAATTAAGTGACACAGTGAATATTTAATTAAACTCTTATATTAATAATAAATATAAATTGGTAGGTATTGTTTGACTAGCATATTGATGAATATTTTACAGGGAATAAAAGCAAAACATATGGAAGATATAAACATTATTTTAATAATATAAATTAATCAATATCCAATTATACAGTTGTTTATAAATTATGTCGCTCAAATGCAAACCATTTTGTATATTTATCAATGGCGTAATCTAATTAAAACAGTTGTCTATATTTAATGTTGTTTTTTTTGTATTCATATTTAATAGGTTTGTGAATTGTTTTAGTTTATAAGTGTTTTTCATAAATTAATGCGTTTTGACGTAGAACGAAATAAGAATAAAAACACTGGCCAGTATTGTTATTTATTATATTATTACAATAGAATTTGAAATCGTCCTCAATGGCTTATAATCAAAAGTAATCATTCATACAATAAACAGTAATCAAATATCTACAATATGTATAATAATGTATGCTTTAGAACAGCATTCGTTTCTTACTTTTGATTATTGAAATAATATTGAACATATCTGCATTTGAACAACATTTATTTTTTCATTTTAACAGAAATATTGAAGTAGAACATAAAATGAATTTATGCGGTTCACATCGAGCATATATAATATAAAAGTTGATACATAAGTTAGTTTACGATAATGTATTAAATCTACACTTTGGCATACCAAAATATAGTTAAACTCCACACTGATCAAAGAAATAATTAATTAAAAATCAGAAAAGGGCACAGCATTGCGAGTACCGATGTCGTCGAATGTGACAGGCCTGTAGTAATCCTTAACCTCGCCCCAGCCGCGAGCAGCCGTGTTGTAATTCTTGCCGCCCCATAGATTCTGTCGCTGGGAGTCGTTCAGCGGACTGTAGGATTCGTTCAATTTGGTTTGTGGCAGAGGAGAAAGAAGAAGAGTGTGGTGGGTTTCGATGGGAGATACGGACGGGAAGGGCTCCATTTTTGGTAAGGTGTTAGTGGGGCGTAGAGGGGGTACGCTGGGGCCTGAATTCGCTCTAGGAAAAGTGGTGTACTTTGTCGGAGGGTAATTCTTTTTGGGAGCTGTTGAGTTGGGCGGGCGGTAGAGGGTGTCGTGGTTACTGCTCGGTGTCGGGGTTACACATGTGTTTGAGGTATTGCGGCCTGTAATTAAGAAAGATTGTTTTATTAGTTAAACATGTAGTACCTAATCTCAATACAATTATTTTAATTTGTCTGATCTTAAGTCATAATTGACCAAATTAGATGACGATTAGGAATATCGACTGGTATTCAAGGAGTATTTTAAGTGATATTTGTTTTGTTTCTTTTTTAAATAATAATGACTAAAAAATAAGACAGATTTTTTATCCATTAATGTATTTAACCCGTACAAAACCTTCCTAAAAATTCCGAGTAGTAACATTAGTCTACTGTTGTGAATTGTCATTTAAACCAATTTTAGAACCTGAAAGACATTTTTTTAAATGTTGCTAAGCTTGAAAACACGTCCATGATATCATGAGTTTATTTATTTTAAGAACTCAACTGCCTACAGTTACTGCATGGTGAAGTAAGAGTTAATATACAATAATAATATACATATCTGTTGGGATTCTAAATAAATGAAAGTGCACCTTTATGTAGCAAACATTTATCATTTTAATGATTGGTACTAAAACCTTGCAATTATCTTCAACCACTCCTATTTTGTACATTGGCAATTTCATCAAATAAATATACTATTAAAGTTTTTTTAAAGAAAGTGGGCTCATAAATATACCGAAATACTGCATAACGTCTTAAAGTGCAGGCTTTAAATGTATAAAATCGTAATTTAAAATCAAATATAAGTTCGTAATTGAAGAAATACACATGCCATTTCTCAACATTACCCATCCCTGATTGGTTTCCAAATGCCACATTCTGGAAGAACCCATCCAACCCCGTCAACCTTGCAGAAGAAAATTCCCAAATTCCCCGTAAACAAGTACAATAATGAGGAATATCAAATTGATAAGCCATTTCCATATGAAATTCATATCACAGAGAGACTTGACGAAGAGACGGATCCGTAATTTATTTTACCACATTTATAGCCCATTTATAGGTCAGAAGACACTATTCTATGGGATAACATAAGACTCAAAATGTGGGTGAAATACGATAATACTAATGTTTTGTTGTTATTCTAGCACAAACCTTTTCCTTCGTGAATCCACTTTACTGATCGCTTCTTTCTGTTGACATACATAGATTGCCCCTTGCTCATGTGATTAGCCGGCTCGCTCAAGCTGGTGCTAATCTTTTTGGCTAGCGCGATCTGATCCTTAACGGTTGGATGAAGACCTGTAGCGTAGAATGCTGATGATGCAAATGCACCACCTGGAAAGGGAAATCAAGAACCTAATTACTCTCAGTCTTACATATATATATATATATATATATATATATATTTATAGTCAAAAACAATACATAATCAATGATTATTATTAATGGGGACACTATTTATTACCAGTGGATAATTAATAAAGAAACAGTACTTTTTACAGATAATCCGATTTAAAATGGTGGCTAAAATTAAGGATGAATATTATTGTCTAATGTTCATTATCCCATGCTGGTCTATTTTTTTCACGATGTCATGGAAATTCACAACTGCGAAGATATCAAAGATATCTTATATTTTACTCCCATAACTAATCTCTTTTAACCACATAAACTTAAAAACCGTTTAAACAGTAACCTAATATTATATAAAATAACGCCTTTTGCAACTGGACACCGTGTATAATACATTTAAATCTTATTTAAAATAAAATTATAAGTTTCGTGAAATAACACGTAATAATATTTAATAAAAAAGTTAGTGTTTTTAAGAATTGTTTTCCATAGGAAACCCTTTGAATGCCATGTAATTTGTCAGAGATGCAACCAACTCGGCAATATAAATATGTGTCTCACCGAGTTTAACTTCATACATAAAAACAGGAACGTTTCCGTAAATATTTTGTGTTGCCTTCAAGTATAAATAGATGTCATAGGTCATAGGTGATATTGAATAAAGTTCCTTACTTCCTATTTAACCTCAAATTTGTTAATGCAATGTTGGCACGCGTAAAAAATGCCACGCTTTTAAAAACGAATGCTAAAAATAATATATAGTTATAACTATTATTATAATTGTAATTTAAATTACTCACTATTTTTTTTAATGATATGTTCGTCAGCATCAGGCGCCGGTGTGAAAATTTTGTTTAAGTCAATCTCTCTGTCGCCCACGGTGATTGGTGATCTCGAGTCTCCGAATTCTTCCTGCAAATTAACCATAATTATTATATCAGTTCATACTTATTATGTAACGTTGAATCTTTAGTTTATTTACTTAAAAATAACGGAATGCCTCTAAGTTGAAGAACTGTAACATTAGCAATACAGATTATATTTACACTATTTTTAAATCTTTATTCGGTGAACGGATAAAACCGTACAGGAAAAAAGTGGACATGGAAAACACCGCACACAAAGTAGAAAAAGAAGTATTCACATTTAAAATACTACTTATCGTTTCATGAGTGTTTCAGCTTGAAAAAATTTTAAAATCAGATTTTTTATTTTAAATAATGTCAAATAATAATTTTCAGAAACTCCGAACGTCCGACGACGAAAGATTCATTTGTTGGGTTCTATCTTTGTTTGAAATTGTAGAGTACATTAGACTTCAGTACTCAATAATTTCGTCTCTCCTTTTTTGTTTGTGACTTTTTTTTAGAAATAAATTTTATATGATATACAGTAAAAATACGTATATGCATTTTATTCATCTTTTTCACTAATAATAAAACCGCTGACACAACATAGACACAATCTTATTTTTATACGATTGTACACTTATAATGTAATTTATTCATTCTGTTTCTCCGATACATATTCAAATAAAAAAATGAAATAGACGCTATTTAAAAGAATGAATGAACAAAAAAGGACAGAAGAAATTACTGAGTATTGAATTCTCATGTACTCAACTCTTTCAAACAAAGATATAACCCAACAAATGAATCTTTCGTCGTCGGACGTTCTGAGTTTCAGAAAATTATTATTTGACGTTATTTAAAATTAAAAATCTGATTTTAATATTTTTTCAAGCTGAAAAACTCATGAAACGATAAGAAGTATTTTAAATGTGAATACTTCTTTTTCTACTCTGTGCAGTTTTTCCCGTGTCCACGTTTTTCCGCGTCCGCTTTTTTCCTGTACGGTTATTTCCTCGAACCCTTTATTCGATATCGTTGTTTTTCTAATTGAAATAGATCTGCTTTAAAATGATTAGCAGGCTTCCATTTAACAACTTTAAAATCTGAGAAAAGAATTGAAAGTACAAAGCATATTTAGGTATTGTTGTATTGTCATACAAGAATCACTTTAAAATAAATCAATGTATTATTTAAATTAAAATGAATAAATTTGTTATTTTAAATGTAGCCTCACTAGGTTTGACACACAGTGAAGTAACGAGGTTATCAATTTAAATTTTATATAAAAAATGGCTGAATCCATCGAACTCGACAAAAATGTTCAAGTAAACTTATTTGAATTTGGTTCAAATATGGAATTCTGGTGATTTTAATGAACACCATAAAGTCATAATTTATTCATTGTCCTTATTGAACTGAACTCATTAATGTTTGTATTGGTTTGAATTAAGTTTACGACCGATTACAGACTGACCCAAGTGGTGTTACTAAAGGAAACAAACGCCCGCAATGCGGCTGGGGAGCCTGGGAGGCCTTCGAAAATAAAAGTGTTTAAAACATAATTCTGTGTTAGAAAGGAAAAAGAAAAGTCTTAAAAATTGAAAAATGAGTTGAATATGCCAAAATAACGACAGTGGATATAAGATAAAAAGGACGAGTCGAATCAATGCTGCTGAATTAGTAAAATTCGCGTTTAAACATCGTACGATGAAACATACAAATTAAAATCTTGTTTTGGCTCTCCTGAAAAGAAGCAATTTTAGACTTAACTTTACTTTAGACTTTCCTTGCGCACACAGAATTCATTTATTAGTCTGATAAAGCATTTACAGGTGACATTCAAATTATGACTACACCACTCTGCATTTTTATTGACTTGATGGTAAAGATTTGGCTTGGTTACACATTCTAAATGAGAAAATAGTTTGAATTGCAGTACTTTCATGCATCAAACATTTATTTTTGTGAATAATTTCAATTCTTGTACAACAATAATATGTCAAAAAAAGTGATGAAATAACAATATTAGCAAGATATCGTAAATTTTACTTACACTTGTGAGGATTTTAAGACTAGGTATATCAGAATATTTACAAATGATAAAAATATAAAACTGTCAATCATGGTAACTTGTAGCGCAAAGGTATATTAAGTTGTGATGTTTTATCGTGTTGTAAATACTATATCTAAATAGTAAATTGATGACGTTCTGTGACAATTGCAACATGGTGTTTCGTCTCAGATTGCCGATTCTTAAAATGAGACATTGAAATGGCGTGCGAGAATCGCGCTATTTCCGGTGACAATTATTATTATTAAAAATATTATTTTCAAACAGTTTTCAACTTTTTTTATATTGATCAGAACTTCACCTTTATTCTTTTAAATAAGTTACAATTTGATATGTAATCGCTTTTCATTTTACAATAATAATTTTCTGCTTTCACTACGGTATATCGTAGAAAATTTCCTTTTAAAATGTATATCGTATGTAACAAACATCTGGTTACTAATGTATTATAAAGTTCAATAGTCTATGAATGTGTCAATGTTTTCAAAATAAGAATAGAATGATATTGATGAAATTATTTCAAAGCAGAAACTTACTTATTTGAATGTAGAAATAAATGTGGTTTAATTATAAAATAATGTAGTATAATATACTCTGTAAGATGCAGAAAGTATGTGTTATTGAATAAAAACAGTAATGCACCAACCAATAAGCAATGTAAATTAATGTTTATTGTGAATCAAAAAGCATTGAACGGATCCCGATTTGGATTACTAAGAAAGATTCGGTCAACTCGAATGAATCACTCATTCGATACAAGTGACACATTGCCCTTTCAAATGAGTCTATTTTGGTCTCAGATTAGTTGGCGAACTTATAATTTTAAAATAGACAATTTGACCGGTAGGTATGAAATTAATTAAGGCAATGTAAGACTGCCAACGACGCTTTTAATATAGACAAAGTTGAAAGACGTTTTCACAGCAACGGATTGGTACAATAACCTATTTGCTATCAGTTTAATAATGTGTTGAATATTGTATTTGATTTAAAAGTATGATCTGTCAGTCTGTACGAATTTTGTGAATATGAATAATTGAATTCGAATCGAACAAAAGAATGACAACAACACGCTAAGATCAACAGCGATGAAAAAAACTGTATTCTATTTTCAAACAAACAAGAAAAACAAAATCAATAAATCCAAACTGTATTTTATTGTTGTAACTTTGTACAAAATGAGCATTCAATGATAACTAAATAGCAAATGAATGAATCCTATTTATCTATTTGTTGTAATGATATGATATATATATTACCTACTTATAGCTTGCCCTGACAATAAATTTATGATATAATATTCATATAATTTCATCAAGAGACGAAAATATGTACATGAAGTAAGTATTGGCATCCCAATTAATGTTTTGTATTTTTTTGCAATTCTGATGGAAGCTTTATGAATATGGAAACATAAATTACCTTTAAATATTTCTAATAGGAGCCCAGCGGCACCTTCCAACTTCTAGAACGAGCACAAGAAACTAACTACATCGGAAGAAAGATAAATAACGTAGATTATAAATTCCGAAGAGATTTAAAAATACTTTTACTAATGATGTATCTATTTTATTATCTAACAAAGACTATTCGATGTGACACATAATTATTACAAAAACAATATTATGAAAAATAAGTTTGCCTATACGTCCGACATGACAGGTTCTTTTTTTGGCATCCATCCTAAATCTCAAATGTAAACCAGAAGTTAAGAAAAATAAAAAATATCTTTGAAATGTAAAACATAGGTGTAATGTGAGTCACTGAAAATTTGTTGCTATTGTGATATTTAGATTTGAATCTGTGAATGGTTATTGTAGATTGCAATCTGTCGTTTTGTATACACTGTCAGTTTAATAATTATTTATTTGACACTAGCGATATACACAAATAATAGCTGCCAAGAAGAGAATAATGGAAGGCCACTGAAAGATAAATTGTAGTACTAAAATTCATCGAAATATGATAACAGATAGATAGATAGATATACACATCTAAAACAGTTGGCAGCTTTTGCAGTATTTTGATACATGCGATGATTGTTTCTGAGGCTCCATAACCAAGAAACCATCATGATCTTGCGTTGTGTAATCTCTGCGAGTAATTAATGAGTTACAGAAGTGTTCTATGTCTAAATTGTCTTAAAATATAATTGAAAGTTCGTATAAATTAAAATGAAAGATACAGTTGAACCTAGAAAAGAAAATGTTACAAACAAACGGGACGTTTCGATTACTGAATTACTATGGAACCGATAAGTTACAGCATAATAATTATATCAAACAGTAAAGGTATTATATTTATCCTAGGCATGGTAAATGACTCTGCCTGTCTGCTGCTGACAGAGCAACGTTCGATTGGAAAAACAAATTCTAAAAGACTTACGATTAAATTATAACTGCATTCCTCGTTAGTCATTTATTTTCTCACTCTGCTTGCTATTCACAAAACGATGTTTGAGTGGGAAAACAACTGATTCACGACGATTCTAACAAACGACGCATATCTAGTATACAAAATCATCAATCTGATAAATTTGGATATTTGAGTAAAACAATAAAAATTCTTATCATAAAAGATATATATTTGATAAAGTTTAATTATGTTGCCTCTGTTTAAGTCTCCTCTATAGTTGATATCCTATTGGAAAAAGCGTTTTATGAGTTATTATAAAAATGAAACAAGTCATGAATGTTCCACACAAGTTCCCTATGCGTTGGGAAGTGTAACTTGTAAACACGGTTGAACAATGAGTAAATGATCATGTTCTGGTTGTTTTAATGTAATATTATATTTACATAATGGAAGATTATATAATGGAACACTTAACATTTTAATATACGTGACGAAAAGTCTCAAAAGCGAATTTGCAAACATGATTATAAATTTGATATACTACTATTTTTTTATCATTATTGTTGACACTAAGTCCAACTTTACACATGAGGTTTCGATGTTCAGCGGTCAACAAAATGCTTTTATAAATATGAAAACAAGCAACGAATGTAAACACGTGAACATTCCGTTGCGTTGTTTTTGAGTAAAACATACTTGTAAAGCTAATCAAAATAATCCGTTTCATACACATGCTTCAAGTGTACACCCATCCCCTGATTTGCGCGGTTTCACTTTAACGCGAAAAAACAAAACGGTTTTTTTTAAATACGTGAATTTTTAATTTGGATGTTATCACGCATGCCCCGATTCTGGATTTTGTCAACCATGTTTTTGAGGCATGCAAGTAATTATACCAACAACATCCACGTCTTGCTGGATATGTGACCAGTAGTGATATCAAAAGATAAAATCATTCATATTAATTTGTCAATGTTTGACTTCAATACTTTTGATATAGAAGAAATTTCCACTGATAAAGTAATTACCGAAGATGAATATTATTTTTTTTCCATGTCGGCTCCCAACGTGGAGCATATGGTCTCCTAATGGAGGTATCTCAACAGCATTTTTCTATAAGAACCGTTTGTTACTCAGTTGCTCAACCTTTCTTTTTTCGAAGAGACTAGGGATAGAAGGAGTCTCTCTCGCTACGCCCCGTGGGGATCGAATGGGTGCGTGAGGAGGAAGTTTTGGACGTCACAAACACTACGAACAGAAATCCATAAATCGATTGAGAAATCAATTTATGAAAACTCTCCGCGCCAGGAATTGAACCCGAGACGTCCGTAGCCGTAGCTAACGACGCTACCAACTGCGCCACGGACGCCGACATAGTTAAGCTAATATATAAAACCGAACACGATAGTGAAAGCGACAGTTTCAGAACCTATCCTATGTTCTTCTATGGGTTTCATGACTTTTTTACCGTTTTGACCATTTACGCGTCTTATCATGAGAAACGTATCTACCGCGTAGGTCGAAGGATGGGTGTACAGTATCACTGTAACTTATAGTTCTTTTGTGATCTAAGCAAAAACGTATGTATGTTACATAATTTACTATTCTCTCTTTTACAAACTAGCCAATTTTGGTGTCTTAATATTAACGCATCACTATTTAGTATACAAAGTATTTTAATTACTTCTTTTTATTTTTTGCAGACAATTCTTTATACCTCCCGATAAAAAAACGACAATTATGCTTTGCAATTAATCCTAGTCTTCTTCTACTCAAAAATTACCGATAGCCGTTTATACCAATGCAGTTTTGTAAGAAAATTAATTACGAATAGGAAAATACCAAATCGTACATGAAAATCCGATAATTTACATGAATTACGAAATATTTTTAGAAAACTTCTCTGTAAGTATTGTTCTAAGAAAAAACCATTTGACATATCGACGATTTTTTGGCCAACTGATGTAACCTTCAAAAAATACGAAAATAAGTTAATGATTGGATCTCATTTTAAAGACGACATAACAAGTCTCGGCCAAATGATGTAAATTATAAAAAATAAATTTACCGTTTTTTGGAAGGGAAACATCATTTTATAATGGTTTTAGGTTTAAAAACTCTGACCCGGCCACTTGATGTAAGCCACTATTATATCGACACTTCATACGGATAATTCCGTATCTACAAACGTGAGAAATTACAGGAGTACTTTTCAAAGATTCATAACACAACTCATCATATAATGTTTTTGATAAAAACTGTTTTTACTCTCTCCTGAACAATTTCAATTCTCAGGGTTACCAATTGGTCAAAACGCCGTCGATATTATGGAAACTTTTTCACACTCGTATTTTATTCATATTTCGCATAAGTTATCGGTTTCCCTGAATCATGTACGATAATTTGACATTTTCTATTCATAATTAAATTTCCTACACAACTGTATCGTCATAAGCGGTTTTAGTCAATTTTCGTGTAGAAAAAGAGTAACATGTTGTAAAGCATAATAACCAAACAAACTAACTTTTGAGACACTGTGAATAGTTTACTGAAAACTCTAAAACATGCCAACCGCATTGTCAGCACAGATATGTGATTTACTCTTGACTAAGCGATTATTTGTTATTAATATAAAATAAAAGAAAATGGTAAGCCCCGTAGAATTATTATTTTATTTTTATTACATGCTTTTATAGAGTGGGTAATTCTAAATCCTTAAAAGAGACTCTGAGAATATGCAATATTAGAGCACTTTAGAATAGTAACGACTACACCAGCTGCATTTCTTTTACAACTAAACCTAGATCTAACTACAATACTTTCCGTTGAAATCTTTCTCAAATCTACAGATATTCATTAAGAAGTATTATGGGTGAGCTGATATATGACACACGCAATTTTTGTGTAATATTTGTTGACGTTAACGTGTGTTTATTAAATTATTTATTTTTTATTTTCAGTATTATTCTGGATTGACTAATTTTGGAACAACGCCTCTAATGCTATGAAAAGCATGCAAGTCATTATTTTAATAAAATATATAAATGAAAACAATATCTTATTTAGTTTTCACGTTTTTAATTAGCATATATTTATTGTTGGCAGCAAAATTCATAGGGTTAGTATTCAATACTACCAAAATACGCCCCCTTAAATCCTGTGTCGTGAAGTACATGTATAAGGCTATGGTAAGCTTGGGAAAGATTGATATAATTAATTAAATAAGTATAAAAATGTCGATTACGTGGTGCAGTAGTCAACGTCGTTGGTCTCTTAAATTTCGTCGTTTCATAAATTGATTTTTAAATCGATTTATGGATTTCTGTTCGAAGGCATAGATGTTTGTAAAAATTCTCTCCCACCCATTCGATTCTAATAGCGGGGAGTAACGATAGCGATTATATAACTACGAGTCATGTCCTTATCTCTTTACCCTGTTCAAAAAAATGGGTTGAGAAACTGAGTGAGCAGTTTTCGTAAAAAAATCTGTTGAGGTACCTTAAGTAGGGCCCCATAAGCTCAATATTGGAAGCTGACATGGCTTAAAACAATGTCTGTGTTGTAAATTAATATATTCCGTTACAAATCGATTAAAAATGAATCAAAATTATCCCACTCTATATAAGCCTCAAACCAAAATTACAGCGTTAAGCATGATAGCGTTTCCCGCCTTGGCCACTGCCACTTTCGCGATTCTCTCGACTGACCATTTGCTTTCTGCCAACCTCTGAATAACCTTCGTCAGTGAACTCCGTCATGAAGTTGGTCGGCGATTGGTCCCTATCCTTAGGATGGTCATTCTGCCAAAATATTGGGGACAAAAAACGTATCATTTTAATCTATACACATAATACCACAATCCACAACTAGTTTCTGATACTATCATAACAAATATTTTAGATAGAAACGTCAAATTAGTGCTTTATTTTAATTATAAGTCTACTACATTACAAACATAATTTAATAAGATACATTTAAAACCATATTAGCGACAACTACTGTGTTAATTATTATATATTTTTAAATCTTCTACGTCAGGGGTTCTTAACCCTGTGCTCGCGGGCCCACATGCGCCCGCTACAAAGTATGTAAAAACCCAAATCAAGTCCTATTTTGGTTCCACATATTTGTGTGAATCTTTATTTTCTAACATGAACATAATAGAATTAAAAACCACACATCGACTTACCAAGGCTAACCAACCTTGATGATTGTTTACGATTGGTTTTATCATCTTACATTCTTTCAACTCAACTTTGAGAAATTAATAAGTGAAATATGATATCAAAGATCGCATTAATTGTACTTTTTTTTATTTGGAATGTATTTAATTTGATCTATTTTTTTGTTGTATATATTATATACTATGGACTTTTTATGGTTATTTTATAAACTCTTTGTATTTCACAATATTCTTGTCAAATAAATTGAATTTCAATTTGGTAATAATAATTATTGTAATAAATGAAACACGTAATTCGTAAATCTTGCTTTTTAGCCGGCGTGCGCCCGCCTTTATTGTCGTAAATCTCAAATGCACCCGCTACCGCAATAAGGTTAAGAGCCCCTGATCTTCATTCTACATCTATAACTTATGTGTATGCATTATAATGGTGAAACAAAACACTATTTTTGTATTATCATTCCATTACACTTTGGTGTTTATTTATTATATAAAAATATTCATTTTGCATTTCTGTTACATTATTTTTATTTGAATTTAATTACACGATTTTGAGTATGTGGAAACTATTATCACATTTATGTTCAAAAATATTTGTCTAAATTAGGATACATTAAATGCGATAGAAAGAGTTTAAAGTTTGTTAGTTACATGACGCTTAATTTTTAACAACGCCTCTGTCACAAATTATTGTTACATTGTAACAGTATATACATTGACCCTTTGCTCACGACAGTACAAAAAAGTAACACGTCAAAATAAGTCCCATTAAATATACCAGGGTAAATATTTTACAACATAATCTATCACAGTACCTATTTGGACATATTTTGAACGTATTTTCATCAGTACAATTTTTAGTTCGAAAAAATACCACCACGGCATTAAGCTGTAATTGAGCAGTCAGAGAAATTTGTATTGTAAAAATCGTGATACTTTGAAAGATGCAATATTTACCATGAAACGAGATTTTTAATATTTGTATTATTTAAAATTGTTAAATTTATAATATTTTTTTAAGTCTAAGTATGGCTTGATGTAAAAACGTATAATGTAATTGTGACCTACTGATAAAAAGAGTTCGATTTTTCCCTTCTATTACCTGACGGTACTTATTGATACCAGTAACGTTTCACCAATATGGGGTTTTAGGAAAATTTTGAAAAAAACAGCTATAGCTTTTAAGACACAATATACACGATTTACTAAGAAAGTCTAGAAAAAAAGTTTATTTTTATGTTCAGAGAGCAAAGGGTAAAGCCTCAAGATGTGACGTTATAATATATTATATTAATTATATGGAAAGATGCTTAGTTATTAAATACTTTTTACTAAAGAAAATTATATTCAAATACCATTTAAATAAAATTTAAAATAACTTTTCTGATGCCACAAGCGCAAAAAAAAATTAAGTTTTTTATTTTATGTCACATCTTAGGTTAATTTGGTAATTATAATCATTTGAAACGGTCACGTCCGGTATAACCGATAAATACTAAAATACCGTGAAAAAGATAGCTGAACACTATTCCACCGCGGCACATGACAAAAAAGACATGAATACAATTATATTGACAATATAATAAGACTTAATACTATTTACCAATAATGAAATAAATATGCAAATGAAACTGTTATTTGATAATTAATAATGACGTGTTTAAAAAACCTAAAATCTTAGAAATACTATGAAACAAATTGATATTGAGGTATATAAAATATAAATGCATTAATAAGTATCATAACTAATTAAAACAATGTAGATCTATTGAAAATATCAGCAAATTAATTAATTTGAATATAAAAAAAATATTTTTGAGTGAATCGAATAACAATAATAATTCGTTTTGATGAAAATAAAAAATATTTAGCGCGTTTCCTCTTACAGAAAAGCAGCATAATAGATAATATCTTAAAGTTCAGGCAAATTGCCAAAAACCTGTTCCAAACATATAACAATAGCGTTGCTTTTATAAGTTGGAACATTCCAACACTTTTTTTGAGTACGTGTTAAATAATATTTCATAACAACTGTCAATAATGTGTTATAATTTTCATTGTGTCCATAATATCCTCGATTATAAGACGCGTGTTTTTACTTATTTTGCAATGTGTGAATTCGGGGTGCGTCTTAAAACCGACGGCGTCTTACAATCGCTGTCAAAATTGCAGAAGAAAATATTTCTATTGTCTCGGAAAACAATGATTCAGGAAAATCAGACATTCAATCTGGTGAAGTTTCAGAACCGATGGTAAGAAAGTACACACATAATAAAATGATTTTAAATGGTTTATGTTACTTTATACGCCTTCTTTGTTAAACAAAAAGTTTTAATAATGTTTTTGTAACCGATATTTAAAAATAGGGGTTTGTTATATATTTGAGGGAATACAGTAAATTTAGGTGGGTGTTATAAAACAAATTGAATATATTATATATTAAAATCCAAACGAGTATTTCGAGCTATATTTTTTACACCCCGTTTGCTTATTAGGTTGAGCTTTTTATCCATTATAAGATGTTACATAGGTATCTTTTCAGCCACGGCAAAGAGAAATTCAATGCACTAATCTAGAGAAAATCTTAAAACTAAAAGCAAATAAACATCTAAATACTATGTTTTCCTGAGATTGACAGCTAATTTCTTTAGCTGAGAATATAATATTATTTAAATTCTACAAAATAATTAAGCATTATTATTAATATCAAATATTTCAGAATTTTCTCTCTGTTAGTTGTAGTTGTAAAGTGTTGAAGTTATACGAAATCTTCAGTAATTTATTGCATTTTCTAAAATAGTTTTGAACGGCTAGCCGCTGCTTACAAAATGATTCAGATTTGTTGTTATTCTCAGAGTAAATAAGTGATATTACATATCTATAATTTCAAAACAGCAATTGAAAATTAGTTATCTGTTTTACAAAAAAAGTAATTCATTATAAATTTTATTTCATCAATGGTACTTAGGTGTAAAACATTTATATAAAAACGATTATCAATCTATTTACAAACTGTCCGCTTAAAGACTCTTCATAATAAGTAAATCTTAATATAATACATTTATTTACCATACTTGCATTTTAAAAATTGCTTGACAATAGCAAGATATATCTGATTTTTATAAATAATCACAATTCAAAGTACTTATTCCATAAATTTACAATACATTGAGGGTCGGTTATGCTCATCAAATGAACATTTTCAACTCAAGAATGAACACAATAATTGAACAAGGCATATTTATCCAAATCACTAATGATTATCAAAAGGCTCGTACAGCAATATAAAATTCAAATCAACGAAAATTAAATAATTCGTTTAATAATCTGTAAATTAGTTTCAAAATCATCAACGAATAATTGTTTTGTATGTTTTAGGTCAGTAATGAATAATTTGTATTTTATAAATGAAGTGGAATTATCTTATTGTACACAACACACAACTGCATTCTAAATCTTACTGTTATAGAACAACGTGATTTTAAGAAGGGATATTTACATCTCAAAGAAAACATTGTTTTATGTGGAAAGCTGATTAACTAAATAGAAGTTCTTATTTCGAAATTTGAAATCGAATCGTTATCCAAAATGGCCACGCTACCGATGTTTATCTCGATGCGTACCGAAAAATGCAAATAATGCGTTCGTTATGAAATAATATGTAATTTTTGGCGGTGGAAACGGGTGGCTTGGCTACCGGCCACCACCCGTTTTGTCATTTCTCATTCTTTCTTTTCGTTTTGCATGTCGCTACTGCTGTGACCACACCGGTGTTGTAAATTATTATGTTCGTTCACAAATATTACAAAAGAGATGCCCCTAGAATTCACTGTCATAAAAAAGTAACCTGATTGCAACGGTTAATTAGTTTTACAACATTTATACATACAGAAAATCTTGTACAACTGATAGTATAATATTTGCGGTAAGTTTACTAATTACCTGTCAAACTAAATTTAAGTTTTATAAATTTTCGTTTCGATTTGAAACTTTTCAACGCTTTTGTTCATTATAAATTAACAATCAGTATTCGGAAGGGTTTTTATTACTTATTTTTCCCACTTAAGGTCTAATAATCCAGAATACACAAGTCGAAAACAGTTTGTAGCAAACCTAGGAATGAAATAAAAAGAAAATTGAGCAAGAAAAAAAATAGTTATGAAAAAATAAATAAGATGAAGTTTATTAAGGTTTTTCCAGATATTCAAATGCATATCGGATGATAAGTTAACCAGATATGATAACTTATAAAATTCAAATTGACAACTTCGTTATTCCACTGGCTGCGTCACCAGTTGTGACACATATTTAATAAAGTCCAAAGATTAATAAAATCGCTTCAATCTGTCATGTCTTTGCTGTTTAATTTGTCGTATGTGAGTTTTTTGGTGAAAATGAGTTATAAATGTAGTTCGATGCGTACATTTTTTCTTCACATTCTAGAATATGTCTCATTTAAAAATAATGAATAAATTAAAAAAAATGGTGAAATTAAATATACACTATGTTATATAATAATAAGTCCTAGGTATATGAGACATTGTTACATTAAACTAATCTGAGAGTGATTCAGTTTTAATTTGAATTCGTTATTAGGTTTTGTAATTTATCTCGAAAAGTACTTTTAGTCATATATGACGAATTAAATGTGTAGCGACGATGTACAATATTATGCTATTCATGTTTTAGTCACTTGGATAATACAATATCCCCAGTCTTGACTCTGAAAACCCATTTTTTGATGATAACTTCAAGCTTTTAAATGAAATGTAATTTTAAATATTATGCAGTTCTTATTGATTGTGTGAAGTTAGCAACACATTCAACCGATGCAGGAGTACATTTTAAAGTGTCACGAATTCGCCATTTGATTCAGAGGTGTACGCATGCTATTTCCTGTGTTACTTTAAATTAAATTCAGCGTATGGTAGTAGTAAGTCCGCGACTAATTCGCCCGTTATTCGAAGGTCTCACAACTTTACGCTAATAATAAATACGAGCTTCTCCTCGTCAACGTTCAATCAAAAGTTTAGAGAAAGTTTTCAAGCGGAGAAAACGTGGAGGTGTTTTTTTATCTCACGCATACCAGAGTTAAAGAATACATTTTAAAAGATACAACGACAGAACTTACGCAAACCCACTAATATGTTTCAATATATAAAGGGACGTTTATAACTGACACCACACGATTATTATATGTATGAATATTTTATTGGGTAGACTCCGTGTTGTGGTTGATGCTTATCAACTGACGTTTCAACCGTTACAGATTTCAACTAAAGGCGAATTTTGAATTTAAAGGAGAGAGATTTTAAGCAATGAATTTGCCTCATGATAGTTTACATAAATTTTCAAATGAAATACAGCTATCCGGCTATACCGAAATGAAAGGTAATATTCTAGTGAACCATTTTTTGGGCATAACCTGTCAACTGTAATATTTTGAATTTATAGAAAAGCGATTTTAAGCATTGAATTTGCCTCACATTCGTTTACATAAATATCATCGTATAACAATTGCTTTCTCAGCATTTTAAAATGAAATACAGGTATCAGGCTATATCCAAATGAAAGATAATACTCTAGTGAACCAATTTTGGGCATAACTGTAATATTTTGAATTCACAGGAGAGCTATTTTAAACATAGAATTTGCTCCATGTTCGTTTACATATTATCATAATTATTAACCATGCAGTTTTGAGCATTTTGAAATGACATAAAGGTGTCAACAAATGAAAGATAATCAACCCAATTTTTACTGTCACAAAATAACCAAAAAAGCAGTTATCAGGTTATGCCCACAAGACCGTATATATTACTATAAGTATTTCTAAGAGCAACGTTTGTAAACATAACTATACAGTAATATTACATTCCCGAAGAGGAAACTTTCTTATCCTTCCCAATATAATATTCATAGATTTCATAAAAAAAGTTCATTAAGCGCAAGATTATACAAGATTTTAAAAATAGTTTTGATCAAATGAATTCCGCGTATTTTTTTAGAAGATAGAGATTCCAATGGAAAAAGTTTGATAACAATAACTGAAAATATTTTTGCAGGTGTATTATTGAAATAAATTATTGATATTACGAATGCTAGTATAATGAAGGCCTAAATTCTCCGCAAAGACTTCGATAAATTCTTCAATTCAAAAACAGCGATTCGAATACATTGCCAAAATAAACAGCGAGCTTCCTTTGTTTTAAAACAATGGCCGCACACACTCGGAAAATCAGCTAAATCTAAATTAAACGTATCAACATCAAACTAACACGTCGCAGCTGGTTTAGAATACTGTAACGACATAGATATTACATATTATATCGCAGGGCCAATGCAAAACGTTGACTTCTCCCCATCAAATGAATTCAGATATTAAGAGGTAATGAAAGTAATTCTTGAATAACTATTTTTACAACCTATTAATTGGGGACGGAATGAACATTTGGACTCATAATGGAGCATTTTAATAGGCAACTGATCTTAAGTCAGTAGCTCAACATTTCGTTTTAGTGAGGAAAAAAAATTTAACATACATTTGTTGACATATTATATAATAGGACTTTGAACAGTTATTTTTTTCATTCTGGTTCAAGTAAAAAAATATATATCGGTTCGTTTTCAGTTTTTGGTTCAACTCGTAGTGATTAATTTTTAAATGTTTTTATTTGTAGTAAAAACTACCATAATTTAGAACATTTTATGGTACTTGTATGATAAGCCATCTCTACGCTTCGAAACCAATGGTTATGCTGCAACACACGCCCGTAGCCATAATTTTTTAAATAATATATTACAAAGATTATATAAACCGATTTTTTCAGTTCGATTCTGGTTTTCGTCCCGGTTCGAATCCCTGATTTATAATAGGAATATCAAAATAATGAGTGTCTATCTGGAGTTCGTAGATCCGAACCTATCACCATGGAACTAAGTAGAACTAACACCCTAAATCATTACGGCTTGGCTCCGGCGACCGTAATCTATTTTTCCATATACTTATCTATAGTTATTAGTAACTATGATGTCATTAGACTGGGTAACGTTAGGGGAATAATTATAAAAGTTTATTGCTTTCCGATAAAAAGCTTTGTTTTTTTTAACTTTATTTATTTTACACTAAGATATTTATTATACTTACCATTAAAAAAAGTTTCGTCATAGATCGGTAGATTCTAAGCTTACACCACTGTCCTTTCAACGTTTCAAATGATTGCGGGTAAAAGACATGTAGAACATTATTTTAAAATATATAATGATTAAAAAAAAAGTTTTAATCGGTTGATACCAAGTATGTTAATTCCAGTAATCTAAATGAACACGGGGCTGTTAATCAGGAGATACTTATGGGTCCAGTTTACGAGTTCCGCCAGCTCTGTTTGCATTGTATTTTGTACGTTTTTTCGTGTACGGGATTAGATCTTTGGCTTTCGGCCAGGCACTGGCGTGATATTGCCACTCACCCACATCGTCCGATGGATAGCAAATTCGAATCTGTATAAAACAACTTATTTTGCTGAAATACTGCTGTTTCTCAGAGACGTTATTTGAGAGGGGGAGGTGGGAAATGCAGCCAAATGAATTTAAAGAAACATGTGTTTATACTTGTGCACTACATATAGGCAACGTAAAAAATAACACCTGACAACTTTTGAAATGACCTCTCTGGTTTTTCTTTTACATTACTTGGATTCACAGACTAAATGTGTGCCTTCCTTTTTAAAATCGGTTGCGTGGTGGTCAAAGTCGTTGGCTTCGGTTACAGATGTCTAGATTTACCGATTTCTGTTAGTAGGCATGGATGTTTATGATGTCTAGAATTCCACCCATCCTATCCTAAAATTAGGGCGTAGCGAGAATGATTAGCTAACCAATAGTCTTAGCACTATCCTTATATTTCTTCTCTCATCGTAAAAGAGAGGTTGAGCAACTGAGCTACAAGCGGTTCTCGTAGAAAAACTTTTGTTGAGATACCTCCATTGCTCCACATTGAGAGCGTACATGGCATGTACTTGGCTTCCCAGAGTAAAGGTGTCTCTTCCTTTCAAAACTGCTACATCTGCTTACATGTAATATTCTTAAATTTGTAATTTTATCATGATTTACTTCAGCAGCCAAATATCTGTCAATAGTTATGTGCAGGTAAATTATTGAACGTGCCATCTCTGGCACACGTGCTCTAGGTTCGCTACCCCTGGACTAGGTCATGATTAGAGACGTAATTTTTCAACGCTAGTTAAGCGCATTGTAATTTCTTATCATAAACACAATGCTAGACATAAATGCATCAATAAAATTATTATTAATGTTAAAAAGCTTCCTGAATTAAAATAAACGTATTAAAATATCAATCTAAGATGGCGGATGTGCATCAGCTGTTCGGTTTCTTTTCAAATCGCGGGAATAATTATTTGAATTTAGAATTATTAAGTTCAGTGGACCAGGCAATCGCTATTAATCTGTCAGCGACCTGTTTCAACAGCAGCTCGCATTCATTTTCTGACGCCCAATAAAACTAAACGCAGAACTGATTCGACCCAATTATTATAATTCGTAGACTTTTCTATTTTACAAGATGTTATTTTATTGCCAGTAGAGAAAAAGAATTTTGAACATGGCTTCGCTTTTATAACGGATTTGATTCAAACAGAAGGTCGTTGAATTTATTTAAAAATATATACAAGTAGAATTTTACGAAATGTGATTCTTCCGGGGTTATTGGCATGACGGTGTCTCGTCAACATTATAATATACATACAGTTTGTATAAAAGAACATATTCTTAAAAACTTGATTACTAGCAATATATGAAATTGTTTTATATAAATATGTTTATAATACTATAAACTGTATACTTTATTATTTTATATACCTACTATTAGTCTGCAAAGGCCAGGCTTGACCTGTGGGTCTTTACCCAGCCCGGCCCGTTTCTGGGTTCGAGCGGGTAAAGACAAATGCGATTCGGGATCGGGTAAGGAATTTACTTTCCAAAAGATATTTCGGACTATATTCCGATCATGGCGCACGAGTCAGTCAATACTACTCATAAAAAAAAGGTTATATAATTTATTTCAAATTTTATATTCAACGTTGGAAACATTACAATCTATTGTTTAAAAGTTATGGCGTCATTATAAATATTCTGCGGGAACATGAATATGACAAACCCATACATTTGAGTGAGGTAATTGAAGCTACATATGAAACAATGCTTTCATTATTAACGAATGACTAATAAATAGTTTGTTATTCGTTACATAGTACACTAAAAAGTGTGTATATTATTCAATGGCTTTTTTCCATTGATTCTAGATGGTTGGCAGTTCGCTGTGTCAGAAAATTCAATATCACAAATTGATTTGATTAAAATGAGTTCCAACGATATTGTATTTAAAAAAAATTGATTTTATATCGAGCTGAGAAAAATAGACCCGGGTTTGGGTAACAAGTGCGATATTACGACCCGGGTCGGGCCGAGTCTGAAAGAGCCAGGCTCGAGTCGAGTAGTTTTACCAACATTCTGCCCGTGGAGACCTCTAATATAATACCTAAACTATAAGCTCACAATTATATTTTTAATTCATGTACGCTTCGAATGTGCAGATAATATTATGATATTGTAATAGAGTCGTAGGTCAAGTAGCTTAACTTCTCTTCTTCTAACTTAGTAGGTAAGAAAAGAAAGATGGCGCTAGGAAAGGAGTTAGGGTAAAGGTTCGTTTTCGTGGACATTGTCTATAAATGATTTTTTTTCACCAAACACTGCGCGAAATGATGATAATTAGGTGAGAATAGTCTTTTATTAATCTAAATATGCCCAATAACGACGAAAGGAAGCATTATAAGACTGGTTTATCGCGTAATAGTTACATATGTCAAACTTTATTTTTTCAGCCATGTTGGAAAAAAAATCAGAATTGCCAACCTAAAATCCAAACATATTCATGTGTGCATGAAACCAATAAGATACTAAATTAATATTCAACTATCTTTATTTTACGTATCTGGTTTTAGTCTGCCGGCGATATTCAACGTAAAATTCGATGCTTACGATTAAATTATGTATTTAAATGTGTTATAATATATTATTGTTATTAACTTTTATACTCTCAAACATTAACATGGCTGAAAAAAGAAAGTTTGACATATGCAACTATTACGCGATGAACCAGTTTTATAATGCTTCATTTCGTGGTTATTGAGCATATTTAGCTTGATAAAAGACTATTCTAACTTATATAAAGACTATTCTAACCTATATATTATCATTTCGCGCAGTGTTAGGTGAAAAAAAAGCATTTTTAGACAATGTCCACAAAAACGAACCTTTACCGGAGTTAGTTAGTTATCTAATCGCATTATTTATGATAGGACATGAGGTGCGTGTTGAAGATGATAACTTAATATACATACATCCTTTTTGAATAGATGTTTGAATCAAATTTGGATTATTGAGATTTTGTACACTTCCATGTATTTTGTCACTAACGACCCGGGTTTCGCCTTTCGGCATCTTCAGTCATTACAATACAGTGATTGCCAACATTTCTATGTGGGTAAAACCACACGTACATTAAATATAAGGGTATCAGAACATTTAGCTGCCTTTAGATTACAAAAAGAAACTTCGACATTCGCAAATCATTTGCTATCGGAGAACCATATGTTTAATGCGGATGATGGGGTTAAATTATTGCATCAAAACATGGGGGATCATAAATTATTTTATCAAGAAATTTTGGAAATCAATAGAGCCCAGTTAAATTCCTTGCCAATTCTGAACGAACAGCTGAACCTCCCAAATTCTCCGTTGCTGTATCCTATACGTTGAAACACCTAACAGATATCACAGAATGTGGAATGATTGTATATATTTATCCTTTCGTCGAATTGTGTCCCGTCGAAACCCACAATGCTATTATAATTGTAAAATCACTGGTAATTCCAATAGTAGTTAGAAAGCGGCAATTCGCCACTCTGTTAATATGTTGTTTACAAAATAAGGATTAAGGCGATTCTCGAAATGTTAACTCAGGTATCAGTGTGGATCCTAGACGTATAATATTTTATGGCTTACAATTGAATGCACTTTTGTTTAGATGATATTCACTTTCGTAAAGATAGTTTTTACTTATAACAAATACATTCCACAAAAAACAAATTATTTCACTAAAAATAAAGTGATGCCACATAATAAAATATATTTAAGCATTGAAGAAATATGTTGCACTTACGAAAAAATATTATCACATAGACATAATAGTTTTCACTCAATATAAATACTCACACTTTGAAATCGATAGTTTCACAACGCTGTAATGAAATGTCACTTATTCCAACATAAAAGATTTTCCACCATAGACTAGTTTACTTGTCGCAACTCTATATTTAGGCCACCTGTATTGTCTTTGCTCCACGCATTAGAATTTATTCACTAGTATATTATAAGAGTGTTATTTATGAAGAAGCAGGGTTCTAAGTGGACATGCAACATGTTAATATAATTTATTTCAATATCCATATCATACAAAATTAAAATAATCCGTTTCAAAGTCAAGCTATCAAAAATAGTCTGTGGTACTTTGTTAAAAGAATCCGTTTCGAAGTGAAAACTATTAAAACCAAAGTTTGGGTGTACTAAGTTAATACTATCTTTTACAAAGTGCAAACTATCGAAGTAAAATTTCAAGTGTACCAAGTGAATACTAGCTTACACAAAGCGCAAACTATCGAAACAAAAGTTCAAGTGTACCAAGTGAATACTACCTAACACAAAGTGCAATTATTTATAACCCATATTTTATCTCGTAAATAATATTTGTCGTATTTGTATCTTCTATATAAACGTTAAACACTGTTTACTGTCTGTCAGTTCGAGTCCATTCGTGCGCTCGAATGCCTAAAGATGCCGAAAGGCGAAACCCGGGTCGTTAGTGACAAAATACATGGATGTTTACAAAATCTCAATAATCCAAATATGATATTGAAATTCCATCAAGCACCCTCACCCAATTAGATGTTTGAATGTTTCTCATTTGAGCATTCTTTGGGAATATGTTTAGAGTGGCAAATCTATGTGACGTAAAATAATCTGTCTGCAGTAAAATGCCGGTACTGCAGGAAAGTATACAACGCTATTGAACGTTCATCACATTCGCAGAGACGGATTGCCCCATAAGGGGGGCATGAGGCGCGCGCTTGGACCTACAAATCTTAGGGGCCTCAAAAATAACTCGTATAATAATTACACAACCCATCTATTTTCGATTCAGTTTTCAACATTTATTTTTGTTTTACATGTATTTAATCAATGAAATTGCAACAATGGTTTTCATTGAAAAAATAATTGGTTAAATGTTTTTCAATGTATGCTTTTATTGGAACGCCTTCGATATTAATAATAATTACATATTTGCGCATAACAGAGAATACAGATATAGAAGAATTTTATTTACGTACGTCATTAGAAAATGTGGTATACATTTTGCGACACTTATTTGCTATCAGCAAAACAGGGCCTTCAAATTATATTGCGTCTATGACCTTTCAATGCTTAATCCGCCTCTACAAATTCGGACGTTGTTTTCAAATCACTGTACGATGATAATCCATTGACTTTTCAATTCATTTACGGTGTTTTGTTGAAAGTCATGGATGTATGTGATGTTTACACTCTCTCTCACATATTCAATCGCGAAAAACGTAGTAAAACAACTATCCCTGTGCTAGCCCCGTTCAACTCATCTCAACTCAACAACAGTTACTCTAAAAATAGAACACAATTTGTTTGTACTAATTCGCTCATCACGAGCATTATAAGCTGAAGAAATATGAATATAAAATTGAATGTTAACAATTAAAATGTATATAAAACAGTTGTTTCATGAACTACGAAAATAATTTACAAGTAATCAAACAAACTATATACAAACGAAAATAAATAAACTACAATTAAAATGTTAAGTACCTCTTACTAAATACTAATCTGAAAACAATACAGTATGTAATCTGGGATCTGGGCTAGATGAAAGAGAAAATTTTCTGTTTATCCAAATAATATATTATCGTTTCTATTTCGAAACGATTTTGAAACCAGGTATTTCCACGACTTGAAACAGTTTCTTTTTACTGAGTGTAAAATTTTTCATTTTCAGTTCTTCCCATCGGAATATGCATTTGCGACAGGCTCTGATGCCGAGAGTCACATGCCGAGTCTTTGACATCCGATCCGATCAGGTGATTGATATTAACATTAAAAATTATTTCTGTTAACAGTATGTAATGTGTAATTTAAGTATAATTTAAGACATCGACTGAGGGTGCTTGATGGAATTTCAATATTAAATTTGGATTATTGAGATTTTGTACACTTCCATGTATTTTGTCACTAACGACCCAGGTTTCGCCTTTCGGCATCTTCAGACATTCAAGCACACGAATGGACTCGAACTGAGAGACAGTAAACAGTGTCTAACGCTTATATAGAAGATACAAATGCGACAAATATCATTTACGAGGCAATACATTATACGTCTGAGAGCCACACCGATACCTGAGTTAAAATTTCGGAAATCGCCCTAATCCTTATTTTGTAAACACCATATTAACAGAGTGGCGAATTGCCGCTTTTCAACTTTTTTTTAGAAATACCAGTGATTTTACAATTATAATAGTATTGTGGGTTTTGACGGGATGTAATTCGACGAATGGGTAAATATATACAATCATTCCACATTTAGTGACATCTGTTAGGTGTTTCAACGTATCGGATATAATAGCGGAGAATTAGGAAGGTTCAGCTGCTCATATCATATCAAGTAGAGGGATATGTCTTCTAAAGCCAGCCTATATACTCTTTTTATGATTGGCAGTAATGCATTCCAAGTCTCGTTGTTCATCTTTTCGTCCCTTATTTTGATATAATTAAATGCTGTACAAGGGCTTTTGATTCCGGTGCTGTTGGATTCCGTAATAGCAATATCATTGTTTTGATTTTAGGAACTAGCGATGTACTCTCACGACAACATTATTTGCGGTATAACATCGGTTGCCTTTTCCCGAAGTGGGAGACTAGTCCTCGCTGGATATGACGATTTCAACTGCAGCCTTTGGGATTCAATGAAGACATCAAGGAATGGTGAGTACATATATTCTTTTCACTATCGTGTCAAAATCCGTCATTATAATGTGTACTTATTTTCGATTAATACAACCAGTTCCGTAATATTTCGTTATTCATATGGGTTGACTGTTGTTCTGTTATAATAAAACCGCACCCGTATTGAAATTGAAATACTGAATGTCTTAAGTAGCTAGTACGTCGGAACTGTGTGTCCATTGCATAACATTTTATTTTATTATACACAGCGAACTGCGAACGCTTAGGTCATGACAAAATGTCATACCTACATGTGATATGTGATAATAATGAAACGTCTACAGAGCGGTCTGGGCTATTATATATAAGATTTTCCTTTTTTTTTTAAATAAAACGCAATTTGTTTGCACTACTTTTACATGTTTATAATGATAAGGACCGGTTTCGCTCGTCACGAGCATTATCAACTGCTTTAAATGGTTCACTAATTTGTTTGTAAAAAATCCCAATCTACTATTTTACTTAGTGAATATTTACGCATTAGTTAAAATTTCCGACACTATGTTACTATTTATTACATTACCGCTAAAAAAATATATTAATAATTAATTTTAATGTATTGTATGGAATTCGACTTACGACCAAAGTTCAGGAACGTATCTCGGTCGTAAGTTGAGAAAAACCTGTATTCCAAATGCTCCTTAATGTTTATTGGTTCAGTGTGCCTAAAAATTGATTCTAATTTTAGTATGGCAAGGAAATCCATTAAGCTTTATAAATTCACCACTAGAGTGAAACATATTCAAAGCTGTTCTCATAAAACAAATTCGAACACTTCACACATCGTCATAATTCTCACGTATTCCATATTTTTTTTCTTCGGCTATTACTCACTTTGGGTACACAATTAAAAACACAGATGAAATATGGAAGCGGCGAACATCAACAGGTGTGTGTGTGGTTTGTGAAAGAAACGTGTAGTCAAATTAATTCGTACATATTTATTTTTATTCCTCCCGCGACACACTCACCCACAAATGTCGTTTATTTGGATCGTACAAAATGACTGTGACAAAAGACGTGTGATGGAACCACATCTCCGCGATGACTGTTGTTTTATTTTTGTTTATTCTGCCATGCGGAAAGCTATAATCACTTTGTATGTAAGATGTTTTTTGGGGTTAAACTAACATCGAGAGGAAGTCGTATCCATATTGTAAATTTCAACTGCTGAAAGCAGTGTTTCTTTGGAATCAAAACACAAAACCGTTTTATTGATTGAATTGGCATTTACTTGGCAGAACTCTATTATAATAGGAAGCCATATCAAAGTATTCAGTTCTATAACATTTTGTTTTCGGAATTTCAGGATATCTATATTTTTTTAATTTAAGATATCGAATGAGAGTTGGATAGATATCTATATCCTTCAAATCACTGTGAACACTGATAATTTAAGACATCGGCTGAAGTTGCTTGATGAATTTGTCTTTTGATTTTTGTTTGACTCATTAAATTATTCTTTTTATAATTTAAGACATCGACTGAGGGTGCTTGATGGAATTTCAATATCAAACTTGAATTATTGAGATTTTGTACCCTTCCATGTATTTTGTCACTAACGACCCGGGTTTCGCCTTTCCTTCCTTACCAATTCTGAATGAGCAGCTGAACCTTCCTAATTCTCCGTTATTATATCCTATACGTTGAAACACCTAACAGATGTCACTAAACGTGGGATGATTGTATATATTTACCCTTTCGTCGAATTGCATCCCGTCGAAACCCACAAAGCTATTATAATTGTAAAATCACTGGTAATTCCAAAAGAAGTTGGAAAGCGGCAATTTGCTACTCTGTTAATGTGGTGTTTACGAAATAAGGATTAAGGCGATTCTCGAAATTTTAACTCAGGTATCAGTGTGGCTCTCAGACGTATAATATCTGTCGTATTTGTATCTTCTATATAAACGTTAGACACTGTTTACTGTCTGTCAGTTCGAGTCCATTCGTGTGCTCGAATGCCTGACGATGCCGAAAGGTGAAACCCGGGTCGTTAGTGACAAAATACATGGAAGTGTACAAAATCTCAATAATCCAAGTTTTATTCTTTTTATGTTATTTTTGGGAAGACTGTAATGCAGATTCAGCTGATTCGCTAGCTGAGTATTCGGAAGTGTCATGTCATGATAATCGAATTAGAAAAGAATTAGGTCACTCGACAAACTCGCGGAGAATAGGGGATTTAGCACGTTTAGACGGATCAAGAAATTTCGATGGATTTCGACAACAGTAGAACACTAGAAGCTTCTAAAATATCAGCGCATAACACATCCTAGGCCATAATGATTGATTACTATATAAACCTGATATTCCCAAAGGTATTTAACACACCACCGTTTTTTTTTCAAAAAAATACTAATCACCTCCATGGAAATCATTATTTAAACCAGTGGTCTTCACCCTTATTCTTAACGCCTACTAGTGGGCGGTGAGAAATTTACAGAATTATCACATGTGAAAGAAGATATAACTTATGAAGAAATCGGAAGATTTAGTCGCAATATTAATAAACTGAAACGTGATATGGAAAAACGATTCCAAGATATTTTGAATTTGAAGGTATATAATTGAATGATAAATCATTTTGCTGAAAATTTAGATGATGGAAGAACTACTAGAACTACTAGAACCCAAAAACTATGGCAAAATAGAACAACGTCTGCTTTATATCAAACAATATTAAGTCTCACAGCATCAGGCTCAAGCTTCTCATTAAACATTAAATATAATTTAAAAAATGATAATAATAAAGTTCATGTTTTTCAATACACACTATTTCTTTAATATTATGTTAATATACTCTTTCTACAATAAGTTTTTCTTTAAATACTTCATATTATAGAAATGATTGCATCCTTACACTGGTTTGAATCACTTTGATATTGATGGGAGGTAAGGAAATTTTAGTACAAAAAAATATGCAAAAATGGGCGGTAGGTATGAAAAGGTTGACGACTCTGCAATAAAGTCAACGTCATTGGATTTGGTTACGGATTTCACGGGCTTCAATCCCAGTACATGCAGTTTCATAAATTGATTTTCAAACGATGGATGTTTGTGGTGTCTAAAATTCTCTCCCATCCATCCGATCATTAAAAAGGGACGTAGCGAAAGTGACTAGCTAACCACTAGTCCTGTCCTAGGCCTTATGCTTATATCCTTACTCTCGTCGAAAAAGAGAGGTTGAGAAACTAAGCAACGTCAATTGAGATACCTCAATTAGGCCATATTGTGCTCCACACTGGGAGCAAACATGATTTAAAAAAAAGACACTTTGGTGATTGAAATTTTATTCTATTCTTTCTTTATGCCGCCCCTTTATATCACATTTAGAAAGGAAAAAGGTCGTAACGTATATTGTGTATAACCAGGGCTTTTTTTTTTAGAAAAAAAGGTGCCGGAACTCACTTCTTGTCAAGCTTTTTGCTATAGAAAATTATCTACAAGTATCATTTAAATAAAATTTAAGGCAGCTTTCCCATGCCACGAAGCACATAAAAAACATTTTTTTTGTTTTAGAAATGTAAAGTTGTTAATTTTGACAAAGAATTATATGCAAGCGGGAGAATTGTTTCGTCTAATTTATTAAAATAAAAATACCGTGAAAAAAGGTCCCGGAACGCCGTTCCACCGCGTTACATGGCAAAAAAAGCCCTGTGTATAACCAACACAAATCGTGTATTAAGTCGTATATATTGTGATTATCGAAAAAAAATAGACGGAAAAAACTGAGGATTACGTATTTTTACATTTCTACAGTCGATATATATTCAGTGCTTCCTATCTGAAGCATGCATCTGAAGCTATCTCCAAATCATGAATCATTTCACTGCCCTTCATGGCGATATCGCCCACTTTGGGAGATATATTTATTCATTGTGGAATACACTTGGGTCTCGTATAACACGGTCATATGGCTCCACAAAAACGTCGTGTTATATAAATCCGTGCTATACGAGACTTGAAGTTTATACAAAATTAGTGTATGCGTTCCAAAAATATATCGAAGTTTGTTAATATCCTTTACTTTATTTAATAAACAATCGAAAAATATGCATTTACGTATGTATTGAAAAAAACTTTAATAGCGTATAATAGAGCATTCATTCATCATCGCTATCACTTACAATTCTATATGTTCGAATCTTTTTCGGTTCGGTTAGAGATCGGTTGTGAGTTTTCATTATCGGAGGACTCTGGAGTATTTTTGGATTCAGGCTTTAAAAATTCTGTAATAAGCGATTGTTTGCTTTTAGCGTATCAATCTTCACGTGTTTCAAGATAAGGGGTCAAGATCTGTTGTAATTCCCTCTTAAACTTCAAACTTTTTTGCGTTATAGGATCATTTTCCATCAAAAAAATGCTGAAACCGTGTTATATAAATCGTGTTGTACGAAAATATTTCACAATTCATCAACATTGCCATATAAAAAAACGTGTTATACGAGGCCAAAGTGTATTTCAGTAGATGTTGCTTTGGTGAAGATTGCAATAATACTACTAATATGCAGAATTTTTTTTAGAAAATTTATTGATATAAGAATGAGTTTGGAATGACCAATCTCTATGGGTCCGGTTTTAAGGATCGGATAGATATAAAAAAACTCAAATTTTCACATGGCGAATCATACTAGAATTATAAATTGAATTAATTCATAATATTATTATGTCTTAATTGGAGTGAATGATGACTTTAATAGATAGTAATCAAATGCTCTTTCTTTCCGTCGTTATTATGACCATTTTTTATAATCCTGTAAGCGTCTCGTAAGCCAAACGGAAAACATTCACAGCTGTCGAGATCATTTTGATAAAAATACATCTCACAATTATGTTTCCTTCTCATTCAGACGCGAGAATGAATGCCAGAAACAGCTGTTTAATAAGCATTGGTAATTTTCCCGCCACAGATAATAATTTGACAAACACCACGTGTTTAATAAAATTGTTGTTAACACTTAGGTGGTGGTTTTCCATTATTGTATCATAGACAATATTGAAAAAATGCTACATTTCAATAGAACCCTCGATATAATCGACTAATATAGACAATGAAGTATCCGTTATAAAGTAAGTTTTCCCAGCGCGTTTTCTTTTTAAGGAAATTACCAAAACATGTACAAGGCCGCAGTTGTCACAAATGATAAAAAATATAATGTCATTTAAACGAATTATGGCTGTGGGTTAACCCACGTCAAATCATAGACCATCACGCGTTGAAACGTCTGCAACTGTGTGATAACGTACTAAACGTGTATTTTAATTTATTGTGAATGATCTTTGATTGTTTTAATCATTATTCATTTTATATTCTCTGAAATCTTCGTCAAATATTTCAATTATAATTATCATAAACAGTTATCTAAAGATCGACCATTATATCGCGACCGCCAGCAGAATTTGGAACTAAAGTAATCAATACTGTGAAAATAACTACGATATGAAAATAATGTCAATGCTTAAAAAACAATTCGTGGCAATGAGCAGAAAGTTTTGTCACTTCTGTGAAAACTGAAAGTTTCGAAAAGAAGTGATAAATAACTGCCATCAGTAGACAAGAATTTGTTGATAAGTCCTAATTAATTTGTACATAACATGACATGTTTTATTTTTTATATCAATTTCAAATTAGACAATAAAATATAATAATATGTAATACTTAGATATATATAACTCTCTTTGGGAATTGATGTCAAAAGCTTTTCACTGTGGCAATCAGTAAGTAAACTAATGAATGCACCCGCTTAATATATAATGTTTGTTCACTTTCGTAAATATTTATAGTACAAACGTTGTTCGTACAAATTAATTATAAATAGCGATCAATTTAAACTGTGGAACGGGTATGAGAGAAAAGGGACGAAAATAGCCATCTAACTTTAATACTTTCGTCATAGATAAAAAACCAAAACAAATATTCCAATCAGTGAAACATAAACCGTTTATTAAACCTTTGTTTTTTTTTTCCAGCTTCTTATTAATTATTTTGACTCACGATGATATCTTTTCAATGTATTCGGCGGTAACTTTGTGGAAATTCATTGTTAATATAAAATTTAAATTGATAACTTTGTTGTCCCACTGGCTGTGTTACTAAGTGTAAATAAATCTTCGTGTTAGTCTGAAGATACTTCTTAAAGAAGCGAAAACGGTGTCACATTCAGTAACACATCCAGTGGAACAACAAAGTTATCAACATTAATTTTATAGCATCATATCGTTTAACGAATATAAATTGCTATGGTTGAAGTAACAATTTATGTTACATTAGTTAGAATTTAACCGTTTCTCGAAAGATGTATTTTTAAATATGACTGCAGAAAACAACTCGATGAAAATCAATTATTACTGTCATACCTATCCGAACGGTAACAATTATTTATATATATTATTATATATTATTATAATAATCATTCTATAAGATTTATAAACATTGCTCGAGGTGATCGACAGTAAAAAAAAACATTCTCGGTGCTTGATAAAGTAACTTTGCACGACTATTAATACGCTCTTTGCAAGCTATAGAATTGACCAACCTGATCTTTGGTGTAAGGCGAAGAAAGCTGGACTTAAATAATTGGTAAAATAAAAAAGTGAATATCTAATTCACTATTGGTCAATAAGATATCAACAAAAACCTTGGCCCATAACAACAAAAATATTATTTGATGGAGTAGTCTACGTTTGTGATGCATCAATTCATTTGTAAAATAGTTTTTAATTTGTTTCTTTCATCTCTGTTTTATGTGAGATGTTCCAAATTAAACATAGATTTATTTAATATCCAGTTCCGCTGATTTCTCTGTTAATATTTTGCTGTTTCCGTTAGGTTCCTAAATGTCATCAATGTCCGGCGACGTATAACTATTTTAATTAACGCATTTAAATTATTTTACATTATACAGTATGTAAATGTCTCTTTTTTCATATCGGTAAGCTAGAAGTATTTAAAATAATTAATTATTTTCCTACATTAAATACTTAAATCAATTTTAACCATAGTACTAAACATTTTCCTGGGAACAAATTTACAAATTTTTCTTAATTAACCGAATCTAAAATGACTCTTCTACATATAATACCATTAATTAATTTGATTTATTTATTAAAAGATCTATAATATTAATACATAAGTAGTTATTAGATTAAGCATTCCATTCCATTTGTAAAAACTCCATTTAAAATTAGACATCATAATATATTATCAACATGAAACAATTATTCAATAAAATTTTATTGCACTACTGATTACCAATACATCAATGGGTTACAATAGATAATAGATCAAGGGAAATAATTGATTAAATAAAAATGAGTATTTTAATTCTAGAAATACACATCCTTGGTATTTATTACAGAGATAGAACATAAATTTGAGATATGTATTAATTATTATTTTTTATATTAATAGCTAAATAGTTGTAGGTATTTCTAATTTTTTTCAGTTATTCAATATTAAAAAGAAAATTCTTTTCTTGCTTTATTACTAAAATAAATGATGGAATTTAAAGCTATCATCTACGAATCTAGCTTGGAAAGCCAAAAGAACGTAAAGCCGTGTTGCCTATTCAGACTGTTCATATTTAAACGTATATATTAAGATGTTATTATCTTTCGATATTTGCAATGAAACCGAAATTTTTTTGCAAACTACATATTTCTGTATTGGAAGTGGATAGTTTTAATTAAGAATTATCGGCAAACTAAATCTTCCTTATCGAAAAACACGTCTAAAATCTTTCAGCCATTGAAAGAATATCTAGGAAAACTTTTTCAAAGAAAATATGTTTCTTTCATTTCACTATCTAATGTTGTGACATGTTTTCCAACGTTGATATTATATAAAAATGCACAAATATTTTATTCTAGTCATTTATTAAAATATACATTAAAATTTTTACTATCTAATGACTTTATTTTTAAAATAATGACCAACGTAAAAATAGTATACAACTGATTGTTAAAATAAATTTTATTTTGAAAAAAGAATACTATAACTTTCAGAATAAGATTTTTTGCTCAAATTCCATCATTTATAGAGAGGAAATTAATACATTAACCATAGAAAATTAATTAAAAAATAATAGTAATACTAAATCATGCACCAAATTGTAGCAGAAGAGGTTCATTGCAGAGTTGTCAGAAGATGGTGCTAGTTGTCTGTTGATTATGTTGTTTTGATTAATAATACTCGAGGCAGTTTGCGGAAGTCATCCGTGGCCGGTTAATCTAGAAAAGAAATCATTAACTTACCCAACTCACCGGGAATAGCTTATAACTGAGATTCGTCAGGAATTCTTTTTTCTGTGGGTCGAACATGTCCGAGGGCTTGAAGCCGCGCTTGGTGATCAGTGCGCTATTAGTCGACGAAGACTGCTGGACATCATTGAAGCTATCCTTGTGGATAACTTTGTCGTTGAGAGTGTGGATTGTCGACATCTTGTTTGATGAGTAATTACTTTCGCTAATGGTCATCATTTTGACTGTAATTATGTCAACTCAACCAAATGTATCAAATTTTATTATTATAATCACTTTTTATCAATGTTCGTTGGTTATTTTATACAGGATATGCGATATTTTTGCCCTGGAATGAATTAAATAATAACTTCACACTGTTTATAATATTTATTATAGACTAACAATTAAATAAGAAAGCGATATATTTTATACAGATATGGTATGACGTTTAATTGGATGATTTCAAACATGATTATTATATTGTATGGCTTTTTTTAATTTAAAATACAGACGAAAAACATATTGAAAGCATATAACTTATATTTATGAATGAAAAATAATTGTTATATGTGAATACATGAATATTATTTTGGGAATAAAGGTTTGATTCAGTTGGCAACATTACTGAAACCATTGTGAGGATTTCAAGAAAAATATTATTAATTATTAACTTTTAGTTTTTCACAAGTAACCATAAATACTGTAATTTCATTTGAAATTGGTTGCACCTTTAATCTTGGCGCTCTCCGTCAAAAACGAAAATATCGCGTGAAGATTTACTCTAAAAATAACTGATGCCAGTATTTGATCCGCTCCATCAAGTGAGATTAATGACTACATTATACGGAAAAATGGCTCATTTTGTAAATAAAATATCTAATTAATTCTCACGAGCACGGTAACTAAAGAATAAGGTAAGAATAATAAATAGCAAACTCTGTCTTTGTGCAAAGAATTCCAACGGCCATTGGTATTTACTTTTATCTTATTGACTTTTCCTCACCCGGTGATAAAATTATTTATTTGGCAACACTGCAAGAAAAAGGGCGGCAAATGGAATGTTTGTTGACACATTACATTAGTATCATTGCTGCGTAGACGTCAACGTTTCCATCGTGTTCGTTCGGAGAAAATGAAAAAAAGATCTTTTTGTATTAATCTCCGATGATGACTCAAAATTTTATTTCTGCTCGACATTGCGGTAGGACTATTTCTGGCACTCGCCAACACAATTTATTAAGCAACAATTTTTGTTAAGTCGAATTTTACAAAAATAAGAAATGTCTAGAACTTGCTTCAATATTATTTTAAAGATCCAAATATTTTAAGCTATTTAAACCTTATTCTAATTCATCGATTGAAATCCAGTTGATTGAGTAGCCACTGACAATTTAAAAATATTTTCACTGACATTTCCACTAAGAAAAAATATTATGCATACGAATAACTTATAATACATGTCGCTATTTCCATATTATACACTACGCGCTAAAATATAAATATGACCTAAAACAACGTAAAATTCACAAAACAAAGGCAAATCTTTGATATTATTTAGTATATCTAATATTTAAATGTGTTCACCAAAATTATAATTAAAATAATTAGCCTCCCTACGAAAAAAGTGATTGAAGGTTGTATGGTATTCTGAAAATGAGGAAAAAAATTATTAAAATTAATCTTTTGATATTATATTATTTATTAATTTAATTTTTATTCTAGAAAGCTAAAACAATTTATATTATCTTCAAGCGATTCCCGGTTGTATTGCACTAGAAAGTCTTAACAAAAACCAAAAATGGAATCTGCGTTGTGTTTTTATCTATTCTTTTAACTATTATTGATGAATTATTGCATTTATAAAGTTTGATTTCTTTTTTAAGTATGAATTAAATGCTGCTTAATATTTTTACATGTTATAAGATGGTCTGGGACGTGTATAATTAGAAGAATTTAAAAAGAAGTATGATAGTAATCTTTGAATTCTTCCTTATGTCACAATGAATAAATCCGCCATTAAATCCCACTTAATCATTACTTATTTTAAAACCTTGTACCCATATCACAAATATGATATGCATCTACACGAATAAAATCTCCAGAACATACTACTGGCGTGGAAATATTATAATTTATTATATTGAATTAAGGTCTTAAAACGTTGATATTAAACGAGAAAATTCTATGTACTGTTTCGGGCTAAATAATATTATGCCGTACTGAAAATATGAAATAATCAATCACTAAGAAAATATAGGTAATATTCAAAATTTTCATGAAGAGGCGTACCTTGAGCACAGTCTAATTTTAAATTTACCAGTTTCGTAATAGTTGCCAACTTAAAAAAGACGCACAGATTAATAATAAGAGAAAAGTTTTTATTTTCAGTTTGTTTAGCGGTGTTCGAATTTCAAACGAAGATGGAATTAAACGTCAACAATGGCGATCACGGTTTGTATATGGAAAAAGCGATCTGGGATGAAAATAAACGGATATTTTACCAAAATGCGAGACAACACGCGTCAAATGCATACACCGCGGTACTAAATTTAACACTAGAAGTCCGCCGTGCAGTTTTCTTCGTGTATTTTCATCCCGGCGGTTCTCGCTGGATAGGTTGACGTCACGGGAACAAACAGCGCATGTCTGCCAATGACTTCTAAATGTCAGAAACTTTTCATAATGAAAAGCCCACACGAGATAAAATATAAATATAATTACGCCATCATCTTATTCGCAACTTGGTATTATTAATCATTTAATGTCACATGTCACCCTTATTACATACATAGTGTGTTATTGTTCATCTTCATCAAATTCTGATAAAATATAATAATAGTCATTCATCAGGTGGGTGTTAAACTTGCGTGTTTTCATTATTTTATAAGGGGTATGTGTATCCGAATTTCAAATCCTCGGCGGCGTAACTTTAGATTTATCATGCATAAACAGACAGATGTATATCTGCCACAATCGTCGCAATACAAATGATTAGACTGTAGTGACATTTTTAATGCGTATTTATTCTTAATAATATATAGAGCTTTTTTATTATTATTTAATGTTTGGACATAGAGTGCAGGCAATCTTTACATGTAAAATTATTTCGTAGAAACAAATTTTAAAAAGAATTATGCATATAATAGATAATATAATATATTATATCACGTAAAATCTAACTGGGTTCTCATTGGAAAGCATATTTTCGAAAGGTGAAAAAATGTTGACAAACTCTGGCGTTGTGTGAACCACTCATAACAAGCAGTGGTAAATTTTATGAGATTAAACATAGGTTTGATACAAATTTAAATACTGTTCATCCATCGTAGATATAAGGCTTCTTTCATAGTTACATGTAAATTTATATCTTACGTCAACCCTGCATATTGATGTCTTAAAGAGCTATGTTGCTAACTCCACTTTTGGCTGAAAATGACATCTTGTTGCATCATGCTATACGCATGTCCCGTATAAATATGAAAACTCAAAGTTATTTAAATATATCGAAAAAAACGTACCAAGAAAATTTGCTAACTTCATTGGGTTCTTAAACTTACAACGCAAAATATCTAACTCCACCATTTTGTATGATCTGTCAAAAGTGTGTCATTCGTAAGCAACTCTACAAATAAATTGATTATAAGATATTTTTTTGTTGATAACAAAAATAAAACATTCTCAAATTGTTATTGAGAGTACAAACCATGTTTTCCATACAATATTTAAGTGCTTTTCGAGGATATATTATGTTCGATATTATATAATATGCTTTTGAAATCAACTAAAGTAGATGTCAATCTTTCCGTTGTTATCAATGTTGCATTTTAAATACTGCTATAGTGTTTGCAGTCTTATTATTTGACACACCCTGGTTTTTGTTTGTTGAGCTTAAGTTTTAAAAGAATCCAGAACTGCTCACGAACAGCCTTAATGGCAATAATTATCTTAGTATCTAATTATCTAGCCGAACCGATTTATGGTCGTTAAAAATAATCGGTTTCCGACCAACCGACGGGTTAAGCTGAAATTGGAAAGAAGGCGCTTGTTAATAGCGTCGTCTGCCTGACAACAGTTGACAAAAGGGAGGGGGCCTGCATTGTTTGAAGTTTTAATTTTAATTCTGCAGGCAGTCTGTCACGGGAAGCCGACGACCGACGAGGATGGCGTCGGTCGCTGTGACGTTTTGCTTGTTGTTTTAAATTCGTTATCTTTCCTTTGAATTGTATTTAATGTTAAACTTGTATTATATATTGTTGTGTCAATTGTATTATAACTTAAATGTAAATTCATGTGTTAAGTAAACGTTAATGTAGACTCAACTTGTACTGGAAATTTTTGTGTATAAAACCACTGCATCTTCAATAAATAGGAGATTAACCGGACTGAAGTGGTGATTTGATTGAGATCCTTCGTGGATGGTTATAACCAAGCATTCGCCCCTCTTCGACCGGGCACTCTCATATTACATAATCGGATCGTTATAATTAGTTCAAATAACTAAAAAAATATATAAGTATAATAAAAAACATCTTTAATTTACATCATCAGATGAGTGGGTGAGGAAAAATGCTTATTGAATTAGCTAAACAAAAACAAGAAGAAAAATTATTTTTACAACGTTTGCTAAGATAATACTAAATATAATACATATTATGAAAATCCCTAATTTATTAGTAGACAATAATTATTCAACTAATATTATAGACTAGTAACCGTACCCATCATAGATGACGGTATTGAAATTGAAATACTGAATGTCTAAAGTAGATAGTAGGTCGAAACTGTGTGTGCAATTGCATAACATTTTATTTTATATACAACAAGGATGCTTAGGTCATGAAAAAATTTCATACCTACATCCCTACGTGTGATAATAATATAACGTCTATAGAGTGGTCTGGGTTATTATATATAAGTCTAGGATAACTGTTCCTGTCATAGATAACGGTCGCTAACTAGTACGTCGGAACTGTGTGTGCATTGTTTACACTGCAAACGCTTATGTCATGAGAGAATTTCATACCTACATGTGATAATAATAAAGCGTCAACAGAGCGGTCTGGGATATTATATATAAAATAGTAGCATAAATACTAAACCATGGTATTTCATCTTTCGAAACACAACATGATATTTCTTTAACTATTCCGGCTGATGTAATTCAACAACATTCAAGTTCTAGTCCGAAAATAGATTCTTTCATTGATGATGGAAGTGATCACGTTATTTCCTTGGTACCATATTCTAAGCATTCAGATTCTGATGACTACACCAGCCCTCAAAGAGGAATAGATAAAAGATGTGAAGTAAACTTACTTACAATGGTTTACAGAAAAAAAAAGTTTAACGTGAAAAGGGTGAATTTTTTACCATATCCGTTCCCAATGTGAAGCATATAGGCTCCTAATAGAAGTTTTTTTTCTACGAGAACTGCATGTTACGCAGTTGCTCAACCTCTCTTTTTCAAAGAGATTAGGGATGGAAGAATAAGGCTAAGACAGTAATAGAGGTTAGTTAATCGCTCTCGCTACGCCTCGCTTTTAGGATAGGATGGGTTGGACGGAATTTTAGACATCAAAAGCATCCATGCCTACGAACAGAAATACATAAATCGATTGAAAGCCCAAATTATGAGACTGTCTGTATCGGGACTTGAACCCGAGACATCCGTAACCATAGCCAATTTAACAAGTGTAGTTACCAATTCACAATAAACTGTTTAAGAAAAAAACTTGTCAGTGGTCTGCGGAATTTAAAATTTTGAGTTCAGTGGTCTCTGAAGTCTGAAACGTTGATGACCGCTGGTCTGTATCATGAAGATTTTAATGAAACAAAATATTAGTTTTTCAATCATTTTTATTGACAATATTTTAATGATAAAATTAACTCTTCTAATTATGATTTATGCTTACACAGAACAATATTACTTTTTGAAAGCATCAAACAATAAAATATTGATTTTTAATAATAATTCATAAGAACAAAAGCAACAAACAATATCTATTGATATAATACTATATATACATATATATATATAATCAGTATGTATATTTGATAAGAAATACAATAATATAATGAAAAAATGACAGTTTGTGACAATGCATTATGTGTTTTTTTTTTATAATAATAAATAAATACATAAATTTACCAATTTTACCTATGCAACCGATATGACCTGCATTCCTTTAGTGAACAATGGTCATCGTTTGAAGCCTCCACTGATATTTTTTTATTTAATTTTAATAATTTATCTTTAAAAAATTAAATAAAATTGTTTCCTTAAATCTCTCATACTTGGTTCCGATCTTCTGCTCTTGCGCCAATGGTAACCTATCAATAATCATTACCACAATCTATTAAAATATTTTAAAAGTATTTAACAGAAAAATTAATCATTTGAATAGATTGGTAATATTTCCTTTATTTTTCCTTTACGAGATAAAAATATATTTCACAGGATAAAAGAATGTTTGAAAATTTTATCATCTCTAAAATTGGTTGTAAAAAAAATACTTTTTAAACTACATCATAAACGTAAAAGATTACTGAAATTCAAACATTTCAGTCAGGAAAATTAAGGATTTGTTTTTTCGATAAATTAATATAAAAAGTATACTTTCAAAATATACCACATTGGGTATACAATGTCATTGATATTGGGTAGTTTATTTTTAAATTCATATCACACTTCAATTAGATAACTACAAACAAAATAAAAATATACACCATTATAATATATAAATTCAATATTTTCCTTTCCCTTTTTGCCAATTATAATATTAAACTGAAATGAAAGATATCAAATTATTACATCATTTGGGTGATGATTAGTCCTCAGAAATAAGAGATTAATTACACTATTTACGATAAAATAAAAAACCAGATAGTAAATCTAAAACATTATCGTTTCCTTGTGTATATTCTATGTGATTTTATAGCACTAGATGCGTTAACAGTGTCTTTTGCAGACATATTTGAAGATCTAAATATGAAATCCAAATATATCACCCAGCAAATAGCACCACTTAACGTAAACATACAATATTCATCGTTTTAATCATTTTAATTGATATAGAATGTAGTATTATATTTGCACAACAAATAATTCTAATATATTGTTTAAAAACCAATACATACCGCTGGTCCAAAATAGTCACAAATAGCCACTATACTCATTGATGCTATAGCAAATCATTCAAGATCAACATCAAATTTTTTGTAAATAAATATAATAATGACAATATGGTTCTCGCCTTTGAGAAATAAACATTTGCAATTGAACATTGGACCAACGATATCTAGATACATCTCTGGTTGTATATAGTTATTTCTGTATTCCTTTATTATTTTGCTAATAGACAATTAATCCTTTATAAATTCCAATTATACTCCTCGCATACATTCACCTACCATTTATAAACGACACAATTATAAAACCATTCATCTAAATTGAATTCACGGCAGTACACAATCGTAGATTACTTGCAAATACCAATAAATCCCTCGCAGATTTTCATTCATTTACGGCGGGGATTCAGTAGTATTGGAACATAGAATAAATTTATAGTGTAGTTATCATATCATTAGTATATATTTACACAATGACACCTTACTTAGTAAATGTAATATATTTTTACAACATATGCTCAAGATGAATAATCTTTTTGGCTGAAGATAACAAATCAAATCAGTGAATGTTTAAATAAAAGATTCCAGAATAACAATGCCAAGTTAGTCTGTTTAGAATAACGTTAGATTATTCTTTAACTTGAAACAGCGTAACTCTCTCACGGGATTAAAATACATTTGACAGTATAAATATGTAGATATCATATAAAACGGGTTCAATATAGGATTGATGTGTTAATAATTCGTTAAATTATTAACAACCAGGCCGAAAACGTTGACATAATAGTAGTTTTAATACAACACCAGAAATTTTCAACTTTTGTAAACAGGGTGCGGTTTGAAGTTAGTGGTATATGGTAGACATATAAGGTAGTTAGAAAACTTAATTTAAGATTTTGTTACCCACAGTTGATGGAAGTAACTATATTATGGATTAAATGTAACTCCAAAATATTATAACCATGAATTTAGATTCCCAATACATGGCACATGGAAATATACGTAAGTGTATTGAAGACAAAAAAATTCTGGTAGTAGTTTTATAAGAATATAGTAAAAACCAAAGAATTTGTAACAGGCTTCCATTAATTCCAATGTTTTAAAATTCGAAACACGGAAAGCCAGCGTTAAACCTTTCAGTTATATATATATTTATACCTATTAATTTTATAATCGTACACATCCTAATATTTTGTAATAAACAGTATAAAACATGATATTAAATTTAATTCAATACATATGTATATATATATATATATCCATATACGTACATACATACACAATTTATGGGATACATTATCAAATTATATGATGCGTCAGTTAATATTTATAACGTTTTGAGATGTCGAAAATATTCTAACATGTAGAAATGTTAACAATTTATGATATAACAATGTAAAAGTTTCACAAAACAAATAAAACAGAAAAATGAAGAGAATTCCAATTTAATAAAGTTAGTACACTTTTGCATGCTATAAAAACAATGCCATCTTTAAACATATTGAAGAATATTTATAGGTAGGAAATCATTGAAGCGCTCTTTTCCTTTCTTTTTATAGTCTGTGGTTTATTTATAGAAAGAAATAAACGTTTTGGAGATGATAGATAGTTTTTCACCGAAAAACCACATCAAAATACGAAATTAACTGCTTTTCCATAGAAAAGTAATAATGAGACTAAAAGGAATATCTTACTGACGAAATGAAATTGCTATACGTTTACATTTTAGTAAAAAGTGATTTGTTTAGACGATATTGTATGGTTTTTGAAAATCATAATAATAATCGAGGATAGGTTTTACTTTAATAATTTTATTGAGTTGACATTTCTCAGTAGAAAAAGGAATTTATTTATTTGCAAGACTAAAATTGATATATATATATATTTATTTTTTTAAATTTCACAGTTATGATTAAAATATTTCTTGACAAATACTGTAGCTTTTAAACTTCCGAGTATAAATCTACACCATGTATCCCAATTGGTTCGGTTGGCTAGCATAGAGCAACACAGTAAGGAAAACCTGACAAATAGAAACACTATGGGATAGATTAACTATACACAGACAAAGAAGTCTACGGTCTGATATTTTTGTAGCATCGTTCTATTACACAATATTATATCAATAATCTGAATAAAAATAATTTATTATATCAAATTAGTAGTATTTAATAAAAATAATTATTTCAGTACAACAGTTGGCAGTTGTTGACTTGCGGTTGGGATATATATTCTTTAAAAAAAATATACGTTATTTTAGAAAATTAAATAGATTCCAACAAAATGCTCTCACCGGTCAGCATAAAACTGTGACCGACAGGCATTTTCCTCTTTCACAAATTCATATATCTATGGTCAATACAAACGATTTCCTGCTAAACATAAGTCATAAATTGAAATTGTTTATACATACAGAAGTAAAGAAAAAGCGTATATTGTATCTATTTAGCGACAGTGCAAGGGTAGCCGAGGATTTACTTATACTAGAAGATATCGTGACAAGTCTTACGGAAGAAATATAAAATATGTATTTTAGCAGATTGGTCCGACGGTATGAAGTAAGGAAGTCAAATTAAAGATATTATAAATGGATGAAAATTAAGTTTATTATTATTTGTACGAGATTTGAAGAAGTGAAGAGAATTTTTTTAATGCGTGAATCACAAAATAAGTATAAAATTAGTCTTATTTTATTTGTTGTTTTGCTTCGGCCTGTTACTGTGTTCGCAAAACGTATTCCTTAAATTAAAACTAAATGAGACAAACCGACATCATTTTAACACCAAACACACCATGTTTAACACTATATTGATTTGGTTTTGTAACCCTTTCACACATAAATTCAAAACATGCCTATTTCGCTATTATAATAACTTGAAAGATGATGGCGAAGCAAATTATTGAGAATGAAATAATATAACATACATACCAGTAACAAAAATAAATATTAAGGTTATCATCCTTTATTGCTCTTTTCTAAGTGGGTTTTACCCTTGTATATTCATTTCCTCGAGTTGGTGAAATTTGAAACCTTGGCATAATCACGTGCAAGGTGTTAAATGTCAATACTTGGTGGAAAGGCCATTATATGTTAAAAATAAAACACAATTTTAAGACATCGATACAAGTCCATCCGTGCTCTCAAATGCCTGAAAATGCCGAAAGGTGAAACCCGGGTCGTTAGTGACAAAATACATGGAAGTGTACAAAATCTCAACAATTCAAAAACACAATTTGTTTGTACTACTTCCTGATCATTATAAACATGTGGGAGTAGTACAAACAAATTGTGTTTTACCTTAGCATAAGCTTTTGCATTATTGTCAGCCATTTGTTTTCAATTAAATTGAAAGGGTAACATACAAAATGTGGAAGTCTTTACTATTTCACGGTTTGTGTGTATTATTAGTCAATATTATTTTGAGGTATATTTTTTGAAATATCTATTTTCAATGATAATTGATTACGTATTTATACAGCAATGTCTATTAACGATTTACGTTTTATGGCTTATGTGTCTCTTTTGGTAAGAAAATATTATTGGTATTTCAAATAACGCGTAGTGATTGCTGCATTGTCATTTTCTACAATGACACAAATGGGTTAGTATAACACAATAATCTGGATACACGACAGTTTAAACATGGTTTTTGAACAGAAGAAAAGATTGGTGGTTCATAAATAAAATAAAACAAAAAAATAATACAATAATAATTGTTTTATTCCGACAATAACTGTTTTTGTATAAGATTTAACCGAACGGTTACTATTTAATTTTGGCAATAAATCAAAAATAATATAACAAATTATACAATAATTATTACAAATATATCCAAACATCGAAAACAGTCAGCACGGAATCGACATACAAAAGCTGAGAAAAATTCTTTGCAAAAGACATTTGAAACTAAATCATCAATGCCAACTGTTTATTCACGATATTCAGATATCAATATAAATAAGGCGACAGTTGAATTTTAAACACTACAAAATGATAAATGAAATAATTTAAAAACATAGATGACATTTTCATAATAATTATTAATAAATGCAAAATATGTATTATATAACCGGTTGTTTGTTTGTTTTTTTTTTTCAATTCCCTTTACTTTCATTCGATACACATTATCAGAATCACCTATGTATAATCATTTAAAACTATGATGCCACTCATCATACGATAAAAATAAAATTATATAATAATTATTATATTTTTACAGCGTTATTAAATGTCTGTCTGCTAAGCCGACAATACAAAAGAACAATAAACTTGTATAATTTAAAGAAAGAAAAAAATACCAAGTAAATAAATCATTGTGTGCGATAATTTTGTGTAATTTTGAAACAATGTTCCAAAAATTCTTTTATTACGGTTTATATAGCTGAAAAACGACACAATATAAATAATGGCCATCATGAATAAAAAAAAATGTGATTTTTTATCAAAAAAAAATGACAAAAAAAAGCTTACAATTAAATGCTCAATTAGAATATAAACAAACATGTCCAAAATAGTTTCCTTTGATATACTATCTCCAAACTCGATAAATCTTTTAATTAGTCCCCAAGGCACAAAACAATTTTTCCAACTGGTGACACTTTAAATTCTAGCTATGTTTCATAGACTATTTTGATGGTAAATTACCAAAAGTAAATACTTACCGAGCGATTCAGTGAAAGGCCGACGAGGAAAATAATTACACTCAAAACACGACTGTGGACATATCTGATACATCTCGAATGTTAAATATACATTCGAAGGCGGAAATAAATAAATGTACACTAATACAGTGATAATATACTTAAACAAATAAAAAAAAAAAAAAAAACATTGTGTTGTTTATAAATAATCGATAAACTTGGAAATAGTAATCACTGGCCGAAAAAAAATATATTTTGTTGCCAGTTACTGGAGGCATGTTTTATCAATTCATCCATAGATGTTAGAATTCAAATCTAAGCAGCCCTTTAATAGGCTAGATTTGAGTGGGAAAGTCCTACAGTGTACCAGTGCACGGGTTAAAGCATGTCTGCCTCTTCGAGTACAAGGAAAACTAATACACGAGAAAAAATCGCTACGGGCGATGGTGAAAAAAAAATACATGCGTCAGTTGTAGCCTGTGTTAAATATTTTAAAAATAATAATAGAACTAAAGATATTTTACACGAAAGAGACTAGGTTAAAAAAAATATTTATAGAAAATAAATTATATTATAATGTTTCCAGACATACCTCCGTCATTACCGAGTTTGTGGGCTTGAATTTATGGTTTAGAAAATTAATTCATCATAAATAAAAAGTATATTTATTTCAGTACTGTTAAATCTTCCATATAATCAATCAGCGTAATGGTCCAAAAACCACAAGACTTCCGAGTAGTTCAGATATAGTTCTGGCTGGTGGTATTACGCACGCACTATTACAGTTTTGGGATTGTAGATCAGGCTTTTCCAGTATGTTTAACGCTATGCTCCGATTTTAGAAATTATCATAGTAATAAAATGAACCTTACATTTCATTTGAACATTATACCTACTTCTTTCAAAACAAGAATATTTTTATGGCCACTGAAAAGGTTAAATCAGCTATATTTGGATTTTGACTATCATTTCATATAATTTAGCTAATCATTATTAATTTAGTTAAATACAAACCAATTCCAAGCACACCGTTTAGCATCTTTACACTTTTTTTTATTACAATATAATAATTTTATTTGAAACCACGTAGAGAAAGACAAAAAATGTACACATTCTCTGTCAGTAAGCCATGCAAAAGTATTAGAATGCTCGTAATAGGCTAGAGGGAGATGGCGCTAAGCGACTGGTAACAGATAGCGCTGTCAATCTGCGGTAGCGAAAAGAATCAAGACAAATGATATCTCCTGTCGTACAGTGCACAGAGAAACTTTTCATGATATGAGAGAGAAAGAAATAAGCCAGAAAACTTACAATACCACAAAAAGATTTTACTGTAATGCGATTCGTTCATAAGATTTAATAAATTAGATCACGAGGTATCCCAAGCAGAAGTATTTTTCAGAGCACTAACTAAAAAGGGTGTTGTGTGAAAACCACTTTTCCTTACATAAGTATTAAATTTATAATTCATAAAATACAGTAAATTATATAAATATACATATCATCAAGCTTTGGTATCATACAAAAAAAATCAATCCCGAACAAACAACTGCCCAACATAATTATATAAGAAGATATTCTCAAATGTCACTATTGTCGATTCTCTAACTTGTCTGTTTATCTCAAAAATATGTATAAAAATTGCTCCACATTCCGGCATATAACTCTGTACGAGGAATGCATTAAAATTTGCTTCCTAGGTGTAATTGATATGATTGAGTATATATTTTACGCATTGTGGACAACATGGTTAAATGATAACGTTTGCAGGAGTATAAAGAATCTACGGCAATAGCAGCATTCTTGAATGAATAAATTTAATATATGTCAACGGACCGAGGCAACACAAGATTCCATCTTTGACAGTTCAAACGCAAGACAAATCAATCGCTTACCATTCACACTGACATTCAAAGTCGTCTCGCAATCACGCTGGTGTCTGTGTTTCACATCAGCACAACAACAAACGGAAATATCTAAATTTATAACAAATACAGAACATATATGTAAAAACTTTAGGAAAGAGTTTTACGTACAATCTACGACACATCATCATCAGCTTAAACGTCCAACATAACCGTACTGCGTTAAAGACTTATTGAACGACCCTCGCGGTCATTGAGGTTTTCTTTGAAAAATTAAAACAAAAACATTGATCATTAAGTTTACACCTTCAAGTCGAGGGTCAATTAAGACCTTAATTCATAAATAAAAACATTGAAGACAGTAGGTCTATTTTGATGCGTTACCGGATTACCGTACAGTTTCCTTTACAAGATTAGTAAACCGGACGACTGCTCTGTCTCGATATCGAGTCAATCGCAACGACGCTAGTAAAAGTGCGGAATCATCGCAAAAACGTGTGGTAGATTCGAGCAGTAGACCATGATCGTCCGGACAAGGATCGGAGATTATCATTAACAGTGGTGAATCGATCGTGTCACGAGACTCGTACAGGCAGTAGGCTGACACTGAATGTGAGCCGATCTCCCGTTCTGTCGTGACATAATGATCCAAATACCGTACGACAGCATAGCCATAATGGTTTTCTTTAAAAAACACATTGAAATGTTCATTTAATATTCATAATCTCTCTTATCAATTAACCGCTAGTCTAAACCGCCATGAAATGACTTTCGGCCCGCTGTTTCTCCCCCGTTAACAATAAACATGGATTAAATTTAATATTTCAGTGTCTAAAATTAAGCAGTCTCTCTGCACGTTGGTTAAATACTCGGACAATACATCTTAAACAGAGGCGTTGGGGTGAACCAAATGTTACATGTCCATCGTAGTTATGTATTAATGACAGTCTTATCTTCTAAATACAGTTAATGTTGGAGACTATGTAAATTATTTACAAAATAAAATTGAAAATAAAATCCATCGATGGAGAGACTGACGGGAGACAGAAAACTGATAACAAAGAAGTAGATCCTTTGAATGAATTAACATTGCTGTTAATCTTAACAATTCGAGGCCTCGTTTAAAATTAAAGAGCAACATCCATATAGAATTATTAACGTCTACGTAAAAATTTAAACAGAAACCAAACATTAAACAGGAAAGCTCTTTGAAGAAAATTCTGTTAGTCCAAGGTATCAGTTTCGAGCGGAGAACTGCCGAAATTTAAACGATTCAGACATCAATATGACAAACCGACACGCATATCGGTCGTCAAATATTTAAATAAGACTATCAAAGGAGGGGTAATTGGAATCCGTCAACAGCTCATAGTGGGGGAGGGATCCTATCGCCATTTCGAAGAGGTTTTTAGTCGGTTTGCGGCTGAGCGTGTTAGTGTTACTATCTCTCGGGGCTTTGCTTTTTTTTCTTGATTTTCCCCTTGAAAAGAGAGGAAATTCCTAGTTCCAGATGCGAAGGAAAGAATCCCAGGAGCCCGTCGCTACAGCCATTCCGTTTTCGGTAACGCCCAAACATGATACGCGATTATCGTGGCCGGCCAAGATACCTGAAAATGGTAGAAAAATTGTCAATTATTTAGTTAAGATTGTTTATATGAGTGATACAAGTTTAATAAGGAAGCTCAATAAAGTTTCGCTATGTCCAGTCGACTCTTTACAAAAACATTCCAAATCGGCAAACTGTTTCTTTTTAATTTACAAGAAAAATTTCCTAAACACTTTAATGTTTTGGTAATTGTCAAAGCAGGGTGGATCGTGAATGTTAACTCACCGCCACTGATAGCAACTTGTTTGTACTACTTGCATATGTTTATAATGATCAGGACCGGTTTCACTCATCACAAGCATTATCAACTGCTAAAAATACAATCAAAACAGGGCTATTTATATAAAATTGAATGTTAATAATCACAAAGTAAATAAAACAGTTGGTTCAGGAACTAAGATAAGAATTTACAAATCATCAAACAAATATAACATATATAAATGAAATTAAATAGTCTACAATTACTAAAATACTAATCTGAAATAAAAAATAAAACTGCATTAAAAGTCCACTTCAGTAAGTGGATTTTATTAACAGAAAATTTTTTATTAACAGCTTAATGGCCGCATGTTTTTTTATTGAATTTCACCTGGAGCCTGGTGATTTTGCAAAAAAAACACAAAAAAACATCATTTTACTAAATTCACTATAATCTGTAAAACAATTGAGATATCTTAACCAAATTTGATTCGATTTGATTTGAGCAGTGGTTCTATATCTGTAGATTGCATACTTATGTGGTGCAGTGAAAAAAACTTAAATCTACTAAAAGGTCTTTTTTTTAAATATGTAAAATCTTGCAGATGTTACAAGTCACCCCGGGACAGAATACGGTTATCATGATGACCCGAGCACCATAAAAATGGCCAATTCAATAAATCACTACGCAATGTGTAAATATTAATTACCAATACTGTAACCAAGAGTGAGAAAAAAGTAAACGTGTACCATCTAGGGGTAGTTTTAGAAAACTATTTAGTAAAAATAATAGTTTAATTTTTGTTAAATAATGCGTTAATGTGTATACCACCATCTCTCGTTGACATTTGACATCAGACTCGATTATAACCCAGTACTTTTTCAATAGAATGGAATGTATGACGTAGTACTCATATACAAGTCCACGGATAGCAACCAAAGTTCTTCAAGGACTCAAATAGGAGTCCACAGCCATTAAGCTGTTAATGACTTTTACTAGTGCATAAATATTAATCAAGCATAATAGCAGATTGGGAAATTTTAAAAAGAAATTAGTGAACCATTTAACAATGAAATATTAAACAAGTAATTAAAAATTCATATTAAATTTCAAATTCGGATTATTGAGATTTTGTACACTTCCATGTATTTTGTTTAAATTATAATAATTAATAGTTTTTAATTGTTTCACTAATTTCTTTTTGAAATTTCAGTCTGCTATTATGCTTAATGAATATTTAGGCATTAGTTTAAGTCAATAAGAAAATTTTGCTCAGTTAACAGACGTTTAATGCTTTACGTTTGATTTCAGATTGATTTGTAAGAGGTCCTTAACATTTTAATTGTAGACTATTATTAAATTTCCTTTATATATAATTTGTTTCGATGATCTATTACTTCTTATTTTAGTTCATGAGTCAACTGTTTCATTTATCTTGTGATTATTAACATTCAATTTTATATAAATAGCCCTGTTTTGATTGTATTTTTATCAGTTGATAATGCTTGTGATGAGCAAAATCGATCCTGATCATTATAAAGATGTGGAAGTAGTACACAAAAAAATTGTTTTATTATTAAAATTATAACGATGTATTTTAAAGCAATAATGAAAAGAACATATGTACTCACCAGCCCTTTCTGTCTTCATTGAATCCCAAACGTTGCAGTTGAAATCGTCATAACCAGCGAGGAGTAGTCTCCCACTTCGGGAAAAGGCAACCGATGTTATACCGCAAATAATGTTGTCGTGAGAGTACATCGCTAGTTCCTAAAATCAAAACAATGATATTGCTATTACGGAATCTAACAGCGCCGGAATCAAAAGCCCTTGTACAGCATTTAATTATATCAAAATAAGGGACGAAAAGATGAAAAACGAGACTTGGAATGCATTACTGCCAATCACAAAAATAGTATATAGGCTGGCTTTAGAAGACATATCCCTCTACTTCTATTGTTGCTATAATCTTGTTAAGGGACATTGGTGACTGATGACTTTGGGTGGTTAAAAAGATGAATAAGCAATATACAGTAGAATTCAGCTCAACTCAAAGGGGTTAAGTCTAAGTAAAAGGATAGTATTCTTTCCGAAGAGGTGGTGTTATGATTTCTTTAATTATTTAGATGTTTTCATAATATATTATTAGCATCAATAGAAAACTTTCTATATCATCTAACCCACATTACATACTGTAAACAGAAATAATTGTTCATGTTAAACCTTTCTTTAGTATGTAAAATAAATCCGCGCGCTACGGTGGAGTGTATTCAATACACATCATGTATTTATGACTGATTAATGGCCAGAAAAATAAGAAAATTCACAGACATTGCTTAAATTTATTAAAGTTGAAGACGACATAGTCAACATGAAGTAATAATTAAAATTTTATCCCTAAAAACATGAAAAACAACGACCGACGACAAACGGCTTAGTAGACTATCTCAAACGGAGGCTCGAAAGCTACTGGCTTGTGTTCGACACTCTTCATCGAGTGCAATCTTGAAAGAAACGACGCGACTGGGGCTCTCTGTCTCGCGCGTTGACATTCATATGTGAGCTAATGTGCGGTGTTCCCCGCTGGCCGTTGTACCCACTTGCACAACTCAGAATATGTACATAACACACTCGCACTCGATTGTATTGGTAAATTTATCCCGGAATTTCGAGAAAATTCTTATTACTATTATTATGTTTTAAAAAATAAAACACAATTTATTTGTACTACTTCCACATGTTTATAATGATCAGGACTGGTTTCGCTCATCACGAGCATTACCAACCTCGTGTAGTACAAATGAATTGTTTTATTTTTTTAAATATAACGTCTTTCCACCAAGAATTGAAAGTTAACACCTCAAAAGTTCTTATTATGTTATTGAATGTGCAAATGTACTACGGAGAAATACCTAAGATCTAAACGCAGTATTTATTATATGTATAGAGATATTTTAATTACAAGAAGCTATTTGCACTAGATACACATCACAGAAAAGGAAAAATTAATATCAATCACCTGATCGGATCGGATGTCAAAGACTCGGCATGTGGCGTCATCAGACCCTGTCGCAAATGCATATCCCGATGGGAAGAACTGAAAAGGAAAAATTTTACACTCAGTAAAAAGAAACTGTTTCAAGCCGTAGCAATACCTGGTTTCAAAATCGGTTTGAAAGAGAAATTTAAATTTTTAAATATTACCAAGAAATTTGCAACCTTCTTTTTTCAATAAACTCTCATCAATTATGAAATATTAAACATTCATTTGTTTCGAGAATAGTAAAAACAATTTGTCTTAATTTTGTAAGCTTTCGACTAAATGAAAGAACTTATTTAAAATTTACTTGAGTGAGATAAATGGTTTAAATAATAAAAAGAGTCATACAGTGACAGCGTTGATGTCACTCTCGTGTCCTGGGAAAGTCTGTCGGCACATTCCATCGCGGACATCCCACAGCTTAGCGGAGGCGTCACAGGCACCAGAGACAAATGTGCGCATGTCAGGTGCCAGCGACAGAGACATCACGTCTCCAGTGTGACCAACGAACGAGCCACACTGCTGCCCTGTCTCTATATCCCATAGAGCACTGTAAGAAATATGTTTAGTTTAGTTCACAATGAAAATTAAGTAGATAGCTTTTAAACTGATTTTCATTACATATCCATACACGTAAGGCAGTTTCGAAGCTAGGGGGTGCGACAAGTTTTAGCTTTTAATTCTTTATTGCTTCGTATATTCAATTTGAGACAGACCGAAACATGTTTGAACATTTAAAAATGTCGCTTTTAACCCTCCAGAAATGAACGTGACTGTACGGTCACATTAACATCATTGCCCATCTATACCAATATTCGCCTTATCTCTCCCTGTTTTACACCGCCTGATATCTACTAAAAGCACGCACGATTTTTTAAATTTAGTTTAAAAAATCGTGCATGCTTTTAGTGGATATCGGCGCGAAAACAGGTCGTTCAAAACTGATGTAAATATACTTTTTAACCGAAATTGAGTGAAGGCAACGATATTCTGCAAGAAATTAGGCGAATATTGGGGTAGATGGGCGATGGTGTTTACCATTAATTCTTGGTGGAAAGCCATTATATTTAAAAAATCTAACACAATTTGTTTGTACTACTCCGCATGTTTATAATGATCAGGACCGGTTTCGCTCATCACGAGCATTATCAACTGATAAATAATGCTCTCGTGATGAGTGAAACTGGTCCCGATCATTATAAAAATGTGGAAGTAGTACAAAAAAATTGTTTTTTGTTTTTAAAAAGTTTAAAAATGTATCTGTATTATTTCATAAAATAAGGGTGGTGCCAAGATTTTCCTTCTAAATATGGAATGTAGAAACATAGACCTTGGAAACCTCTGATGTTACGTGACCAAATTATTTAAATCGCATAATATTGCTAAACTAATCCTTGATCCATAAAACATTGACCTATTAATCCATTTGAATTTTAGAATAATTAATACTTGTGTGTTGATGACAGAATTCTTGAATTGATTGGTATCAAATTTTTGGTTGAAAATCGGAAACACCCTTAAAACTTGGGAGCTTATTTAATATTGTGATACAGTAAATAGGGGTAAATGAATTAATTTAAAATGAAACTAAATAAGCAATTAATATATTACCATGACATATCGCCAGAGCTGGTGAGTATTTGGTTATCATCCAAGAATCTGCAACAGGAGAGGTATCCGGTGTGTCCCGGCAGTTCACGACTCACCCTCACATTTCCTTCTCGTGTCTTCAAACTGTAAATAACATATTGCTAATATGATTTTTGGAGAAAAAAATGTGTTTTTTTAGGTGTAATTTAATTCAACTTGCAAATTCTATATCTGTGTATACGAAATATGTATTGCTGGTTTAGAAAATAACCAACTTTTATCACAATAAATAATCTCGTTCAAGATCAAATTTAATATTACTTACAAATCACACCGGCTCATAGTGGGGTATGGGGAACAAATGGATAACGGATTTGTACTTTATAAAATGTTCGAATTATGCATCAGGCTTATGTCGCTGTATGGTTTCCTCCATAGGTTACCGGAAGGGAAAAACTCCCGCTTAAACCCTACACTTTATTCAAATCCTGTAATATGATACGGCACTGAAAGTAATCTGGGTAATTAATTACTATATACCTCACAGGCGTGTGTAAATATTATTAGCAGCAGACAGGCTTAGCGTAACGGGTGAAAGAGTACCAATAGTGCATTCGTCAAAAATAGAAAATGAAACTTGAGACTCTAGCAAGGAATTCGTTAGTCCAAAAATGTTGCTGTGCTGTGAAATAAACTTGTAGCAAAATTTCCAGCATTCTGACTGTAATTTTTTATATAAAAAATGTGGGCATCTGTATTTTCAATAATTTATTTACATTATAACACATAAATTTGTGTAGAGTATAAATTTTGGCGTGAAAGAAGAGGCAGGTGATTTGCAAAAATCAAGAAATGGGTTCTGTAGTGAATAAAATTACTTATTCCAACAATAATTGTGGAGTTAAAATGAAAAAATGACTATTTCCATTATTGCACATTTTCAGGAATCATCTTTTTCTGTGAGTCGCATACAATTTAAAGACATTGTGATAGGTAGAGTAAGTTTTTGTATATCCTAAAAATATTAGACCATTCCATCAAACGTATTAATAGTTATTAAAGAAACTCATTTTTTTAATTTGAATGTTTTCCAAAACTGACTATTTACATAAATAGTAAGATTTTGTATGCTCCATAGTATTCTACTATTTTTATGATTTTGAAACTTTAGTAATAGGAAATGATATCATCATTGTTAATGCCTTGGTCACTCTCTGGCTTGTCATTTTACTAAATCAAAAACACTTTTACTGACAAATCAACACAGTCACAATAAGTTAAACAATACGTCTAATGAATCTGACGTTTCATAAACAAGAAAATAGTCAATTTTGAAGAAAATCTTTTGAATATGGAATTAGTGCACTATGAAATAAATCGTGCACTTGTAGTGTTGTAGTTAAATGGAAAATAGTCAGTTTTGGAAAAAAACCATAATAATGTTCATTCTGTAAACAGTTCATTTAGAAAAAATCATAATTTTAAAGCAGCAAAATAATACAAAAGTATCAGGAATTGGTGGAAAATAAATATGCCAATCGATTCTTGGGATACCAATGTATAATCGTTTTTGTCATTTTTAGAAATAGTCACTTTGGCATTATAACCCCACAATTAATATATATTTAATGTTTCACAAAAGATGCACACTTTCATCATCAATTACATTTATTTGTATTTTAACTTAATGTCTTTTAATGGCTATCGTGAAATGAGATGATTTTAGGCCTTATTATTATCTTCATTTCAGACACTTTTTTTCATCTTAAATGTTTCATAATGGTATCTATTTAAAAAAGAGGGACATCAACAGATACCACTTAGATTCATAAGTATTTAAGTTCAACACACAGCTAGTTACTTTTCAATACAATATATGATATCCTATGAATTTTGTGTTTGTAATTTGCATTGAACCTTTATACTTCTATGATGGCTTCAATGACTAAAAAAGTAGCAGCCTGTTACCTGTAAATAGAGCATATGTTATCCAATCCTCCGCATGCGACGTAAGACCCGGAAGGGGCATAGGCACAGGTCATGACCCACGACGAACGGAGCGGGATGGCGTGCACTTTGTTAGTCGTGTGACTGTCCCACACGATCAGTTTGCCGTCCTGCGATGCAGACACCAAATTCCTGCAAGCATAATGTTATATATGTTAATTACCTTGATTCAGAAGATGTATCGATTTATTAAATGAAATATTTGCATGTAACCCACACTATTCCACAATAATTGTTATGCGGTTTCAAAAACATGTGATTGATAAAATTTATATTTTTTGTAAACTAATTTATATACTTTATCAAAGTTGTATTGCAAAAGCAATTAACTTTAAATTTGTAACAATGAATTGTAAATTTATGAGACCTTGAAAATCAAAGATAAGTTACAATCCAAAAAGTTTTAACACATTCAGTGCTGAAAACACAGCTAGGGCATTATCTACTGCATCATGTGCTGCAGTGTATGGTGCACATATTGCGATAGAAGAGTTATGTTGCAATGTCTGCTTCATTAAACAGCTGAGCATTAATTATGGCCTATTAACAAAGAACTTTCCTTCGTCTGGATCAGTTTCTAGATGTATCAATATACTCCTAATTTGATTAACAACGAATTTCTTAGGAGAGACGTTAGGTATATCGGAGGAATTAAATTTAAAAAAACCCTTCATAGCAATTTTCATACCTCCAAATAATAATGTCGATCAAAATATATATTAAGCAATGTGTAGGAATGCTAACCTGGAGTCGCTGCCCCAGTGCATAGCGTATATCTTAGCGAGATGTCCTCTCAGGGTTCGCCTGGTCCGCATTTGAATGCGGCCAATTGGCTCCAACGTCACCGTCGCTTGCACCAGTGATGTATCGCATGCTGATTTACGTGCGTCCTGAAAATTATAGTTTTTATCATAAATTACAACGATCATAGCAAGTATCGCATTTTTGTTTCGGTAATATTTTTTCACTTGATGAAATTTTATAATAAAAACTAAAAAATTACACTAAATCAGTGTTTTCTATACATCAACAAGGTGAATATTCCATCCAACAAAAAATCGCAATAATGACCACAACTGCAGTTCATTAAAATTGGGTGAATCTCAAGCAAATATTTAAATTATAATGCTCCAACAATAAATTTCAACTCATTTTAGTCAATCGGAAAGGAAGTTAACCTATCATTTCAATGACTATATTTATCCTAAATGCAGGTGCCTCAAGCCTCGGAAGAATTGAAAATGAAAGAAGATGAAAATACACAAGATATTTGGAATACACAACAGCAGGCACCGCAATGCCGTTTTATGGTATATTACTGTTAGGCAAACAATTGTCTTACAAATATTCCCATGAACCATTTTTTAGAAAGATTTCTGCAAGTTTTCGGCATCAGCGACTGAAAAAAAACGTGGCACATAATACTTAAAATACTTAGATGATACTTACTCTGATTGCATTCTTCAGCGTCTCCGCCTCCTGTCTGAGGCTGTCCAGTTCGTTCATCTTGAAGCTTCTTTATCCACTATTTATGAAATCACTCACTGCCGTCCGAACCCTTCAAAGTTCCCACTCTGTCTACAATCTAAATCACCCGCACGCACACTCAACCACCACTATATGACGATTGCCGAGGTTATCTTATGCAGCGTCACACTATCCGAAGGGGCGGAGTCTAAGACGCCGCTGACCGCTGTCTCTGACCCTCGTTCTCGATTCGGCTGAGACTCTTAATAAATGGCTTTTCGGTTGTCAGCAAGTCAAGTATCTGTAACAAAAATAAAATATGCATCCAATAAATGGTAATTCAACTTGCATTTCAGCAAGCACTCTCAATTGATAATACTAATTCTATCTTACGATATAGTGTGATATTGACAGTGGTTGAGATTTAAGACGGCACGTGTATTCTCTCGTTGATGGTGCAGGTAGTAATTAATAGAAATAAAGACTCACTCTTATCGAAGAATTCTCACTTTAAATCAACATTAATAACACAAAATGTTTACAGATAACTGTGTAACCTCAGATCATTCGAGGAATGTGAAAATAGTATAGAATGTTTTCACAATAATTGACATACACAGATGTGCAATAATTCCAGATGCGTGGGTGAAACGATAAGTTTTTTTATATTCGCATATGAATATGCTTATTTCATTCCATAAATAATTTTAGCAGCAAAGATTAGTTCAATATTTTTTGCAAAATTCATATTAAAGAGTAATTCTGCTAGACAGGAAAGATATACTCTCTTTATAATGAATAAAACCTGCCATATTTCCGATAAGGCTGTTTGCATACACGGACGTTATCAACTTATCAAAAAGAAAGCTCTGCAAATGTGTTTCTATTTCTTATAGACATAAACAACACAGCTCGCTTGCTTGGTCATTCATTTATAATATTATGATGTAAAGTGGAGAGGAAATCCTGCTACGCAATTCGGGACAGACTTCTAACAATTAAAATATGTAGCCACAAATTCCACAATTCAAAATGAATGTATTTAACAGATTCAATTGTCTGAATTGACTAAATATCAAAAATAGCCGAATTATAGATAATTATAAGCCGATTGCACCAAACTACACTAATCAGTACGTTCAAAGGATATTGTGATATTTTAGTAACACATAACACACACCGAGTTAGTAGTAAATACGATGACGGATGCATGTCTTATCAACATTCGCATCTTTCCTGTGCGACAACACTTGCAAGTGTGTTGTTGTCCTGCTTAACAAAATATTACAAATGCGGTGTTTTGAATATAGCAGACATGAGAACTGAATGACATTACACGTTGTTTGCGGCTATCAGACAGCGCATTCACAAACATATGGCAATATATTCCTCATCATTGTTTTCTTCGCAGTATTTTATAATACAAATTAAAAGGTTAAACCAGATTGATTTTTCATCTACAAGAAATATATAGGATACGGCGAGTACGGTACTTTCAACATTTATACATTGACATAAGACAGATCAAATGGCTAATAACCAGGTCTCATAAAAGGACAATGATAAATGAGGGCTCTAGCATCACATCTCAGAATCTCCGTCAATGCTTGTTTTTGGCAAATCATGAAAAACCATTTTCATGTTAGTTACAAATGCATAGTTCGATACAAATAAAACTGTGGAGCAAACACTTGCACCATGATATGTAAACTAACACTAGTGACCGTGACAGTACAAAGTTGCAATCTCATTGGCTGGAATGGAGATTATTAGTTAAGAAAATTATAAGGCATGAGAGAACATGTGTTTTGAAAATGAACGATATTTTCACATTCATTTTAGATGGTAGTTTGCAAGTTTAGAAAGATATAATTTAAATGGTAGGTGTGAACACGAAGAACAATGCTGCATTTATAACTTGTTTTTTGCATATGCTGGAGATTATGCGTTATGATACTAGATCCTCAAATATTTCATAAAATTCACCATAGCAATTTTTATGATTAAACAATTTATTCTACTGTATTTACAAAAGATCAGGACCAGTTTAGTTCATCACGAGCATGCCGTTGATCAGTTGATAATGCTCGCGATTTGTCCTGGATCTTTATAAACAATGTGTAATTAGGACAAAGAGGTTTTTTTTTTAATATAATGCCTTTACACAAAGAATTGACATTTAGCACCTTAAAAGTGATAAAACAATTTTTCATTTGCATTTCAACATTAGACTGACTTGTCAATTTGATGCTTTTAAGATTCGGCGGCATTATTTAATATTATGTCAAGATAGTGGAATGCATTATAGTAATATTTATCTTCAAAGTAACACATGCAGAGACTACCGCAATTAAATTTTCAAAGAAAAGAAAACAATTTAAACTTCAAAGCACACAATATTTATTATTAATTTATCTGTATTAGTTTATATTTCAGAACACTCTAGTCAAAGGGTGGGCATAAATGGCAAATGTTGCCATTTATTTGATTAAATGGTTCAGAGATATTCTTGGCAACAATTTGAAAGCGTTTAACGCTGCCATATTGCGAAATGCATCGTGTAAGAGTGGTGGAAAGTAACATCGAAGTTATAATGACAGATTCAATCAGTGTGTAGTTCATACTTTCAAGCACATAAAGGCACACCAAAGATTCTGGAATCGTGATGGTTAGAAATATTTAAATTTATGAACCAGCCTCTTTTAATCCACCTCTGTAGGAGGGACTTAAAAACACTTACAGTTGTTAGGACAATTCTATCTGCAATGAAACTGAAAAAAGTTTTGTAGTGTTTGATGGAATCAAGCATGCGAGTAGATTTTTCAAGGGATATTGAAGAATTCCAGATGAGAAGAGAAGAATCACAATGATTTGATAATGATCATATTGAAAAGAAGTGTGCAAATAATAAACACTATTTCCACTGTTAGTTCCATTCTTGAAACGTAAGACAAGCACACATGTAGAGAAAAATTGATACGTAAAATTAAATTGATTATTATTTAAAAAAGCAAACACATAAAAACCATGAGCGTGCTGTAAATTTCTCCCATTCTCACTCAATCACATGTAAAGTGAAGGGTGCAAGCGAGATATAAGGGCATGCTGTGTTTGCTCTTTTATTCTACTTGCTTATACACAAATGAGGTTGTGTGATGGAGATAGACACATCCATTGCACACTGATGATAAACACATACATTGTAGATTACTATACAGTGTCCTTAATAAACAATTCATCCAAAAAAATATCTTCCACATATTGTGACATACTTTTATTTCAAATAACATGTCCCAAAAATACACGAAGATAAAAAAAATATGAGTATATAACTTGGCCAATGTATCAAAAAAGATTTCCCACGTCTCCGCTCTATATTTTGAATATAAATAGACATCTATAAATAATAGATATCATTCAAATCTAAAAAATTAAGTGGTTGTAGGCAAGGGAAATAATTTCTGGCCAAGTTTATTCTGTCAAATAAATGATTTCAGTCTACCATTTATCATTACAGAGGGTGGGTTCTGAAGAAATTATGAGAATAAATAATATAGAGACAGCTGTTTTTAATACAGTAGATTAGTCTCTCCCGCCTGGAAAGAAAATTTCAAGAAACTTATGACTACCTCTCAAAAAACATGTACCTCTCAAATAAATGATTTTGTGGACAGTTCATAGTGCAATTTGGAGTTGAAAGAAAAGGCAATGATTTTTACTTGTTTGCGTATATATTTAATTGATCAACCGTGACGTTTCTTTCACTATCCATCCAGGAGATAAACAGGAAATATTTATGGGACATTACTGGCCTATTTTATTTGCAATGCCCTATACGGTGCTATAACAAAGAATTGGCCCTTGTGAGGGCGGACGCCATAGTAGATGGAAGTAAAGAAGACATGGACTAACCTAGGGAATATTTAAACAAATTCGCCTTCATACATAAATTCATTACACTGTAAAACATGAGTATGTGAGCCAATTCTATATCAACATAAAAACGGCATTAGACTTGTGAAGCGAATGCCACCGGGGAAGGTAGTCTCTTCTGTTGATTACTATCGGAAGCGAATATTCGGCGGAACTTAAGAACGCTAGCGTATCATTGACACCTACTAAGATTGGTAGGAGATATTTAATAATAGAGGTGTCACAGTGTGATCCATATCGGAAGCAGATATGACAAAAAAATAACGAAAATGCTGCGATATAGTGTCAGCACTCGGAATTTTGCTGAGATAGGTGGCTTTAATCCTTAACTAAACATTTGCATATAAAGGCGTACTCCAGTTTAAAACATCTCTCAATACGACTACCTCGCCAGTACCACCATCCGACCATCGAACAATTTTACATTACCTTATGGTACCGGGTACCACAAGCCAAACTAACGATAAAATAATTGACGTCATACACATTTCCAGGATGTCGGGTTTAACCCCGGGTACGGCTGTATTGATTTCTCAATAGTCCTATTTCAAAAAAACAAACTTTCAGTTCATTACAGCGATATTAACTACACCTGAAAGTGGGCCATATAAAAAATAGCCTGGATAGAATCATTTAACAATAACATGATTAAAGATAACCTCTCAATTTGAAAAACTAAAATATTTTAACGTTACTTTTGTTTTTTTCAAATGCTATAAATCATAATAAAAAATACTGATTTAAGCACCTCAATTGATATGTATGAACCTGTATCCAAAATGGCATAGGAGTTTGAAAAGTTTACATAAAGTTATTGGTTATTAATTATTCCGCTTTGTGTGAAAAGGATATTTCCGAAGAGCACTGGTTTTCACTGGAACAAGTGTTTGCATTCGCACTGTATATACACTCATACACACGCGTGCAATAAATATGTTGACTCTAATCAAAAGATCCAATAGTGAAAATGGTAATTTAATAGCTGTTGAAAATTCACTGATCATTTGAATAAACAGATTTGAATTACAAAATGCCTCACAGCTAGTGAGAATTTAGCAGAATGAATCAGATTACACCCATCAACCAAAACATAGTCAAACTTACACTGGAAGTTGAATGTGCAAGTATCACATTCATACCGGTTCACAACAGATAGTTTATATAATTTCATCATTAAAAAAAAATCGAATGAACATAATGACACATTGAACAATTTAGTGTAGTGGCAAACTGTTAATGCTTTCCGTCTTATTTTATTAAGTATATCGACTCCCAATGGAGTGTTTAACAATAATAGATATTTAATAAGAACTTTTAGCCTTTCCAGAAAAGGTCTAGTTTCAAGGTAATTACTCTCTGTATGCCTAATCTTTTAGGATTGGGTAAGAAAGAATGAAGGATATAGAGAAAGTCAAAAATAATATCTTTGGCCCAGGGTGGGAAATCTTTTCATGATGGAGTTCCGCTTTCAGTTAGCTAGTAATGAGACACTCAAGAAACTTAAATCAAATGCACTTTAAAATAAACTAAAAAGATTTTTAAAAAAATACATGATATAATTGGGTTTAGGATAAATTAGGATCGGTTAGTTACCTATTTAACCTACATTATGATGATTTTTTTATTTTTTCATTAATTTTAAAATTAACTAATCTTTTACACGTTCTCCCCTTTCTCACACATTTTATTGAAAATCTATTAATAATCCTCTTTACACAGCTTCAATAATAAAATGTAAGTTTTTCCAATGTTACCAGAAAATAATAGAAGCTTAATATTTTTTCATTTATCACTAGAACAAAAAAAAAACCATAACTCCAAAATATTCATGAACTCAATATTCAAATTTGAATCATTGAGATTTTGTACATTTCCATGTATTTTGTCACTAACGACCCGGGTTTCGCCTTTCGGCATCTTCAGGCATTCGAGCACACAAATAGACTTGAATTGACAATACATGGAAATGTACAAAATCTCAACGATTCAAATTTGATATTGAAATTCCATCAAGAACCCTCAATAATGATTTAGCTGGTCTATACGGCACGTAATATTGATATACAAAGGAAAACATTGTAAAACAACACTCATATCAGTTCATAAATTATATAACAATCGAAATAAAGCATAATTCACATTTGCAGTCAAAGTCATGTCACGTAACTCTTTTTCATAGCTAAATGAAATTGCAAAAAAAATAATATTGGCATTATGTAAACCGGGAAAAGAACATCCGCCATAATACAAAGAATTTACTGCACCTCAGGGAAATAATAATTCGGCATGAATACCACTTTGCAGATGGATAACGTGTGGGTATAAAATCATTTGCCTACATTCATAATACTGTATTAACAATGAAACCAACTACGAATAATAAATATTTTACACAACATCGGTGCATTTTGAATTTTCATTTACCACCGGCATGTAGTATTTTGAAATATTGCAATTGCAGCATTGAGATTAATGTCAAGTTTTATCGCATTTTATCAATTTCAATTATCTTACAAACAAAAATACAATTTTATTCTGAATGACATTATTCAAGGACAATAAATACCACAGTTTACCATTAGGAGACGAAAAGAACTGTGATTCTTCAAATACAATATTTGACTTTGTTGGTTGAAAGAAACTTAATATAAAAATAGAAGCTGCTCATTAAAAATTTTAGCGTCATTACAATAATTGGTCAACATCGCATTGACTAAGACTTACTAATCGAGTCACTATATTTCTTCATATCTGAGTTCCATTTTATTCATAAAATTAAGGATACGAGTTTCAAAACACCACACGTCTATGCATACTTTGGTATATAAACTGATGTGACAACAAAATATATTTTAGTAATTCATTATCACTCTCTCAAAATATATCCATTTATTTAAAGATAGTATCATTAAAATTTGTAACAACAATACAATCTTTTTGATTAAAAAATGGAACATTTCACTATGTAAACATCAGTTAACTGTGCGACTAAAGTTAGTAAGAGTGGCTCAAAATACAGTATAATTTAGAGAGAAATAAATGAGAATTTCTATATGCCATGACTGTCTTTTGTCCCCCTCCTTTCCATGATTTAACTAATACTGTTCAAAATCCGATGCTGTTTATAAAAATATATCTAGCTTTTGAATGCTAGATAAATTTGTGGATAATAGGTAATAATCATCCCTATGGAGGTCAACAGCGTGCTCGTGCGATTGCGTGAATATAAGAAGCAGACCTTAAGATTATTATACTTGCAGATGATCATTAAAATAATCACGAATGCATTATCTGCAAGTCAGTAAGAGCCAATGTAAATTTGCAATGATTATTATTATCCCCACTAATTCAATACGGAGAGTAAGTAAGTCACACACAGTGGAGAAGTAATAACAACGCCAAGACAGAGGCATCGTAGTAATTGATATATGAAGCGGGAGTTATTGATTTTAATGAGTTTCTATTGACTGCTGCTTGCAGAATGAAAAATAAAAGAAAACGATTAGACACACTCGGAGGCAGAGCTTGAATATGTATATTTTCATACACACTTTGAAACTATCAAATGAACAGTGATGGGCAAAATCAAGCAAGCGCATTAATAGTAGCTAGTTTATTATTTTTGTTTTAAATACATTTCCAGATTGTTGACATAATTTGTCACACTTATGGGCATAGTAACCAACTCTTGGACAAATTAAAATGTTTCAAATAATCATCTGAAAGCACTCAACGGTGCTGTGCTACGGAATACACCAGTATAAATGGTTATATAGCCAGTGATAAAAGTTTGTTATTAACTGTATGCATGATTTTATAAAAATAAATACTGTAAATTTGTAAAAAAATATTGATACTATTATTGATATACTGGGCACCCTGTAGATTTTATTAAAATGATGCTCTTTTCAAATAAGTAATAGGAAATTGAATGAATTAGTTGAAAACTTGCCCATTTATTGCACTTCAAAAATTACAAACGGTCATCGGAATCTTATTATGTGGTCGATTTCTTTGTTTTGAAAAATAAAATTTGAAATTGGAAACATACAGTCGAATTTTAGCTTGTAGCCATAGTCAAACTTTGACAGAAGGAAGTAGGTACAATCTGTCTAAGATTGGCGCGCTGTTAATATTATAAATTAACCGATTCATAAAATAGAATGCATATAAACCACAGACAACCAAGTATTTAAGTATTAAAACATGTTATGGAGTGGCTCCAATTCTAGAGATCGACACAAATGCAAAAATCGGGATTACAGAGTGGAATAAAATTGCTAATAAACAATATTATTTATCTATTATTGAATTACAGTTGAGAATTTAACAGAATTTATGATGATAATTTTACCGAAAAAAAAACAAGAAATCCGTTTTGTCAGTAGGAAATAAAATTTAAACTTAACATAAATATTTCCTTCTCTTTTCTCAGTTTTAACTGCATTGCTAAATATATCAAGAGTTAAAATTCAAGTTAACCACTCAGTGGCCTACTTAGCCATAACACCTGCCTAGCAAACACCTGTTGCAGGTTCAGTGTTTGGTTATAATGCATAGGTATAATTTTTTTTTAATTTATCCAATACATGGCTGCTAGTAACATATTTCCCTTCAAGCCTTATTAAGCCATAAAGCAGTTAAATTGATAGCGGTATAGAACATTTCTCACTAAATATTATTTTTCTCCAGTATTAAATCAGATACATTATTTGAATACCTAAACATAAATATTGATAAAATATATCGATATGGTAAGTGATAGAAAATATAATTTCAAAAACAATTCCGGCAACAGTGGATTAGGACCAATTTTTTAGTACTATTTATTATATTTTTTACAGACTTCTACAGGAAAATATTTTTTCATAAATCAATTCAAGATAAGATGGCAGTTAATCATTATGTCAATGATTAACTGCTAATGATCGAGATAGCAGATTTACTAATACAAGAATTTCAGATAACCAATTAGTATTGTTTTTTTCTTTGTATTAAATGATGTGTTGACCTGATAACAGTATGTTTATAAACATAAATTATATTTTTTAATCAGTTAAACAATAAAAAATATTTTTTTATGGTTTTATAATCAATAGTAAGAAATCAATTTTATCAAGAAACAGGCGCTAGATATTGATATTATCAAGAACAATATCAAAAAGAGAATATGCATTGCTCCATAAAAAATTATGATGTTTGTATTTAAATAAAGAATAAGCTTAGAAATAATAGATAATAACATTATTGGCTGTGGAGTAGGATCATCTACCATTATTACTGTAATAAATAATACAGGATTCAAAATATGTCATGAATTTTAATATTACTGTCTATCGGGTAGTGTTCAAAATATAATACTAAAGATGTGCGTCAAATTATATAGCTATAGTTATTGTAATCCAAAACAATAATAATAAATTAGAAAAATACACAAAATATTCCTAGGGAACCTCGATAAAAATGACAGCAATGGTTGACGGTATCCTGTAGTAAAAACATATTTGCCTGTATGTGCATAATATGCGATCCCCGTTACATGATTATAATTGAAATGTGCACCATAGGTAATTTGTACATTGTGAACACCGCTTATATCATTAATTAAGGATATAACACTAGTCTAGAGCGATTTGAAAACGGGTATCGAGGCATGAATTTAAAGCGATGACGGGAAGTAGATACTGACATCCATGTACGAGAAAAAACACATTCGGAAATCAATTCAGTCAGTACTTCAATTAATTAAACATACGCACAGTCGTATAAGCGACATAAAAAAGCTGCATTACGCTTAATTGGCCATAAAATAAGCAGATACGCTCAGGAAGAACTCATTCTGAAACTTGTCCTAATGTCGGTACTAAAAGCCGATGGCTAACTAAATTAACAAGAATTAAGGCGCGACTTAACCCGCAAAACTAAAGTAAATACTCACAAACAACACATAATTGGCAAGAGGAGACTGTAGAACATATAAACTGCGAATGTACCGTCTAGTATAGAAAATCTAAGCCCGCAAAACTGTCTGTCAAATGGGTTATCGAGTAATGCTGTCGGTACTTTACCCTTCTGTCAGCGAAAAAACGTATTCCACACCACTCCCAGTCACCTGGTCGGATATTTCACAGTCACAGTCAAATAGACTTCATTTTCACTGATTCGTACATTCTCTAATGTTGTAGAAAAAACCACCGATGCGATATCAATTTTACGCCTACGATTTCAGAAGGATTCGGCCACCATCAACTTATCCCTACGCCTTCTACCGGGCTCGTCTTTTTTCACGGCCATTTGCAACAATGTCGAAAATAAAGCGCTGCGATTGGCTACGATTAGAAGCGTATGTGTGCGATATACGTTAAACCAAATTCAAAAGAGCTTATACCGACCTATTGAGTCATTCAAAAATAGGCGTTGTGTGTAGTTGTCAAAAGATTTTCTTGAGCTACGTGCGATCGTTATAATACTTTTTAGCTATAGTTCTAGGATACATCGGAAATGTAAAACGAACAATCCATAGGATAGGGTGCGGTGGTTTCCTGCGAGGACCCCGTACAACTTGTGACGTCAAACAGGGCGTACCACACTAAAGAGCGCCATATTCGAATTAAAATTTTATCGATGATTTCATCAGAGTAAGAGAAGTTTATTGATAGTAATAACACACCGGCTTACTACTCAATTAATAAAACCAACCGAATGGGGATTGCCTTATAAATATATGTACCTTTCTATTCAGTAACATAGATTGAATTTTGTACAAAATATAAGCAGTACAATAAAATAATTAGCTCGTCAACGTGTTACATACTAATTTCTTCACACATTAAAAACAACGTTTTTTATATATATTGTGAAAAATAATGAGTCATATTATGTTTATACAAATAATGCCAATGATGTTTTAATTATAAGTAAAAACATAAAATGATATGGTATACTTTTAATTGATAATGGTATAATAAAAAGATTTTTTTTCAAATCTTTTATTAAAACGATAGAACAGAAATCAGAAATTTCAATTGATACACAAAACTGGGCATGTTATTTCAATAAAAGTCGTGGAATATAATATCCGATGCGTTGTTTTCATTCAATCTTATAAAGTCTTTTCACCAATGATAAATAGTAAACAATATTAATTTAATCCATTTGTAACTAATTTGTATTGTGTGCTTAACTAACTTATTCAAAATGATTAATATGTCTGCCACAGTCTAATGAAAAACATAGAACTGTAAGTGAATATTAATTATTAAAATGAGTTGCTTCCGCCTCTTAATTATTATTCAAATTATCGTGTGTGTGTTTGGGTTGTCAATGAGGCTTAAAAATATTCAAAAAAGTATTATTTTGGCAACCTTGATTTCCATGATAGCATTTGGGAATTGATTATGATGATAAATATTAAATACAAAATAGTGACCATATTTTTGGTAGCGTATTTTTTGTTTTTTAGATATATTCGCTTCCAGTGAGGTTCATTTGACTCCTGTTAGTGAACATGAGTTGGTTTTTTGAAAACTATTTGTCCGCTACCTCTCTCTTCGGAGGGGATGAAACTAAAAGAACGAATAAGGATTAGGAAAGGAATAGTAGTGTGCTCAGAGGCTCTCAATCTTATTGTGTTCGTGTACCCAATAAATTTAGATTAAAGAAAGAGCGGTGGCGGGTGAAACCAGTCTTGATGTCTTATACTTATTACTTATATTAAAGCTCGATGCATTATACGCCTGTGGTGGCATTGACAAAAATGCTTGTTTGATTGAATTGTGTCTTTTCTGTTTAAAACTCGGTAGCGTGTAAAAGACTGAGAAGCCACGCGTTAGCTAATTGCACCTTCAGTTACTCGGTTAGTATTGAGTAGGGTAGGTGAGGAGGAATAAAACATCACAGACTTACACATCTTATGTTACAAGCAGCAGTGGCTCGAATTCGTCCGGAGCGGCGCGCCGGTTCGTGGAATTCGCGCCGTCTTTTATAAAATTCCTCTTACGGTTGGTAAGTTATCAAATAAATAACAGTTATTACGGTCAACAATTTTTGCTGAAATAATTTTGAAGATATTTAAAAAAAATATCTCTAGCGTTCCGGTTCGTTAAATTTTCAATTTCGAGCCCTCTTTAAAACAAATACTATGAACATCGGCTGAAAAGCCGTCGAATGAAAGACTCCAATTGGGAATTCTAATTCTATTTATTTTAGATTAAAAAACTTTGAAGATCTGAAAATTTTGAAAACGATTATTAACAATGCTGTACAAAAAAGTGGTTTTGATGAAAAAACAAATATCTGTAACGTGTCGATTCGCCAAAAAATATAATATATTTATGTCAACTATAGTATCAGGAATTTTAATAACAATAAGTGCTGTAGTGGAGGGTATATGCCGCATACCTTCTGCTATATTCATAATGATAGCCTATACGGCCCAAAATAACATGTATTGCGGTCCAAAGACTAAATTTGTAGACACCAATTTTCAGTATTGACCAGTGAGAAGTTAATAATTATTTAATTCAATGTCAATTCCGGCTTAAGTCCCAAAAATTTTAAATGTCTAGAACACTGCTCGCAATGTAGATGTAGTCTATTTTTAGGTTATTGTTGTCATGTCATGAATTTTAGTTTTAGTATAAGCTCGTTGTGTAAGATAGATAAAGGCTGAAGTATGTAGTTATTAAATTAAAAATAATACGATATATGTCCAGATTCGGGAAAAATTATAATATCAAATCCCTAAAACTTTAAGCCTCTGTAGCCTGCAATAATTTTAAAATGGATAAATTGGCCCTACCGCTAATTAGGTTGTGCATCACTGGTCTATACCCTCTAGACCACTGATGGAGAACCTATGACCCTCGGGTCAGACACTGACGCATGACTCAAGCTTTGATTTATATAAGCTTACTTTGTATATTATAAAAGAGAGAATATACAATCAAAACAGATGTTAGTTTGTAACCATCCTTCCCTCCCCTTTCCAAGTGACGCCACTGACTTAGTGACCCACGAGCTAGTACTAAAAAAATAATGAACACAATTTAACCCACTTCTCAAAAAGGTTCGCCATCACTGCTCTAGGCTCAATAATATATCAAAATATAAATGATAAACCAAAAAATTCCACTACAGGCAAAACATAAAATGCTTTTTCAATACCTAAATAATATTGTGGAAACATTGCAATTTTCCCATCTTTTAGCCTACGGCATGGTAAAGTGCAAAACGGTAATAATATATGTTATGGGCCTTATAAGGTATACCAGTGGTCGTCAACCTTTTTATACCTACAGTCCATTTTTGCATATTTATAGTAAAATTTCCTTACCGTCCACCAATATCGCAGTACTTCAATCCAGTGTATGGATGCAATAACTTCGAGATGATGAAGGGTTTGAAATTTTTTTTAATCTAAATTTTTATTTACACTGTAGAAAGAGTATATTAACATAAAGAATTAGTAGTAATTAAAAAAAAACTTTATTATTATCATTTTAAAAATTCAATTTCACGAGTGATGTTTACTCTCACCAATCTATAATAACAATAAGTAGGTACTGTATTTACAAACAAAAAAGTCGAAAGTCAACCGCTTGGCCAGAGCAGGATAATTATTTTGTTTTACTTGGATAGGCGTAAACAAGAAAGGTAGAGAAATGGACAAAAATACCCCATCCCTATGCACCCCTACCCTCGACCGTTAGGTTAGCCTAACGAATTGTCTATGAGATTATTTTGGTTCAATGTTAGCAGCTGTCACGATGGTGACTTGTGTTATCGGCAGTTATGGATATTTGTTTCATTAATATAAGTGTTGAATTTCGTCTCAATAGTATGTCCCATAAACGCGGAGGAACCCTTCAAAACTCTTACAAAAAAAAGTGTTCCGCTGAATACAGGTTGTAAAAACTCCGGTTAAATCCCGTGAATAAACTCCCACGGTAAAATTTGGAAAAAATAGGAAAATACAATTATAATATTAATAATACACAGTTTTTTGGTAACAATTATTTTATACCAATATTATATCCACGAATTTGAGGTTACAGTGAGTTCAATGATATACACGGAAGTAAGGAACTTTTTTAAAATTGTGTTCACAAAATTGAATTCTGTGTTTTATTTATTAAAAGTAGAGGATCAGCAGGCCAATCTGCAATAATATTGTGATTGACGTTTGACAGCTACGATATAATATTTGGAAAGCGCACTCTTACTCTCTTTTAAAATGTATCCACATATTGAGTCCAGGTGCACACATACATATATGACACCGAGTTTAACTTCATACATAAAAACAGGAGCGTTTCCGTAAATATTTTTTAATGGCTTCAAGTATACATATATGTCACACGTGACCCGTTATTGAATAAAGTTCCTTAGTTCCATATTTATCATCAAACTAATAACTTACTAATACAATGTGTGCATACGTTGAAAATACCACGCTTTTGAAATAAGTGTTGCTGAATGCTAACAATGTTATACAGTTATGGTTCTGGTTAATTTTAAGAGCTTCACTTTCATTTGTGGAAATAAAGCAACTGCAACCAAAAATGGTATGGATTCATTTTAAAAGAGCGTAAGAGCGCGCTTTTCAAATCTTATATCATAGTTGTCAAACGTCAATCACAATATTATCGCAAATTGGCTTGCTGATCCTCTACTTTTAATAAATAAAACACAGAATTCAATTTTGTGAACACAATTTTAATATTAGTATTGTAAAAAAAGAGATGGAAGAGGGTTATGGCTACAAGAATTAATGCCTTATATACAGGTCAGCTGTTTCTAACAATGAAAAACTCAAATAATCCAGTGCTGCACGTATCTACTATTTACCCTATAATGCAAATGGATAGAATGCGGCTATACCTCCAAGAATTGCGTTGAATGCATTTCGGTCGCTCAACTTTGTTATTATATTCAAAAACACCAAATTTCATAAAAAAAAATACCCACTCATCAACAACGTCTGACGATCTTTTAATGCCTCACTTCAATATTGATTGTTTCCATATAATTATTGATTGAATTGGAATTTACTTGATTGAACTCCATTATAAATGGATAAAATAACAAAGTATTCAATTATAGAACATTTTATTTTATGCAATTATTTCCAAATATTTACATTACAAAGTTTGTAAACACCGATTAACTAAATAATATGCAGCACAAACAACATAAAATTATTGTTATATTATTTATTATTGTGTCTACCATCAGTTAAATTTAGTTTTAAGATTCTTTATATTTCGAGATCCAGGGTACAGACCCTCACCCTAATAGAGTCTGAAAGTACCTACCGTAATTTTCAAACAATACCCTATCTCAACAAATTAAAACTTTCAAACATATTTTTTTCGGCTTAACAAATGTTTATTTAACATATTTATTTGCTTAAAAGCTTACAGTAGATTTGCATGACTTCTATTTGACCTTCAGAAGAAATTTAGAAGTGGCCGAAATCGATAACCAGCCACAGTACGCATTATTTCAATATCAAAACTGGTAAAATATTTTCTTATTTCATTAGATATGTAGCAACACCCAACAAATGAATATATATTTTGAAACTTCAATACGGCTTTTTCATATTGAAAAATATCAATACAACAACACGCCACGCGTGTCGTCAGTAATTAGCGACTACATGGTAATCGATAGGACACTAATATCTAGGTGATTAGTATAGCAGTGAATGGGTTAAGTGGCATAAATCAGTGAGTATTTTGGTATCTTTATTACATTGACTGACAATCTTATGTAATACTCATAATATTAATTATGAAAGTTATATGTAACAACTGAAAAATAGCGTTTTTTATATAATGAGAATGTCTTTATAATGTTTGATACGTGTCATTGTCATATGAACCTCTTAATCTATTTTAAATTTTAAATCGGAGGTGAAATCTGTCAAAGCATCTCAAGCACTACTTCCCAAAGTTTAGATTCAATATTGTATTTTATGTTTTCTATTTTTTACACGAAGGTTTTAGCATTTTTTGAATGTTGATATTATAATTTATGAACTGATAATTACATCTGAAAAGCTTCAATGGGCCGGAAAATGTTGCTATATTATCCATTTCAATGTTTTAACAGAGACTTTGTTTCTAATAAACAGTTGATAATATTTACAATGTAAATATTATTTAATGATGTTATCCATACTATCGGTTGATTAAATATTTTCACTTTAAAAAATCCACAAACTAAAGATTACCAAAAATATTTTCTTTCGATAAAGTTTTCTTTAACTAGTCATTAGAAAATGTTTCTTAATCGGATTTTACCAACGAACCAAGATATTAAGTGAATAAACAACATTTAGAGTTGTTCAATTAAAATATTCTGCATTCATCAATTATTGTTTTACGGTCAATATGGAAGTGGCCTAAAAAAATCTGCAACGAAAACTATCCAAAACTTAGGTTGTGTTAGCATTTTTAGGCCACGTTCGATAATACGAAAATTTACCTTTTTTTGTATGACCAAAGATTATTTATATTACTTATACAGATATTACTTATAACATATCTTAAAAATAAAATATAATTTGTTTTGTAATGCTTCCACATTTTATAATGCTCAATTTTATGAATCAATCAACATTTTTATCAAATTTGAATTATTGAGATTTTGTACACTTCCATGTCGCCCTCAGTCGATGTCTTAAATTACAGCATTTTAATGTTGATCATCATCAAAATTTGGAAATAGTAAAAAAAATGCTTTTTATTTTCAGAATATAATGTATTTGCACAAAGAATTGACGGTTAACATCTTTAAAGAAATACAACATATAATATAATAATCAAGATCCTATATAATGAAACTCACCCCATACCCGATAATGAGGAAGAAACTCAATGAATATTTATTATACGCGGTTAAATGTATTGCTTATTTGTATTTTTTCTGTGCAGTTTGGGGACCATTACTATACATGTTGATGGCAATCTATAAATATATATTCGATATCTATGGCTGCAACGCCAAAACATAAATATAATATTTTTAAATTAATTCAAATTATAGGTTAGATTTGAATACGTTTTATAATAATATGTTCAAGCAAAGAATTCAGTGATTTTTGAAGTATGTTTTTATTTTTCATTAATATAATTTTATACATTACTTTTATATAAATTTTATAAATCATACATTCTTAATACTGCAATGAAAACATTATCTCAAATTAAGAAACCCTAATATATTTGTGACTAATTTTATTGCATTCTGCTTTGTTTTATTTAGGTTGTTTACAGTTCAAAAAGTATAATTTTTCTCTCATGAAAAATGAGTCAATGTTAATTAAATTAATAAACAAAACAATTATTGCCAAAAAACATGTTTCTATCACTCTCTGGTAAAATAAATCTTTAAAAAAATTCTAACCATTTCAAATAATTGTTAAATCTTATCTTAGTTAGAAAACGACTTTTTTGCTTTGACCAAATAACTTCTGTGAGCAGCATATTTATGACTTTTGAAATAAAAAAATGATTCAAAAATATTGAAAATGTACAATGATTTCATTGGACAACTATACCGCAATTAAAGTAAATAAAAAATACCTACAAAAATCCTTGTTTTTAAAGCATTTAAAAATGCTTACTCACTAAACTAAAATAGGTAATACCATTACAACTATGAATAATAAAATGTAAAATATTTAACTTAAAATAATAATATTATTATTAATGATACAAGGGAAGGTCAACAAAGAAGTCACGTCTATCTTGTTTAGAGCGAATTTGACTGCCCTTAAAAAGAAAGATGGTGGCCTTCGTCCCATTGCTGTGGGCAACGTTTTGAGGCGTTTGGTTGCAAAGATTATTAGCAATCGTCTGTGTAACAGAATGGGTGCCCAGCTACTACCGAACCAAGTGGGATATGGATCAAGAGGTGCAGAGGCTGCAGTACACGCAGCGAGATCCTACATTGCCTCAAATGCAAATAAGGCGAGGGTCTTGCTTAAGTTGGACTTTAGGAATGCTTTTAATTCGTTAAGCTGAGCTAAACTCCTAGAGTGCATAAAGACCAACGTGCCGGAGTATTATGCATTCCTACGGCAATCTTATGCTAAACCATCTCACCTGCTGTTCGGTGAACACATCCTGAGCTCTAGCTCTGGGGTTCAACAGGGTGACAGGGTATATATATTCTAATTCAAATGACGCACCCCCTATAATCATCGCTGGCATTCAAGTTCAACGTTTGAATGAGTCGGGGTTGTGGCTAAATACTCTTCCATCGCCCAGTCTTGGAACTCTTCTGAGCGATGATGACTTGCGAATTTCGGTTGCTCTCCGGCTCGGTTCAACATTGTGTCACGAGCACAAGTGCACTTGTGGGATGTTGGTGGACCGCATGGGGCAGTACGGATCGAGCTGTTAGAAGAGCACCGGAAAACACAGTCGGCACTCCGCCATTAACGACCTGATCTGCCGTTCTCTGGTTTCATCGGGGGTCCCATTGAGACTGAAACCTCTGGGTGCTTGCCGCAAGGATGGCAAGAGGCCCGACGGCATTACGATGATCCCCTGGAAAGAGGAGCGATGCATGGTCAGGGATGTCACTGTAGTAGATACAATCGCGGCATCTCACGCGAATAAATCCGCTGAGTCGTCGGGCTAAGCGGCTCTCATGGCTGAAACCAGCAAATCCAAAAAATACGACTGTCTGTTGCCAAATTTCATTTTCCGTCCATTGGGTTTTGAGACGTTCGGTCCCTGGGGACCCTCTGCTTTGAGGACGGTGGCGGAAATTGGTCGAAGGATGACGGACAGGACGGGTGAGTGCCGCAAAAGTAGACAGCGAATAAGCATAGAACTCCAACTAGGAAATCCAGTCACCGTTATGGGTACGCTTGAGGTATTCAGGGGGATAGAGGAAATTTTTTCATTCTGGGCGACACTTTGTTTAAATGTTATAAAACAATGTCTGTAGATGAGTTCTAATGTAGATATTCTTGACTACGAATAAATAATAATAATATTATATATCGGTGTTGGGCACCCCTATACATAGCCAGGACATTTTTATCACGCAATATAAATCATATTTCATTTAATTATTTACTGATATATATAACGCCTGATCATTATTATTTAAATACAATTTGAAAAAATAACTGACAACCAGGCGGCTTCGATATTAGTCTCAAACTGACGTAATATTTAAGCAATGCAGGCTGGTAAAACATGTCTGCGATAGATGGTTTCTATTTATTTGTTTTTTTTTTTCATTAAAACGATGAATAAAAGAATGTTTTATTGTCCTATTCTTTTAGAAGTACATTTAATATAATTCTACTTTGAATATCAATTAGAAGAAGTGAAAGATTACATAACTATTTGAAATGCTTCTTTTGGTTCATTTCAAATAGTTATGTAATCTGACACCACCCCGTACTTATGGGTCGGACAGGGGTCTTCAAAATCAATCTTCAGACTCTTTCTATTAATGCAAATTTAATATGTAATATCTCTCCTAAGGCATTCAAAAATAATTTGTCTTATTTGTTTGGTTATCGTTATTTGTTAGAAGTGAAGAAAAAGCTTGCGCTGCTTAAAAAAAGAAGGAGTCACCTCTCGGCCTTTCCCGGAGGGAGTCGTCGGCCGACGAAGCGGCGACTTAGTCCACCACTTGCTAGTAAAACCACTTACAGAGTTTTAAATTGAAAATGTGTATTTTAAATCTGTTTGTGTAACTGTCTTCGAGGAATTTATAAGTGTAAACTAACTGCAATTAAAGAGAAAGTATACCGAATACGACCGGGTTTTAATGGAAGACGAAGGAACCTGTGAATTATCCTTTGTCCCCACGCCGGACGCGGGCAGTCGAAGTGTGTTGACGCACCGCGCCCCGCTTCTCCCCGCTCCTGCACCTTCCCCACGAGCGGCGAGACGTTTCATTTTTACTCTCTCAAATCGTTATATTCAATAAATTGCAAATTTCACATCGATCACATTATTAAAAAAAGCCTTTTTTTACAATTTTGCCTTAGACGTAAAATCTCGATAACCTACAATTAACTCTAATCTAGTCACAGCGTAAAGCACTTAAAAATTTATAATGTTAACTCTTTGCTAGATAAACTTGAAACCTTTACTATTTCTATGTAAATAAAAATGCAATAGTTTAAAAACATTTTGAGAGTGCAATTTTAAAAAAAAATTAAGCGACGGTTAACGATTGAAGATTTTCACCAAATGGAGATAAATACTCCTTACTGCTCTTAATTAAAAAAAAGCATTTTATCATTTGTAATAATATGAGTATTTTTCTTTTTAAATAATAATGAAATAAATATTTATTTTAGTTTCAATGCCATAAAGAGGGCTAACATCATAATGCTTGTTTATTGAAAAATTTCATAATCGTCTATGGTAATTCCGTACTACGGCGTTTGTGTACAGTGTAAAATTGGAGCCTTCAAAATAGACCATAACCGAATTTTGTAACGAAAATTTTGAAATTCCTGCCGTAATTATACGATCATACAAGAATTATAATGATGAGACAAGAAAAAACTGTTTCTCTAAATTATAAAAAAATAACTCTTTGTAGAACAGAAAATACTTACATACCTACATATTTTTAATCATTATTCATCTGAAATTCATAAAATTACCGAAAAATAAGTACACTGGCAATCTTTCAGACGTCATTTTGAAGTGTGCTGGGATTATACATGATTATTTTTAAAATGTAACAATTTGTCTACATTTCACCTATTTTGCACAATTCACACTAATAATAAATGCCCAAAAATGTTTGAGACTATGATATATGGTTTATAAAGTAATAGGGATCAAAATGAAAACAATAAACACCTAAGGTTATCACTTGCGTTTTTTGCTGATTCAGTATCAGCTGATAATGTAATTGGTTTTTACCTCTGTCGTTCTGAGTTGAGTTACTTTAATAAACATGGCAAAATCCGTGAGTTGTGAGCACTTGGACAGACTTCTAAATGTTACAATTAAAGATCAATGGCACGGTCAAGACGTAAGTTTGTTTTCTTATATTTCACCTAACCTCAATTTTTGACAGATTATGTTTCTTTACACAACGAACATTCAAATTATTGGCATACAACTTTGACTAAAACATCATTAATCCGAGATTGTTAACAATATGTGTCATTTCAATATTTCAAGTCATCAAACTCAGAAGGATTGTTGTAATCTATAATAAATGAACAGTTTTTTGTTGTCATAATATATCAGTACAACGGCTTTGTACAGGTGAATTTTAATAATATCCATATACAATTATAGACCTAAATTTCAACGTAGATGACCTTTATACAGTTTAAGATACTGCATGGCATTTTATGAAGCACTCAGTTTCTATGCTTTGCGGATTGATGCACCATGATGATGCCGATTGATTAACAACTAGAGTGATAATCATTTTGTATGTGCATTCTTGAGATTTTCAAATCTTCCAATATAAATATAAATATATGAGTTTGGAATCAAAAATATATATTAATTACTTACTAGTTATGTGTATTCGCAATGCATCAAAAGATGTTTTTTGAAAATAAAAAGATATTGTGTTCAAAAACAGAACCAACAACCTTATTTCAGTGTTCCTATAATCATACGTCATCTATACCAATGGCTGTTACAGAATCGGTCACAAAAACAATTCAAATTTGTCATGCCCTTTTCTACAAATATTATGTTAAATCAAATTGGACGGCTTGAAAGTGATCTTAAAGAATTGTCAAATATTGTTGATGGCTGGATAATGCTCGCAATGAGCGAAATTGGTCCTGATCATTATAATAATGTAGTAAAAAACAAAGTGTGTTTATTAGAAATATATTTGTCGTACATCATAGTTCTGATGACTGGACTGGAAATGTCAATTCAATTAATTTTCTTCAAACCCCACTGCAAGACCTATTTAGCATATGCATATTTTTTTATTTCAGTGTTAATGATAAAATTATTTACATGATTGTTTTCAGCCTCTTTCATGTGTGGATTGCGGATGCGAAGGGCCAAACTTATGGATTTGCCTACAAGGAAACTGTTTGCATGTCGGCTGTTCAGAAAATAGGAACGATCATAGCACCATTCATTATCAGGTATAATATTCCTATCAATAATTTAAGCACATTGGTGTATTGACAAACATTGAAAATTTTCAGACACAACCGTAAATAATAATTATTGATTTGCTAAAATATACTCATATTGGCCTTTCAACTGCATTTAATGAACAATAACCTGGTGCAGTCTGACAATATTATGAATATAATGAATTCATATATCACCAAACCTGCAGACTAAATTATAGTTTAAAAAAATAGTGCTAATTATATTAGAATGTATTAATTATAAATAACATCACATAAATCTTAATTGCCTTTTTATTACAGAATAATCTGCAGCATTGCGTTCACATGAATTTGGTAACGGAACGCATTTGGTGCTATGAATGCAAAAGAGAGGTTTTCTTTCCTCCTATTTTCAATATGCCTTATGATACCTCAAGTATTACTCAGGTAAGACTGCAAATACCATTAATATTTACCTTTACTTTAAGTTTTAAGGTTTATAAACAATTGAGTTTGAGGAGACGCTAATAGTTTGTTCTGGCATAATGAGGTCATGTCATATATGAACATCCATGAAGTGAGCTTCAAGATGGTTTGACAAACTATACTCTTCAGCTGCTATCGGTTTCAAAAACACAATATTATGTAAAATGACAATCGAATTGTGAATATTGATGTCATGGTAAACATATTTATTGCTTGAATTGGCATTTGATTGGTAGAACTCCATTATATAAGGTAAAAATATCTAGTTCTACAAGAATTTTATCAATTTGTATATATTAAATTTGGATTATTGAGATTTTGTACACTTCCATGTATTTTGTCACTAACGACCCGGGTTTCGCCTTTCGGCATCTTCAGGCATTCGAGCACACGAATGGACTCGAACTGAGCTCGAGTTCATTCGTGTGCTCGAATGCCTGAAGATGCCGAAAGGCGAAACCCGGGTCGTTAGTGACAAAATACATGGAAGTGTACAAAATCTCAATAATCCAAATTTAATATTGAAATTCCATCAAGCACCCTCAGTCAATGTCTTAAATTTGTATATATGTTCATCAACAACTATTTCGGCTTAACACCAGAACTATTGTTTAACTAAATTCAGCTTAGCTATATATAACGGCTTAGCAGAGTTAGGCAATATAAATATCATCTCACTTACTCCAATAATATAACTGTTATTCAAAAATGAAATATTTAACATACTAATTGTGTTTTTGAATTGTTGTATTAAAAGGAACATACATGGTATTATTAATTAATCTTCAAAGTAAATGCTTTTAATTTTTATTAATTATGAGTAATTACATGAGCTTCTTGTAATGGTTTCAGTAAGGTTTATAAATTAATATTTGTTTGGTCATTAAGGATGTTATTATTTTGATTGTTTATATTAATTTCTAATTGTTTGAGAGCATAAGGTCCATGGCTTTTATTATACACTTAATGCTATCGAACAATTAGAAATTAATAGATATAGTCAAGGTAATAGTCTCCTTAATTAAACTATTTACTAACAATTAAATAAATTTAGATAATAATAAATCTATTTTCAATATGACAAATACAAAAAACATCAGATCTAATTAAGCGATCTTAACAATTGTATGTATAAAATTTTTCATTATTTTTCCGCAATGATATATAACCCAAAAATTTTCCAGTATGCTTTACAATCGAATCACTACACGGTTCTCAAATCTAATAGATAATACTTCTAATGCAGACATTTATTGTAGTTATATATTTTTATTATTTTCAACGATCATATTTGAGAAAGGGTGATCAAATCAATATATAGATGATAAAAATAGTATAAGTTAATAATTATTTATGAATTAACTTGATTTTCCAGAGTGCTTCGATGACATCATCAGTAGGCAACAGTTTGAAAAGTCCCAGAGAAAGAAGGCGCCGCAACATGTTCATCGGGCTTGATGCAGATCCTGATGTAAGCGTGTCTCCCGTAGGAGATTCACCAGATTCTAGTGACGTTGATGATGACGCCCTTGATGCTGCGCTCGACGGGAAACCTAGGGGTTTGTCTTAATTTTGTTCACAAGATAAGATTTATTTCTTTTTCTAAAGGTATGAATTTCAAGTAGTGAGCTGTTCTCTATGAAATAAGATTTATTCATGATTTATAATGTTATCATGAAAAACTTTGCTATCTCACAACCTGAGAAAAATAATTATTTCAAGTAGTGTGTAAATTTTTTTTTTTTATGGTGTTAACAACTGTCAATTCTTGGTGGAAAGGCATTATATTTAAAATAAAACAATTCATTTGTACTACTTCCACATGTTTATAATGATCAGGACCGGTTTCGCTCATCATGTGGAAGTAGTACAAATGAATTGTGTCTTATTTTTTAAAATATAGTGTAAAAATTGTTGGAAATTTACAATACATAGAAAAAAATATAAATTAAATACTCTTAATTTGTATTTTTAAAGACTTACTTGATCTTTATCGAGTTTATCTGTAAGCTATATATATGATACTATTGACATTGATTCTAGGTAATCAAATAGAAATGAACTTTTATGCTCAATATTTTGTCTACAGGTCTATTTTTTTATTGATTGAAAATTTTATTTGATAAAAATAGTGTGACTGCCAAAAATCACCGCTAGATGTGTGCTGTATCTATATATGAAGAAGTAATAGTATAATTGAAATTGTGAGCCTAGCAAATGATAATAGACGGTGCAACACTTTGCCACAAATCTGCGGCCATACCAGTCAAGGGAACATTGATTTTGTGAACAATAATTAATTTATAATTTAAGTATAGTCAGTTCGAGTCCATTTGTGTGCTTGAATGCCTGAAGATGCCGAAAGGCGAAACCCGGGTCGTTAGTGACAAAATACATGGAAGTGTACAAAATCTCAATAATCCAAATTTAATAATTAATCTTTATAAAAACGATTGAAGAGGTTTTTTTTATGAATTCATATTTTTTCAAGATAGGAAAATATTGACACATGTGATCTATCTCCTTATAGGCTTGGTAGGACTTCAAAACATTGGCAACACTTGTTATATGAATTCGGCTATTCAAGCTTTGAGTAACACTCCACCGTTGACGCAGTATTTTCTTGACTGTGCAGCATCCGTTGACTTCCTAACTGACACCAAAAAACCTGGACTTAGTAGGTAAGACCGAAGAGAACTTAATACCATTGATTGGTTTATATCTTCATTTTTAAATAGTTTTTAACACCTTTTGATCACAAAAATTTCTTATGGAAAAAGTTTAAGCATTTGTAATAACCTGTCAATATGATGTATCGACGGGTGTAATGGTGAAGTAATAGACAGTGTGTGCATATGTAGCTGCTCAGATAATTCAATGAGGAATTTGGTACAACCAGAAATAATGACAATGTTTTTAAGTATTGCCAGTGACATAATCAAATATTCCAGAAAAAATTCATGTAATTGCAAATCTACAGGGATAATTCTCAAATATCAAAAAAAATGCTTCGCATTTTTTTGATTCCTCTTCGCAAGACACGAATTTATTAAATATCAATACAATGTTTGTATTATTATAAAACATTTATTTGCATATTATCCAGCACCTATTTATGATAATTTAGGTTTAAATGTATTGAAATTAAACATTGCTTTCTTTAAGGTATGAAAGGATGTGAATTAAAACATATCTTGAAATGTGTGATTTCAGATCTTACCAAAAATTAGTGAAAGAAATGTGGAATAAGCGAACACGGGGATTTGTTGTACCAATGGGGATATTATATGGAATTAGAAATGTAAGTGGATTATTAATGACATCACTCACTTCATGACTGTTGTTTGTTTTATCTACCCAAAGTTTATATGCAAATTAGACGCATCCCCAAATTAGCTAGTACCGTATTACATTGATTAAAAGACCATATTTTTAAATGCCAGAAATAAAAATAATTAACTAATTGAATATTTTTTTATGATTTATGGATATTTTCTTTTCTTGAATTCCGTTAAGTGTTCGGTAGTTGCTTTATTTTAAAATATAGTATTCCTATCATTTCTCCAACGACGAATATTCACTAATGCAAATTGACGTTCTGCACTTCTATTTTCGAGCCCTTCTGCATGTACAATAATCATTTCAATGCAGCATCAAAGTGGGGTACATTTTCATTCAAAATTTTCGCGCTCAGCAGACACAGAGTGACAACTGTTCAACTACCTGCTCTACAGCCTGCTGTCGCTCCACTAACTTACTAGTTCCACTGCCACCATTACAAACTAATCAACACTCTCACTATCCCCATGGGTCGTTAATGGAAATTTCAGCGATTGTAAGACGCACCTCAAATTCAAAGACACCAAAAATGTAAAAAACATGCGTCATAATCGACTGTGTTTTGATCAAATGATGTAACCCTCAAAAAATACGAAAATGATTGAATCTCACTTTAAAGATGACAGAGCAGGTCTTGGCCAAATGATGTAAATTACAAATTAATTAATTGTAAATTAGAAAAATAAATTGATCACTTTTTGGAAGGGGAACATCATTTTACATTGGTTTTAGGTTTAAAAATTCTAACTCCCCCCCACTTGATGTGAGCCAATATTATATCGACACTCCCTACTTATAATCCCATATCTGCCAACATGAGAATTTACAAGAGTGCATTTCAAAAATTCATAATGCAACTCACCATATAATGTTTTCGATAAAAACAGTTTTACTCTCTCCTAAACAATTTCAATTTTGAGGGTTACATCAATTGACGAAAACACCGTTGAATTATAATCAATGTAATGTGGTATATTACTTCCCTGTTCAGATTAGATGGGTAATCTTTACTATGGATGTTGTTAGTTTGAACCATTATTTTAATTTGTCATTTGACATGTAAATATAAATTTAGAATTTCTAAATCGTAGATATCCATATTTGTTATAGATAGTTTTCAGTAAAAAAAAAACCTTTTTTGTCAACACAAATAAGCCCGATTCTCGAATTTCAGCTAGATAAAAAAAAATCCGAAACTGTCATCTCAATCTTCTTGCTTCCCTGACTAAATTACGTGAAAATAATTCTGTAATAACATTAAAACGAAAAATATTTAATTCTGGTCTTTAGTGTGGGTAGGTACTGTATTATTTTTTGTACAACCTACCCCCGTCCTACTTATCTCGATATTGTCAAAAAATCAGTAATAACTATTTATTGCAACTGAGTTTTGCAATAAATAAGATTGACAATTGTTGTAATATTTCACACACCTCTTTGCTCAGCACTCAAATCAAAACACCTTTTACAATTATTTCAAGATGTCTGTTTTAATCCAATGTTCGTTTGTGCAGTGTTTATTTAATTTTTTGTGTACATCTTCTTTTAGGTCAATCCAATATTTAGAGGATATCAACAACACGACACTCAGGAATTTCTGCGCTGCTTCATGGACCAGCTTCACGAGGAATTGAAAGAACCTGTCAGAGGAAACAGGTCGACGGCTAGTGTTCAATCGGATCCGGGTTATATTACCAGGCAACCGGGATCATCCGGTCAAATGCTTACACATTGCGCATCTGTTGACAGAAACAATCGGCAGGGTGGTGAGTTTACCCCTTTATATCATTTCAAGCACATTTTTCTAGTGAGATTTTAAAACTGAACAATTATAGTCTATGCAGGTTTTTTTTTTCATTATTGCAACATGTGTTTCCCAAATTTGGTATAAATTAGCGAAACATAAAGAAACAACCAAAAATGCATTTCCACAATACGATATTTATTTGTATGTATATGGAACTGAGACATTAGTTAATTTTACTGATTTCCATCTGCCTTTTGTGGGAAAACCTGTACATTTTACAAGCTGTACTTTTGTGGAAGTGTAGAAGAGCAGTGTTCCAATGTAATGGCTAACTTAACTCAAAACATCAAATTTTTAACTTATTGTCCTATGGAACTGGGCCATCGATATAAGCTTCCAATATGGTTCACATGGGCTCCCGCTGTAGCTGGTTAACAAAAACTGTTTGTAAAAGTTTGTCAAGAATAGAAGGATTGGCTGTGGAAAGTGCTAATAGTCAGTAAATAGCTCTTCCTACCTGTTCTTAGGACTGGATATGTGCAGAATAAATATTTTTTATAACTTAAATTTTTGTCTCAGATGGCATCAGAAGAGTATCGGAAAACTGCGAAGAAAGTCGGCGGCTTTATCGATCGCAAAGGTCACCTGCGAGATCTTCAGACAATATTCCATCGGCGACAAGCAAAGGGTATTACAGGTATATAGATATTCTTCAGAATTTTACAAAATGATTCCACTCTAAACTACATTCAATTAGTAATTAATAAGCTATCTACTGTTTTCATTAAATGTATATTATTTCTAGAATGCATTCGGCATCGGAAAGTAGTGGAAACGGTAGTGACTCCCTGATGGATAGAAGACGCTCTGCTAGCTTTTCTGATACTCGTGGCTATGCACCACTACCCCGTGACTTTACCAGAGGTATACAAGTTCATTCAGATAGAAACTGTGAATTATCGACGAAACATGTAAATATAACGCATTAAAAATTAGAATAGCAACATTGTGTAACATTGGTTTGCGCAACATCTGTGTTTGTCGGTCACTTTGCGACATGTACACTTACTCAGCTATCACGCAATTTCAACTTTTGTTTACACATTCATAAAATAGATGAAAAGTTAAAATGATTGAAAATAAGTGGGCAAGTAACTTTTTACCATGATCTCTGATTAATCATTTATTTTTATGGGTCCAATTAAAATTGTTAATCAAAATCCATCTATAAGAGCTAATCTTATAAAGTAATATTTTGTTAAAGTGTAATACTGTATATATAAAATTAAATATTCCAGGCAGTGAAAATTGTAATGGCAGCAATAATATGACTACCGCCACAGGCCCAAACCGTGATTTACAAAACGAAGAAAAAGAAATTGAAGAGGACGACGAAGAAGAAGCTTACGAGAGCTGCTATTCTGGTGTTAGTGATACTTCCTCACTCAGCGAGGAAGAGTCACCTCCTAATGAAGGATTTAAAAGAGAGTAAGAAATTATTTTTGTAAATCTTTGCACCATGTCTTAAATCAACACAATTTCAAGTACATACACGATTTAACATTTTGTCAAAACCTGACTGACTATAAAAATAGACACATTATTCTCAATTGGAAATACAGTACAATGGAAAAAATAAACCATCAATAAAACTAATAGCTCAAGCATGAAAGGTAAAAACGTTTACCACTAACATTGCAAAGTATACATGTCTGTTTCATATATCTTATGTTATATTATTAATTCATTTTTTTCAGAAATGATTCAAAATGTCCAGAAAGCCGTGTGAAAAATCTAACAGAAAGAGATATCAACGGGAGTGGAGATAGAGCACCTTCGGATCCGCCAACATTTAGAAGTGTCATTTCTGATGTATTCGATGGGCGGCTGCTGTCTTCTGTGCAGTGCTTGACGTGCGATCGGGTAGCTAAATCATCAGTTTCTATGTTCTAATTAAACGATAAACTTCTTGTCGTTAACAAAAGAGGATAAAATTAATTCATTATTCTATAAAAATGTCATCTCTATCTTTGCAAGAGAGTTATGTACCATGTACAATTGCCACATGTGCATAAAAAAATATTGTAACTGTGCCTACATTGTTTTTTATTATTATTAATAAAACCCATTTTTTTATGACAGGACCTGGATGATTATAGTGACGACTGCTCCTGATTATTATTCAAAAATTGTGGAAAAGATTGTATTTTATTTTGAAAAAATACAATGCTTTTCCACCAAGAATTGACAGTTAACACTTTTAAAGTGGCCTACATAGTTTATTTTTAAGTATGTACACAAATTTATTTGGAATCAGATCAAATATCTTATCTGTTGGTTGCGACATCTTATGTTATTTTTCTAAATATATATTATATGATGTGACTTGAGCATGCAAATCTCTTCTAGGTTCTGCACTTCTGCAAATTGATAGGGAAGCTTTATTAATGAAATCAATATCAACTGCTTAATCTAAAAACTGGCTAACTTCACTTGGGAAAAATTTTCAAGACATTCAATCATCAAGCGGAATTTAACAATCCCAAAAATACACTCACTTTTGTACTTTCAAATAAATTAACGAAGCATATTTTGGAATTGCTTGAATTTGGTTTGCAGAATTAGTTCTTGTTTCGGATTTATCAATTGCGTAATACAATATCAGAGATTACTATGTCGTACTTATGCAGTTTGAATATATTTTCAGATATCCACTCGTGTTGAGACATTCCAAGACCTATCTCTACCGATTCCGTCTCGGGATCACATGGCTGTGTTGTACGGCGGAGGAGGCAGCAGTGGTGGACCACAATCGCAAGGGAATACAAACAGCGGGAGAATAGCTGCATGTTCAGCTGCTGTTACTCAGGAAGGATGGGTGAGTTTGATACTTAACAACCAAACATAACAATTAATGAAACTTTGTAAAGGAATTTACTTTATGGACACTTTTAAAAAGGGAGAGGATGCTAATATTGCATATACGTTTGATTGTGTAGGTTCTTAGACTTTCACGGTTATTATTCTATGAATATTACCTTTGGAAGATATCATGTTATGGTTAGTGGTAATCGCTATCGCTATATTATTGCTCTTTTGGCGTAGTCTCTTCAGATGACTTTCTTATCACAATCTCCGATACTGTATTCAAAAATATATGCTTTTGGTTTGTTTAGTAATCAGTTTTTTAAATATTTTGATTTCTTTTCTCCATCACACAGGTATGGTGGCTTTTAGGATGGCTTCGATCATGGATGTACGGGCCAGCCGTGACATTACACAATTGCTTGGCAGCATTCTTTAGCGCCGACGAGTTGAAAGGAGATAATATGTACAGGTTCGTAATGGTATTGTCTATCACCAATATTCCTTGTTATATTTAAATCTGATCATATTATGTATGTGTTTTTTTTATATCTATTTCAGCTGCGAAAAATGCAATAAGCTACGTAGCGGTGTGAAATTCTCAAAAGTGCTCGGGCTGCCGGAAGTTTTGTGCGCTCACTTGAAGAGGTTTCGTCATGAGTTGATGTTTAGCACGAAAATCGGTGCCAAGGTCACGTTTCCTCTCTCAGGATTAGACATGAGACCCTACCTGCATAAAGGTATTAAATAAATATATTATTATTCCTTACAAGTACATAATTGAACAATGTGTAATAAACAATGAAATGAATGTCAACAATAAGTACATAGTCTCAAAAAAAAAAATTATATTATTCTGAGCTTTTTTGAAATGAAATGTTAAACCCTACTCTGATATATTCTTACACTCAAATTTTGATAACAAATCAAACTTTTCACCAATTTAACACTTTGACACCCATGGGGTCACCGGTGACTGGCAAAGAAGACCTGTCTCTGAGTTCTTATTCATCGCCAGTGGGCATGCCCACTGTGTATTTTGCTATCCGAGGTGATCGGTATTGCCCTGCTCTATTAAAAAGAAAGAATCATTTTCTAAGCATTAAACTAAGTATTAAACAAATAAAAAAAATCGAACTAAAATTTCTTCCTGTGTGCAATCCCATTGAAGTCATAACTTCGCCGAAGAAATTTTTAATATTCCTGATGTCGCCAAATATAAGCAATATTGTTGGGACAGAATAATAATGAATTAAGAGTCCCAACTATTAATCCACCTACTGATCAAAAAAATATGTAAATGAACAATTAAAGCAACCCAGCATAGTAATAATCTGTGCTGGTTTCTCTCACCTTTAGACTGCACATCTACTGTGTCGACATATGACTTAATAGCAGTGATCTGCCATGCCGGAACAGCAGGTGGCGGTCATTATACATGCGTGTCACGAAACAGACAAGCAGCCCAGTGGTTTCAATTTGACGATCAGTACGTCAGTGCTGTTACACCGCAGCAGGTGGCTGCCTGTGAAGCTTACGTGCTATTTTACAAGTAAGAATAATTCAAATTAAATGTAGTTAGACCTCGTCTAGCGCTAAGGATGCATTCCTAGACGAGAAGCGCTAAATGAGACATATAGTAAATAGGGAAACGGGAACACCCAACCAAAAATAAACATATTTTACTTTCATTTTAAGTTATTTTTATATTAATTCCAATGTTCACTTGACTATTTTCTAATCGTCTTAGCTCATGCATTTTAATGCATGATCAGATCATGTAATTTTTGTTTTATTATCTTTACATCCCACTTATTTCGAATAATCTAAAAAATTATTAGGATTAAATTTTTAATGATAGAATTTTTATTGATTTTCTTACACAATAATGTCGATGATTATAGCACATAGATTAACAGATTAATGGCCGTATGTTTTTTTTACTTAATTTCACCTGGCGACCCGGCGATTTTGCAAAAAATTCACTTGTTTCAATAAATATGTAAAATCTTCTTTTTCAAATTGTTTTCTTTGCTTTTGTGTTCATATGTGTGAGAATATAATTGGATGAACTCTTTAAATACAAGGTACCTATATTTTAGAAAATCATAAAAAAATATATTATGGATTTTCAAATTTCACTTACCATTTATGAGTTGATAGTAAATACACAATTGCAACTTGTTGTAGTAGTTAAATTTTTGTTAAATAATGCGTTGATGTGTATACCACCATCTCTCGTTGACATTTGAAATCAAACTTATAACCCAGTACTTTTTCAATAGAATTGAATGTATGACGTAGGACACATATATGAGCCCACAGAGAGCAACCAAAGTTCTTCAAGGACTCAAATACGAGTCCGTGGCCATTAAGCTTGTTCACGTGGACTCTGTTTCACTGCTAATGAACATGGTGTACGAAAATAAACGCACCAAACAAACATAGATTTAGGGGAAGTACAGCGCTACGACACAGTCAATACCTACGAATCAACTTCATACAAATGCTCTATTCAGGGCACGTCTGACAGAGATTACATGTTAGCTCCACCATGCAATATTCTCGAATGTCATTCCAAGACGATCGCTCGTCGCGTTGCGAATCAATGAAACGCCGTGATAATTTGAACTAATGTAAATTTTGAGCTTATTTTAAACTCCGAGCAAACCGTGATATATGAAATCACCGTTAATCGAGGAAGTACTGGACGTGTTCTTACTGTATTACAAAAATATATTAATTACAGCCATTAACGTTCTAGTGAGCAGTTGTCAGGAAATTAAAAAGATTATAGCAAATGTTTTTCCTAATTGAATTAACGCTTTAGCTACTGGGCGTAATTACATAAAACAATGACTTAGTACCGGCTATTTTTCTGCAATTGCGAAAAATATTGCGCTTTTTATTGAAATCGATTTTTATTGAATATCTCTTAAATACGTCGACATATTGACATAAAATTTTTAGGAATTATCAAAAATGTATAAATAATTATATAAATCGATTTTTTTATTATTGATTTGACATTTTCCAAGCTGTGGTTTATGGTTTCCCAAGAGTCCGATTTTGATACAGTCGATACTTAAAATTAATTTTTTCGCCATTGTTTCTACTTTTGTATTTATCAAATAGATTATATTATGTATAAGATTCATTATTTTTTTATAAAACTAGTTTTCTATAAAATATATATATGACAAATATAAATATAATACACGCTACCTAAATATTACCCCAGCCGTTGTCAAATATTCTTACAAAACATAAGAAAAAAATGTTGTCAGCAGTCATTTTAGATAAAAGATAAATACACATAAATAAGGTTCAAACTGACCATTAAATTTAAAACATGTGTCAAATGCCTGCAGGACCATAACCAATGTAAACAGTGATCTTTTGCTTTATTTCGTTCTCATGATAACAGAATTAGTAATGGATACTTTTTTAAAGAAAAAAAGAACACTTGCCGCATTGTAAAAATTTAAAATCCAATGAGTTCCATTTACATGCGATGGTAAATAAAACACATTGATTTATTACTAGGCCGTGTGACAAAATTTCTTTCAATTTTGTAGACCATTGTGATGTATACGGTGTTCAGTAGTAGATTTACTCTTGTCAATATTATCTAAATTAGGACTTTACGTAATCGGTGAAACAGACCTATTGTTTATTTACAAATCGCATAAAAACAAATGTTCAAATATAATATAAATTACTTATTCCCATTGATCCGATTATCCTTACAAGCGAACATGCATTATGTTTGACACGTCATAAAGCACTAAGAGTCATAAAAAATATTTAAAAAAATATATTACTACAAATATGTATATAAATGTGTATATGTTTTAAAATAAATGTAAATTTTGACTTTCCAAAATTAAATTAATTTTACGTATTTTTTATTAACAGAAAAATCAAAATTACGAAATGATGGATATCTGTGAAATTCACCGTAAACATTTTATTTTAAATTACGAATATGGTATTTCATATATATATACTGCCATCGGCTAAAAAATTTCGAACCGAGATTAGCGCATCATATTTTTTTTTGTATACAAAGTAGACATGTGCTGTATGACGCCAATTGGCGATCCCGGTAAATAACGGTTGGCGCAGTCATGACACCAAATGGCATTCCTAAGGTGTTAATTAGACTTATAGCTTTTGTAACAGGCATCTCATTTACTCAAGTATGGACAATATCAACAACTTATGCAGATTTCTGGGAATGGGTAGTGGAAAAATTTCTGGGGTTGATGCTCCGGGAATCGCAATCGCATTGATCCATCTGGCACATGGTCAGATTTGTTGGTCATACAGAAAATTTACAACAGATAGTGAGTAGCAGGTACTGGGTGGTTGGTAGAACTTGAACTAGATAGAGGTTTGGTAGGCCGGTATATATAAAATGCATATTCCTTTTTAATAGTTACTAAGAGAGAATTTTTTTAGCATTGCTTACATTTAAGTTTATTCAATTGCGGTGTGATGGTTATTATTTTCATACTTATTTAGTTGATATTTCTTTTACTTATAGAAAAACAAATCCTCGAATGACAGCGCTACGACAGAGAGCTTTGGAATTGTTAGAATCTTTCAATGAACTAGATGACATCAAATTTTACATTTCGAAACAATGGATTAACAGGTGAGGGTAGAGTTGTCAAGTGTTAAGAACAAAAAAAGAAAACATTTAGCAAAAAAATGTTTATTTTGTACAATTTTCTTTATAATTGTGCCGGTTATTATTAAAGTGGAATAAGTCATTTAAGGTACCAAATATACCATTATTTTACAAGGTAATCGTAAAATTCCACCAGTACAGGAAAGATTATATCTATAAGGTTAAGAATCATAATGTATGTAAATATATTTTTATGTAGTACCAAAATATTTTTTAAAACAAATTTACGCAAAAGTCCAATTATGTCAAACCAAATATTAAATGACTTATTCCACTTTCATAATAACCAGCACATACATACGTCCATAATAATAGTTAGGAACATGAAAAATGCGCTTAAAAATCAATTGTTGAATATAATTATCTTCATTCTTATTCTCAATTTCATAATCTCTGTAGCTATGTTTATCTACACGGCTAATTTGGTGCGAAAGTTTCTTATTTTTTTTTATTTCTTTATAAAATTCTAAATATGAAAAATTTTTTAATCACTCATAATTGTAATACTTTAATTACTACACTCAAAATACTCCGGACAGTGGAAATTTTCAAAATTGAAAAAGAGGAAATTCTGGGTATAATATAAAAAAAGATAGAAAACAAAAGAATTTTGTTAAAAAAAAGAACATATTGTCTTTAAAAGAGACCTGTTGGCAATTCTAGGTGTGGGTGACATAAAAAATCGGCATTCACATGGTATGGCTCTATTACAATTTAGTTCCAAGAGGATTGTCAAACATTTTCAGTGTCGGTTATTCTGTAACTAATTGCTTCAGTGTTCCCTTCACAATTTCCGACAGTTTATATCAAAACCTAATAATTTTCATTTTTTATGTTAACAGGTTCAATACGTTTGCAGAGCCTGGACCCATAGACAACTGTGATTTTCTATGTTCACATGGAGGTGTTTCGCCAGATCGATTGCCACTCATAGAGAAACTCACAACGGTCGTCTCACAGGCTCTTTGGGAATTCTTTTATGACAAGTAATTTGAATATTCATTAATTACATTTTTAACCCTTCCGAGGGTAAATGAGTTAGTCTTAGACTTTCTATGGGGAGTGAGTTTATTTTATATCTAAATTGTATTATTTTTTTTCATAACTAAATGAGTCGTGATAGTAAAAAGGATTAAAAAATATTTAAAAAAAAAACTTATTATTTTACGACTGACTTTATCGTAAAAAAACAGTTAATCCAGGCGTTACTAATCATTGGCTGTCACGAAAACACGAAATATGTATTTAAAAACCATTGTATTTAAAAACACTTTTTTAAATACATTCAACTCTTTTTTTACACGGTGGATAAGTTCCACTAAAAACTGTGTAAAAACGGTTCTGGTCCATTTTGAAGGCATCAATTTTACACTGTACACATACGTCGTACTGAGTTACCATAGACGATTATGACATTTTTCAATAAACAAGCAAAATTACATATGTTAGCCCTATTTATGGCATTGAAACTAAAATAAATATATTTTTCATTTTTATTTAAAAAGAAAAATACTCATATTATTACAGATGATAAAATGCTTTTTTTAATTAAGCAAGGAGGGAAGGATGTGTTAAATAAATATTTTTTATAATTTAAGACATCGACTGAGGGTGCTTGATGGAATTTCAATATCAAATTTGAGTTATTGAGATTTTGTACACTTCCATGTATTTTGTCACTAACGACCCGGCATTCAGGCATTCGAGCTGCCGATGATACCGAAAGGCGAAACCCGGGTCGTTAGTGACAAAATACATGGAAGTGTACAAAATGTCAATAACTCAAATTTAAACATTTTTTAACCCTAAAAATATTATATTTGAAAGTTTTGATTCATTGAGATAAGGTATTGTTTGAAAATTACATTAGGTATTTTCAGACTCAATAATAAATATTATTTACTACATAATTTAACAATAGTTTTACGTTGTTTGTGCTGAATTATATTTCGTTGCTCGGTGTTTATAAACTTTGTAATGTAAATATGTGGAAATAAGATTATAAAATAAAATGTTCTATAACTGAATACTTCGATATTATATCCAATTATAATGGAGTTCCACCAAGTAAATGCTAATTCAATTAATAATTATATGAAACCAATCAATATTGAAATAAAGCGCCAAAAGATCATCAGATGTCTCACTATCTTTGATAAGTGAATATTTTTTTATGAAATTTGGTTTTTTTAAACATAATAACAAAGCTGGGCGACCGAAAACCATTCAATGCAATTCTTGGAAATATAACTACATTCTATCCACTTTCATACGCGAGAAAACTAAGATTTTACGGGCGCTCGAAAATCCACATTGTTACGTAAATAACATGTCACAAAACACAATATAAAACCTTCAAAATCATAAAAACTTCTATAAACCACGAGAAAAGTAAAGTATTGCTTGCGCTTGAAAATCCCTAGTTTACAATATATGAAACTGAACTGTGACGCATATCAGTATCACGTGACTCACGAAAAAGTTAAATATCGTCGAATTTGAAGTCACAAACTGTTTTTAAATATTTTCTAAAGGTCGAAAAGGTATCTACAAATAGTCAAAGATGGAATTGCAATACATTTTCAAGCCTATAAACACATAAATATACACGGACGGTCATTGACGCCCACACTCCTCCACGGAAATTCCGCGCGAACGATCTATATCGTCCATACTCTCTTAAAGGTTAAATGATAGCCAAGTACAATTGCAGCTTCTAGTTGTATATTATATACTCATACTATACATGAAATTGCTACGTTGGTCTAATGATTGTAGTCCTGCGTACATGTCTGCCTCTGTGGTCCACCAGTAAGATCTCTACTCCAACAATCAGATGGTTTAGGTTCAAGTCCCAGGGTCAATATCAAATTTAGATTTTTTCTGTTTTATATTCAAGGTAATTGTTAATGGGCGTTTGGCTGGTCTTTTCTCCTCGAGTTGATTTGTGATTTAAACATTTCAAAATATCTAGCGAATTGATGTGTAATGCCTATTTTTTTTAAATCTAAAAAAAATGCATCATCCCGTTATAATATTATCTAATACAATGTTTAAGACAGTGTTGACAAACTTTTGTATGAATTGTTGCGCACCATACGAATTCTTGAGTTAATACCCTAGCGGCACTGGGTTCAAATCCTATATAAGATTGAATATTTAGATTTTTCAACTATAATAATTAATAATTAAGGTGTATGAAAAAAAGTTACATAGATTTTCTTTCTGAAGTTCACCATGAGATAACCTGTTTTGCGAAAGATTCAAGCTAAGCTTCAGATAAAAGACACTTTGTTCTATAGTCTTCTAAATTTCTTTGTAAATTTTATTTAAGTTTTCCTTTGTGAATGAATGGTCCTCGATTAATCTGACTGTTTTCACTAACATTGATTGTTCAGTGTGCATGTTTTAACTTGACCTCTACGGCCGTAGCCTTTCTTTTGAATGTAATTTTAATGAGATATTTGGTATTCAGCTTTGGCGGCGGTCCTGCCTGCAACCATCTTCACTCCTGTTCCCTGTGCCGTGCGGCTGCTGAACAATTAAGGAAAAGACAACAGGGAGAACTCCTGAACTTCACTATTATGCATCAACGATTTGGAGTGAGTTTTTTCATCTCTATTGCAACACATTTTGATAGATAACAATAAAATACTAGTCTTCCGTTACTGCTCCCTAAGGGATCATGAAACTTCACTATGTGCAACTGCTCATGTACTATTGCTAACCTCAGTCAAACTAGAAACTGATGCCTTTATAATTGGACTTACGCATTCACATTATTTTGGTTAAATATGCTCTACAATGTGCTACTATTTTTCTGCCTGAAAATGTACTTAATGCCGCAAAAAACTATGCAATTCTCTAGGTGATTTAATTACAAATAAGAAAATACCCAAAAACCAAACATTGGAACCTATGGTACTGATAATTTACGTGAATTACAAAAAATTGTTAGCATATTTCAAATTTGCTCTATAGGTTGTTCTAAGTACTTACCATTTGACATATTATGGTGACTTTTTCATTCTTAATATTTATCTATCAAATTAACGACTTGCCTGATTCCCATGTACAATAATTTTACAATTTGTAATTAAATTTCTTGCATTGCTGTTTGTGGCATTTAGAAAAATTTTAGGTAGAAAAAAATAGCACATGGTACAGCATATTTACCTTATTTTGTGGTGAATTGATTTATCGATCACTAACTGGTATAAGTAATTTAAAAATGTATGTGACATTGTGCACTCTTATTTACAGGAGCAGGAATCTGTATCACCGATGTATGCAATCAGTATGAACTGGTTCAGATGTTGGCAGGCATTTGCTCACAATAAAACACAGCAGCCTCCTCCACCTATCGATAACACCACCATCATTATGCCCACACCAAAGGTACATTTTTTGTTAATATTCTCTATATTAGATAAATTTTATAGTTATAATTATCGCTTCAAAATTCTTGGATTGCTTATTCTACAATTTTAGTCAGCCATTTTAAATTATAATAAGATAATTCTGCTATTTTATTTCATCTATGGTAACTAAATATAGCTGTTGGGTGCAACCTTATGCAACTGCTAAAACATTTGAATTGAGAATTTTTACTTTCCTAATTGGGGATTCAATTGTTTATTTATTTCGTTTTTTATAAATATAACGTCTAAAAACTACTTCCGTATTAATAATGGTAGAAAAATTATTGAAAGCCAGGATACAATTAAGTTTTTCCTGTTCTCCACAGGAATCCGGCGCCTCCAACAAAGCATCCTCATCATCTATGCAACCGCAGATAAAACCGAGCGCAGATCTCGCACAGTTCAATGAAGAATTGTGGCGGTTTTTCCACGGAATATATGGTGGCGGGCCAGAGGTTAAACTAAAGTGCGCGCCCAACTATTCCCAACCGTCGAGCAGTCAAAAGTATGTCAGTAATTCCAGTTCGCAGTTCTCCGATATGGGCTACAATAGCTACGAGCTATCATCCCAAGCTACATCCGATTTGAGTCAGTATCGCCAGTCGAGAAATTCTGAGAGGAATTTCAAAGATTCAAGAAAAAATAACGAGGACCACACTGTTTATGCGAATGTTGCGAGACAATCTGAATACTGTGACAATCTGAATGATATCGTCGACGATGGCAACGCCAAATCTGTCTCTCACATTGAATTGTATAACTCTGAACAGAATAACGGAGACACTGTTAATACGAGTAGCGTTAAGTGCACGCAGTCATTGCAAGACGTCTCTGTGCACAATCATTCCAGAAGTCATAAACAAACTACTAATAGCAGTAAATTGAGTAATACACAAGCGCCTTCAAATACTGAAACTGAAAAGCAAAGTATGCTAGTTGAAACCGGAGACCTGTCTATTGAATATACAACAAATAGAATTCACAATGGGACGAGTGGAAATTTCAGTAATAGTTCTTCAAATACTAATAATGCTAGTAACGTTGCGGCGGATAATGTAAGTAATAATAAAGTTAAGCATAAGCCTGCAAAAGCTATATCGACCGGAAAGAAGATCAATTATTATACTAAGTTTCCGATTGAGAATGTAAAAGATGAAAGCAGTGATGAGCCTGTAAGTCATTCCTTAGAAAATTCCACAATAATTGACGGTCACCGTCATGAATCTGACAAAGAAGATCACGCAGACGGTCGCCCTGATAATATTGATCTACCGAGTTTAGTCAACAGTCATTTTGACGGCGGTATCGATTATGATAAAATCAATACACAATTTCTTGACGAAAGTTCAACATTGAGTAGAACGCGTAAAGGAAGTTACAATACGATACCAGATACACATGCGTCGTATTCGCACCCCGCGTCTTCGGCAGGCGATGTGCCAAGTGTCGAGAACGTATCGTTGAAATCCAAAATTGATTCGTCACAGCCCGGAGTGCATTGCACCAATGGTACAAATTCAGTCGCCAGTAATAGTCAAAATAATAACGCAAACAGTAATAAAACAAATAATAAAAAGAAAGGAGCTGGCCGTAAATCGAAACGGCAACAGAATTCCTCAGCCAATAACGTTAAAAGGGTGAATAACAGCCAAACTTCTACACAGCAAAATAATACCGCTTCAGTTTCAAACAGCGGAGACAAATTTCCTAAATGATTTATTATAGCCATGAGGTTTTTGCACCGTCTCACCAAGGTTGGCAGCAATGTTGTCGTTAACATTGAAAGTGTTACCGGAAAAAAATAATAATCAATAAAATCACTATAAACAAAGTAGAGTGGTAATTGTATCAATAATTCAAATGCAGGTATTTATTGTGATCATATTCAATATAATTATCCAATTATGTTTTTCTTTTTTAATTAATTTTCATTTGCCATACATTATGATAAAATAATTTTACATATTTAATTACCAAGTTGTCCTTAAATGAAACGATATATGTCCTCCTGAATATCAATCATACAGTACTGTAGTATATGACCATGAAAAAAGTGTATCTTGAATTGAACTACTATGCCATCATTCTGCATGTTATAATAATTATATTCCCTTTAGTTTGTAAACTGTAGATTGTCTTCAATTCATGTGTTATTAAAATTTTAAGTCAGATTATTAATTTGTTGGCGGATGTTGGGTGTTGTATTAAGTTGGCGGAAAAAAATTGCTCTTGGGTTTTATATTATTATTGGTATTAGGTTTTATATTATTGTTACCAATGATAATTTGGGGTTATTTATTTAATAGCTAGACAAATTTGTTTGAAAATTTTGTAAAGTGTGAAATTACAAACCACTTGTTCGGTTTATATTTATCTTTGTAATAATGTCATATTTGTTAAAGAAATAATCAAACTTTGTGACGTATTTCTGTGATACAACTCGTAAGTTGCAATACGGTATTCCATTCCACAAAAATATCAGAACACATTTTATGATATGATTGTTTGATCTTTTGTCACTTGATTTTAGACCCTTGTCGAGTTCGATTTGACATTTCATTAAAACCTAATCTTTACACTTTCTGCTGATGTGTGAATGTCCTGATCAATAATCCCTTGCAGATCACTTTCACTGATTCCTTTCCAAGGCCGTCCTTTCCTTCGAGTGTGGCCGAAATTCATTTTTGCAGATTATAAAATATTATGATAGACGAATAATGAAGCTGTAATCTAAGGTAGGCAAATAAATTCTGTATAAGAAATCACTGAATATATCGTCGTTGTTCTGGAAGAAGCCACTAACCAAAAAATACTGGTTTTGAGTATTTGGGCTTTGAAGTTTGTCAAATGTTTGAAGTGCTATACCTTTTTCATTTTGTGTGTTTGTGCAAAGCTGTTTTTAAGTAAAAGTATTATTTATAAAAATAAGTGTGTCCTTTCATACGACAGAGTTTAAAATAACGAACATTTGCGACGATATGATGTATTCAGACTTTATGACCTGTGTGCATCATCCAGACTGAAGGCTTATTAACAATATAAAAACATAGAAATTATGGATAAACACTGGCCAATTCGGCAGACTCGAATGCCTGGTTTTTGTCTAAATATCTCTCACCATTTTGGCTTCGATTTACATCTATTTCTATTCCATCCACCATAACGTCCATTTTATGTTGTATTACTAAATTATGTGACCAAATATCAAATGATTGAGTCATATTGTGGTTTCCTGAAATACCACAAAGCAATTTGTAATTCTTATTATTTTAGTACAATAATATTATGTTTCATGCGTCTAGTTACGCAAGTTACCAATGGGCGATGAGCTATGATTGAAGTATGAAAATAATTCTTAGTTATTTGTTACGTTGCATTGTGAGGTATTTTAATAAACAATGTCGCACGTGAGAATGAAGAGACTATCCAAATCTTTTTGACATCATAGTCATAGATTGTTAGTATCTTAAGCTTAACAGAACACTAAACAAAAAAGGACATTTTTCCAATGAATACTAGTTGAATAATAATTCCAATGAATACCTACGAATACACAGGTAAAGCGTCATGTGTGATCTATTCGTCGCAAATGACACTTATGCAACCTTGGGAGCAAATAGGCAACTACAAAGATGGATTTTGTATATTGAAGACTTTCAAATCTCACGCTGAATGTCATTCATAACTAAAAAATGATAAATTTAGCATATTGTCACTTGTCATTTTCGTGTGCGATGCATTGTATTTGTATTATTGGTTTGTGTTATAAATAATAAGCCTTTTAAGTTGTGTTAAAAATTTCTGCTGGTAGGGATTTTGCAATATGTTATATTATATTCATTAAGTTTTCTTTTTGTACTTATCTATTTTTCTTATCACGTGTCTAAGGAGTGTCTCCGTTTAAGCGGTGCTTCGGGTTTGCTCAGAGTATATGCTAAAAATATCTGAAAATATTGCTTGATTTTAATGGAAAAATAGTATAAGAAATATTCACCGACCTCTGTGCTAGAATCCACGATACACTCCAGATGTCTCCTGTGTAAGTTTACGATTTCAATAGAATTCTCCGGCTATTTCTACATTCCATTTTGTTCGCAAATTAACCCACTCGCTGAGAAAATTATTACACTAAAAATGGTGTAATGCTGAAAACATCAAAGATTTTTTTTTAATGTTTTTACATCCCTGAAAGTTTTATATTATTTTAAAACGATTGAAAACAACTAAATCTTCCGAGATACTGACCGGATGCGATGTGCTGAAGCAAAAAACTAACTGAGATCACCAATACTTAGCCAGAATAGTTTTTGTGTTTATATATTTTGTAACTTTTGATATCACATTTCGACTGAAAACACTGGTAGCGATATAATTAAAGGCAACAACATGAGCACCATCAAGCTACTGAAGAATCTCATCTTTCGATTTTTAAAACGGGATATTTAAGTAAATATATGTTTTTGCTGTCGTCTGAAAGGAGCTGCTTGAATGTATGCACACAATTGTATTATTATACTTTATCTCTTTTTGCCGCACCTCACGATTTTCTTATTTATGGAGGCTATCCACGAAATCTTATCATTGTTTCTTAAATACCATATTATAAGAAAGATTAAACAATAGTTCATGGTGTTACTTGTTTAAAGGCACGAGAGCTTATCATTGTTTCTTAAGTACTATATTATAAGAAAGAGTTCACGGTGTTGCATGTTTAAAAAAAAATGTGTCTCTGGTGGTCATTTCTTAAGTTGCCTAAAAGTTTTTTTGCTTCAACCGAATTCATTATGTCATGTAGATTGTGTTATATTATTGTGAGGATCTCTGCGAGAGTAATTATAAAGTTAAAACATGTTTTTTTTGTCCTTGTTGTAAAACCAGAATTGACTAGAAACTTACTCGATCGATCATAATTGATATGACAAAATATATTGTAAATAATGTAGCTTTATTCCCTGTACATGTAAATTAATTAAAGAACAGACTCTAGATGCTAGTAACACTAAATGATCATTTAAATATTCACTCGCTGAAATTTTCTTTGTCGTTATTAAATAAAGGCACAGTTTTGTATTTCCCAAGTTATAAAATATACACATACTGACGTTAAAGAAAGGGAGGCTGAGTGAAGATACAATCTTATTTATACAAATTTGGACAGATTTAATTAAAAAAAAACGTCACATAATAAATGCAAACTAATAAATAACTTCGGAAATAAATGTGTCATCCAGAATTTGGATTTGGATGTGACCTTTCCTTGATGTTGGGTACAAACTCAGTACATTTTATTTGCAATAAATCATGTCGATTTGGATGTTATTCTGATTTATCATGCTCGCTATAATGCTGAGCATAAACATAAGTTTCGATCCAACATAATGACCTGCGTTTGTTCAATAAAATTTCCATAGTGTGTTAGAGGCGACCATCTGAAAGGATTCCATTAAAAGGATCAAAGTTTCGTATTATTTTTTCATGATTAAATAAATAAGAAGAATGATATAATTATAATCATTATATGAACATCAAAGAACATATATACTATCAATCATAGTAACTTATGATACAAGCTTGACAATGGAATTTAAACAAGATGAATTAATTTTAAAACTAATTATATTGACTCAAAGACAATAGTAAACAAGCATGCAAAAGGGTTTTGATAAAGAAACGTTTTCAACTGAAGTATCGAAAAACTGTTAATATGTAAATTACATTTTACTAAAATATTTAATAATTAATGAAGACCGTGACATTTGCACCTAGGTTAATTACTGTTATTGAATAGTGTGTCAACTTTTTACAATATAAAAAGTCAATGTTTAATGCCATCTATTTTCGATAAAATGTTTCAACCACTTAGCAATAATGTTAAAAAAATTGGTAGAACCAATCCAGTAAAATTATAATTCCAAATAATATTGTAAACCGTACATTTTTGATGTAAATATAACGTTACATTCTCTATCAAGTCATTAATAATAAACTATTTAAGTAATTTATGATAATTCATTAAGAGAGCCTTCAAATATTATTATCATCAATTTTCTTATACACTAGTGTTATTTTTTGTGCTCAATAAATACGATAATTAAGCATTCAAAATATTGTTTTATTGGAGAACTACTCTCCCGTCTGTCAGGAATACTTATATAGCCTTCCGCCTCCTGTCATTGATTTGTGGTGACTTTTAACATAGGGGATAGCTGTATAAAATAGTAAACGCAAGAAAAAAGTTGCTAAGAAAATGAATCGATTTTACTTTTAAGAAGTTATAACATCCTTGATTTGGCCAACAGCTTCAGTTGGAAAATGCCACCGATCCTGAAAAAGGGGCATAGAAAGGCAGCTAGCTATTTACTAATCATTTCTTAGCCCAATTCAGGCTCATGCAACTTCAATACTGATGTAACTATATTTATTGGAGGAAACGGAAAATGATCGGCTGGAATCAAACAGATGTATAAAATGAACAAATAGAAATAATTACAGATACGGAATGTTGACTTTTTTTTCAATAAATCCAGAAAAAAATGGTCCCATTATAAAATACTGGTCAAGAAGTATGAACATTTTGTTTGGTTGACAAATTCAAGATTTGAAGCTTGAATATGACTTCTTTTAAATGTAAAATGTCTATACTGTATCAGATTTCATCATATCTATCGTAAAACGTATATGTATATTATTTATGTCAAACTCACATACAAAATTACACAATAATGTGTGAGAAATGAAAAATTGTTGGCCGACATGACAGATTGCGATCGCTTCAGAAAATACACGAAATGAAATGTTTAAGCGTAGAACAAACCAAACCTAAACTAAGCAAACACACCATTTTGGATATTTTTCCTTGTACAAATATAATTTTTAGGCACGTGTATCCGATATTTACCCGAAATACTCTTATGCGTTAAACTTAGATAATTGTGACAATTTGAGATTTACATCTTGTTATGTATATTTAATGTGATGCACAAATACTAAATATGCTTCATCAACTATTTATACAATGAAAAATGATAATTCATTTCAGTGTAGCCTGGGACAGCTTTTAATCTGCAAGACCTTCATTGCATCCGTATCTTTCACCACTTCCTCGCCTGGGTAAGCTGTATTTTATTGCCACTATTTGTCTAATTTTATCAATGTGATGTGTGATTTATTTCAGCTAGATGAATAACTCGTATGAATTTATTATTCATTTTTTGTATTTATAGATTCACAGTTTGTATTGGGTTATAATGCTGAGTAGATTTTTCACTGAAATGGATTAACTTCTTAGAGTTGTCTTATCATTCCAGATATCCCGTCATCTCTGTTTTGCTGCTGAGAGAACTTGCAGCGGCCTGCGGTGTCACCAGTCAATCCATTTAAAACTCCACAGTAACCTGAACGTATGTAACATGTGTATTGCAATGTTGTACAGCATTGCAAGACTTAGTAAGGAACTCGACATAATAATAATAGAAGAAAATAAACAAATGTGCCACCATTTCGATCCCCTTAGTGGACATAGTAATGTGGAAACAAACAAATTGTATTTTTTTTAAGACATCGACTGAGGGTGCTTGATGGAATTTCAATATCGTGGATATATACAGTCATTCCACGTTTAGTTAATATTTTACCTCGTATATAATATTTGTCGTATTTGTTTTATATAAACGTTAGACACTGTTTACTGTCTGTCAGTTCGAGTCCATTCGTGTGCTCGAATGCCTGAAGATGCCGAAAGGCGAAACCCGGGTCGTTAGTGACAAAATACATGGAAGTGTACAAAATCTCAATAATCCAAATTTGAAATTGTATTTTATTTTTTAAAAATAATGCATTTCCATCAAGAATTGACAGTTAAACCCTTAAAAGTATTTGACAGATATTATGACACGACAGATCAAAAATTGCAACACGTCTGGGAGTTTGTACACAAATGGCCATGTAAAGAAGAGATTGGAGGTTAACAAAGTTTCTAACATTATTTTTCTCGCATTCTGTTTCTTACATCTAGAGCATTATAATCATGTTCAGCGAACATCCGAAACCTTACAACTAGATTGTTGTCTTCAATAATGGGACTCATCTTATGAAAAAGATATGCTTTTTAATCAAATCCTCCTAAGAGGAGTGCACTGTGTCTTCCTCTGTTGTTTCTCTTGATAAACCTCTAAGAATTGTCAGTGTCAATTTATTGTTAATAGCACTTTAATGACTGCTTATAATTTATAACTAGTGCATAGGAAAAGTTATGCCTCCGAAATTCTATTTTTTTATTTTCCAGCAATATGATTAAATATAAATTGTCTTTCATCAATGGAAAAAAGTTTCCATAAATAATTATCCATTTCTAATCTTTAGCATTCAGTTATAAGGGAACTGCGGTGTATGGATTTCATTTTATACAGAGAAAATAACATTGGTGGACGACTTGGTATTTCAACGCCTTTATTATTTATTGATGGTCTATCAACTTAAATTTTTCATTATTCATAATCATTTTTTTTTCGATTGACAGCATAGACAAAGTCGTCAATCTTTCATGAACCATTGTGTTTCTTATAATTATGTCTTTATTCTTTTTATTGACGAAAAGCACCGTTCTGACTCAGTGGTAGTCATTAGAGTTGTAAGCAGAATTCGAATAAGTTTTATTATTTTCTCAAGAACTTTGTATAAATTGCTTGCAGAAATAAATTGTAATGTTAATAAATCAGTAAAGCTATACATTTATTTCCTTGAGTAAAACACTTCTCATTCAGTCTGAAGCTTTTCTTTATCAAGCATTCAATATGATTCAACGGCTAGTAGTAGATCTTCCAATGGCATTTTCTTTCTGTACTTTTAAAAATTTTCTTTACTAAATAATTTCGTAGCTATTAATTGATTAGAAAAAGTATATCCTTAATAATAACATCGCACATATTTTTGGCTTCTTGAGACTGAGATGAAGACAATTCGCCATAAGAATATTTGTATACTGGCATTAGTAAAACTTTTTAAGTTTTCTTTAATTGAAAATGCATCGATATTTCTACTTGCATTTAGTTGTAAATAATTTCTACATGCGGCATTGACTTGTGAAAAAGTTCATTTTATCATTTAATGTATTTAGTAAATTGGTAGAATCTGTTATTGTTTTATCGGTATTTTCGGAAGAAAATTTAAGTTCTTAAAAACATTGCCTCAGCTTCTCTTGATTCGATTTATTAACCTTCCTCAAAATTCCATCTTGTTGCAGATGGTCTTGGTAAGTGATCAGTGATATATTTATTTAAAAATTTTAATCTACATGGTAAATATGAAAAAAATATAGGTATTCTTGATAAACTTGTAACAAAAACTCTGAAGTTTGCCGAGGTTGTTGCAGCACTTTTCATAATCACATTTTATGTGCATAACAATGTATGAGATGGGCATTCTTATATTTTTCTTTAATTTTGCGTTGAACCCCGCCCTTTTTGTCTCTCATTACATTTGCACCATCAAACGTCTGGGCAACCAATTTTGACGATCTATATTTTAAAATGATATCTATTTGATTTAGGATACATTTAGATAAACCATCAGCTTTTTTGATTTTCTGGGTTAAAAAATCCCCAAAATCTTTCATGTATTTCATCGTTTACCTCATATCTAAAAACTATGACCATTTGCGTGCACTCTGAAACATCAGTAATATCGTCAGCCATTACTGCCACATATGAAGTCTCATTAATTTCTGCCATATTTGTAAAAGATATCATTTTAAATCGATTTTGAAGTACCTTTAAAAACTGAATTACTACTTAAGTGTATTTTCAATTCTGAATCCAAGTTTCCAGAATTATTGATGAGCTCTTTAAAAACGCCTGGATTGATGGAATCGTCTGTCTCGTGGTCACGAAGAGGAAGTTGTAGAAATAATTTTGATTTCTCCTCACGTATGATTTTGTGTTAATTTAGTCATTTTGATTCCTTTGAATTACAACATGTCATTTGGCAAACTGATGTGATTTTGTGTTTAATTTGCAAAGATGTATATTGAAAACAACAAATTTAATAATGAATGAGCTTGGATATTATAATTTTATTTCAGTATTTTTTAAACCACCAATCCATGAATAAGTATTCAGTTTTCTTTTTCTGCAATTCCGAAATGTCACAGGCGATTGCAATTTCTGATAATAAAATAGGCGAATAGGGTCATTTCGCCAGTGGTCGGCCAGTTTAGCAGCAAGTGTACTTTCGAAAGGGATTTTGAGTCAATGAATGATAAATACCATTTTTTTCGTTGTTATTCCATTAAACAGGGATTAAGTAATGTAACCAACTAAAAATCCAATGGTCGGCCTTTCGTTGCCCAGTGTTCGGTCATTGCTATAAAACTTCATAAATATCGCGAACGCATTTACTGAGAGTAGACAGAACAATGAAAAACACAATGATACAAAGCATGACAATATAAAGTATATTTTGTTAGCGATCGTCATACAACATGAATTTGTTGAAACTTGCGAAGTAAAATTGTGCTTTTTCAATTGCGTTTTGCATCATATAGGTCAGTATAGTGCAGATTTACATAGGCAAGTGGCAAGACTACCTACACGAATTAAAAAAAATGTTTTTTTAAATGTATCCACTATTATTTAAGTTTTAAGCTCAAAAGGCCGACCACTGGCGACAGCTGACTTTAGGAACACTCACCCTATTTATATATATATATATACATAGTATTATATTATACAAGTCATTTTATATGATATGACGTATTTACAAAATTATATTGAAGCAGTATTTTAGAAAACGCCTTGCTCCAATTATCAACAACCTAATCCCCACTCCTATATCCTTCTACCAAGTGATTACTCACTCGTCACACTGTGACGTAATTGACGAATTTGTGATTAAGCCATTTAGAATATATGATAAATAAATTTCAAAACCTCACTGCCAAGAGCATATCAATAAAACATTCAATAGATACCGTGTGCCAAAGCTATACTTTAAGCTAACAAAGCAAGCCGAAATTAAAAACCTAACCCGACAAATAAAGACAACAATACTGCCAATTAGTATCGTCAACAAAACTGATTTTAAAATATATTAAATGCATAGAGCAACATCTACTCTGTCATTAGTAATTCCAAATATTTGTTGAATAAAATAATTTTGATATCGAGTATTTTAAATCCTTTTAGTATTTGAATATATTTTCAATAAATAAAATTTACGAATTTCATCATGTATATTCATTTTTTTCATATTTCTGGCAAGGCATATTAATTGTTTACACATACATAATTGTCAGCATTCTGTAAATGTGAGCTGGATCAAAAATGACGGTCGCCATTTTTGCATTTGCTGACGTCATTCTCTGCTCATTGAATTACAACCTCTTATGTTTACAGTAGTGTTTAGGTGACAATAAAAATTTGTTTCGTCAAAGTGACGTCACATATTTAACAAAAACAACGATCCAGCCCAACTATGCTATTAATACAGCATATTGCCTTGAGTGAGTATTTTGGTTTTTAAATAAACAAAATAGATTATATATTATTGAGATAAAATGTGAAGCAAAATGATGCTTTTTGTTAGCCCAGTAGCTTAATGTACATAAATAAATAATATGAAGGAATTAAATTCAAATATTCGAATAAAAAAAAAGTGCAAAATAAATGAACATTAGATTGGAATCCCTAACTTGCATACATGAATTTTGTATCACAGATAATATTTTTTCAGTTTACTATTTATTATTCGGCAACCTTTTATGGAAAGGGTGTAAAGTATACTTTTATAGATTGGCCACTCTGGTACACGAAGTTGTTCAAAGTTTTAAGTTGGTACTATGCCACACATAGAGTAATTTCCTATTATAGAGGTAATTCCAATACCATGAAGTTGTTCAGAGTTTGGCTGGAATTGTCACTCGCTTCTACTTGGAATGGGGTGTGGGTTTTATTTTTTTTATTCAAAAAGTTACGGTCGATTTTTTGGAAAGAAAAATGACAATCGTTAAAAACAATGTATTTTATTCACGAAAAATTCTCACATGACAATAAATACAGCAAACAACCAAACCATGTATTGACACAAAGATATTATCAGTTTAAATAATTGAATATGCAATATGTATACATTTGTTTACTTCCTTTATTAAGTAAATGTAAGGTTATAGTTTGTTTTACAGTAAGTTCAATAAATTTAAATAAATCTAATATTTCAACAGAAAAGAGTATAAAAAGGTAGTCATTAAGACTGATTGCAATATCTTTTTAAAGAAAATGAAAGGTACATTTTTAATACATAAATAAATAAAAGGATGATTCAATGGAAGAATGTGTCTTTTTAATTCTAATTCGAAGTGCATGGCCAGGCTAAAAGTTGACCGAATTCCATTATGCTAAAGCATAGAAGTGCTTCTAGCTCTAAAAATTGCCAAAATAATAAGCTTGCTTATCACGAAACTGCGTAAATACTGAATACATATGAGCCAAAGTTATTAATATGGCATATTCCTGTAAGAAAAATAAGCATCTGTACTTGTCGATGTGCCCAGACATGAAAGAGACACATTTGCTATTTTGAGATAATTCTCTAAAGATATTTCCCATTCGTTTGTTTCGCGAAAGAGACACATAAGTAACTTAGCTTTTGTAACATGAATAAAATTGGTTAAATTTAAGATGTATTTGAAAACAATGTGTGAAAATTTTCTGCAGAGAAATTTAATTAGAAATACACTAATATGATCTAGTATAATAATAATGATTTAATTATATTATCATTAATTATAGTGAAGAAACATTGTATTTAGCCAGTTAACCACTGAACAGATAGAAAAATTCAAGCCTTGATTAAACAATATTCATACAGATAGCCCGTTGAAAGGATTCCATACATCAATAATAAATGCATTGAAATATCAAGTTGTCCAATGATACTTTCTCTGTATAAAATGAAATCCATACATCGATGTTCCCTTATAACTGAACGATGAAGATTAGAAATAGATAATTCTTTATGGAAACTTTTTTCCATTGATGAAAGACAATTAATATTAAATCACATTGCAGGATTTGAAATCAAAAAATACGATTTTAGACCCATAACTTTTCCTGTTATGTAGTCATAAAAATGCGATTGACAATAAATTGACGCTGACAATTCTTAGAGATTTACGAAGAGAAACAACAGAGAGCGACTCACTGCAGCACCACTGTAGACAACAATCTAGTCGCAAGGTTTAGGATGCTCGCTGAACATGGTTATAATGCTCTAGATCACGAATTGTCAACCTGGTCCGTACCGCCCACTAGTGGGTGTTAAAGGCTTCCGTGGTGGGTGGTGGGCGATTTTTGCCTTTACCCCTAAATCTTTAAAAATTTTGCTTCACAATTTTTGTTTTTCGGCATAGCTTCACTTATGCACTAAACCAAAGCCCCCTATAATTACAAGCTATGCCGTACGGCCGGTATTTTTGCAGACGAGTGGTCCATTATATTTACTGCGGAGTCATGAAATCGATATTTTGGACTAATTACGATGAATTCTAGCATATTTTAATAATGTGCAATAGTAGGTAATTAAATGTAGTATCTTTAATGTTAATAGGAATAAAGATAATTTGGATGGATTCGGCGGAAACTTTGGTGTTGTAATATAAAATTAAGGTTGATAACTTAGTTATTCCACTGACTGTGTTACTAAATGTAACGCGATTTGTTTCTTTAAGAAGCATCTTAATTAAAAATGAAAAGTAGAGTGGGCTTGTTTCCTTCTACTGGACGTCGGGAAGGGCTAAGATCCAAACAATGATAGTACTAATTATAAAATTAACCTAGTGTTTGAAGATGATATAGTTGGTTATGATACGATATAGTTAGTCTGAAGATGCTTCTTAAAGAAGTGAAACGCGTTACATCTAGTTACACAGCCAGTGGAATAACTGAGTTATTAATTTTAATTTCATATTAGGAATAAAGTTGTTTGCTAACTTTGAAAGAGTATAATTATAAAACCTAGTCGTAATCAATGATTGCTATTAATCGATGATTCAAAGTGTGTATTTTGCGATAAATTACGATTCTAATAAATCTACCCTGCCACACATCGCATTTCGTACCATTCACTACACATATTATGACGACTGTACGATATAATTTATTGGGACGATTTAATTATTACTTAACACGCATAAATGTTGGTTTTCGATGAATCGTAAATTAAATAATGATTATAGTAAAGAAACATTGAGTAAACTCACAAGAAATCATTTGAAATATGATATATTTGACCAAAAACGGAATTGAGGGATGATCTTCATACAACCGCCATACAATTTGTTCGTAGAGACTGGGACTGCTAGGACTACTCGTAAATTGCAAATTTTCTTATAGCATTGCTTGTAACTTAAAGTTGCTTTGACTTAACACATTGTGAACGGATTAACTTTTTTCGTTACTGCATGTAGAAACTAACACATGCATAAATTATTAGAATTTCTTCCTGAGAACCGAACGCAGGCTGAAATGATTGCTTTATCTTTGCGAAAAGTGGTAAGATAATGCTCACAGATGTGGAGCTGCTTTGGAGCAGGTAATATTTGTTGTCCTCTTACTGTATTCAATAAGACGATAATCCTTGTAATTTCTGAGAAGTCAAAATCATCCTAACAAAAATAAAACATCTTGGGGCTAAGAATTTAAGTGCAAGTCTGCACTCATCACTAAATATAATAATTAAGGTGGTTAATAAGATTAAATACAATGCATTGTGCAAGGACAATGATGAGCAGTTAAACAGGTTACTTTTAAACCCAGAAGCTCTTTGGCTCTCTAAAGGTGCATGTTTGTCTCGCTAGCATTATGACAGTATCATGCAGTTTTTAAAGGAAAATCATGAGGGAGATATCAACCGACAATTGAAAACAGTTAAGCATGATGCTTTTTAATTGGCAAATATTTTCAAACGACTTAATGAAATTAACCTGCAGCTTCAAGGTGTGTCCTCATTTATCGAAAAACTTAATCTTCTTGATCGTAACCTTCTGAACATTATCAATTTCCCAAATTATTATCTATAAAAGAAGTTATAGCACCAGAAGATATCAAAAGGTTTAGCTGCCATATCAGAGAACTTAAAATTGATATGAAAATAGCATTCAAAAACATTTTAAATTTAAAGACATATAATTGGATGATAAATCCTTTCACAGTAAATTTGGATGAGGTCGATATAATTTGTCAAGAAGAGTTGTTGGAACTGAAATATGACGAGAGCAAAAATATTTTCAATATTTCCGGAAGCCAAAAACTTTGGCAAAATAAAAAAAATGCCTGGTTTGTATCAAAAAATGTGGAACAATGAAAAATATTTTAATACCCTTTCCCACATCTTACTTTGTTGAATCAGGTTTCAGCGTAGTGAAAAACATTATGACAAAACAAAGAAATCGTCTGAAAATCACTGAAAGAGGAGACCTTTGTCTGTTTTAAACGAAAATTGAGCCAGACATAAAATATTTAGTCACACAGCGTCAGGCTCAAGGTTCTCATTAGATTGAATTTGATTTTTAAAATTTCCTGATTTTTTTTTAATATCTTTTTTTGTTGCAATAAAATGTTAGTTATGAAAACTTATTTTTTTAAATCTCCTAAGTTTCTTCTAGAATTTTTTTTACCCATGTACTGGATTGAAATAAAGTGATGATGGTGGGCGATAAGGAAATTTTAACCATGAAAAATAAGCAAAAGTGGGCGATTGGCATAAAAAGGTTGACGACCCCTGCTCTAGATGTACGAAATAAAATGCAAGAAAAATAATGTTAACCCTAAATCTCTTCTTTACATGGCCATTTGTGTACAAACTCTCAGACGTGTTGCAATTTTTGATATGTCGTGTCATAATATCTATCAATTACTTTTAATGTGTTAACAATCAATTCTTGGTGGAAAGGCATCATGTTTTAAAATAAAAACACAATTTGGTTGTACTACTTAACATAACTATGTCCACTATTACAACAAATTGTGTGTTTTTTTTAAATATCTGTCTATAAGCATTGGATAACTGGATTAAACTACATACAGCTCTAATTAATTGAAAATGTATGATATAACATAAGTTTATTACAAAAGTGATTCGAAATAAAATGATGGTTGAGAAAATTTTAAATAATCGTTGGAATCTCCACTAATGTCGAAGATGCCAATAAAAATGATTCAGAAATATTTAAATATGCTGCTATGCCACCATCATTCTTTGAAAACATTATGTTTATTTATGAGCAGTCTTCTACTCTGGATGTAGAAATTTCAGCCCTTCAAAAAAGACTGGTGCAACTGTGCACTGTGTGGCTTTGGGAAACACATTAAAATGCTCAGAAATAACAGATATCGCTGGAAAGTAAACTGCAAAATTCTTAAAGTTAAGTTGTACAAATAAAATAATATCTGTTGATAGCATCATACAGGTATAGACGATAAAAAGAAAGGGGATCGAAATGGTGGCACATTTGTTTATTTTCTTCTATTATTATTATGTCGAGTTCCTTACTAAGTCTTGCAATGCTGTACAACATCGCAATTGGATAAAATTTTTTAGAGAAGGAGCTTGTCTAAATAGGAATCGACTCCATGCACTCGACGATTGAAAGACATTTAAAGAAGTGATAAATACACGTCCTCGCAGAATATATTGTAATATGTCGATCTGCTAGAAAGAATCCGAAGCCCTATAATGTTAAGTATGTACATTAATCACGCAGACTTCAGAAAATATAGCCCAGTCCAATTCTACAAGTGTATTCGGCCTGGTAAGAAGATGAGAGACTCTGTGATGAAACATTACGTTGATTATAAATTATGGTTTATCTATACACTTTCCTTCCCCAGAGAAAAGAAATAGGCATAGTTCCAGGAACATTCGACAGTCTGCTTCCTTAATATTTAAGTCAAGCAATCAAATGGCGGTTAACAATTTGATTACTGCTATGAAAATAAACTAGTATTCACGGATGGATATTTGAACCAAGTTTTATGAACATACTGGCGAGCATATTACTCTGAAGCTTCGTTCCTGTCCCATGGAGTATCCTTGCCTTGGCGAGAGTAGTTGGACGTGTGTAAAACCTACACTAGCTAATATGCTTCTTTTTTCTTATCTGAAACAAAAATAACGTATAAAAAGTATTATCTATTAGCCATATTTGCAAAAAATACAAAAGTATTGTGTGCGTTACAACAACATGAATCTTATATTTATAAATTGTAAGGCTGTGAGCACTGTAACCGAAGCCAATGACATTTACTACTCGGCTACAGGCCCCATAATTTTTTATCACACATTCATACCAAAATACCAATTAAAATGCCCATTAGAAATCTGTAAGAAATAACTGAAAACAATTTCGTTAATACTGTTTGTTGTCCTGAAATTACAAACAAACCTATCAGTGATTCCGAAGAACCAGATTCGTTTGCTGCCAAAGAGTTTGAGCAATTGAGTAACAAACAGTTAAAGTTTTTTTTCTTGAGATAGGTCCATAAGGAGTCAATATGATCCACATTGGTAGCAGGCATGGTTAAAAAATTTGAGGATAGTTATTCAGTTGGTTGATTGGAAAATACAGAAATGAAACCAAAGTCCACTGATGAAAAAACTGTAAAAATTCAACGAGATAACAAATATTTATATGCAATATGAAGAAATTCATAAATAAATGACTAAAAATACAAGGCTAATTTTAGTTCCAGAAATCTCAACAATAATATCCAGGGAGTGTTGTTTTACAATTGAACCGAGGATTTTAAATATTATTTCTAGTGATAAAGAGGACGATTTTGAATCATCAATTGCGAAGAAGACAAATACAGTTGCGTTAGAAAACAGCAGTGAAAATTCCCACACTTTTTATCAGCTCCATATCGTCAGTGACGATTTTTTTGGAAATTCAAATCAGCTGGAATTCATTGTTAAAGATTAACTGTGTTGATTTCACAAAATAATAAATAACTGAGCAATGATTAAAAGTTGTCCACATCTGACTGTAGTTTTAAAATTGTTACATACTTAAGGTTACTGTGGAGTTATGGATTGACTGGTGACGCCGCAGGCCGCTGCAAGTTCTCTCAGCAGCAAAACAGAGATGACAGGATATCTGGAATGATAAGACAACTCTAAGAAGTTAATCCATTTCAGTGAAAAATCTACTCAGCATTATAACCCAATACAAACTGTGAATCTATAAATACAAAAAATGAATAATAAATTCATACGAGTTATTCATCTAGCTGAAATAAATCACACATCACATTAATAAAATTAGACAAATAGTGGCAATAAAATACAGCTTACCCAGGCGAGGAGGAGGTGAAAGATACAGATGTAATGAAGGTCTTGCAGGTTAAAAGCTGTCCAAGGCTATACTGAAATAAATTAACATTTTCCATCATATAAATAGTCAATGAAGCATATTTAGTATTTGTGCATCACATTAAATATATATAACAAGATATATATCTCAAATTGTCACAATTATCTGAGTTTAACACAGAAGAGAATTTTGGGTAAATGTCGGATACAGGTGCCTAAAAATGATATTTGTAAAAGTTAAATACCCATACCCAAAATGGTGTGTTTGATTAGTTTAGGTTTAGTTTGTTCTACGCTTAAACATTTTATTTTGCGTATTTTCTGCGATCGCAATCTGTCATGTCGGCCCGCAATTTTTCATAACTTACATATTATTGTGTAATTTTGTATTTGAATTTGACATAAATAATATATAAATATATAAATAAATACATACGTTTTACGACAGATATGACGAAATCTAATACAGTATGTTGTTATGAAAAATTTATTATTACCTGGCATATATAGGTTGGGTACTGCCAACACATTCACGCACGGTTTATTGTTACAATAGCAAAGTATATAAGTCATAATTTCTACTGCCATCACACTTTCAACAGCGCATTTTTTCAAACGCATTTGATGTTTTCCGAGATGTGAAATCAATAACAAAACTAAAACTTGTATTTTGAAACGTTTTTTTGCGTCCGTCGGTCGTCACATCTGCTTACATCATAGACATTGTATTGTTTTGGCCGTAGACACATAAAGTAATATACTATTATAGAGAGTTCACTTCAATACAACAGAGTGTTCACAGTTTGTATGACAAATGACATGAAGTTGCAGCATATGTATATACCATGATGTTGTTGAATTGTCGCTAACTTCTTATTGGAACTTTCGGATATAGGAATTATTTGTTTAATCAAAAAATGGCTCGAAAAAAGTAGGATCAATTTTCGAGAAAGAAAAATGACGGTTGTTAAACAATACATTTTATTAACGAACAATTTTCACATGACAATATATACAATAAATAATCAAACAATGTATAGACACAAAAATATTATCAGTTTAAATAATTGATTATGTAGCATATATTTGTTTACTTCTTTTATTAAGTAAAAGTTATGGTTTGTTTTACAGAAAGTTAAATAAATTTAAATAAAGCTAAAATTTCAACAGAAAAGAGTATAAAAAGGTAGTCATTAAGACTGATATCAACATAATTTTATAGCAAATAAAAAGAAAATTTTGAATACATATAATAAATAAACAATACTGTTTCAATGGAAGAATGTGCCATTTTGATTGAGTATGACGAGGCCAAAAATTAACCAAATTCCATTATGCTAAAGCATAGCAGTACTTCTAGCTCTAGAAATGGCCAAAATAATGACCTTGCTTATCACGAAACTGCGTAAATACTGAATACAAATTAGCAAAAGACACTAATATCGCATATTCCTGTAAGAAAAATACACATCTGTATTTGTCGATGTGCCCAGACAAGAGACACATTCGCTATTATGGCATAATGCTTTAACAATATTTACCATTTGTTTGTTTCGCGAAAGAGGCACATAGCCAAGTAACTTGCCTTTACAACATGAATAAAACTTTTAAATTTAAGTACAAATTTGTTTTATTAGAAATACACTACTATGATGTAGTATGATAATAATGATTTAATTTATTAATATTAATTATCGTAAAGAAACATTGTATTTAGCCATTTAACCACTTAAAAGAAAGACAAATTAAAGCGTTTAGTAAAAAATATTCGTATAGATAACCGGTTGAAAGAATTTCATACATCAACAATAAAGCCGTTGAAATACCAAGTTAACCAATGTTATTTTCTCTGTACAAAATAAAACCCTTGGAAGATCCTCAATGGCTGTGTGACTTAGCATTTCTGACAGATATTACAACACATCTTAATGATCTGAATCTTCGATTGCAGGGGGAAAATCTTTATATTTCAGACTTAGCAAACAATGGATTAGCCTTCCATGAAACACTTGAATTGTTTCATTTACAGCTGAAAGAAAAAAAATTGCTCCACTTGTCGCACTGCAAACAAATGTTTCTCTCACATAGCATTGATTCCAGCCAGAAGTATACTAGCCACATCATCCGAATCCAAGAATCTTTTGAAAAGATTCTGTAAAATTCTGGAAGTTAAGTTTTACAAATAAAAGAATATCTATTGATAGCAAGGTACAGTTATTGCCGATAAAAAAGAAAGGGGATCGAAATGGTGGTACATTTTTTTATTTTCTTCTATTATTACTGTTGAGTTCTTTACTAAATCTGGCAATGTTGTACAAGATTGCAATCGAACAAAAGTTTTTAGAACAGGTTTTCACCCTGGGAGTTGGAAAGAGCTCACCTCAATAGGAGTTGACTTCAAGCATTCAACGATTCAAAGGCATTTTAAGAAGAGATAAATACATGCCCCCGCAGAATATATTGTAATATGTTAGAAAGAATCCGTAGCGCCATAATGTTGAGTATTTACATTAGTCACGCAGACTTTCAAAGATATAGCTCAGTAATTCTACAAGTGCATTCGGTCTGGTAAGAAGGTAGGAGACACTGTGGTGACAGATATTCAGACATTTTGATTACTGCTACTAAAAGTAACTTCAGTATTTACGGATGGCTATTTCAACTAAGTTTTATGAACATACTCGCGAACATATTCCTCTGAAGCTTTGTTCCTGTTTCATGGAGTATCCTTGCTTTGGCGATAGTAGATGGACGTGTGTCAGACCTACAGTAAGTAGTCAATATGCTTTTACTTTTATCTGAAACAAAAAGAACACAGAAATGTATTATTTATTTGCCGTCAATTGTCAAAAGATATCAAACTATTGTGTGCGTTACAACATGAACCAGATAATTATTAATTGTAAAAGCCTGTGAGCATTGTAACTGAAGCCAATGATTTAAGACATCAATTGAGAGTGCTTGATGGAATTTCAATATCAAATTTGAATTATTCAGATTTTGTACACTTCCATTTATTTTGTCACTAACGACCCGGGTTTCGCCTTTAGGCATCTTCAGGCATTCGAGCGCACGAATGGACTCGAGTTGAACCGAAAGGCGAAACTCGGGTCGTTAGTGACAAAATACATGGAAGTGTACAAAATCTCAATAATTCAAATTTGAAGCCAATGACATTTACTACCGGTCCTGTACATATCAATATAACAGTAAAAATCACCATTAGAGATCTGTAAGAGATAACTAAAGGGGATATGGTTTGTTGTCCTGAAATTAAAAGCAAACCATCAGAGATTCCGAAGAACTCAATCTTTCTACTGCCAAAGAGTTTGAGCAATTGAGTAACAAGTAGTTAAACAATTTTTCTTGAGATATGTCTATTAGGAGTCAATATGATTGGTAGCAGACATGGTTAAAAAATTCGAGGGAAGTTATTCAGTTTGGAAAATACAGAAATGAAAGCAAAATACAATATTGTAAAATATGTAAAAATTCAACGAGATAATAAATATTTATTTGGAATATGAAGAAATTCATAAATAAATGAATAAAAATACAAGGCTAACTTTAGTTCGAGAAATCTTAACAATAATATCCAGGGAGTGATGTTTTCCAATTGAATCGAGAATTTTAAATAGTATTTCTAGTGTTAAGATGATGATTTTGAATCATCAATTGCGAAGAAAATAAATACAGTTGCTTTAGAAGAGTGCTACGCAACCTTTTCTCACCCACGGCACACCTAAACACTGCGTAGAATTTCGTGGCACATCGCAAGCCCATTATAAAAAAATACATTGATAAGAGCTGTAACTAAAAATTTAAAGTAAGCTGGACTACATAAAATTACACAAAACCAATTTATATATCTCACCTGATCTTATCGGGTTTTGCTGATTTCAGTAATATTAGGTATAACATTATTTGACATTGCTTTTTTTTCGTTCATGTTTTGTAGATTGTTTGGAGGAAAATGTTGACCTTTCTTTCTTTTCGGACGCATTGTGCCACGGCACACCAGTGCGCAGTGGCACATTGGTTGCAGAAAACTGCTTTAGAAGACAGCAATGAAAATTCCCACATATTTTATGAGCTCCATATTGTCAGTGACGACTTTCTTGGAAATTTTTATCAGTTTAAATCAATTGCTAAAGAAGTTAGTTTTGTTGATTTCACAAAAGAATGAGTAACTGAGCAATGATTAAAAGTTGTCTACATCTGAATGTAGTGTTAACAGTAGGTTAAAATTGTTACATATGTTTAGGTTACTGTGGAGTTTTAAGCGGGTTTACTGGAGACACCGCAGGCCACTGCAAGTTCTCTCAGCATCAACAGTGATGACGGAATATCTGGAATGATACGACAATTCAAAGAAGTTAATCCATTTCAGTAAAAAAAATCTACTCAGCATTATAACACAACACAAACTGTGAATCTATAAATTCAACGAATTCTTACAAATTATTGATCCTGCTGAAATAAATCACACATGGCATTAATAAAATTAGACAAACAGTGGCAATAAAATATTACTTACGGTGAAAGACATGGATACAATGAAGGTCTTGCAGGGTTAAAAGCTGTCCCAGGCTATACTGAAATGAATTAACATTTTACATTACATAAATAATCAATGAAGCGTATTTGTTCATCATATTAAATAACTGACTAGGTATGAATGTCAAAAATTGTGGAGTTACCACACTACTTACTACTCGGTGGAATGACGGAGTTAGCTAGAAGTGGCCATATTTATCTAGGTTTGGCACACGAGTATTTTGGGTAAATATCAGATACACAGGCCTAAACATGATATTTGTACAAGGAAGAGTACCCAAAATTATGTGTTAAGTTAGTTTATATTTATAATTTAAGACATCGACTGAGGGTGCTTGATGGAATTTCAATATTAAATTTGGATTATTGAGATTTTGTACACTTCCAAATACATGGAAGTGTACAAAATCTCAATAATCCAAATTTAGTTTATATTTGCTTTACCCTTGAAAATTTCATTTCGCGTATTTTCTGAGACGATCTAAATCTGTCATATCGGCTCGCCATTGATACAAATTATTGTGTAATTTTGTTTCTGATTTCGACATATAATATATACAAGTTTTACGATAGATATGACGAATCTAATACAGTATGTTGCTGTGAGAAATTTCATTATTACCTGGTATATACAGCCAACGACACGAGGTAGACAAAATCTAACCTCTATCTCAAAATGATTGGTGTCGATTCATTGTGCATCAAGTATTTTTACACTAGACCCACTGGCCTGTGCCCATACCACGTATCGGAATCTGAATTTTAGTGGCTGTGGAAATAGACGGAATAACAAAAGTATGAATATCATTGTCAGTTAAATTACGTACATCCGCACCGTGAATTGTTACAATAGCAAAATAAATACCTCACAATTTCCACTGGCATCACACATTGGGGTAAATGTCTATTAGTAGGGACAAGGCCTAAAAATGATATTTTTCTCCGAAAACTGAACAAAACCATAAGCTCTAGGGTAGAATAATCTTTTATGTACCTAAATATATGGAAAATATTCGTGAATCAATAAAGGAAACGTTGGAATATAGGTTTCACGATGGCATGTCGCATATTCGTCCACAAACTTGAGAATCATGCCGGTTCATAGACTATTATACTTTTATAGATGGCGGTTTCATAGTGAACAGAAAAACCAACCTGACAAATAAAAATATTTGGTTTGTTTCAAAAGTGTAAGGGAATAAAGTAAAGTAAAGATTATTGAAATTGTAGGATTTTTCGTTATTCTCTTACACTTTTGAAAAAAACCAAAAATTTTTCTTTATCAGGTGGTTTCAGGTTTCTTTTATTCAATATAAAAATGGCCGACGATTCTGACGTCTGTTTTCTTTCGTGATTCATTTCACGAATATTTTCTATATATTTAGGTACATCAAAGATTATTCTACCATAAAACATATCATTTTATGTAGTTTTCTGAGAAAAATATCATTCTTAGGCCTTGTCCCTACCAATAGACATTTACCAACATTTGAGTTGGCATCAAATTAGCACCAATTGTGTTTTACGAGATGTAAAATCAAATTTCGAAACTAATGACGAACGGGTTTTCTGGTGTCTGTATGCGTCCATTTTGTTTCCCGGCGTGTCTGTTTACGTCATAGACATTTTACTGTTTCGACCACAAATATTTTACATTTAAAAGAAGTCATATTCATGCTTCAAATCGGGAATTTTTGAAACAAAAAAATATTCAAAATTTTTGAACAGTATTTTAGCCAAAATAAAAAATAATTGCGTCATTTTCTCTGGATTTATTGACAGCTTAAATTTTAGCTTTCGTATCCGAAATAATTTCAAGTTATTAATTTTCTACGTCTGCTTGATTTCCAGACGTCATTTCCGTTTCTATAATAATAGAGTTCCACTCCACCCCACCCCAGTGGCAGGACCCTTCATAGACATTTTAAAGTTAAAAGAAGTCATATTCAGTTTTCAAATTTTCAATTTGTCAACTAAACGAAATGTTCAGCTTCTAGACCAGTATTTTAGCCAAAATAAAAAATGATGGTGCTGTTTTTTCTGGATTTATCGAAATTGAATTCAATATTCCATATCTGTAATTATTTCTATTTGATCATTTTTTACATCTGTTTGATTACAGTAGGTCGTTTCCGTTTTATACTTCACCTGACAATAATAAAGTTGCATGAGCCTGGAATAGACAAAAAGGCAATTGATTATTTTTTTAAATGTTGTCATTTATTAGAAGTTTATTCTCTAACTAATTAAGGCGTTAAATTTGTTTTATTATTAAAAGCATACCGACGAACGGGGTGAGTCTGCCTGGTTTGTCAACTGCGTGTTGATAATTTGTATGTACTTTTGTTTTGTTATACGCATTTATCTTTGTGTTCTTTATTCTTAAATGTACCTGCAAGTATTCAAAGTAGTAAATATTTATTTACGAATATATAAACATCTTAGGCGAAATAACACTGGCTCGGAGCCATTCATACTGTTTGTAAAAAAATTCCAGTAATTCCTTATCACTGTTACGTTATAACAGCAATGAGGTAGAATAAAACCTTTAATATCTGTCGCAAACACATTAAATACCATAAACCATTTACATCCATCGTTTTTGTGAGTTTTTGCATCATCAAAATCTGCTGAGTGTTTTGACCCTTGGTTCTATGATTGCGTTCATTTTGAAAATTTAACTCGGGATTTGCAAGCCATATAATTAATCATTTTTTGTACATTAACTACGTTCAGATGTCTACACTGCATTTTTAGCATACATTAAAAACGTATTTCTTTGGTGCTGCTGGCTTACAATTTTTTGTTCCTAGCTAAGATAAATAATATGAAAAATGTTAATTTTTTTTTGATCTTAAAAAAATAGTACTGTTTTTAGTGTTTTGACAACACTAACATACCCCCTATCCGTTGTTATAAACCTATCCAAGAAAAAATATCCCCAAAACATCTCGGTCACTCTGTGATACAACTCTGCCTGGCGTCTTTAAAACTCAATTAAATATATCTATGCATTTTAATTGTTAACATATAATGGAATGGTTAGTCGAAATATCTATATCGTAACGTTTGTATTTCTGGGAGATAAATGATTATTTTTGACAGTTGAGGTAACTGCATATAAACATACCATTTACAAAAGTAAATTTAAGACATCGACTGAGGGTGCTTGATGGAATTTCAATATTAAATTTGGATTATTGAGATTTTGTACACCTCCATGTATTTTGTCACCAACGACCCGGGTTTCGCCTTTCGGCATCTTCAGGCATTCGAGCACACGAATGCCTGAAGATGCCGAAAGGCGAAACCCGGGTCGTTGGTGACAAAATACATGGAGGTGTACAAAATCTCAATAATCCAAATTTTACAAAAGTAAAGTTTTAAAATAACTTACGAGAAATTCTAGATGTTTAACAGGTTCAAGGTGATCAACTGACTTTCGAGAATATTGACGTTACTTACCAAGTTGCACAAAATATTCCAGGCACAGGCTTCTACATTTGAAGAATTTAGCTCAATGCACATCGTCAATTCGTTAACCGACTCTAATGGTAACATAACACAAGAAATGTACAATTTGTAGTGAGCGGTCATTTTATTATAAATTTTTTAAATAAAAAAATGCTTTGTTGCCCTTGACGATGGTCACTTAAGGTGGACATCAAAAATTGCACATGGCCGGCAAGATTTCAGGATCTATGATGCGGCAAAGTTTTCGACAATATTGTTGTGATCATCTCAGGGCAATTTGTATCTGGCAACAGATATTGTGCAGTAACGTGAAGTAGGGATGTGCGATTCTCCAAGAAAGTCGTTACGTATAAAGTTGATCCAGCAAAAAATCGGAACATAAAATTAAGATTCTACGAAAATTAACTTTTTTCCTGTATAAAAATTAATAAAAAATAGGAAACTTTAATGTTTAACCTAATAATTATTGCAACATTAAATATTTTTTTTAATCAAAACAAAATGCTTATATTGTTTATATTAACCAGTTCTCTTTTTACAGCGAATGCAAAAATAGCTTTTTTTCAGAATTCTATTTCGAGTTTGTTGCATGATGTACCCAGCTGCAGAAGAGTCTCTCCGACAGAACTGATGTTACGATCACACCTAAATACTTTTCAGCAACTTTTGATAATTCAGGGTATCAATATCTCGGAGAGTACATTACCCGTATTCCCACACTTGTCCGTAATTCTTCTCGCATTTTAGGACTTTGAAATATTTTTTACCAAAACCTTATTTGTCGTTCACTTTGTTCAATGATTCAAATCAAATAGCAATGATACAAACCATATATATTATAGCTTCAAATGAAAGCGAGCCGACCTTTGACTAAGATGTTTGCTCCCAAACTTTCTTCGTTCTTATATATTTATTTTGGATACTCTCCAGCATACTTAAAAAATCGATCTTTGTACTCCAAGAAAAATGGTCGATTCAAATCGTAGTTTTAAAGATCGATCTATAAAATCGATTTTATGTGAATAAAAGATCGATTTTCCAAAAGATCAAATAAAATCGCACATCCCTGACTTGAACTAAATCAAAACTACAATGGCTGACCGTTACTTTTACCACATTGTATGAAACTTTGATTTAAGATGCACAGAATTCGCGTATCTCCGCTATTTAAGTGCAATTTCTGCAGTACCGTTTCATTTAGAGTACATTTAATACCGGCACATACGATTTTGTTTCCCGTTATTCGGGCCTGAAATATTCAAAATTCACTTAAAATTACGTAAATTTTATGATGAATTATGATTTTAAAAAATAAAACACAATTTATTTGTACTACTTCCAAATATTTATAATGAATACAAATGAATTGTGTTTTATTTTTTAAAATTTGATGTCTTTCCACCAAGAATTGACAGTCAACACCTTAAAAGTGATTGATGAATTATGATACTTATATGCGATTTTTATTAGGTTACAATTGTAATGAAATGAAATAATATTGACATTATAAAGCTGTTAAGCGACAATCTTACGTTTTATGTTGTACACACTATTTTTTTAAACAGTTTTTATTAGATTTACAATATAACTGAATGTTGCATTTTGTGCTAACTACTTACTTTAACTTACTACAATAAGCTAGTCATACAGGATGTTTATGTTCAGCGTAAAGTGATTGAAAATATAATTAAATATGATAATAACAACTTAACGTGATATAGAGAATATATCTGACGTCTGTCTACAGGCTTATATAATTTGACAGATTTAGAACAGAGACGCACATATCGAGCAGAGTGAGAAGGGAATAGTTTTATCCTATCAATATTGCCGTAATATCGATTGTGTTCGATTTTCAAAATATCATCTAGTCAAGCTCCCAGCAAGTATGTGCAATACGGCAATGTTGCAGAATTAGTATCTTGTTTTGATGTTTTATATACGACCACAGATGGTCGGCAGCAAACTGTCGTAAAAAGTTAGTCATTACAAGCCGAATTCAGATAAAAACTGGTGAAGGGTGGTTCCGCTAATGATGGTCTAAAATCATTCAACTAATTTTTGTTGTTTCAACATTGTCTGTTAGAGACGAAGCCCTTGGTTTAATTACTTTCATCTGTTTTATCGGTATGGTACCTGATGGAAGAATATATGTCGGTAATGTACCCGTGGGAGGCTGTTTCATTTTTAAAACGATGGGTGCCTGCGGTTTGAGAGCTCTCTTGAGAGAGCGATTCTCTGTTCGCAATGCGGCATTTCTTGATCTCAAAGCAGATAGCTGGCATTGATATCTGATGATTTTCTTCGACATCACATTTGCATGGACCTCCAAGTCTCTCAATTTATCTGCGAGCTTCTTGTTTGTTTTTGACAGCTCTAAAATGCCATGAAGTTCAGACGAATATTGTTCTTTTATCAAAACTTTGCGAAATTTTTCTTGTGTCTGGATTATACCTTGGGTCAATTTTTCATCTTCAACGTTGAGGCTCAGCCTTTTTTCCTGTTTTTGAATACCTGTGAACAATAACAGATCATATAAGATTATTATGGTGAGAGTTTTTATGATATAATTGCTGGAAATGACCAGGCATTTCAAAACCATTGCATTGTTCACATTCGTTTATTAAAACAAGGAGTGATATAAATATGTTTTATGGGGGAATAAGTTTGAATAATACAACTAAGTAGAAATAATACAGAAAACTGTTATGTTATCCTTTATACAACTGGTTCAGTAATATGTTTTATAAATATAGTCTGGGTCAATGAAGTTTCTCCATTTAAATATTGTGCTTAATAATGCATTTCAATAATAGAAGTCAAAACCAACCTTTTTTTTCTCGAATCTACACGACTCTGCTTGACTTTACTAAAATCAAAATAATTGATATGCAGTTGAATACAATACATTTTAATATTGATCTCACTTACTTGCATGTTCTGAATCTTCTTTGTCACTATTAAATGAAGGCTCCGGAAGGTCTTCAGGCATGGGAGATGATGACCCTAATATTATATTAAAAAAATCTTAAAAATGACATGTGACATAAAGTGAGTTTGAACATAATCTTGGCTAGGGGTTTTTTATTCTATTAAAGTTGGGTTCCATTAAGTAAACTTCGAGGGACATCACCTTTTAATAGCAATAGTAGGAATAAAAATAATAATAAGATTTGGCATTACAGCTAGTAATTGCCAATGCACCAGATATTTGGAAATTTTTAAATCACAAAAGAGTTTATTTAAGACGTTCAAGGAAAAAAAACGTTACGAACACCCATGCCCGTGGCTAAAATATTAAAAATCTTAATATTGATATTGAACTTGCCAGGACTTGAACCTGGAACCATCCGATTGCTAGGATAAAAGTCTTACCATTACACCAGCAGTAGCAAATATTAACCATTCATCATACTTAATAATACGGTCATCATACTTATATACAAACTTAATCAGGTAATGAATTAAAAGTCCATTCTGGGATTAGAACCCGTGAGCACTGTAACCAAAGCCAATCACGTGGCCAGACTAAAGGCTAGGTTAATTAAAAAAAACTATTTTCCATTTGTGTAACTGGTTGTAACAAATGTTTTGTTTCTGTGAGAAGCAACATCAAACCAACACATAATATGATTTTAACTATATCATGGACATTGATTCTAATTCCTAACCTAAATTACATATGATAAATTAAGAGTGTCTATTGAATTTCCACAACGTTACCTGAATTAGTCTCTAGTAAGATTCTATTGTCACGTTTCTTTGGCTTACTAGGAATACACATCTTCGATTCTTTCTGTTGGTTGACATTTTTCTCGTCCAATTTCAGTGAAGGAACCGCTTCACGAAATATGCCTTGACTCTTCATTTTGGGATTCCTAAAATCCTTGTTTTTAAAATGATCGGAGCAAATCCTGTATGTTTTATTGCAATACCCCGAACCGAGAGACTTGAATTTGTCTAAAAATTCTGGTCGATTTAATACTGTGATCCATTCCAGACATCTTTGAAAAAAGACCATAAATAATAACAATTCAGTATAGAGGATTATAATATATGGTCATATATCTCGAGTCATTGGTTTTTTTACAATTAAAATAAAATTGATAGATTTAAAAATAAAATAAGACTTCTTTCAAAAACATACTCCAGCTGAATGTAAGGTAAAATTGATATTTCATATCACAAGTCTTTATTTTATGTATTATTGGGATTACTAAGAAATTAAGAATGGGGGAAGGGGGCTCACACCATATATAATTAATAATATGCAAGAGGAAACAAAATGAAAGCAAAGGAGGGAGTCACCTGTCTTATTTCAATTATTATCTACCGAGGGATTATTGCTATTAAGACTCGATTATTGATTACTAGTAAAATTTTAACCAGGTGGCTGTCTCTCTCTAGCTCCCTCACTGGCGCATCTTCCAATGTATATTGTGCGCAAGTGCAGTTTTGTGCTGCACATTACAGATGGACAGATTTAACAAGACAAATGCATATTGTTATAAAGTTCTCATAGATATTTAAAAATCAAAATGGTGTAACTATATCAACTATGCTTAATTTATATTATTAGACCTTATAATTTGAAACATTAGACACACATCTAAGCTTTTTTTGTACATCCCAAAATTCACATTAATCATTCTGTATTTGGATTTGGTGGGCAAATCAATATGAAAAATACAATACAAATTAAAGCAATGTTGAAATTAGGAAAAAGTTGAATATTTATATTTTAAAATTGTGAATGAAATTACCTTTTTGAATCTTTCGGTAGTCGGTAATATGACGGGGCGTTCTGCTGGCAGATATAATTGTCGCAACTGTATACAACGCACTTCGCACCAGATTTTCCATATCGGTCTATTAAAAAAGAAAAACGATTTGAAATAACTCCTGTACAGACTCAGGACTACCTCCTGAAAAGTGCGGGAAAAACCATAGATTGAATTAACAGCTTCAGTAGAGGCATCTATTGTGAGAGCATTAAGACTTCTCAATTCACTCCAAATAGATATGGGCATGAATGAAATGAAATTCTAACTTTTATATAATTCTTAATATAACCTGTTTTTTTTTATTTTATTCATAAAACATTGTGGCTTTTATGCGTTATTATTATTATCATTGTTTTAAAAAATTTGGATTATTGAGATTTTGTACACTTCCATGTATTTTGTCACTAACGACCTGGGTCACACGAATGGACTCGAACTGACAGACAGTAAACAGTGTCTAACGTTTATATAGAAGATACAAATACGACAAATATTATTTACGAGGTAAAATATTATACGTCTGGGAGCCACACTGATACCTGAGTTAACATTTCGAGAATCGCCTTAATCCTTATTTTGTAAACAACACATCAACAGAGTAGCGAATTGCCGCTTTCCAACTACTTTTAGAATTACCAGTGATTTTACAATTATAATAGCATTGTGGGTTTCGACAGGATGCAATTCGACGAAAGGGTAAATATAAACAATCATTCTACATTTAGTGACATCTGTTAGGTGTTTCAACGTATAGGATACAATAACGGAGAATTAGGAAGGTTCAGCTGCTCATTCTGAATTGGCAAGGAATTTAACTGGGCTCTATTGATTTCCAAAATTTCTTCATAAAATAATTTATGATCTCCCATGTTTTGATGCAACAGTTTAACCCCATCATCCGCATTAAACGCATGGTTCTCCATTAGCAAGTGATTTGCGAATGTCGAAGTTTCTTTTTTTAATCTAAAGGCAGCTAAATGTTCTGATACCCTTATATCTAATGTACGTGTGGTTTTAGCCACATAAAAATGCAATCACTGCATTGTAATTTAGATGTCTTAAATTATATCATTGTTTTAATTTTAATTATACCATGATACACCAAGATTGGCAAACATGTAGACTAGTCGTCCAATCGCATAAGGGTAAATCACTTCACCCCCACCTAAGAGTGTAATTGTATATTATATATAGATTGATACCACAAGCCAATGGCTGCAAGATGTAATAACTGACCAAATTTATTACCGTTCGACCGTTCGCAAACTACAACTCTGATTCGTGAGTTGCGATCCATGTGGTTTTAGTTTGGCAACATTCTTTTGAACAGTTCTGATTTGCAATTCGTTCATTAAAAAGATTAGGTTGTTTGGATTCGTTTGTTCGCAAACAACACATGTCTATCTACTGTTTAGTATTACATTTTTACAAAATGAATAAATAAACATATGCAAAACACTAATATAGTTATACTATGCGTAGTCAAAAGATGTTTAAGTCTGCTGCTTTTTGTGTGCGTCCCACTATGTTATGTAATTCTCATTAGTTGCATACAACATGTTATGCTATAATTGAAATGAGGATATAACACTTAATCAAAGCTGTGCACTTACTAGAAAAATATGTGTCAACTGCAACCACTTTGGGTGGAATACTTGTTGGATTTAATGCACCGGACAAATTTCCTTTTGATAGATTATCTGTAAAAATATGAAAAAGAAAAAATATGTTATCCAATTTAGATATAATTATTTGTATTCAATCTAATTCTTATGCGTCATTGAATTACCCGAGTGTTAGCAACACAAATTATAATCTTGTCAATAACTTAGTAATAAGTAGCAACAAAAAAATGGTGTCTTGATTTTTGGTTTCAATTCCATTTAGGTTTTTTTAATAGACTAGCTAGTTTGCGCTATAGACTATAGCGGTCCATACTACATAAAAATACCGCAGCCAACTCGATCCAGACTTCCTCTCTTCAAACAGGACACATTGACATCTTGGTTTGCAAAGTATTCCCACATCTCCTGCGAGGACATCTAAAGGATTTCTTTTATATACTATTTGGAGGGCTCTGGTGTTTTCATATCTAACAATATAATCGATTGGACACATAATTTTTTATTTTTTTCAGTTAGGTTTTTCTGATCTTTTGATTTAACAATGAGCATTTCTTTTCAAACATGGTTGCAATAAACTTTCCAACTACATTAGAATGATTTCACATTTTATGTCAATTTGAAAAGTATATCATTTTATCATACAGCACACATCTAACTGTACAACAAAGAATAATTAGCCAATCTTTTCATGTAATCAATCTCACTATGATGACATATATTTTATACAAGAAATAAGATTTACAGATGGATTGAACACCTATGTTTTGATTCCTTCCTACTCCACCTACACCATGACAATTCAAACACCATTTTACTATTATTAAAACGGCGATTTGAATATTGCTCAAGAAATTAAACTTCGCAAAATTATCCCATCAGAAGTCTATATACCTGATTTTTTCTCACTGTCTTTTATTTTGTCATCTTGATGGCGTCGCTTTCTTTTATTTACTATTTCTCCTGGTTCTGGAGCTATTGGATCTAAATTAATAGATGGCACAGCATAATCAGTGAGGCCTCGACTTAAATTTTTAGAGTCGATGTAATCAGAATGCTCAAAGTGATCGGAGCAAATAAAGTGGTGCTCATTCAATTGGGACGGACCGAATTGCTCCAATATATCTTGAAGGTCTTTGCGTTGGCATTTGGCAACCCAATCTGAGCATCTGTTGACAAATAGATGTAAATCTTCATCGACGTTAATTTCAATATTAAGTTGGAAATAAATGATGAATTCATGATAGTAATGACTGCATAAGTACGACAGGCGGTGGAGTTAACCAAGTTGGTCTTGATAAGTAGATTAAAACTATCTACTGAAAATCTACCATATTTACTTTACCAGGTATCAATTTAAATAATAACTCAAGCACACCCATTATACAGCATTTTCCAATTATCTTTTGTCGCAAAACTCTTTTATATGACAACCAACAACACTACACTACCTATGTCCTTTACTTTTAATAATAAGAATATGCTTATTTTCTGTCGTTTAATATTATTATTATAAAATGAACACACAACAAACAGTAATTATTGTTCAATTTTTGAAGTTACTTCGGATTAATTAGATTTTTAGTAAAAAATGTACAATTTGTATTGCATCGAATTGTATTTTCTTGCGGCCTTCCAACATAATAACGTTCCCTAACCCTGGACAATTCTTTGCCAGTAAAAAATCGTGGTAAGGTCAAATACATTATTTCAAGGCTTGTTCTTATTTCCTGTCCTTTTCAATACTTTTGTCAGTTATTTCTTGATAAAAGTTTACCAACAATATATTCAAGATAAAATGAGTATGTAAGTGTATGTTTTTTGTTTATTTTAGAACTCATCGCAGAACCCTTAGTTTTATTTTACAGAACCAAATTTAGGAAACGATGGCTTAATCTGTTAACTGCGTATCTCTATATTAGACAAGATATAATTTTTTTAAAGGCTAAATTTCCGATAATGGCAGTATATAATTCTGTGATAATTCAGTTTATTCATTACGCCAATGACAGAAAAAAATATAACAGAATAATTACCTATTTTTGTCTTTGGGAAATCTCCAAAACGATGTTCCTAATTTGTGACAGGAAAAGTTAACAGTATAATTTTTGCACCATTTTACGGTGCAAACAACTCTGACTGTAGTTGTTTCGTTCACCATACCTGCAACTATAAAAGAGGATTTTCAATAAGTATTCATCTAAGCCAAGTGGTAAACTTCGTAGGGTACAGTTTCAGAGTTCACGGGTTCGAATCCCAGTTTCATAAATTTATTTGTCGATCAATTTATGAATTTTGTGTTCAAAGGGATCGATGTCCGACTTCCCTAACACCCATATGATCCTAAAAATGGGGCGCAGTGTGGGTGATTAGACACTAGACTACTAGTCCTACCCTAGCCTCACCCTTCTATCTTAAAGGTGGCTCTTTGATGCCTGCAACAGCGACGCGTGACAGGTCGACATGATCTGTCGCACGAAAAATGCCATCGTAATTGCCGTTCATTGAAAACCATTGACAGAGTACTGTCGCAGACATCAAAGAGCCACTATTATTCTCTCCGATAAAGGGGGGGTTGAGCGATTGAATAACAAGCAGTTCTTGTAAAATAATTTCTGTTGAGATAAGCGTCATTTAGAGACCATACTCTCCACAATGGGAGTGGACATAAATATAAAAAAAAACATCCAAGCAATAATCATTTATAGTGCAAATGGTAGTAAGTGAACAATCATTTATTTTTTATCACCCATGTTGCAAAGATAGTTTTAATTACTCTAGAGTAGTGGTTCTCATGTGCGGCCACAAATAGCTATTAAATAAAATAAAGTTGATATTTAAATCACTATTTTAATGTAAAATTGTCAATATATCATTTATTTGGTTGAATACATCTGACTTCCATAATAAATATTATATTTATATATATATAAATGCATGCAAAAAAGGCTGTTAAGTCTTAAAAATTGAAAAATGAGTTGAATATGCCAAAATAATAACGATGTATAATAATGGAGGAAAGGGAGCAGTGGAAATTGCTAATGAAAGCCACTGAATTAGTAAATTTCACATTGAAATGTCTTTTAGAAAGTTCTCAGAAATGACAACTACCAATTTTAAGCTCAATTAACATACTTTTCCTTTCGCACACAGATATATTAGATAAATTCATCCATTTAAGTAAATCAAGTAAATAACTTAATTATTTTAATTACAACAAGCACGATACGACAGCATGTGGGCGCATGCTCTTGTATCCTACTTGCTTAAACACAAATGAGGTTGTGTGATAGAGATACATCCATGGCTATCTGTGGATCCTTCAAAAATAATAAATATATAATAAAGCACATTATTAACTATTTATAGATAAATTGAAATAAAACAAAAATGTAACATATTTTAAAAAATAAAACACAATTTGTTTGTACTACTTCCACATATTTATAATGATCAGAAACCGGTCCTGATCATTATAAATATGTGGAAGTAGTACAAACAAATTGTGTTTTATTTTTTAAAATATAATGTCTTTCCACCAAGAATTGACAGTTAACACCTTAAAAGTAAAAATGTAACAATCTATTTATAATCAGTTGATATTCTTCACCTGTAAAATAAACTGATTTGGGTTTTTAAAATTTGAATTAACTTAGTGAAAGAATATTGCTTCTTCTTAAAAAAAGTAATTTTAAAAATGTTTCATTTTAATAAATAAAACTGTATTCTTGAAGTTTTTCAATCACTAGCCATGATAATCGAGAATATAATGTAGTTTGCTTGAATGATGTATAATTTCGCTACAATTATGATACAGTTAATTTCCAGTTCACTTTCAACGCGAATGACAAAAGAATAAATTGATAATTTTATACTAAAAATGAATTTCCACAAAGTTACAGCTGAATCATTGAAAATAACTTAGAATTATTGTACTATAGAAGTCATAAGAATCATTTTATGACAGTATTTATAAATGTTGTTAAATATTTATATAGCGACACATTACTATGTATAGGTAGTATAAGGGTCCAAACAGAGGGCGGTGAGGCGTTCTGCATTCAACTGACCGTTCACCGGTGGCGTTTAATACGAGTTCTGACAGTACACCGGTGGCTGTCAACAAACATGTCTTCCATTTTTATACAAACGTTGAATGTGTAACATGTTGTTTGAAAGCTCATCTTCTGAAGACAAAGCATTGCTTTTTTCAAGCCAATGTTTTGGTATGCTAACATTATCTGCATCATGTTGAAATTCGAACCGGGCAAACAATGTTGCAATTTCCAGCTTCAACATAATTTGCGTTCTGCGTGAAAATTTTTTGAAAGTTTTAGCGTAGCTTAAAAAGAAGAGATCTACGTCGTCCATTTTCGGTTTTTGTTCGTTTTTCATTTTAAGATAATTTTGTACTCTATCAGTCGGTTCTGCGTTCTTTGTCTTCTTTCTTTTTCTAATTTCGGAATAAGTATTATTTTGTACAGAAATTTCTGGTGCACAAAAAGAATCTGCAATGGAAGAATGTGGAGATTGAGAATCATCTTGATTTATTTCTTGCGAAGTGCCTTGACTTGGAATATTACTTTCAGTTGCCCTTCTACTATTAAAATCGTCTAAAAATCTCATCTGTTCAGCCCAAGGCCAATTTTTGTACTTTTTATAAGCTTGTCCTGAGGTAGTTTCGGTGGTTTTCTTAAATTTATTAAAATTGTCCCTCAGGCTCTTCCACTTGGAGCTCCATTCATTACCTGTAAAAAAGCATAATTTCAGAAATCTTGCAACAGAAGATTACTTTAAAACAATCGGGCATTCATTTTGTATTGGACTTACAACTGATTGTGTAATATTAAATGAAGTAAGTGAATCGATTTGGAAAATATTACAACCAATATAAATGCTATTAGCCACGGAAACAATATGAAAGAAGTCTGATGAAGGATTTAATGAGAGGTGTAAATTTCCAAATTGAAAATATGTTTGCATAAAATGTCTACTCAATCATTACATTTATGCTATAAACATATTTTTTTCTATTGTGTTGCTTACCGTGGTAGACCCAAATTATAATTATATTTATTCTGATTGATGTTGGAAGCGATAGTAACAGTTTTTCAAAAGACTTCTCTCTATCATAAGTTTGTTAGGAATCGATTGAAAATTCCCAAGGCAAAACCATTACCAAGTAGAATTCAACCAGTGGTTCACACTTTTATTGAAGATGGATGTTTCAAACTGAGTTCAATGTTTGTGTTACTGGATGTGGCCTAACAATGCTATTTTTACACCACGCAAACCACCACAAATCACGCGAAATGAAATGTTTTATGGTATAACAAGCCAAACCAAACCTAACATAGCAACCTAAGACATCATTTTGGGTAGTTTTCCTTGTAAAACAATAAATTTTAAGGCCACATCCGGTAAAACGAACAATTACCTCTTATCCAAACAAGGTAATCATAACAAAGGATCATAACGAGACTTTTCGCAACTGATGTAATGAAGGATTAAAAAAGCTATTAACACTATTTAATTTTGGTTCAAATATGGAGGGCATTATAAAATCATTAGAATTAAACGTAGATACTGTGGCTGATGTTATTGAAGCTGTGTATTGTATAACTATCTTAAAGTAAAAGGATAATTAAATGAAGAAGATATAAATTGTTCATATCACAATGCAGTCTTTCGCGTCTTTTCAACAAATAAATTTAATAGCAGGAGCAATATGATAATGCATGTTCAGAAAGTGTTGGTTTCTTATTTCGTATTAATACCAGCAATTATGTAAGTAAATAATACAAACCAATTTTTGTAATCTGACTTATAAAATTGATATTAAGAAACCAAATTTCTCCACTTACCACTCCCGGTGCCCATTTCCTTTGCGACGTCGAACCATGCTTCTGCTTTCATCTGACGATTTTTATAGTTAGTGTCACTCAAATCGTATAACAATCTTCTCTCCCGCACTAACTCAATTAATTTTTCGGAGCCCGACATCTCTGAAATTACAAAACTTCGAGAGGTATGGAGTTCTTTGTAGTGGCGACAATATAACTACGCTGAAATCGGAACGCAGAACACCTGACTACCCTCTGTCTGTTTAGCTCTTATAACCTTTTATGATGTAAATATTTCTATGATCACTAACATAAAGTAATATACTTGTTAAACACTACTTTTTCACTCTTTGTCACAACTTATTTGTTGATAATATATATCGTAAGTAGGTAGCGACTTGACATTTAAAAACTGCTTTTATTGCCAGATGTCTAAATTAATTTTCTTAGTGCGATAGGTACTCGCGATCCAATACCCAATGCGTAGTTAGCTGTGTGTACCTACCTACCTAGTTACTTATTCTGAACATGAACAAAAATAAAATATGAAAACCGATAAAATAAGTTTGGTGTTTCAGTATTTTCATATATTCTAAGAAGCACCATATCCTAAAAAAATGTTATTAAGTATATTTATTATTTGAAAATTTAAATAGTCAGTTGCAATATTGAATTGTTCCAAAAGGCAATAATTAAAATCAGCCTACAAGTTGCTTAAAAAATATATATATTTAACTAGATTTATTCATCACCTACTAAAATAAATATGGTATTATTAACTTTTATTTCTAATAAGCTTATCTTACGTTGGGTCTGTCGTGCATTGATCAAGGTCGTTGGCTTTAGTTACGAATATCTCTGGTTCAAGTCTCGGTACGGACAGTTTTATAAATTGATTTTTCAAATTCGTAAGAAGGAATTCTAGATATCACAAACAACCATTTGTGATATCTACAATTCCCTCTTATCCATCCGATCCTAAAAATGAGGCGTATCGAGAGCAATTGGCCAACCACTAGTCTTGTCCTAGTCTTATCCTTTTATCCTTATTCTCTTTGAAAAACTGAGTAACAAGCTGTTCTTGAATTTGAAATTAGTAATAAGAAGTTCTTAGAAAAACTTCTATGGAGGTACTGAAAAACTGAATATCTAAAGATTCTACCTTTTTGCACACTATAGATAGAGTGAGTAATATCAAGTCTTGGTGAGTACTATCAAGTCAAATTTTAAACCCAAATAATAAATACACACTGTAAAAGAGTGCAAAGTTACAGCAAGTGGTGGTGAGAAGATCGTTAAGTACCCTATGGAACAATTAAAAGATTTTAAAGCAAATGCTTTAGCAACAAAGCCTAGAGATTTCATTTTTCATAAAAATCCAGAGGTGGGGGCATTTTACAGTTCTAAAACTCGAGAAAAGATCACTCACATTATGCGCTATTTTTTATTTGTACAAAGAATAGAACTTAAAATATGTTTTGTTTTGAATTTTTTCATAAAACTGAGAACATGACAAGTCCATTTGAGATTTCTTTATAGTTGACATTGACTAAATATCTTGTCTCTCATTTTTACAAGTGGTCTTGATAATAGATATAATTTTAACTAGTGAAGGTTGGTGACAACAAAAAATGATGAGGTCAAATTAGGGTTGCGGCCAGGTTTCTTTTTAAGAGAACATGTTCTCTTTTTTAACACTATTCTTTTGTTTTCTATCTTTATTATAGTACACTCAAAATGTTCTCTTTTTCAATTTTGACAATAATTTCACGCAGTCCGTACTATATTTTCTCTTACAAAATATGGCGTGAGTGAGAGACGAAACAACCTGGCAGCACTGAGCGTATACTCATAAGGACTATAGTAACAGCGATGATGAAATTGAGAATGAGAATGAAGATGATTAAATTCATTAATTAATTTTTATCGCATTTTTGAGGTTCATAATTATTATCATGTACATTATATGTATGTGCCGGATATTATGATTGTGTAGGATAAAGGATTGGCAATAACAAAATAATCACCAAAAAAAGTATATTTTATATACTCAATTCTTAAGGCACTCAGATTCACAAACCTTTCATTAGTTTTATCAACCAATCAAATAATAACGTCTTCCATAGTCATTTTCCATCCTGACACACTATCATCGAATGCTTGAGCTTTTGGTGAAAAGTCACCCTTATTCCAAGTAAAAAAATTCCAGTGGGCATTTCAAATACATCTTCAATTTAATTATTTTCATCATTTCAATCTGTTCAAAAATGTCGCATAGGTGATGTCTGATATTATGCAAAATTATTTATTTCTTATATTGGATTTTGACATAGCCATTGTTTAGACAACTTTGACAAGATAAGATTTTTCGAATGATTCATTTTGTTTTAATAATTTCAATGGCAATCTTTGATTAGCTAAGTGATTTATTTCTCGTATTGGATATCGACATGTCTTTGGTTTTGGCAACCCTGATGCTACCTATATGATTTGTGAAACTGTATATGTTTTGTACATATTACTAGCTGTCGGTAGATGGCGAACCAATGTTATATATTCAAAATTGATAAACAACATAAATTCATGATAAAAAAACATCGCGCCCACCGGTGGGCTTATAGCGTGTAGAGCCCATACGAAGACCGCACACCGGTGTGCTTATAGCTGTCTAGTGGTTTAAAAATATTTTGATACTACATAAAAATATTTGTATAGATTATGATTCTTAGCCTTATAGATATAATCTTTCCTGTACTGATGGAATTTTACAATTACCATGTAAAATAATGGTACTTTTGGTATCTTAAATGACTTATTCCACTTTAATAATAGCCGGGATAATTATAAAGAAAATTGTACAAAGTAAAAAAATTTTTTTAAATGTTCTCTTTTTTGTCCTTAACACTTGACAACCCTAGGCCAGATGCCTAATTAAAAAAAATAACTAAACATAATGTGTATTATACATATAGTGACATGATCAAAATATAATAGGTTTTAAATAAAGACATGCATCGAAAAATGAATATATAACTAAACATACTAAAAACAATAAACCAGATCAACAATAAGGTAAAAATAAGAAGATAATCAGATGATTGCGCGCTATATACTTATTACTAGAGCGATGGGGCAGGCGAAACTGGCCTAGAAGAGTGCCTTCACTGGGAAACAAATAAGTTCTCACGTATGAATCGTGCTCTACAGTTATAAAATAGAACTCGTACTAAGTCGCAATATACAATTTTAGCACAAAATGCTGCAGTATTATTCTTTTATTAAACGTGTTGGTATAAATCCAATAAATATACGTGCAAAAATAATGGAATAATAATTTAGTTAATAATTATAAATTTGAAAAAAATGCAGCGTAAATAAATATGAAAACATTTAATAGTGCCTAGGACAAGGATGGCGAACCTATGGAACGCGTGCCACGGTGACACGAGGGACTATTTAGCATGGCACGCGATGTTATTATGAATAGAAAAAAAACAAAAACTTTAAATATTTTTAGAAATAGATATATATAATATTCAAAAACAATGACGACAAAGCAATGTGTATTTTCTTCGTTCACCAGTCGATTCACAAACGACGAAAACGAAGGAAATAACGAAAATTTCAAGGCCGTGGCAAAACTATTACAGTTATGTTTGATACTATCAAAGCATTCGAAGCTAAGTTACAAATATTTAAACGTGATATACAAGTATTTTCCTAATCTAAAAAAATATATGACGGATCTAGAAATTCATGAAAAGCCGGATCTAATAAAAATAATAGAACCATTTGAAAATGCTTTAGAAGCAACAATAGAAAAATTTTCGAGAAAGTTTGTTCAGTTTCGACAACTTGAAAAAACTACAAAATTTATAACCCCTCCAAACCCATATACGTATTAACAGTTAAGCTTGACAATGTTTGAATTCATGGAATTATATGATTTTGAAATGGAATTTATAGATTTTCAGTCAAATTCGAATGGACACAAACATTTAAAAATTTAAGAATTGTTTTGGAAGAAATTGAGTGAGATCAATTTGTTGGACCAGTCCAGAGGAATGCCGAAAATGAAGTACTAACAACATCCCCGAAAATTTTTCTTGTTTTAAAAAAATAGCAATGGGCATTTTAACAATTTTTTTATCGACTTATTCCTGTGAATCATTATTTTCTTCAATGAACTTTATTAATCAAACATAAGAAGTAGAGTAATACTGATGAAAGTAATATTTCTTGTATTCCATTAAAAGCTACCAACTATTAACCCGAAATAAAACATTTAGCATGTAGTATTCAACAACAAAAATCTCACTAAATAATAGGATAAAATAACAAAGTGTTTAATTCTATAAAATTTTGTAGAACTAAATACTTTGTTATTTTATCCTATTATAATTGAGTTCTACTAAGTAAATGCCAATTCAATGAAAAAATATCACTATTGTTCTTTATATGTGAGTTTTGAGGGTTCTATATTTTTTAAAATTTAGTATCTTTTTTATTTTGTCATTAATAAGTACATAATTAAATTTTTCGATGTATTAATGCTTTTTTTACAATAAAAATCTGAATTTACACAAAAATTTGATGCATTTTTATTTCCATGGTATGTGGCACGTGACATATTATAACATTGAAAATATTTTCTTGCCACTCAGACTCACAAAAGTCTGCCACCACTGGCCTTGAATTACTACAATAAATAAAGAAATCGTATACGGAAGGGCCCACGCTAGGTGGCCCCATAACAGCCTCTAAATTTGGAGAGAACTCAGAACATATGCGCCGAAGAAATGTACAGCGTTTCGGGGTCCGAATCAGCTGGCTCGCAGCAGTGAGAATACTCATAGAGAAAATGTACGGTGCGATACGTAACTAATATTTTCACTGTTTCGCTTCTTCATCTTCAGTATGAAGATGCTTCTTAAAGAAGCGAAACACGTATTACATTTAGTAGCACGGCCAGTGGAATAACTAAGTTATCAATTTTAATTTTATATCAAAAATGAATTTCTACAAAGTTACCGCCTAATCCATCAAACATATTTTTGAAATTAATGGTGGGGCCAGGCCCCTATGGCCCTTAAAGACGAACCGCCACTGATTATAGCTATATTATGACACTGCCATATCACTGCTAAAAGTATGGTTCTCTATGCTTGCTGTTGTAGCAGCAAGCATAATATAAAATAACAGTCGCTGCTCTTTTACAGATTTTGTCTGCATAGGAATGAAAGTATGATCAGTAGATTCCATATTCATAATTATGACGTCTTATCATCTCTTCATTTTGAGATCTACCAATGTATGTTTCACCAACCCGTAGTTACATAACATCAGTAGATCTGTATTGCATCAGGAGATTAGGGGTCAATTTGTTTGTTGTTAATAGCCAATTCATTCATCGTATGTAAAATTTAAGAGGTGGATTCTAGCAGTTACATACACTTTATAGGTTGGTTTACATTAAAGTTGCACATGTTTTCAATGTTAATCAATTGAATCAGACCGGTGTGATCATAGTTAAATATGTACATATTATTTCCAACTGGGTATACCTCCTGTAAGTCACCAAAAGGATATGTTCGAACAATATCAAAAAATCGAACATGCCTTCATAGACTAATATACTCGAGCCATAATCGACAACGCCCAAATTGACAACACTGTCAACGGTAATTTGTTTTTAATTAAAAATTTCACTATTTTCCAATTGTCTAATTACGTTTTCTCTAACGTTGGGTGATCCCCAAAGTGCCACATATAGTTTTCATTAATTAATCTCACACTGATAAAGTAACTACAGACTTAACATACTTAATTACATAGTGGATATATAACTAAGTAACGGCGGTGATTCAGCGGTAGAGGTTTCCATGAAACAAACAACGAAATAATCTACGCTATAAAAACAAGTTTCACTCAAAATTGATCGTTATAATAAATCGATCTCAAATCCACCAATGAACCACTTCGGTACGTGAGAAACTTTTACTTTGTTTGTGACAAATTTGTTGTTTTGGCATTTGAACTCTTTAAAACTTTTCATTTCATATTATTTTGAAACATAAACATAACTAAACTTGTCTAACTTATTTGTTAAATAGTGCGATTTGTTTTTTTATCAGTTATAAATTACGTTTCATTAATTTAATTTACGTTTGTTTAGATTTATTTATATTTCTGAAATATTTTGGAAGCGTGGATTATATTGACGTCATCGACTTACATAATTTAATGTAAATAAGTATAACCATTTAAAAATATTTTTAATCATTCAGTTAGCAATCTTGTTTACGAAATTATTAATTAACGTCATTCACAATACATATGTATTCATATTTTTGTGGGTGTGGCAAGGGTGTGAAGATATCTGGGTCAACAACAGAAGCATTATTTATTTCACAACTCAAAGTAATGTTTACGAGAACGTAATGTACTTAAACTACCTTCTTTTAATCTAATTGTTACCGATATATGTGCAGATTCTGCCCATGATTTTACACTGTAAAATAACCTTAAAATTTGGCCGTAATTTAAATGTGTCCACTAGATAAAAGGTAAACATTGGAAAGTACATATTATTGTTCACTTGATTTCATGGCTTGCCGTGATTTTTTTTTCCGTACATTACTTGTATTATTTCAGTGTATGCGGAATAAAAGACAGTACTTTTTCTTTATTATTATATCTTTCTTCTGATATGTACTAGCTAGGTCTATGCTAAGAGTTATGCAGGACGTAATGGCGGGAGTCGAACAATCTTTTATGAAGCAAAATGTATGGAAAATATTCGTGAATGGCGAAAGCAAACATTTGAATAATGGTTTAATGATCACATGTCGGGCTACCATTATCCCTGATTCCTTTAATACAAAATGAGTAGTTTGTTTTTCAGCTTACTTCACTAAAAAATCTAATGGAGTTTTGTTAATGTTTTTTTTTTGCAGTGTTGTGTAGTTATCTGCAATGTCTATAATTGAAGAAAGAGGGGACTATAAGAAAAATCCCTTTTTTACTGGACACCAATATAGCGACTTCTCGCCTTTCTACATAACTATTGCTATCTGCACAGTCTTAGGTGCATTTTTGTTGATTTTGAACGTCGTTTGCTGCTGCTGCTCTAAGCACAAGGCCTATTGGAGGGACAGGAATACAGGTATGAACCAAAACAATTAATACTGATCACTACTCGAAATATAGAGTAATATGGACTCCTAATGGATTCTTTTCTTTTACAGAATGTATATTTAACTGGAATTCGTTGTATTATATTTTTTAAATTAATGTAAGCGATTTACGTTTATGTTTGCACGTAGACCGCTACCAGTCTTCTCAATGAATCCTAATTTTGGAATAGATCCTTTTCTTTTCGTCTTTGATTATTTTAATTATAAAACTAACATAATATTAAAAATAACCAAGAGTATTTTTTGCCAAACCGCCGACGTAATAGGTTTCTCAACACTGCTTTGAACTGTTTTATGCTGTCAGAAAAGAGGATTGTTTTATTCTATCATAGGACTAAAGATTAATATTGTTTTTCTTATATACCTGGTTTCCATACATTATTTTTTTACGCTGCAGCATTACAGTAAAAACCTTCAAGCATTGAATCTATATCACTCTAAAGTTACTATGGATACATATTACTTGATTGTTTGTTATCTTTTATATATTCCGGTTTCCTTGCTATCACGATTCTATTTTAGTTTCTTGAATTTTTTTTCGATCTGGTGTGTAGTGCCTGTCTATCCAAATATTCACAAGTGGAAAATCATTTGATTGTTCTTATTATCATTATAGGTAATAAGTGGTTGTTTTCTCTGTGGTTTGAAACTCCTCACAACAAGCCGCCGCTAGACTACACAGAACTCGAAGAGGGACGCAAACAGGCTCCTCAACCCAAAATCCGCACCTCACAAGAACACCTCGAGCTGCACAAGCGAGAGAGTGATATATAATTTTTTATATAAGTGGTCATCGAAAGCGATTTCAAGATGGTTTTGATGATACTCTACCCGGCTGTCGCCATGCTGGCGCTGTTTATTGTGGGTGTCATCATGGTGATGTTTAAGTTTGGCTCGCGGATCTGCGGCCTGCGACACCACACTCTGACCAACAATTATGACTGGGATGATCAGGTCTACGAACAGAAAGTTTCGTCGCCCTAATATTTTTTTATTATTATAGGCACACAACGTAAGCCGTAATGCTGAAATTGTTTAAATAGAACGCTACTGCTGGGCGCTACTGCCTGAGATTACTTCTACCCTTTCTTGGGGTATGTTAAAGCCATGGTATAGTCAAGATAAAATACCACGATACCCTCCACATAAAAGGTCCCATGTTAATTAAATTTGTAACATTTTGGAATAGATATAATATGAATTCTTCATTTTACAGATTTAACTATAAAGTGATATGAATAGTAGGTAAATATCGGTTTAAACAGATGCACTTGTTTACATAGGGACTATCGATATAACGTCTCAAATGAGCACTATTTTTCAGTAATAATTTCAAGCACTTGAAAATTCATTTCTTCTCAGTCATATTGTGTCCAGTATTAGCATTATTTAGAATATTGCTATATTCAATTCATACAACACTTAGGTATAACTGTTGGTTTTCTTATTAATTGAATAAGAATATACGAATTTTATAATCATACATAAGGTTTTGAATTAATACAATATTGTACTAGTAAACATTGAATTGCCAATAGTTTTTAATTGTTTACTCATATAAATACACAAATATTGTGCCTTAGCTATGAATATTTGATATTATAACTTATTTTAATGCTCCTGCACTGATCAGCACATACATATCTATCAAAAGAGTCTCATTTATTGTCATTCCGACCACACGGTTTTGTTAATTTAAGTTTACACATTTAGAATGTAAAACTGTATTTTTTTCTATCCGATTTTTTACAAAATTGACTATCATGTTATATTACTTATTTTATTTACAGTTCTGACTGATTTGTTTTATTTTTAGCCGTTTAAATGTCTGTAAAAAAATTGTATAATTGCATAATAGTTAATAAATGTGCCCTCAATTGAAATCGCATTTAATAAAACGTCAATTAGGTATATTTTTCTGTGCCTTCCAATACTTAGAATAATTTGTATCTGTCTGTTAGCAGTGGCATTACTAGTGTGAAACTTTTGCGTCATAAAAAAGTAAATAGTAAAATATTTATCTGCAGAATGACACACTGGAAGTCTTTCCAGTAATGCTACTGTCGAAATGTTGACTGAATTATATAATTGTATGAAAATTAAAGTATCTACTCATAACATATTAGCCATAAAAGTGAAATATGTTAGGAAAAAGTTATATATGTAAAACACACTAACTCTAATCATATCAATTATAATAATTATTGTTCAAATTTGATCGATTATTTTGTTTATAGGTATAGCAATGTTTTTTGTTAAAAAAATCTTAATCCTTAGATTTTTTACTAGGCTTAAGTACAAGACTATTATTTTCATTTACTTTTTTTACTATTGTGTCTTACTGTAAATGAATTCCGTCCATTTTTACACTGAAACTTATGTCTGTACTAATTTCTTTTTATAAATTTTTTCTACAAACTTGAAAATGTTTTTTTTATTTTATTTATCCCCGGACCATTAACTGCAACGTTAACTCATTCTTTTTTTTCACCGTTTTATGGGATAATGCAAGATATTAATGATTTAATCTAATTTTGATTGATTATTATGTTTCATATTCTGATTGTGAATGGTATGTGTATTTTATTAAAATTTCGTAGTAAATTTACAAAGTTTATGTAAAATATTATATACAGATTAACATATAATACAAAAACCACAACCATGTAACACAACAAAAGGAAAAAAATTAGTTGCCATATTTACATCAATTCAAGGAGACCATGATTTTTATTTAGGCTCAAATTATATTCACTGAATATGATAATTCCAACAGAATGTATTCAATAATTAAACAGATCATTATTCTCAGCCAAGCCAAGTGTTTGTGATAAATAAAATGATCGAATTTGGAGTCCCAAGATGAATTTTTTCTATACTACACAGTTCTGTGTTATATTGAAATCAATATAGCAGTTTGTTTGGAATATAATTATTAAACAAATAAATAAATTCTATTTGAATAAAATGGAATGTCGCTGTACAAACTAATATATTTACAAACAATGCGCAATATTTACAACTGGTAAAGTCTAGTATCACTGTGCTAAACATGCCTCGTGTGTTGCACATCACAATAAATATTTTATGAGACATAAACAGGTTTAGAAATCCCGGAGTACACTAAAAGTTGCCGCGTCAGATGAAATGCTCTACATCATTCTTGACAAAATCTTGTTTGGCGATCATCTGAAGGGGAAGCTGTTGTCAAACAGATGCCGATGTCGCCAGGCATGTCTTTTGGTGCATCGATAGCAAACCTTTCGCTACGAAGCCTTTGTTGCATATTTGACACGTGTATGGACGCGCACCAGAATGGTATCTGAAAAAAAATAGGTGAATGTCATTACTGCTATGACTTAGTGTGTTCTTCAGATAAATAATATGGAAAAGAATGGAAAATCTAAGTATTAGCATGTAAAGTATAAAGCCTGTTTTGACAAAAAAGATTTAATGAGCAATCTACTTTAAAAATTTTATTAGTAATGTTGAGTCCTTTAATTTAAAGAACACAACTTGCTAATTAGTAATATGATATATTTTTATTTCACGGTTACACGTAGTCATGATGTAAAATTATTACAATTTAGAGTAAAAGAAAAACTTAAAAGGAAGGGGTACGTCTTAACTATTTAGGACAAAAGAGTCGACTAACTAGTTAAACAAAGGAACTCTGCGCAACAAATGCGACTGGGGTCAAAGAACAGGGATGCGAGTATTATCAGCATGGTCACCAAGAAAGAACCTTGCGCAATGGAAATTCGGATAACAGTAACCGGGCCATGACAAAATATATAAAATACCTTTCGTGTATGACTAGAGTTGACCTCTGGGAGAACGCTTTCCCGCAATGTGAACAGACATGAGGCCGTTCTCCACTATGGACTCTTTCATGCAAGGTTAAATTACATTTCTTCACAAATCCTTTGTGACAAATTCTGGAACACAAAAACATTTACTTAACATCAAATCAAAGAATATAAGCCTTGGTGGAGGGCAAGTTCAAGAAGTAGTGAAATTACATTAGGTTGACCAAACATGCTGTCCAAACATCATTACAGGTGTCCACACGATTGTCAGTAAAAATTGTAATTCCCGTGAATATTATACTAAAAAACTGCGGAAACTGTTATTGTTTACCTGCACACATGAGGTTTTTCCCCAGTGTGTATTCTTCTATGGAACTTGAGATGTTCTCTGCTGCTGAGGCCTTTGCCGCAAATGTCACAGAGCACGCGTCCGCCGTGAGGGGCATTGTGAACCCGCGCAGCGTGAGTGCGTAACTGCTTCCGATGAGGGAATTCCATCGGACAATCCGGACACCGATGAAGAAGTTTACGGGTGCTCGTTTCAGGGTGAACACTCTTTCGGTGTGATGCAAGATATCTATAATTAAATCAAATATGAAAATTATGTTTAAAAACGATGTGATACTAAATCAAAACAATGACCTCAATTTGTAAAAAATATACTCAAGCTGAGATAGCAGTTTATTTGGATTTTGACCGGGCCATTTACATATGTAAAATTTATGTTAAACTTCAAATTGATCCTGACAGTCTCATAGGTGTTGGCCTGATAATTCAAATTTTTTACTAGAAAATTTTCTATAACTATACTTTAAATTGTAAGGTTTAAAAAAATTATCATGTATTTAATTAAGAACCTTGAATATATAAAACTCTTGCTGCAGATGTCACAGACAAAGGGTTTCTCGCCGGTGTGGAGGTTTTTATGTTCGGTGAACCATGTCAGCACATCAAAGCCTTTATTGCAGACATCACAGGTGTACTGAAACACAAAACATGTTATTTAGCTTATTGATGTTATAATATAGCTAGAGCTATTATTTTACAGATGTCAGTAGCAAAGACTAGATACTATAAGACTGTTTTCGTTTTTTGATAAATTTCTTTCTTGCATGGTATTAAAATTAAAGGTAACAAAATTAAATTTATGAACCGAAAGGAAAATTCTTTGCATAAATAATGAGATTCCCATAAACAATATTTTGAAGCTGGAAGGTGACTCTGAGGGTAAAGTGTACTATAATCAATATAATATATTTTGGGTCTTCTCTATGTGTTTGTGTGTCGCTTTCTCTCATAAACAACAAATAATAAAAACAGAGTGTCAACAAGTCGATAACCTCTGGATTTAAGCGGTAAATCCGTTTCTCAATTGGAGCTAAGCATACTTTCATATTTATTTGCAAATATAGATTGTAGTCAATATTTGTACATTTAAAATTAAAGCACTCAAATTAAACATAAATATATCAATTGTGTAATAAAAAACAACCACATCTGCATTCCTAAAGATTCTATGAGTGGAGGAACAATCAATTCAATAATAGTTTTTTTGACATAATTAAATGCTTGAGATTTGCTTTTATTTTATAGAATAAAATATCAATATGAAAATTTTCTCACCTTAAAATTAGGTTCATGCCGTTTGTGATGCGATAGGAGGGCCCCTCTGTAGACGGTACTATAACTACATTGTTCGTATCGACAAAATAGAGTCTTAACTCCACTATGAGCTCTTCCATGTAGTAAAATTTCATACGCTCTCTTGTAGGTGCGTCCTGCAAATCATTGAAAAATGAATATGGTATAATATACTCAGTAAATGAATATGACTAAGATACTCAGTTGAATTATAAGTAAGTTTGTGTTCAGTCAACTCTTTACAACCAATATTTAGTGAAGCGTTTTAATGAGAAAAAAAATGGAATCAAATAAAGCTATCACTTTTAAGGTGTATCTTTTAAATTTTTGGTGAAAAGGCATTACATTTTTAAAATAAATTTTGTATTACTTCCACGTGTTTATAATAAAGCTACTTTATTTAATGCATGCATAATATATAGAAAGGAACTATAGGAAACTTACCGCAAATATTACATGGAAATGGCCTAGAGTCATCATGACATACCAAATGTCTCATCACAGATTTCTTATTAATGAATATTTTACAGCATTTGAGGCACTGAAAGGCTGAAAAATATTATGAATCATTGAAGCAACTAGGTTTTAGTACAATCAATATTACCACAACCTGCATTATTGATACAGGACATGTAGTTTATACCTGTTTTTGGCCAATTTCAATCGATCATCAACGTGACACGTTACTTATTCTGAATGCTCTATTTTCTGTACCAAAATATTAGCCGTCACTTAACATGTCTTATGGAGGAGTGAAAGGAGATAATACAAACACGCCAAGTGTATTTCGGTTGTTAAGGGCAAACGATTTGTTTCACAATATTTTACTACTTTATTAATTATTATTTATAATTTACATGTATATGAATATTTAGCAGAATACAAAATATACAAGTGCAGTATAAAAATCAAGACGGAAATCACTGTTTCCTACTGTCAACACTCAGTCTTTGCAACGTTGAGATAAATCTCAACCATTTTCTGCGAGTGGTGCTAAGATTTCTCTGTCTCGCATAAAATATGTTGATTTCATTAAAAAATAAAATACAAAATAATAGTGATTTATAAAAAATACACTCACCAGGTGTATTACCGAATTGGGGTGCTTTGACAATTATATAATCACGTGAATTAGCTTCGACACCAATTTCGTCTTTTCCATCGTCAGGCTCATCTTTTACTATTACGGTGTCCTCGCATTTAATACCATTAGTGTCCAGCTGGAATTTTGTTGGATTATCTACCTGTGTATAAAGATAAAAAGAAACATCTTTTTCAGATTTAATTCGCTACAGAGAAAACAAATTTCAGTAATTTGATGTCTGATTATTTCAATAACTTCCTTCCGAAATAATGGCTATTAATTATTTTCAATTAACATAGATGATGGTGTTTGTCACCCTTGTATTAACATCTATGGCCAACATATAAAGACAGCAAATTTTCATTGAGATGCTAACACGTCAGATACGATTAAATTGAAATTTTATAGGAGATTGAAAATACTGTATTAGCAATTTTGAGGAAAAAAAATGTGCGGCAAAAATGTTTTTTTTTTTTTTATTACTATGGGTTTAATTTGGGCTTAACTTATATGATTATTAATTTAATGTTATTATATACTTAGTTTAGAAAAACAAGTGTATTAAGAATGACAGTTAATACTAATGAGACAAATATAACTAAATTGTAGATTAGAATACAGGTTTGAAAAAATGATTTTTGACATACCTACATATTTATCAGATGCATGAAATTTAGGTTGCCTAGCATGTCGCAAATAAAAAAAGTGGATGATATATTAAAGTTTGTCTTAAGCATTTGTTTAGTATGATTATTACTCAACAGATGACACTGGCCCAATTTAAATTTTTCAAAGTGGAAACTACGTAGACCACTAATAGCGGTCAACAAAAAATATAATTTTCTGTGTTGATGTCGCAAGGAAGGTAATAAAAATATATCCCCGAAAAATGATTACTATTTATTACTCTTATAAATTTTTTTGAGATTTCTTTGTTGCTTTATTTTTTTTTTAAATGTATACAGTATAATTCTATTTTAAATATCAGTCAGAAAAAATGCGAGAAAACGAATTCTTTAGTACATTCCAAAAATCTTTATAGAATCGTTATATTCAATAGATTGAAAATTCCGTCACGAACACTTTCTTAAAAATACTTTGTTCTACGATTTTGTCTCTTACGTACTCGCCTTAATAGCATGTTTTAGCGAAATAAAAAGAGTCGTTAATATTTAAGTGCATATATATTTTGTAATAAATGTTGTTACATTGGATATATTGTTTGTTCTTAAAAACAACACATTTGTGGTATCTGTATCTACAGAGAAATAAGTACCTAATTTATTGAATAATCTGTTATATCTTCTATGGATTATTTTATACATTAGGTGAGGCCTTATCATTTTCCGAGACAAGTGTCTAAGCTTTGATCTTCTATTCGACTAATTTGAATGGAACCAATCATCTGAGGTTTCATTTGATTTTGAAACGAAATTGCTTTTTTCTTTAACCCAATGTTTGACACAATCCTTTCCTAAGCATTAAGTGTTCAGGAATATTAACCTACAAACTCTTAAATGGTTTCCATCTATGCCTTGCAAGTAGTAATCCTGTGCCTGTAAGTGCCTGTAAGTCTCGTTTCTTAATGGGCTTGTTTTGAAGGATAGTTGGTCTTCTTCGGCGAATTGGTCTTTTATTAACTAAATTGACCACGAACATTTTCTTCAACTCCCATGAACCCAAATTCCAAAAGGAATTAAAGATAAATTTTCTGTCTGCTTCTGATAATATGTGACATAAATAAGAGTCAATCGTTAATTTTTTGTGTACATCACGCTTTGATACATTTTGCTGGCCGTAATGTATTTTGAATCACTCTATTTTCTGCTACTTTATAACTGATGTATTCTTTCCCCTGATTTCGTTGTATTTTCGCCCATTTACGTGTTTCACTTACAGATAGCATTTTAGGAATATCACTTTCATTCGTTAAGATCTCTTTTGCAGGTTCGAGAAAATTATTTTGCATTAATTTTTTCATTTCATTTTCAGCATCATAAGCAATCTGTTCAGTAGACATAATATTATTTCTGACTTCATTTTCATCAAATTGTCAAACGCTAATAAAATATCTCCAATGTGCAGAGATATATATCAGGTGGGGGAGACTTATCATCATCCAATGTTTGTAATATCTCTAATGTGATAAGTTATGTACATTGGAGATATTACAGTTGTATTATAATTATACACAATATAAAGAAAAATATCATTTTGATAAAATTGTCACATTGGAGATTTTAACAGCTCAACAATGATTTGTTTCATAATTAAATTAATTTGATGGAAAAATGACGTTTTTCTGAATAGAACCTCATTTAAAGATTAATTGATTTATTAAAGGAAAAAACACTAGTATTTAAGGGAATAGAACTAGTTTTGACTACATCACTCTAACAGATGTGGTAAAAATATATATTTTTTTTCAACCATGTCTGCTTCAATATTCTCGTAGAAAACACTTCTGTTGAGATACCTCCACTAGGAGGCCATATGCTCCACATTAGGAGTAGACATGGTAAAAAAAAATTAAAAGGATGAAATTAGAAAAAGTATATTTGTATTTAAAAGTACTCCTATGAATAAATTTGAATTTTAGAAACCACTCACATGATCTTTATAATGCTGAAGCAGATCAGTCCTGGACTTTTTGAATGCAAAGCATGTAAGACATTGCCATTTCTTATCATCTTCCGCTGTACCTTTTGGATAGAACCACTTATCTCCGTCATCTCTCACATCTCCAACTTTCTCGAGTACATGGATTCCTTCAACTTTGATATCGAGTTTAATTCCACACTCATCATATATGCTTTTTCTAGAACGCTTTTTTGATTTCGCTTTTTCTTTGTCTTTGCTATCTATTTTTTTATTGAGCGAACCTTTCGGTCGACCCCTCGATCGTTTGGTAATTATTTCAGGTTCTTTCAATTCCTTTTTCCTTTTTTTAGATTTTTTATGTTTGACTTTCGAACCATCTGGGTGAGTTTTAATCAGTTTAACTTTGATTGGTGGTACTACTTTGATAATTTTATTTAATGTTACATCATCGTCAGAGCTGTATTGATTGTTATCGACACTTTCAAAATTAAAATCGTTTTCTACAGGACTCTCGTCGAAGAATGCTTCTTCTTCTTTGATAACTTTATCGGTATCGATAAATACCTCTTTATTCTGTGTCGAAATGCCATCTTTAATTAAATCCGACAGGCATAACTCAGTTTGAGTACATTTTGTTGAAAAACTATGCGAACTTGATACTATAGCAGACGATACTCTATTCAAAGGTGTATCTTTATTGTTCACACTGTTTACTTGTTTAACGTCATAAGAATCTGAAGGTTCTTCTTTAATGCCATGGTTGATAATGGAAATGGTATATTCTGGTAAAATTGGTGACACATGCTTTTTGACACTCCAGTTTGAAGGGTCATTTTGAGGTGCAGTGGGTTGACTGGAAGAAATTAGTAAATGTATTTTTAGCCATGACCATTTTAACACTCTTATGTGGGTTATGATGAATGAGCTATTAATTATATAGAAAGTTGATTAATTTACTATATCAATTAAGTTATGCATATTCATTCATTATTTTAATTAGCATAAAAAAATCAAAACACATTATTGTTTATATATCTCTATACCAAAATAACCTACTGTAAAATTATGGATTTCTTCCAAATATCAAATAGTAGATTGCACCTGATTGAAGAATGGATATGTTACAACGAAAGCTTTAGTAGTTGACTTTAGGCATGCAAATTCATTAAAAGAAAGTAATGTCTTTATTTTAAATATTCTAAATATATACATACTTCATGGGTATAAGTAATGTCAACATAGATTTTCTATTTAATGTTGAAAAGTTTATTAAGTAAAGTTTAAAATACTATAAGTAGAAGAAAGAGAACATATTATAGATTGGCTTACTTTTGTGCCCTTGCATTAAGCGAGGATAATGATCTATTGGAGTTTGTAATTTGAAATACAGTCAAAAGCAAATATTTTTCTGCATTGACGGCATTCGTGCAATATTCGTGTATATCATTGATTTTTAATGTGCATTTATCACAAATCTTTTTGGGTAAATTATCCGATTCTGAAATCTGTAAAAAAAAGAACACATATAAACAATAATGGTATAAATTTAGTACTTATTTTTTAAATATTTTCTGTGGTGAAGTGTATTTTACATGTGGGATACGAGATTATTTTTAAAACACATTACTTATGAATCTACATAACAAGCGTTAATATTTATAATAGAATTTATAATTGACTTTTGAGCCTGAGACATGTTAAATATCTGAATGTGAGATAATGAAAAATGTACAAGGCTAGGTGCAAATGTCGATAAGGAACAAATTTTCACAGAAATTAACACATGTAAAGTGAAGGGTGCATGCGCGATATCAGGGTACGTTATATATAAAATGATAACTTACAAACCTAGTTAATAATTTTATCAATCGTAAATAAATCTTCAATTTCTTTAATTTTAACCATTATATTGGACTGTCAAATTATTAGTAAAATTGTCTAATTATGTTCTTCAATTTTGAAGATTCAGTATTATCTGTAACTTTACTGAATTCAAAAATTGCTCCGAAACTTACAGTATTTTTCAAATATCTTGATACTAAAAACTGGAGCATACAGGGGACAACATATTCTCTGGACAACAAAAAATATATATTTTGGAACTTACTTTGAGCGGTAAACATGAGTCGATTTTGGAAAATAAACCACTTTCATCGCCGAATATCGGATGGTTCACGAAGTTTTTACTTAAACATAATCTGCAAATGTCAGTCATTATTGTATTGGAGAAAAAACAAACAATTTATTTTTGACAGCCCATAGGCACCGAACTTACGATATCACCAATAAAGCCATTTTTGTCCTTGAGTAGTAGTGTTGCTACTATATAATTAAATATTATGGTTCACTTAGAATACACATACGCCTAGTTATTTCTACATAGAATACTCACTGTGGGATTAAAAAATGTTTTGGCTCATTTTAAGCCGAGAAGATTTCAAATTAAGTAATGTTATGCATTGAAAATTGGTAATTTCGAATTATTACAGCATTGACACAATGCAACCATTGGTATTGTCTAGTTTGCTTAAGGGGTTTCCAAGATACGGCCCGTGGGCCATGACCGACTCGGTACGCTGAATTTTGATAGAATGCAATATTTTAACCATTTTTTTTATTTAATAGAGCACCGCTAATTACTCCGTTATTCAAATTTCTCAAAATTTTAAACCTAATTTTCCTCTTTGAAATACGAATGTAAACGTATACCGATATAAAAAATCTCTTATTTTAAATGCATGCTGCATACATGTGAAGATTTGATAAACAACTTTAACGAACAATTGTATTTTAGCTGTGCTCTTCAGCAATAGATTATATCACAAAAAGTAACTAACTTACCTACCTACTTTGATTATCTACCAAAGGTAATTCTTCATCTGTCAAAGACTAACCATGAGATGCCAATCATTTGGCTACCCGCTAAATTTCTTACTCATAGCATACCTAAACACGCGGCACACCACAAGCCAAATTATGTGAATTTCAAAAATAAAATTTACAATTTATTGATTTGTTTTTATTTGGTGAATCTAAAATAGTATGGTAGTGCTTGATATTTTTTCAAAAAAAATGCGGTATTTTACACCCTCGATTTGATTTTAAAAAAATTTGCTAGCTCCATTGGGCTCTGAAACGTACCTACAACGCAAAATATTTAACTCCACCATTTTGAATTGAGATTTCTCAGAAGTGAGTCGTGTGTAAGCAGCTCTACCAATAAATTGTTTAAAAGATGTTTTTTTGTTCTTAACACAAGTAAAACATTCTCAAATTGTAATTGTGAGTACAAACCATGTTTTCAATACAATATTTACATGCTTTTATAGATATATGTTCGATATAATGCTTTTGAAATCAATTAAAGTGGATGTCTATTTTTCCGTTTTAAATACTGTTATAGTGTTTGCAGTCTTATTATTATATAATCAGATTCTTATAATTAGTTCAAATAACAAAAATATATAAATATATAATAAAAACCATAAGCTAAACAAAAACAAGAAGAAAAATTATTGTTACAACGTTTGCAAGATAAATATAATATTATGAAAACGCCTGATTTGTTACTATTCAACTAATATTAGAGATGTACCATACATACTGAACCACGGTATTTTAGTGATACATTTTTCGAAGGATAAGATGATATCAAAGCTAGAAATTTTGCTCCCCCATTAATGTGTGTTTAACTTCATACATAAAAACAGAAGTGTTTCAGTAGGTAGATATTTTGTATTGGTTTCAAGTATACATAAATGTCATAAGTGATCCGATATGGAGTTTCTTACTTCCATCCATAGAGAACTATACTTCGATCTATATCACCAAACTAATAACTCACCATAACCTAAATTTGGAGATACAATGTGTGCATAAGTCAAAAATGCCAACGTTTTTAAAATAAGTGTTACCGAATGTTAAAAATTATATTTATCATTAATATTAGGTGTACTCGAAATTAATGTCGTTTAAAAATGAATAATTCAAATATTCGTATTTTCTTTATTTTACAAGTTTAATTACAATATATATTTTCCTTCATTCTCTATGACCTTCTTCCACCTTTTTGGCAAGGTTTTAATGCAGTATTCGAAAAAGTTAACGGGCTTTGATTCAAAAAATTCATTTATTCCTTTTTTCACATCAGAATAGTTAGCGTATATTTTTTCTTCTAAGAAATGTTGCATTGAACGAAACAGGTGGTAGTCAGAAGGAGGAATGTCAGGAGAGTATGGTGGATGTCTAACAATTTTCCATCCGAGACTATTTAATTTTTCTTTTGTGATTTTCGTTAGTTCGTGAGTTTCTTTATTAGACCAGTTTTAGGAGTGGGTATTGCTGCTTGGCGCCTAGATAACCATTGTCTTTTAAGTTGTTTCATAGAATACACCACTCATTTTTTGTCAGAAGTGATTAAATCATTTAAAAAAAGGTGTTTCTGATTGCATTTGTAACAGCTTTTCGCACGCGTTTACATGGCCACCGAGGTTCTCTTCACTTAGTTCATGCGGTATCCATCTAGCTTGTCTCTACACTTTGCCGATTTTTTTAATACTCCGTTGAACGCTTGACCATGAATATCTGAGTGTGTTCGCAAGTTTTTCGATAGAATGAGTTCAATTGTTTTCAATTTCAGCGTCAGTATGGCGTCATCCACTTTAGAGGGTCTTCCACATCTAGGGTTATTTTTCAAATTGAAATCTGCCAATCGAAATTTACAAAACCATCTCTGACACTTACGAATGTCCAGAATATCCCCCAGAACATCACAAATGTTTTTAGTGGCAACTGTTGCTGTCTCTTTCATCAAAAAATGATATAGCATCAAATTTCGTACAAATTCTTCACTCGGTTCAAATTGAGTTTTGGAATTTGAATTTTATGGACTAAAATCCACTCCTAGTAAGTTTGGGTATAAGGTTAACACAATACACTACTGATAGATAGCGCGGTCGGAGAGTAGTTGAATGTTGAAAATGGATAACACGATAAACGACATTAATTTCAGGTACCTCTATTATTTAAATTGTTTTTTCCAATTTTCCCATGCGAGATTCCCGGCCTCGCATCACATTTTTGATAATCACAATGTATGTATGCAATAAAATACACATTTTGTTTGGGCTATACACAATATTTTTTGTGTGGTTTACGCCCTTTGTTCTTTCACAGTCAATATGGATGATTATTTAAATACAGTTTTTGTGATTTTTCACACTTCTATATCCCAAGTTTAAAAAATGGTTGAATTTGACATTCGCTGTAGCATTAATGTTTTAACATTGTTTGTTCTGTATTAAGTTGGTGGTGGTCACCTAGTGGGTTGTATTACATACTACATGAAAGAAAAAATGAATGAAAAGTGTATATTATTTATTTAAGGGTTTATAATAATTAAAAAAATAAGGATTTATAATAATAATAAATAAGATCTATTACATTAGTCCATCTAATATATCTGTACCTGAGAAACATACGGATGCAAGTCCAAAATTTGAAAGAATGAGTTAATGATAAGTGGCAGAAAGATGAAAGTCCTATTACAAATGTATAAAGGAATTTTATTTCTCTTTAGGAAGCAACAATCATTACTCCTCATAGTAAATAAAAAAAAATCATCTTTAGGACATGCATCGATATGCTTCCGGGGTTCTGATATTTAAATCTATCAAGTCAACCTCCATTATTTGAATTTCTCCTATGTTCATTGTTATATGAATGAAACAGATTGCACACATCTTGAAACTTTTTTGTTTTACAACTGTACAATCAATTATTTGTAAGCAAAACTATATATTTCGATACATATAATATCGTTGTTGTCCTGGACGAAGATACAAACTGAAAAATATTAATTTTGAGTAATTGAACTTTGAAGTTTTTCAAATCTATCTATAACGCAGCTAGGGTAGAACTTACCCATAAGGCTGAAACGGAAGGCATCAGAAGTCCCTCGAACGATCGATATGTTTTTAATTTTTGTATTAATTGAATAAATAATATTGAAAGAAAAATAAAAGTTCAAAGAAGTTTTCATCCTCGTTTTTGGGCACCGACAAAGCGTATAAATTGTTTTAGATAGACCATGTTCCTTTACCTACTAGTTTATGACTTTTTACAATTCTCTGTGGGCCAGAGTGAAAAAAATCAGTCTGTAGACAATTTCTCGGAGGGGCCTCACAGGTGGAATAGCCTAGAGTCTCTCATCGAAATTTGGCTCTGAAAGCAGCAACACACGCACTCTGTCTGTACCTTGTTCGCATCAAGCGTATTGAGATAACGCTGACAGGTGGCACTGCCACCAGGTAATAATTTCTAGTTTGAAAATAATAATCTAAAATCTGGTTGCTTTTGTCAATTGTTGAGAAATTCCTTTGACCAGGCGTAGTTTCTAAATAGTTCAGCTAGGATAGGACATTGGAAAAACTGTGAAAATTTCACAAGAAATAATCAAGTACACTTCTCATAGCTGTATATTTTTTTTATTGCAGATCAATTGTTTAAAAAGATTGTTGTGAAAACACATAACCCATTACAATAAGCTTGTTAATCAGGTAAATTGTTTTCTCTCAGTGAAATGAAACAGTTATCATATTAATCCCGTTTTGCTTGAGGGAATTGAAAAACTGGTGACACGTTTTGTGTACCTGCCTCATCATCATTAAATTTGATTACTACTAATATGTTGCATGTTTTTATTATAAATTTTCCTAAAGTAAGATTCTTTTATAATAACATCCGCTTTTTGTGCTTCGGTATTACACATGAAATACATTTCCCTAATGCTGGGCCCCGCGGATAAATATTTTCCAGCACTAGAGGAGTCACGGCAGAAATGTGCTTCCGTGCATTTTAAATTTTTAATAAAATTTAATATGAATGCCATTTTGCCCGAGTACTGTTGACTCCGACGGTCTCCACCGCGATTTTCAGTAGGCAGTTTCCCGGTGCTGCTAAATTTTTTCATAATATTTTGAACCCTATGTTTACTAATGTTTATGCATGCGAGGAATGTTTTTTGACACACTGGAATCAAAGATCCATCAGACATTCTGAAAGTGAATTTCGTTTGGAATTGCTTCTTTTCGTTAGTCTTGTTTCTGGGTCTTCGCCGTTTAATTTTTATCGGCTTGCAAAATTTTACAATCAGCGCGTCTTGGTACTGCTTATCCGTCTGACGGTAAAAAAAATTGTGAAAATTTTGCAAATCTTGCTTTTTGATAAGACCACATTTGTAAATTTTACTATTGTGATTGCATGTCGGAGCAGATGGTAAAGATGTTGCAGAATATCTGTGAATAAAATAGAAAAACTTTTATTGAGATGCCGCCATTAAGGAGTCCATAACTCTACATTGGGGGCGGACTTGGATAAAAAAATAAATAAAAAAAGTGAAAATATCACCTGCCTAAGTATTATAGTCATTTGATGAAGTGAAATAACATGTTGGTTGTTAACATTACATCCATCACCCAACATGAACAGCCTTTCTAACATTTATATATTAAAAAATTTAGGAAATTGTTGCACATAGTCGATGTGTGAAATACATACATTTTTTTTTTGGGTTTAGGAATTCTCACAGCTGCAACACTTGCTTCTTTATCATCTGCATCTTTGTTTTCTGCTTTTATTACTGGTGATGTACTAAAAAGGAGTTTCATAAAAAATAAAATTTAAGAATCTATCAGTAGGATAAAATATCAAAGTATTAAATTTAGTTCTACAAATTTTTGATTTTATCCTATTATAATGGAGTTCTACCAAGTAAATGTCAATTCAATCAATAAGAATCTATTGACTGAAATCGTTAAATTATGGCGGATACTTTTGGTCAATGTTTCATCAAAGTTTTGTGTTAAAAATGTCTATATATTATGTCAGAATTATAAGATATCATAAATATAGCTTTTTATCATAAAAAATGGATTTATTTGAAACAATATTTAATAGAAAATACTCTCAGAGTCTTCACAGTGAAGATGATGACATCTTAGCATTTGTTGAACAATTTTGTCTCGTATTTTTAGTAAAGTTGCCCTGAAAATTGTTTGCTTCAATTTTTGAAAACATTATGTTTATTAATATTATTTACGTTCTATGGTCATCATTTTCATCAAGTTCTTCGAGAATACTATCTTCGTATTGCTCCAACTTGTCGATGTCATTATATTTAATGTCAACAACATCTCCTCTATCATCGGGATATGTTTCTAACTCAGTTGGTTCTATCTTAATTTGGTCATTACATAAGAACGGCAGGCTGTCCTTTCCACCTGAAACACAAAAGTTGGTATTAATGATCTTTGGAACCTCTGTGTTCCAGAAACATGCTGAAACCTGAGTCATTGATTTTTTCTAGGTGTTTTGTATGATGTGTGATTTGATTTGTGTGAAAATATAGCTAATATTTTATTAACACCTATACTATCTTTATCATCCGTCAAAATCCATGTGATTTAAAAATCTTTTCCTATATTTTCGGTGGGTGCCCCAGGGGAGCCTTAATCCTGCCTGTCTCTTCTACCAACCAGATGGATTCCGTCGCCCTGGAAAAGCCACTGACGACCATCCATAGGATGTATTCGGCGAAGCTACTGGATGCTGTGATGACCTGGGAGGAAACGAGGAGACTGGCGGGGGACAGAGAGGCTTGGAGGATTGCCTGATGGCCATATGCTCCGAATAGGGAGCGGATATGGTTTAAAAAAAAATTTCAATTGATTAATGTATTCGTATGGATGTTTTCATCCTTTCCCGCACACTTTTTATGTGATAGGAGCGTAGAGTAAGCAATTAGCCAACTACAGGTGCTTTTTTAACCCCATGTTTTTATCCTTACATCTGCTGAAGAGAGGGGTAGAGTGACTGGTTTAAACCACTTTTCGATGAACAATTTCTGTTCAGATGCTCTACATTGTGTTATACAAATAAAAACTAAATTGTCAAATAAAATTTATCATAGTGCATGCGCTTACCGAGCCACGATTCAATATTTTGTTGAGATGTCTCAATTTGAGATTTGAATCTTACTACTTCCCGAAGACTTGTTATGCAAGGTTCACATATCATGTGTGTATATTGTGTTCTGCTGGCATCCATCTGCAACATCCACGTAATCAATTGCAATGCAAAATATATAAAGTTCAAACTTTCCGTGCTTTTATTTTCTAGATATACACAATTGACCGTTAATACAGAAATTGTGTTATTGATGCAAGACCAATATATAAATTTATTGCTGTAGCTAATTATCTGCGATCTACTATGTCAGAAAATCCATTATGAATGAATCCTATATTATTTGATATATCTCTATAAAAATTCTTTTGACTCCAATAACATGACATTTAATACCTATTGTTAAATACTTCATATAGAGTCGGGTAAGCCATCGGCTTCGGTTGTGGTGTTTGAATCCCAGTATGGGCAATTTCATAAATTGATTTTTCTAGTTCTTTTTTTGAGTGATAAGCTAACAACTAGTCCTGTCCTAGCACTATCCTTCTATCTCTTTGAAAAGGAGAGGTTGAGCAACTGAGTTACAAGCAGTTCCCGTAGAAAGACTTCTGTTAAGATACCTCTATTAGGAGTCAATATGCTTCACATTAGGAGCAGGTATGGTCAAAAAAATATATACATAAAAAAAGTACTCAGTTTGTTATTATAAGGGTGATTTTTTCAGCATATTTTATGTCAGTCTCTGAGCCGAGTGGTCAAAGCTCTTGGACTTCTCAGTTGTGCTGTCGAGGGTTTGAATCCCAGAATGGAATCATTCATACATTTTTTACATAGAGAATTTTTGATCGATTGGTTTTTAAAGGCATGTGAGATTTTGAGAAACTGACTTACAACTATTTGTCATTAATCTACATCTATTGATACGTGTCAATAAATGTCAATATACTACCACACTGGGAGCGGACATGATAATAAAAAAAATGTTAAATGTTTTAAAACTTAATTTTAAAGTTATGAAGCTCATGTCGGATGTCCCACTGGTAGCATCTCGTTTTTTCCCCCCGTTATATCTATTATATAGGTACGGAGTATCATTTGTTTATATTGGGCCAATAAATGGTAAACAAAAACTTACATTTATAGCGAAACAATAGTCCAGCATTACAGAGTATATTTCCTTTTTACCATTACAATCATTAAGTGCCAACATATCTTTGAGATCTGTACTCTTGCTGTTTGCTAAACATGTTTGACACACGTCGGATAAATAACTTGCGTTTTCCCGTTCATAAGAATTTTCCAACTTCAATGCGACGTTTTCACGGGGTATAAAATGTGAATTTTCTAAATTAACGGTAACCTTTTTACAGACATCCATTTTCATCTTTAATATCAAAAACATTAACTTCGTGTTAATTCAAGTGTGATAAAAAAGTATTCATTCAAAGTCTAATCATTGACACATACAGTTGTACTATTTATTAAAAAGCAACGATTTCATCTGGACAGGTATCGATATTACGAAAACCGAATTCTTTGCAACAAAACCCAGACAATATTTGTTTTTGTTCAAAAGGCATTATGTCTATGCTTGATTTGACAGATTTCACCATAGATGAAAGTATATCAAATATATTAATTATTGTTGAAAAAATAATTAAAGAATATATGTTATTTCTGTGTTAGACATAGGAAATAGTCTTGCATTTTGAAATTCCGAATTTAAAAAATAATTGAATCTTTCAGAATTATGAATTCACTCAACGGCTGTAAAAATAATATATTAATTTGAATGATATTTTAATTAACAGGCAGCACCTGAAATTTAGCTTGACTAGATTACGCTTAGCCGATTTCTCTATGGCTTAGTTGTCAAAAATAATTGTGATACAAATAGTCGTAAGCTAGCCACATTAGTTTCTTTTGAATGCATAGTGTAACTTATAAAAGATTGCTCATTGTAGGAACAATTGGATTCACTCCAGGACTTTGGAAAATTATTCCTGAGTAAGTAACTCTTAGTTACTGTTAGTTGAGACATAAAAGTGCAGGTTATGTTTGTGAATAATAAAATCAATATATTTTCGTAATAATACAATATACCTATAAATTATTACACCATATTTATATGCCATTGTGATATTCATTTATATCGACTAAGCATTCTATGACGATTAATCATACCTGTTAAAATCTGCATTACCCATAAGTATAAATTGTGCTTGCTCATCAAATAGCACCTTGAGGTGATTCCTACGTATTTGTTAAAATAAGCAATTTAGTTAAAAATGACTTATTTTTTACTATGATATTACCGAATAATTAATATACACGTGTTTTCAAAAAACCGTAAATACTCGGTTACCTAGCCTAGATTTAACTTTTTATTAAATGGTTTATTTGCATATCTGTATGATTGTTTTTTATTCAAAAATTTTCGATTCTAATTTTGCATCTTATAATCAATCATCCAGTAGGAGTAGGGTAGTCGTCATACAATGATTGGTTTGAACCAAGTCACTTTTACCTGTTCAAAGTAAATCTGATTTAAAAATTGAAATGCTGTATTCCTTACAAAAGATTATATTGATATTAGCTGAATTGAATGGATTGGATCGTTGATTAGGTTAATATTTATATCGGCATACAACATTTCAACATTAAAACCAAATTTTCTTTGAACGGGTAAAAATGAATTGGTTTAAACCAATTCTTGTATGACATAGTGTTTTCACAAAAATGGTATACATGCTCCTGGGAGTACATAAAACGGCAGGAGGGCGTACATCCATCAAAAAATTTGTGCAAGATATATGTTGCTTTTGTTTGATAAATTCTACACTTTCGCTTTTCAATGTCTATTTTAAAATATATTAACCTTTAAAGCATTACATTATGATTACTTGCAAAGAGTAGCCCATTTTCTTTAATTTTTGTTTATTTTATCGATTAAAAATGCGATTTGATTGAACAAGGATTGACTGAAAATGCTTCACAAAGAGGCAAAACACATTGAATTTGCGCAAAATTATTGCCGAATCCATAATTCAAGTGTTCTGCTTGACTATATATTTTGTGAACAGTATCACAACTAACCGGCTATCATCTGTGATTCTTGCAGGCATATCACTTGGTCTTACACTTACTTCCAAGTAAGCCTTCTATAATAATAATCAAAGGGCAGGGGAAAGTAGGTCATTGTCCATCTGAATCGCGAAATGCATTAATAATGCCATTTTGTGGGTAATTCTGTATGCTATCGAATGGCATATTGAGAAAAAATAAAATAGAAATTACTGTCTGAACACCCAGCATAGAATGAAAACATTGAAATCTTTGTCATTGGACATTGGACATTGATCATTCTAAAAAGACTTGCAAATCCTAAAAAGTGTTGCTCCCGAGCAGCTCAAGCTTTTTTATAAAAACTACTGCGGTTCATTACTAATGGTGTTTATTATTTAAGTACAGTTCTATTATGTAGTCGTACCATTGAAATATTGCAAGCAAAAATGAAAGAGTAATTATTATTGTCACAAAACAATGACTTTTCTTTCCTGATTTTTCTTTCACTTTTTCATTTTCTTGCTCTTCAATATCATGCATTTAACCAGAGTGAATCATGATGGTAGTGAATATTAAAATGATATGTAAGATAAATGTTAATTTTTAGATTATTGAATAATGTAACAATAAATACAGTTATATATTTTTTAATATTATTTCAAAACAGAATCAATGTGAGGATCTTTCTTTCCCCCTTCCATTTAATTATCATTAGTATGTTATTGTTACAGTTACAACCCAATACAATTTTTTGAATTAGCATTTCTTTTCAACAGCTGACTCACATTTATCACTTTTAATAATGAGTGTGAAAATTTAACTGAGGCTATTTTGCTTTGTCGCGAAAATTCCGTAAAATTTGTAGTTCAATTGTATTAAATGCTGACCTAAAAATATTACTCATTTGTTTAATGAAAAATGAAATATATTCAGCTATCGATTGTTTTTGTTGTAATCTAATACTGAAGACCAATAATGTTTTTGAAATTCAGCATTAAAATTTGCGTGACCAGATTTCGAGATTCACGTAGAACGAGTAGTTGGAAATATGCTATTATATTATTTTATTGATTGATATTATTTTATTGATTGATATTATTTTATTATAATCAGCCAAAGTTCCTTTATGGTAAATTTGAATTTTGCGAGTTTGAATATTTTCGCAATATGCTTGAATATTGTACACTTTGTAATGGAAACCTTTTATATAATATTTTCTATAATTTAGTATTTGTGTTAAGATAGATGGTGTCATTATTGTATAATAATCTCGTTTCAAAACAGAGTGATGACAATATTAAAAATATCTTGTCACCCTATGTTGAGGTCAAAGCAGAATTCACGTTAGCTAGAATTATATTATGTATTTGCTCACAAGTATTTTATTGTTACTCTTATCAACACATCAAATTTAGTCTGCTGTAAAAAAATGCTTTTTATTAAATACATTTTATATCCTCATAATTCTTTTTAGAATATAATTATATGAGTTTTCTTTATAACTGTGGGTTGATAGTCAAGAATATATACGTTTTATTTCCTAGACTAGACATTATTTATATTACCTGATTAACTTAACTATTATAAATATAAACAATGTAATTTTGCTGATTGTTCATCCTGTTACTTGAGGATCTTTAGATCCCAAAATGCAAAAGTTCATTGGTGACTTAGATAATCGAGATATATGAAGTTTTAATGGTTAAAATGTGATATTGATGTTCTCTCAGACACATTTAGTTGATACTAACTATTATTATGCAAGTTTGCATGTGATGTTTTTTATCATTGAACTTTTGTATGTTACAAGTGTTCTTATTGACAACCCTGATTTGTCTTTATGAATCTTCAAACCTCAATTATATTTGTGTTTCTGAATTGTGTCTTGATTGCCTGAAAAGGCGAAACTTCGAATTAGAAGTATAGTTTGAATAGAAAGTATCATCCGTTGATAGTACTAATTATAATATTTTCGGACATTTTGTCTTATAGTTTATGATTATCTATTTCAGGGCGAGAAAATTACAAGTGTCAGTGACCGGTTTCATCCGTAGCAAGATGTCGGCCACGCCTACCTCTCCCTTAACGGCATCCCGTGCATTTGATCCCGTTGAAAATTCAATTCCAGGCGTAAATGGTGTTTCTTCTCAAAAGTTTTCACAATCAACAGCGTGCAAAAAAGATATGGCTGAGGAAATCCTGAAGCGTTACAATAATATTGTAAAATCAAGCGGTGACAAAAGAGAGTACAGGTACATTAGTAAACTATTTATTCTGTATATATTTTTTTAAATAGACTACCGGGTATTTTATGAAAACTTTGCATACAGATTTATATATTCCCTTTAACAAACTACCTTGGCCACTTAAGATAGCTTTTATTTATATATTAATGTGAATTTTATTCATTCCAACTTGTCACAGTCAAAATTATTTTTTATTTATAATAACGCTTACTTCAAGTAATGTGTCATATCAGTTTCCATAGCCGAGTGAGATTTTATCTTTCTTATCTTTGTGTTCAAGGGTTTGAATCCATCAATGGACACTTTCATACAACAATTTTTAAATCAGTCTATGGCTTCCAGATACATTCTGTATTCAAATATCTTTAACGATGTTTTCATACTTTGACCTACCCACGAAAAAGAATAATAATTTCTAATTTAATAAAAACATTCATTTAAGATATTACAACAATAACCATATTCAGTACACATGGCATAGATCTTAAAATGCAACAATTTATCCGCGTGATGTGCATGTCATCTGGGTTTGAAGGGTTAAATGAAATGTTATATTTTTATTTTCAGAGGCCTAGAGCTGAAAAATAAACTAAAAGTTCTTCTGGTGAGTGATCCTACGACAGATAAATCAGCTGCTGCTGTAAATGTTAATGTTGGTAAGTTTCTGCCTTTTATAACAATTATTAATTTCTAGTTTTTTTTATTGGTTCATGTCTAAGAAACCCTCAGTATCGATAGTGCATTTGTTTCAATTTCCCTGCAATATAAAAATGTTTTTTATCGATCAATCTAAGAAGAATAATACTTAATGTAAATGTTGTTGGTAATTTAAAAATACATATTAATTTTCTAGAAGCTTTCACTTCCAATTTAGGCCTAGCCTTATTTACAAAAAACTTTTTGTTCATTTGAAACGAATATCAAAGTTAATGTGACAGTCAAAAATCACTGATTGTATTATATAGCACCCATATACATATAATTTCATTCAAAATATGAGAATTGCAAACATTAAATGCAACTGTGCTGCGATACTATTCAAAGAGTTCAAACACCAAGCAAAAATATTGCCTTAATTATTATTTGATTGTATATTAAAATTGATTTATTACAGGCTTAATGAGTGATCCAGATGAAGTTCCAGGAATAGCTCACTTCTGTGAACACATGCTGTTTGTTGGGACGGAGAAATATCCTGAGGTATAATTGATTTATATTCTGCAGCTAAGAGTCATGTAATGTCACCATTTTGTAAACAAATCTCCATAAAAAATGTGCCACATAACGAAATCAAAATTACATCAATTTTTCGACTCGCTTTCTACTTTCGAAATGTAATAATAGGACAAGTAACAATTAAAACTTTGTTTACTTTTGATTGCTTCGATTTCCTAATGTAATAATTTCTTTTCAGGAAAATGCTTACAGTAAGTTTTTATCAGAAAATGGAGGATCGTCAAATGCTTGTACCTACGTGGACAACACAAGTTTTTACTTTGATGTCATTCCCGAGAAGCTGTTTCCCGCCCTTGAAATGTGAGTATTATTGTCATGTTTATAAATTAACTTTTACCATTAAACAATTAGTTTACTTCAATTAGAAGCAAGCATTAAATATAATATATGTAAGTGGTATAAATAATACATTTTTTTATTAATAGTTACAGTATAATAAACTTGTTCATTCGATTTATGGATTTGTATTTCAAGGCATGGATGTCTGTGATGTCTAAATTCTCTTCCACCAATCTGATTGTAAAAACCGTGAAAGTGATAAGCTATATACTAGTCTTGTCCTAGACCCATCCTTCTGTGCTTACTTTTTCCGAAAAAATGCTTAGCAACTGAATAACAGGCAGTCTTATCTTCTGTTGAGATGCTCTATTAGAAGACCACATGTTCCACGTTATGAGCACCTTTCTTTGAAAATAAAATAACCTCAATTTTTATCAATACAATAGCTTCTTGGTATTATCAATTTTAATTGCATTTAAATTTCCAATAATCCTGGTCTAAATTGGTACAAAATACAATGAAGAATGAAGATAAATGGACAATTTTTTCATCTCTTTAACAGATTCTCTCAGTTCTTCATTGCCCCACTATTTACAAGTAGCATGACAGACAGAGAACTGAACGCTGTCGACTCAGAGCACAGCAAGAATGTGCTGAGTGATGCATGGAGATTGGATCAACTGAATAAATCCAATGCCGACCCTAAACATCCATACAGCAAGTTTGGGACAGGTAACTATGACATTTAAATCAATGCTGTGGTACAATATTGTAGATAGTAGAACCTTTCTTTGAAGCTGTGATAAAATTAATATTGAATTAATAATTTTCACATTAAAATCCAGCTTATTAACTCTTTCCCTGCCTGGTTGCTAAATGAGGTTTAGCCCCTCGCTCCCAGAATCTCCCAGGATAAATTGGGCAGTGATATCATTGAAATAGAATTTTACAGTGATAACGTGAAAACAGAATACAGTGGAACCCTAATTCTACGTTTTTCAAGGGACCCTAGAATGTGTAATTTCTTATTTGTGTTATAAACTTTGCCAGTCTTGTGGTTGAGTGGCATATCGATATATATATATATTTATAATATATAATTACATCCTTCGTTATGCGTCTCACACACCAATGACTGCAAGATGTAATAACTGACAAGATTTATTATCATTTGCAAACGTTAGCTCTGTTTGAAAGTCACAATCTATAATTAATACGTTTTGATATTTCACACCTACCGACGTTCGGCAAAATGTTGGGCGGCAGCATACAAAAATATTGCTTAGCACATCCACCCAATTAGGCGTTTCCAATGAATGAATCGCCAATAATCGACTCATTTCCCAAGTCTATTACAACAATTCCAAGCAGGGCAACATGACACTCTCAACAAATCCATGCATTTATATTCGGGAATATATTAACATTAATGTGTTCTTGTTTGTTTATAGGAAGTAAAGATACTTTGGAGACTATCCCCAAGCAGAAGGGAATTAATGTACGTGAAGAACTTTTGAAATTTCACAAGCAGTGGTATTCATCAAACATCATGTCTCTGTCTATATTAGGAAAAGGTTTGTAATGAAACCATCCATTAATCCATTATCCATTAATATAATGAGAAACATACTCCCAATGGTGATTAGTGAGGTAATCAGTTGAATTACACTCTATTGCGAAATATTTTGTGTTAACATTTTTTAACATCTGTGAAACTAATTCACTATTTTTCATATCGATTTGAAAATGTTAATGTTGTGAAATCGACCATTTTCTATGTTCTTTTGACATCATATTTCGGTAACTTATAATTAATTTTTAAATGGGTAACCATTAACGGCTGTAAAGCATTTTTCTCCAGATCCAAAAACTAGTAATAGTCTATTGCTACATAGGCTTGTTATAAAAGAAATTAATGTTTTAAATAAATATTTCTCATCACTTTTATGGTGGTTACTGTCAATTCTTGATCTAAATGCATTATTATTTTCTATGGATTCGGCGGTAATTTTGTGGAAATTCATTTTCAATATAAAATATTAAATTGATTTGTAATTAGTAGTGTTATGATAACTAGTCTATCAATGTTTATGTCTTACCCCCCTCCCCACGTTCAAAGTAGAATGGAATAAAACACACCCTACCCTTTATTTTTAATGAAAGAATTAGCATTGTTTACATTTGAAATAAATAACCTTGCGATATGGCTAGTCTGAAGATGCTTCTTAAAGAGGCGAAACGCGTCACGTTAGTGATGAAACCAGTGCAATAACAAAATAATCAATTTTAATTTAATATTTTTATATTAAAGGCATTATATTTATAAAACTAAAACTACCAATTATTTCTCTCTGCCAATGCTTTCAAAGGTTTCAATTCAGGTTATGCGCATCACAAGTTATTCATCAGTTGAAAATGCTTGCGATGAGCCAAACCGGTCTTGAACCTTTGAAATGTATATATCGATGTTCATCTTACTTTTAGGAAAGTCAATTTGGATGAACGTCGAGGAATGTAGTATTAGTTTTAAGTAGTGACATCTTTTCAGAAACGTTTTCCATAGCCAATACGGGTGTTCCAGAATATACAGCAAAAATCGCACATAGAAACCAATATTTTATTTTGTCCTAGAACCCTTGGATGAATTGGAAAAAATGGCAGTGGAGTTTTTTTCATCTATAGAAAACAGAAATGTCACTTGTCCGACGTGGCCTGATCACCCGGTTCCCGAGCACCTTCAAGGCACGAGGGCTTACGTTGTACCCATCAAAGACAGCAGGAACCTTAATATCAGCTTTCCTATACCTGACCAGAGACAACTTTACAAGAGTTCGGTAATTGATGCAAATTTTTCTTCATTAATGCGATATTTATACATTATTTTAGTAAGGTCAAGAATTAATGTAAGTCGTATTTGTAAACTGTTTTCAGCCGGGAAATTATCTCTCTCATTTGTTGGGACACGAAGGTCCTGGGAGTCTTCTATCTGCATTGAAGAAGCAGGGTTGGTGTAACAAGTGAGTTGGATTTTATTTTGCTTTATTAATTTTCCAGTGATATTGCGCCGGGCCTGTAGACGAGTGTTCAATGTCATTGGTTTCAGTTGCTGTGTTCATGAGTTTGAATCTCAGTATGGACAGTTTCATAAATGGAATTTTCAATCAATTTAATAAATTTGTGTTCAAAGGCATGATGTTGGTAATATCTTAATTCCCATCCGATATTAAAAACAGGGCGTAGTGAGAGCGATTAGTTAACAACTAGTCATGTCCTTGCCAAATCCTCCTACCCCCTCTCCTCTCTGAAAAAGAGCGGTTGAGTGACATGCAGTTCTTGTAGGACAACTTCTGTTGAGATAAGCGACATCAGGAGCTATATGCTCCACATTGGGAGCAGACGTGGTTACAGGCAAATGTTTACTCGGTCAATATTGCTGGTTGGCTGGAGTCTCGATAATGAGGCATAAGCGTTAATGACTCTTTTTTCTATCCAATTACAAACTAAATTTGCTACAAACTTTACCAGTTAAACGATTTATTTTATTTTACAGTTTGATGGGCGGATTACAAAAAGGAGGAAGAGGTTTTGCTTTCTTCGGTATTCAAGTCGACTTGACCGAAGACGGAATTGAGCACGTTGATGACGTCATCAGACTCGCCTTCCAGGTAATTGGAAAATAATTTTACTAACCGAGAACATATCGATGATGTTTTGGCCAATTGAGATAATCCTCAAAGTTGAAATTGTTCAGGAGAGAGTCAAAACTGTTTTTATTGAAAAAATTATATGGTGAGTTGCGTCGTGAATCTTTGAAATGCACTCCTGTAAATTCTCATGTTTGCAGATACGGGATTATACGTAGGGAGTGTCGATATAATAGTGGCTTAAATCAAGTGGTCAGGTCAGAATTTTTAAACCTAAAACCAATGTTTCCCTTCCAAAAAGTGGTCAATTTATTTTTCTAATTTACATCATTTGGCCGAGACCTGCTCTGTCATCTTTAAAATGGGATCCAATCATTAACTCATTTTTGTATTTTTTGAAGATAACATAAATTAGCCAAAACACAGTCGATATCAATCTGTGAGTGATGACAGATATACATTGCACAACCCACTGCAAACATCTAAACTATGAAATTTGATAATAAATTTGGTTTCCTGCTCAATCAGAATTAGATTTATATTTTGATGAATTAACGTAAGGGGTTTTTCTTAATTGTTTTCCCCATTTGAAGCTTTCAGCTGACAGAACTTTAATAATACAGTACAGTACAGCGAGAAAGGGATATAAAGACTAGTCTGTATCCAACCTAGAAATAAAAATAGTCAGGAAACTGAGAGCCTGTTTCGAATGCTCCATATAGTTTCAGTAGGTAAGTAAGAGGAAGGACAGAGAATCTTAGCTATTTATGTTTGTATTTATGGTGTCTTTTTCAGTACATCAACATGCTGCGTAAATCAGGACCAGTGAAGACGATAAATGATGAGCAGGTGAAAATCTACGCCATGAATTTCCAATTCAAAGACAAAGAGGAGCCAAGGAATTTTGTATCGTATTACGTGCACGGAGTACAGGTGAGAATGGCATTCTAGTGGAACCTGGATAATACAGATGGTCAGTTATATGTTCAGTGAGACGTTGGAAAATATCATCGATTTGTTTTTGTTTCCCAGGAATACCCGATGGAAGATGTGCTAACGAATCATTATCTGATCACGGAATGGCGACCGGACTTAATCGAGGAGCTGTTGGACTTGTTGAGGCCTGAGCGAATGAGGATAGCAATCCTCGGCAAGAAATTTGAACCCATCTGCACGCAGGAAGAGAAGTGGTACGGTACCAAGTATCTCCTTGAGAAAATTCCTCAAGATGTGTTAAAGGTGGGTGAATGTGCTATTCTAACAATTATTTTTGAACAAATTTACATTTCAATGCCATTTGTTTATTTTAAATTAAAGTGATATAGAAAATACTCAATCGTTGTATTGCTTTATTGTGAAGGATTGGCAAAACGCTGGCTTTTGCGATGATCTATTCCTGCCAGCGCCGAATGACTTTGTGCCTGACTGCTTCGATCTGAAAGCCCCCGATGCTGATTCCAAAGAGTTTCCGACTATCATCAAAGATACTCCTTTCATAAGGGTGTGGTATAAGCAAGACGACGAGTTCTTGTTGCCAAAGTTGAACATGTTCATTGAAATTGACAGGTAATTACCCAAAAATATTTAAAATTATTTTCATGTGACTTTGCCTGTACTCTTATTTAATAGATTACTTTTAAGGTGTTAACTGTCAATTCTTGGTGGAAAGACATTATATTTTAAAAAATAAAACACAATTCATTTGTACTACTTCCACATATTTATAATGATCAGGACCGGTTTCGCTCATCACGAGCATCAGTTAATAATGCTCGTGATGAGCGAAACCGGTCCTGATCATTATAAATATGTGGAAGTAGTACAAATGAATTGTGTTTTATTTTTTAAAATTTAATAGATTAGATGAAAATATTTTAACTAATTCTTTCTAGCCCGGTGACATATGCTGACCCTCTGAGTTGTTCGTTGGCAACTTTACTGATGATGCTGTTCAGAGACGCTCTGAATGAGTACTCCTATTCGGCAGAGCTTGCGGGTATCGACTGGAGTATTTCAAACACTAAATTAAGTCTTTCTGTAAGTCATTTTTATCTTAAGCCATTTTGTATTGCCAGTGGAAGGGAGCTCACATAAAATTCCTGACCCGTATCACCTGATAGACAACATTTATACACTCTTGCTATTTGATAATCTTTTTAAAGCTTCTGTGACGTACACCGTTGGTCCCACTGAAGTGTTCTTATATATGGAATGTTTTTTCGTACTTATCGATTGTAAAATGTCCAAAAATATAGTTTTACTCGTAAGTTTGCCCAACATAGATATATTAATTGATATAGAGACTTGTTTGGATATAGCTATAAGTCACTGCCATATTAATTTTTTTTTCTAGGTTCGCTTGGGAGGATTTGATTCTAAGCAGCATGTCTTACTCGGCAAGATCATGGACAAACTCGTCACTTTTAAAGTGGATCCTAAAAGATTTGATGTGATGAAGGAAATCAACATGAGGGAGATAAAAAACTTTGCTGCCGAGCAACCTTATCAGCACGGCATGTATCATTTGGCCGTCCTGCTGTCCGAGTGCTCGTGGGTGAAGGAAGAATTGTTGCAAGCACTGAAAGGTATAGTTGTTTGGCAAAAATGTCTTTGTCAAGAAATGCCTCTCGATTTATTCAAATAACAGCATACGTACTAAATTAATTCTTCATTAGCCTTAAGCCTTATTATCAATTTCTCATTTAATTCTTCATGATGTGGCAAAATAAATCACTCGCACAGTCTTTGAGAAAGAAACGAAATGAAGTAAGTAATTGTTTTATTTTTACAGGAACTACGGCTGAAATGGTCCAAGACTACATTCCCCGTCTTTTGTCGAGTGTGCATGTTGAGTGTCTCATACACGGGAACTGCACCAAAAATCGAGCCCTTGAGCTCTCCGAATTGATTTCAGACAAGTAAGTTGAATTTATCAACCTATGTTTCATATTGTTATATTGAGCTGCTATTTTATAGAGGTGAATCAAACCCTGTTTTCATTCATTTATGCATTGCTAGTTTTCATCTTGACACTATGATCACTTCATTTGTATATAATAATTTTTTATGACACGCACAGTTAAGAATTTGGTGCTTGGTTCTAAAGCTAATTTTTGTCATGTATATTGTAATGTATGCCAGACTTTTAGCTGAGTCAACGCTCAGATGCGTTTGTCCACATTGCTTACGGTGTCCACAGGTTCAAATTTCCAAAAAAACATTTTCATGTATTGATTTTCAATTGATTTGTGTTCAGTGGTATCGAGACATGTGATTTTTGCGTTTCCTTCCCACCCATCTCATCCAGGGACACTGCAAACCAATTAGCTAACAATTAGTCCTTTTTTCCCCATTTTTCTATTCTGTAAAGAAAGGTTGACTGAATGACATGTAGTTCTTGTAAAAACGACTTCGACCGAATAGGAGTCCATCGGTCCGGTTCTATTCTCAAATTTATTAGAGCCTGGTTAGCAATGCTCAACACTTAACACCGAAAGTAATGATTTTGGTATTTGCTTTATACATGTTTATTAGGTTGGTACTTAACATAGACAATATCATAATACAGGAAAGAGGTCAGTTGTGATATAACTTTTCGTCACAATAACTGAATGAGTAATAACATTTTTTTTTGCGAAATATACAATGTGTAGAGCAAATAAAAAGTCATTACGCTGTAAAGGTGTTTAGCATTACAGTCCGGGCTGTATTAATGACTGGGCTGTAATAAGTTTGAGAATATGATGGCATATTATACTTCATACTGGTTTAAAAAATTATTTTATCTTGAATTGAAAACCTTTTCTTATAATAGATTACCTTTGAAGAATGCTGTCCCACTGCATCCCCAACAACTTTTATTGAAAAGAGAAATTCAACTCGAAAAAGGTAAGTTACATTTTTATATTATGTAAGAGTTGAAAGCAGGCAACACTGATGTTTCTGTGCTAGTGATGTCTATTGTTGATGGAAGAAATAAACTAATTTATTTCAATAAATAAGAGGTTTCTGTTTAAGAAAACCACTTCTGCAAAGTAGGAATTATAATAAGGAATACCTTAATCAACTGAGTGGTTTTCACAATTCTACTAGACCTAATTGGTCATTTAAAATTTAAACAAATATTTCTCATTCATAGATGGCACTATCTCGAAATTTGAAGCTTTTCACTCAAACCTAATATTCAAAATTTTCTTTTATCATTCGGCTCTTAACTTCATCAACGAATTAATTTGTGAGCTCATCATCATAGCAAGTAGTAACACTTTTGTATTGTAAAATTGTATAGTGCCATCTATTGACAAGTAGTGAATTGTTTTCCCTCGGGTCGAATACTGATATTATCGACGTAATCTAAAATCTTTAAAAGTGTTGCAGCTTGCCGTTTGTAGATGCCACAGGGCTATCACAAATTCGTTTGCATATATATAAGGTACACATGCAATTTAATGTGGCATGATGTGTTGCAGCCTTGCTTTGAAATCTACCATTACATGTGCAACTGTAGTGTGTAAAAAGTGACAGTAGTCATTTCAGTTAAGTGACTTAAATTCTGAGCCCGTGACAACCCTGTTTATGTAAATTTTTTAAATAGTATTTATCATTTCAGTGTGAAAATATATACAAAAATCTTGAGAAACGTGTTTATTTCGTAAACGTTCGAAATGTACATAATTTAATGACAATTTCATATTTTTTAAGGAATTTATTTTATTCCAAAAATAGCTGGCCTACAAGTGTCCACCTAGTAAAATTTGCCTGACGCTAAAAAGGTTACTCATTCTAAATATCCTCAACATAAATTCATGGATAGCTGACATCTGATAATACTTACTAGATGAGCCAAACGGGTTTTGTTTACAATGTATAGTTTTTTTATACGTTACGTACATTGCGTTTGATCGCTTTCATACTATTATAATCTTTTCAGGAAGCCACTACCGGTATGAAGTCGATCATACAGTTCACAGCAGTTCTTGCATACTTGTATATTACCAATGCGGAATGCAGTCCACTCAAACAAATGTATTATTGGAGTTGTTGCTTCAGATCCTCTCTGAACCCTGTTTTGATATTCTTAGAACTAAGGTATATATTTTAAATCGATTCGTATATTGGTTTTGAAAGATATTTATTTACCAAACGACAATAAACTTTTGCTGTTAATTACAGGAACAACTCGGCTACATGGTGTTCAGTGGATTGAGGAAAGGAAACGGAACACACGGCCTACGAATAATAGTTCAATCAGACAAACATCCAAATTACGTGGAGACAAGAGTAGAAGCTTTTCTCTATCACATGAAGGTAAAACATTTCATCACATGGTGATAAATATAATGATTTTGCATTTGTAATATACGTAGAGAATGAAATATCTTATATAATTAATATATAATTATAAATTTAAAAAAATATCTGGCATTACAGCTGACAACCAATGCGCCAAATATTTTTAAAATTAGAACATCATACGAGGTAAAATCGATGAAAATTTTTAGAAGTCATTCGTGACTAAGATCACAAATTTAAATTTGAAAAATCTAAATTTGATATTGACCTTGCTGGGAATTGAACCAGGACCCACCTGATCGCTAAGGCAAACACTTACCACTAGACCACAGTGACCGATATAAGTCTATAATAAATATAGTCTTATGATAAGGTCTTGTGAAATCTATAGGTATAATCATTTATTAATTACTAGCGAGTACCCGCCATGCGTTGCAACGCCACTCAAAGAAAGAAAGTGTTTGTGTTTTAATTCTAATGAAGTGCTTTTGGATACACAATTTTTTTGTTTTTCCGTCTGGGGGGTACACGAATAAATCAGAAGGTTTTCTGACGCGTGAGCAGCCCACATACAGCTGTCCATGTGAGAAGCATGGATTTTTCAAATTTAGTCCACACACTTGTAGCGATTGTCCTCGTGCTTTGTTGGTGGTCATTGCAAATGTGAGTCATACCGGAAACTGCAGACATTTGAATTCGACTGGGGTATCTGTCGGAATCATTTAGACGCCTGGCAACAGTGCAATCTTCTCCTTTAAATTTTCCATTTAAGACTGGCAATTGGAATTTAACAATTAATGCCACTTTTTTATGTCACACTCAAACTGAAATGTCACTGTTTGCACCTATTTGATTCTGTTTTTTTAGATTCATTAAATATCCTTTGAATAAATGTCCAATTGTAGCCTACTCTTTTCGGTCATCGATTACTTGCCTCCCAGAGATGGCAACACCTTTTCACCGATGAATGGTAAATGACAGTAAGTAAGTAATACATCAAGGTTTGATAATATACTAATTTTTCATTTATATGTCGATTCTATCTGCAGGAATACATTTCAAAATTATCAGATGAAGAGTTTGAGAGGCACAGATCGGCACTGGCAGCCCAGCGTTTGAAGAAACCAAAAATGATGCTCGGAAGATCGGCCATCTTTTGGTCGGAGATCGTATCGCAGTGCTACCATTTCGATAGGACTAAAGTGGAAGTTCAAGCATTGATGCAAGTCACAAGAGAACAATTGCTGGAGTTTTATGAGGTAAATTATTTATTATTTCCCATATTTCAATAGATTTCAGCAACGAATGATAATATGTAAACACCCCAAAAGATATTTAAAATGGCTCTGTTAAGAAACACTGTTTCTTTTTGGTTTGCTAAAAAACTCGTAGTCTTTAATTCAGCATCCATATTATTTTGTTTGTTCCCTTTGTGATTTTATGGTATCTTTTTTACAGAATATGATATACATTGCATCGGAGGATCGCCAAAAGCTTGGCATCCATGTAATTTCCACGGCAGAGGGAGGTGCCGGACATCCAAATGCTGATGCATCCAAAAATCCCTTGACTGAGACCAAGGAAGGGCTTTTACCTGTCCCTGAAGATCCCACAAAGGTTTATTTTACACACATTTGATATTGTCAAATTTGGATTTCTGGAAAAAAATATCTGTCACAACTTTCAGTAGATCCTTCGAGAGATATATAGTCATTAATTGTTAGTTTATTCAATCGGAATTCATTTGATTGGACTCGATAATAAATAAGGACAAAAAAAGCTGTATAGAAACTATAGTCCTATGAGAATTGTCAAATATTGTCAACATGTTGAAACAAAGATTGCAGTCAATTACAGACAATTGGCTACAATCTACTTGTAACTATACTTCATTTTGGTTGAATTCATTCAGAATATTTTTTCAATAATTTTAAGTTCATCAGACATGCACTTTCGACCAAACCTTTGAGAATCTCATCTATGTACAGGGTTATTCTATTCATTGATAATTGTTTAACTTTTCAGGTGGCGAAAATTGAGGACGTCCTCACATTCAAGAGCGGCCGTTCTCTATGTCCCCAAGGTGCTCAGTATACTAACATACCAAGAAAAGGAACGCATTGTAAACTTTGAGAAAGAAATAATAATTTTACTCTAGCCAATTAATTCTGTAAATGTCAGCGTAGATCTTAAAGTAAAATAATAGATACTACGCACAAGTATTTTGTCATTTTGGCAGACCCTAGAAAGCATTCGGATAAAAAGGAAGGATTCATCTGTAAAATATATTCTCGAAGGTTTTATTATTTTATCTTCTATTATAGTTTTTTCAAAGTTTTAATATTTATTTTTGTGTTTTAAAATATCACAAGGAATCGGATCTTTTGAACAAGCTTAATTACCGTTTCAAGGAATGGGTTTTGGATGCTATTTTATTGCACATTTCATTGAATATTTGGGTTATCATTTTATCAATTTTAAGGTGTTAACTGTCAATTCTTGGTGGAAAGGCATTATATTTTAAAAAGAAAACACAATTTGTACTACTTCCACATGTTTATAATAAATCTACTTTATTTAATGCATGTATAATATATAGAAAGGCACTGAAAGGCTGCAAAATAATATGAATCATTGCAGTGACTAAGTTTTAGTACAGTCGATATTACCATAACTTGTATTATTGATACAGGACACGAAGTTTATACCTGTTTCTTCACTTATTGGTCAATTTCAATCGATCATCAATGTGACACGTTACTTATCAACTGATGAAGTGTTGATGCTTGTGATGAGCGAAACCAATCCTGATCATTATAAACATATTGAAGTAGTACAAACAAATTGTGTTTTATTTAAAAAAAATTATCATTTTATATACTAGATTTGTGTAATATATTGTATAATTTGAGGTATATTTTAATAATTAAAAAACTTTTTTAAATTTTCTTCTTTTACCATATGAACACTTATTCTTCTTCGACCATATTTGCTCCCTATGTGTAGCATATGACCACCACGCGGCGTCCCCATGATTCTCCGTCACCCGCCAATCGCTTTACTTCCTCTCATGACATGCCGGAGTCGAAGGAAGGAGGAAGGAGAGACAAGCAGGATTGAGGATCTCTGGAGGCATCCGAAACACATGACCCAGCCAGTTGCAATGTCTCCATGACTGCTGATGTAATATCTTACTTTATTACATTTATGTGAAACATAAGTTTGACCATGTAGCATGTCCTTACACCATGTTCAACTTTCGTATAACTCAAATCATTATAGTGAAAACATTTTTCTTACAGTCGTCTCTAACGTCAGCAAAAGTCCACCATTAGATATACTGAAAGCACTTTATTAAAAACTGTATCGATAAAAGTAAAAGTCTATATTTCGAGTATTGGTTTATTTATTCCTCAATAATAAATACAATATTATAGAAAGCTCATGACATGCTTAGTGAGAGTGTAAATGACTATCCCTTTTGACGGAATGACTTAAATTATAATTCTCATCCATACTTAATCATAGAAAAAGTTTCAATACATCGGTCTCATAAAGTATCCCATTTAAATTCAATACAAACAATAAACAGATAACATGTTGCTATATTTACTATTCATATCAATAAAAAAACTATATTTAGTCAATAAACCACATCCAAGAGTTAGGATTTATTCTGTGATATTTTTGACAGATGTTTTTGATCTCGGATGCGATTGTGATTCAATTGAGGTTTTGCTTTCACTCTTACATCTGTCAAAAATAGCATAAATATAAATCTGAATAAGTATTACAAACCCAACAAAGTATACTTTTTTAATTTTAGAATCATTTCATTTGTTCACATTAAAACGTATTACAAAGCGTCGGTAACGGTATTGTACAAATATCGTCTTCTGTATGAGATGGTTAAGCGACAGCTTATCTTTAACTTCCACTTTACTAAGCTACAATATTATCGATAACTGTTTCTAAGACATGTTGCGAAGTCACTTATGCATTTACAGAAGTTTTTAATATTATTTTTTCAAATGTATTTCGACAAATACACATTCAATAATATCATTTGATAGGAACCAAAATTTTTAATAATTGGCTATTTCATCAGAGCAATGTTAACGGTGTAATTTTTTTTTAAAGATTGACACCATTATAAAAATAATATCAAATGAATCCCGTGAATTTCAAACAGTATCTACATTTTTGTAACATTATCAATTCAAGTTAAATGTAACGCTTAATAATTTTCTTTTGACGTTAGATTTTAAAGCCGATTACGTAATTGGAGTAATAATTGAAAAACTAATTTGCACCCCAAAGCAGTTTCAAGTTATTTTATATTTATGGATAAGTAAAGTTACGAAATTAATAAAAATGTGAACATAGCTGAGAATTGACTACACTGCCAAATCTATCTTTCAATGAGAGTTTGAAAACATCATTTAAAACTATTTGTTTAAATCAATTCATCGAATCGAATACTGTGTATCAAAATTAGGTTGGACGCAGAAATTTTTGTATTTTTATTTATAAATAAAATATTAGTTAGTTTGAGAATCTAATTCGATTCCAGACGGAGCAGTGTTAAGCTTAATAAAAAATATATTGGTTCAACATTTAAACGAAAAACTAAGGTATAAACTATTTTACATTTTTTTGAAAGCTAAGTAACTAAATGTTAAACTGAGCTGTATCAGCGATTTGTATTCTGTGAAACAATTATTAATAAGAAATTAAACATTTATTAACAAACAAAATAACATAATGATAGGTTAATATTTCATTTTTTGCGCCGACAGTATTTTTTTGATGATTTAACTGTTTAAACACTGGCAGCGCAATGCAAGAGACAAAATATTAAAATCAAATAGGAAGGCACACAAAAACTATTACGTATCAATTAAAGAATTTAAATACAATTTGCTAATAACAATATTACAAAAAAACTAATATAATATTGCCGAAAAATAAAATTATCTTCCTATCTTCCTAGGAACAAGAATAAAAGGTATACTCGAACATTTAGGTACTTGTAATCGTAAATAACGGAATGCGTGCACCCTGTGTAGAAATATTTTCTCTATACTTTTACCAATCAGCTATTTATGTGTGTTATATCATAATAGTTGTTCCAAGAATAGATCCCTTTGATGTAATATTTACTTAAAATAATTTCAAATAACATCGAAATGTAGATGATATTACTTTTGCATCTCTATAAAAAAATGGCATGGCATATTTTACTTTGCAATCGTATGACGTAGTTTATTAATTTAAGTCCTATTGTGGCATTCATTTATGGTTATGTTAAAATCTTTTACACAATTCATTCATTGAACATAGTTATTAAAGTACGCAACTATGCTTTAGTTTTTTTTTTTTTTGATCTGGATGGTACGTGACGGGACATAGTTTAATGACGTATTATTCATTGTGACAAATGCCAGGTGTACAAACAATAATGAAATAAAATGTACAACGTTATCTTGTTGATGTATATTTTGCAAATGATTATTACTGCCATCTCTGAATCAAGGTACATAAGGAATTTCATTTCTAAGGCAACATCACGCATGAATGATAACTATCATATTTTTTTATTTATGCCTCGGGTAGGATAATATTTTATTCATATTTAACTTTAACGTTATCGTGTGTTATAATAATATAATGATATAGCCATTTCAAGTTAATTAATTACCTACTCACGGTTTTTTTATATTTTTTAGTCATTACAAATTTAATTCCAATAACAGCCATTTATAATTAGTATCTTAAAAACCCAATTTTTACGCTTCACTATCTAAATTTAATATGAAAAGTGTAAAATGACGAATAGTATGTTTAATGGCGAATGGATATTGAAATATTACCGCTAATAAAAAAATATGAAAACTTGCTAAGCACACCCTTTTTATTATTTAAGATTTCTACGCTTAAGGCTCTGACGTATTATTTTTGTAATTTTATTAATAATTTATCGCTAATGGTTTTCAAACTTACTTTATTTAAGGAACGAAAACAAACATCAAATAAATAATTGCCAATAGTCAAAAATCAATTATGATGGGTCATTTTCTGACTCGTATTGTAAAAGATGCCGTACACTAAAAAACCATTTCTCAATATTATATTGCAAATGTTTAAAATTTAAATAAAATATAATATAATGAATGAACCGAAAAATCAATTGCTAAGATCACGATTAATTATTCATATTGTGTATCAAAATCAAATTTGACCATTTAGTTGAAATTAAAAATTATTTGCTCTACAATTTTATCAAGCCCACTTTCGATGGATCCAGCAGTAGCTGTGAAGAAATCCATTTTTAATATCCAATTGATAACTTTGTTGTTCCACTGGTTAAATAACAAAGTTATCAATTTTATTTTATATTTATTACATGCTTTTTTTATATGATAGTAAGAAGCAAAGAACCATTAAGGGACGCTCACTTTAAATATTGACAATTGCTGTAGTAGTATTTGAAGGACAGAGGGGCAAGCGTACAAACATAGTTTAAATAAATGTTGCTTAAAGTCTAACAATTTGAATTATGTTATATGTTTTATGTAATACTTTCTATTTTAAAAACAATAATATTCGTAATATAGGTACGACAAATTGTGCGTTGTCAGAGTATGGAATGCATTTTGTGTGTGATGTAAATTAATTACTATACACTCGAATGGAATAGATATTCTATTATAAAACATTGAATAAGGTAAAATATGTAATATTTATTGATATAAAACCGATAGGAACTCTTTTAAAACACGGGAATAAGTATTTTTGCTTGCAATTTTTTTACGGTATCGCTTATAAAAATCAATATAATAATAAAAAACGAATCAATCGCATGGATTATTACAGCAGTACACGGAATTTTTAAGGGGCAGCGGAATTATTTGCAGAATAAAACGTATTTTTACGAATGTATGAATTAATCGAAATTGTTTTACTATGTATTTAATTATCACTTATTATTTTGAATTTATCGTGGTTTCCTAAACACCATTTTCGTCATTTGTGTAATGTAGCTATCGTTTGTATTATAAAAAAATGGTTCATGAACAGGATTAGCGCGAAGCATTCAAGAATTTAAGTTGAATAAACATACCATGTAAAGATTAAAGGTCTTTCGCTAATAATATTGACACTACGTTATCACAAGCTTGACATTTAACTAAAAGCTGACAGACTTTTTCTCTAAGACTCAAAAATATTTCCAACGAGTATCCGAGGAGCATAGATAAGATACGGATTAAATTGATGTTTTCAAGGACAGCTAAGCGAGTCTGATAAATGTATTATTATTTTTTATGCAGAATAAATAATTGCATAACAGACAAGATCATTACGATAATTTTATATGCCATATTTGTTTATAGTCCGCGTGTCATTAGTTCTCTTAATTTCAGGCATATTTATTATTGATATATCTCGAGTTGAATGTATAATCCGTTTCATGAGTGAACTCCTCATTTTGAATACATCAATCACCGACGTAAATAGTTTCACTCAATACAAAATATCATACGGTGTACGTGTACCGACATGATTTTAACGTGAAATAATATTAAAACTTTTATTTTATCATTTCTTTTCATACGTCACTATTACTTATAGAACCGATCCGATTTAAGCCACTTATTTTCTACAAACTATTGGTACATTAAACGTACCAATAGTATAACATACAAGAATGCTTTTTGGTCAAAATCTCAACCGCAAAATTCTTTGGAATGCAGGTTTCATAGTTAAGATGTTATTGGACATAAACCGGTGAAATGTCCAGCTCCATATTCAACACAGAACACGTGTTCGTCAATTGAATTGTAAAATCTGTGACAAGCGAATGACACAGTTTTTCATTTACTTTCAGTTTTGGCCGACAGGTTAGCACTGGTTTATTTACTCTTACTTATTCTCGGGTGTTTAGAAGCATTTCCATTATGTGATTGTCAATATCTTTGATATAAGATGTTGTAATGGAATGCGAAACGTTTTAATCACATTTCCATAGATAAAAAACAACTCCAAGAATCTGTGACATAAGCATTATAAAAGTGATAAATGAACGAAAATAAACTATATTGCTTAATTAGAAATATCGATGTTACTCACGTAAGCCAGGTGATAAATATATATTATACGAATAGTTTGTAAAAGGCCAATGTAATATGTTTATAGTTCAATTATCACTTCTATGGGGAAATACCTGCGGCACTTTATGTAACATAACTTATCCTTACTCCATTTCATCAACACTCAACTTAATAAAACGTCAAACGATATGAATCATTTTCAATTCCAAAAAGATAACGTCGACAGTAACGATACAAAAGTGGGTGGTGAGTGGCAGAAGCGTATTTTTTCTTCTTTTGAAAAAAAAAAATTAGCTTACATTTTTTTTTATAATAATATAGAGTGAAAGCTTTAAAATACTGAGCTAGTGATCATTTCAGCTCTCAACTTATATTATGAGATATCAAAACCATTGTGAACCGGTGTTTTTTACCGCTATCATTATTTCACATCATTCGATATCCATGTTCCATTAATCTGTTTCAACTAATATATATATAATATTTACGATTACTATTAAATTATCACACTGACAGCTAAGAGATTCGGGCAATCGTGGTTTACGGTGGATACTTATTTTTCTTTTACATTTGCATTTAGCAGTAACAAAACTATTTAAACTGAACACTAGCAGACTAAGAGTGGCAAGGTCACCGTTTTACTTAATAAAAAGTTATAGAAACAGTGAATATACACAGAAGATGCAATGTTGCACTTTGTTTAAATCAAATTTTCCATATAAACAATTCCAATAAGACCCATCAATATCTGTATCTGAAATAGACTATGTCCATTTTATTAACTTTACGGGAGGAGCATAAACATGTTTCTAAAGAGGCTTTTATTTTGTATCAATTAACATATTTGTTGTGTTTTTATTTTCGTTCTGTCGCAGTTGATAGATAAGGTGCCTGGAAAGCTTAATTTACAGGTGAAATCATGAGTTTTTTTAGAATTTAATGGACATAAGACTGTTTTAATAGGGTTTTTTGATAACCAGCCCACATATGCAAAATTTTTATTTACCCATCTATAGATCCTAAAATTATAAATAATGTTACATTTATAACTCAATTTTGCTATTTTTGGACATAGGACTATTAGCCTCTTTGGTACAGAATTTGAAATATCTTTGTTATTTCACTAGTTAATACTTTCTTATGTTGAAAATATTGATTTTAAATCAATTTTGAAATGTTATATTAATAATCATTCTTCTTGATGCTTACTATCCATGTAGTCATAGACACTTTGATTATGATATTAGTTTTGTTAAAAGATGACATGTGCCACAAAAATAAATATTGGATTGTTTTTTGTTAATTTTGGGCATAAACATGTCCATATGGTTAGGCAAAAAGAATTTATTAATATTTTATACTTCAGATTGCGGAAATCCCTCAATCTTAGTACACCTTTAATCTTTTAGTGAGTATGCAAGTTTATCTAGAGTTTAGAGATGAAGCAAACTATGTGGGTGAATAACAATAGCCACCATAACCAACATCAAATACATATAATAATTAGCATTAGCTTAGGAGAAAAAATGTCTTCAGCAAAGCAATTAGAATGCTATCTCAAGTTAATAATAGTGTCTAATTCGAATGTAGAATTTTGAGTTTCATTTAATACTCAAAAATGCTTTGTAAACCATTTGTCTGATCAGCCATTTTTTTTTCAGATTGTTGTCAACACAAAAAAATATCTCAAATTTAAATAATCAAGTTACAGATATTTTATTCAAAAGATAAATGCTAATTATTTGTATTTGTTAGATAATGTTAATACAAAATGAAACACTCCTTTTGGATTAAGTGTCTATTATATACCTTGTTAAATTATTTCATTTCCAGATATGCAAAATTATGTTCATTATTGTATAAAATTACAGAACATTTAAAGCAACATCAACATAGATGTAATGTCATAAGCGCAGGAAATAATTATATTTGATTCATTTTAGGAGTTGTACGGTCTAATTTAGTATTTACATGGTGATACGTTAATAATGAATGCGTCTTAAGGTTTAAGATTAGCCATTTTGAAATAAGAGGATGGCTTGACCGACAATCTAACTTTTGCTTGAATTAAATATAATCATCCGTCCTAGAGGTTGCTCTGACAATAAAGTGTAGGAAGTAGCTTTTAGTTGACCTGAATTTAGTTTTGAAATATTATATACAACAGGAAGTGAATAGTTTAAAGTAAACCAATTAAAAAATGTTTATTGTTATGATCGGCTATTCATAATATATACAAAAAATATGCGACAATTTCTATTGTTTGAATAAAGTTTCCTTTATTAATTTAACAAAAATTGTCCATAAAAAACGTATGTGTCAAATATTAATAGAGATTTATGGAACACGTATACAGATATTGTTGTTAGTCACAAACCACAAGTAATTTATAGATAAATATTAAAAATTTACCTTAATAAATCTGCTCTATCTTACGTAATATCTAACAGGCATCATTTAGTTATGTCTCTGCGCACAATACAGTTGATTCTGGACAAACAGAGGCCTCCATCAATTAAATATTTGTTAACATTATTTTATTCTTAGCTGACCATAATTACAGATATTTATCGGAAGTAACCTGAAATATCAAATTATTTTTCAGTTATTATTAAAAATCTGCAATAGTATATCGGACAGAGTAATTTTAATTCATTTGAAAGTTTTTAGATGTTTTGAGAAAACTTTCTTTCACAAGAAATTTGAGTCCTATAAGTATCCAATTTACAAATATGCAAATTCGAATCATATAAGCCTTAATTTAATGGAGTCGTATGCCAGAATTAACTGCAAATGCGCAGTATATATATAAATTTTATTAATTTATATTAATAATTTAAAATAAACAATATGATTCTAAGAAAGCGCAATTTTCAAAAATGCGCCATCCTAAACGCTATCGTTCCCCCCTTCCTTTTTACCCCAGAAGTTGTCGAATCTTGTTCGTGCCTTTTCTAAAACCTCCGCTGCGACAGACGCCGGATTGCCCTGCGACACGACGGACGTGTCGACACCTCCGTGGCTCTTTTGTGTCGCCTCTAACGGTTTGAAATTGTCAGGGGATTTAGCCATTAAGTTAGCCATCTCGAACGATGGATCTTCGAGGCGCGTCTGATCTCCGGGCACCCTCGCTTCCGCGGTCTCCGGTGAAGGGTGGGTGTCCGAGCTGGAGGACGTCCCCCCGTTCACGATAGGCTTCGAAACGTCCAGCACTTTCATTTCGTCGATCGGAGTTAGGTTAGGGGGGCTAGTGGGAGTTTTGGCGTATTTTAGATTCGTCACGCAGGGCTTCTGCGATATCTCAACGGATTTTGGGGCGTCTTGCTTTGGCAGATGGTAATTGGACGGGCCCTGGTGCACAGGCGCTAGTTCTGAAAATGTATCGTGTTCAATGTAACTTAACCGGCCAGATGAGAGATTCAGATTCAACTCACTGCTCGATAGAGAAATAAAAGAAACAAAATTGTTAACGTTGGATCAAATCATAAAAGGGGTACATAAATAAAATAAACAATAGACAGAGACACGGTCCATGCGCACTATCTTAGGTAGGCTATTTAGAGTTATAAATTTACATCGATAAAATAACACCCTGTAAGAGGGGAAGGGGGACTCTTTGTACTAAGGGGGTTTCATAAAATTGTAGCACAAAAATGCCACATGTTTATAGACGATACATAAAGCAATCCAAAGAGTTTGTAATTGATTTATGAAATCAATCACATTTATGTTTGCAAGATATTTGGCGTTTGGGAAGAGTAAGCTGTGAAAAATTAATAACAAATTATTTTATGAAATAGCCCATTTGAGGTCATCAAATATAACTACTCTTTTTAATAACTTGTATTAATTTCGGATGATATGTTGAAATGTCACAATGAGCAATGTGAGTAGATGTTGTGATTGTTACTCTCAATGAAAATGGATAGTATATTTTGTAGAGAATGAATTTGGAAAACGGCACCCAAAAAAACCAGTATATACAGAAAAGAAAAACCGTAGACTGCAATCACAAAGCACGGCCAAAGCAATATAATATAATCTACCACATATATATTATGTATGTACGAAACCTACATAACTATATAATAAATATATTTTTTAAATATTGACAGTCAAGAAATGTGCCTAAATGAGTCAAATTATTTTGTCTGACTCGTATAAAACACTTTACTATGAAGCATGCAAAAAGGGCCTCCATGTAAATTTAGCTCAAGATATTGAAATATGGGAAAAAGATAATTGTTACGCTGACTGAATATTTTGAAATAGTTTGATAATATTGGATACAGATGTCACTAGACACACTTTATGTTGTTGGTATTGTTATTATTTCATCTCATGATGGGGCTTGCTGAATTATAATAATATATTATTACATCATAATAATTATTATATTCGACACAGATGTTACAAAGAAAGTATATTATTTAATGATTTTCGAGGTTTTGTTTATTAAATCGGAATAATATTTTAAGTTTGGGTAATTTTATTAAGATGTCAGTGATACAAAAGTGCATTTCAACACAAGTGCCATTTCGGTTGGTGATATTTCGTCGGCCTCTGTGGTAAAAACATTAACCATCAGATGGGTCTGGGGTCAAGGTCCTGGCATGGTCAAGATCAAACTGAAAAGTCATATCTTGGGCATGGGTGTTTGTGATTAATTTTTCCTCCAGTTGATATCGAGTGGCTTAAAAAAATTTCATTTGAGTTTATCTGGTGTGGTTTAAGATTTTGAAATACTTGACGCATCTGCAATTATTATCTGTAAGCTGTAATGTCAAAATATTTTTTAATTGTTATCTTTGTGAAAAAGTTTAAAAAAAAACTTGAAACCGTATATATGCCCCTTTTACATGCAATGTGTAAATAAAAATGTGCAATTCTTAAATTTTATTTTTTCATGAATAATTAAGAACACATTTATCATTGATATATTATCCAATGCTAGTTATTTTGCTAATATAAATTTATTTAAAAATTAAATTTGATTATCTAAGAAAATATAGCGTTTTTGTAACATCATATATAAAAGCTGTTGTTTCGTTTAATGCTCATGAAACACAAACATGAAGCAAATACTATTAAGCAATCTCTAAGGCACCACAAGCAAAATTATACAACTACAAAACAGCAGTGCTAATCCGCCATCATTAAATTGAGAAGCATGATTCACAAGTAACATTCATTGTAAGTCATTTAAAAACAATATCATCTTTGACATAATCACAGTTCATTTAATGATGACGGTTCAAAATAAAATCAACTACTAAACAACATATCTACTAGCCCGTGAACATTATATAAAGGTATAAAAAGAAATCAAAACTATTTTAGAATACAAATAATGATAAAGGAAAAAATGAGAAAGTAAAATTATTCCGCATTTAATTTTGTGGCGCCAAAACGGTGTTAGTGTACGATAGCATGAAAAAATCCCCCGCATAATAAATAAAAGGCTGCCCCGGCTGCGTTTTTTGGTTCTTTTTCACATTGCAATAATCCAAGCTCCCGTCCTTATCAGTACGCATTCTCCATTATCGCTGAGTGACGACGACGCCGTACTATTTCTATGCGGTGCTCGCGCTCGCATTGTTAACTGCGGCCATTTCAGCGGATGGCATACCTTGGTGGGGAGACGGCTTTGTGACAGAGATAGAATCACCGTGGTCCAAGGTCGCCGAGATGGACGCTGAATGGTCGTCTCCGCCCCATGCGCCCCTGAAGTCGGAGCCCGGGCGCTTAATCAAATCATCTGGAATGTTTCGATGACGAGTTTTTTTCAAACTTCAATTATCACTGTTGCGGATTAAAGAATTGCCTTTAATACTGAAAATAGCATGATTGTATTATATTGAAATTCTGTTGAAATATGGCAAAATTATTGAAAGATTGTTTCATTCAATTCTTTTCATACTAATACTTAGTCGTATCTCTTGAAAAGTATGTTAAATTTCCTGTTAAGTATATTTTTTATGGACAGCATCAATATAAAGTCTTCATTTTTTGGATAATTGCACTGTTAACTGTTAATTTATCACAATATTATTAATAATCATCGTCCAACCTCGTAACATCATTTCGGTTGCACTAATTTATTGGGAGGATGAAAAATGTAATGAATAGGAAATTGTTTTGATGATAAAAAAAAATATGCAAAATTTTAAATAATTCAAAGGAAGTGCCATTGAGATTCATTTATAAAAAAATAGTGTTTTATTAATTTAAAAGAAAACGGTGTAGTTTTAATGGTAAAACCCACCCTTTGTCCAAAACCACACAACACAGGTACCGGGTGTTTAATAATAATTATAAAAACGTGCATATAATATTTTTTTTGTTAAAATTGTTATTTTGCAAAAGTGCATTTACGTTTTTGAAAGTAATTATTAGCTCTCAACTCACCGCTTTTCACATTTTGAGTGACAGTAAAAGTTTTTCCGGTGTCCAGCGGCACCGTCCAGTTGACCGGATCCGGTGACCGCATGTTCATTTGCTCCGGTGACTTGACTCGTGTCGGTTCCGGTGGAGATTTAACCACCGGCGTATCGTCTAACAATCGATGCTCCCGAAATGCCGAGCCGGAACGCAACGGTATCGCGTCGTCATCTGCAGAAGGATTTAATTAACAGATGAAAAGCTATCATAAAGTAGTTTACTTTAACTGTTTCAGTATACATGATACTTTGAAATGTGCAGTGTCGCCGGAGAATATCTACAATAAATTTTAAAATAAAAGCAACATAATTTTTATTTAAATGATTGAAAATTGATACATTGTTTCATGTTCTGTCTTTGTCATTATTATACAGGTTTGAATGATAAGACAATATGTTTCTTAAACTTAAGATACCGATTGGTAAACCTTGGGATATAATTATTAATAATTATTTTTATATTCATCTAAGAATTCTAAATCTAAGTCACGGTGTCAGAAATACTGGTAGGCCAGATCGTTGTTTTTGTAAAATATGTGATGTCAATTTGATGAGCTCAAATTTTTATTGTCACCAAAACACTGTTGTAAAGAAAGTAAATTATAGCTCAATCAACGCGCGATGACATCAACAAAGATAAAACTGCGACTGTCATTTTTTTGTACTTTTTGCACCATGAGCTAAATTATCAATCGATAAATCCAAATTGATTGATTCTATGCTGCGTCAATTCGCATCGAAGTTTTTAATTATTTACCAGACCTTGCTTTTTAATCACTGCTCTAATCATGTCTTAAATCCAATGATTTCACTTAAAATGTTGATTATCAATTGAAACTGTTGCATGTGACTAAACTGTGTTTTTAGGTGTTATGTATTTCTTTGTTGAGTTGTTACACATCCTCGCTTTTAATATTCAATCTTGTATCAACAAAGTCAAGTTCTTACAGAACAGGACAGAATTTTCTAAATGTTTTAGGCTTTCTTTAAAAATATAATCATTTTTATCCTAAATGCTGCTAATTTGACTTAGGAGGAAAAGCAAAGAAAATGGTGAGAGACAGAAGATATTATATTAAATAACTTTGTCAGAGTTGGTGCTAGACATTTTGCCATCCCAGGCAATTCTGTATTTTTCCTGAGTTATAAAAACATTACAACATTAGTGTACACCGTTACTGAATTTTATATTATTTAGGGTATTATAAAAAGTGACAAAAGTTTATTTGTTTGATTATAATAATCATGATTTCAGTGGTGTAAGTTAAATCGTCGTAAAAGACACCAGATAAGAAAACCAACAATATATTTACGATGCTGTTTCTTTTGATGCCTTACATCCAGTCGTCAAAAAAGCGTCTCTGACTTTGCAGCATACCATCAAATTCAATATAATTTAAAATTGAATCCTCCCGTCAGATTTTATGTAATATGTAATTAATGATTTAAATTTTAGTTAATGTCTTTTCTCCAAATTGAGCTTATTTATAATAAGATATTAAATACAATGTGAAGAAAACAAGGACTGTAAAAGATCAATAATTTGTTTCAAATGATTATCTGTGTTTATAGCATAGAATATTTTTGTTATTGTTACAACTTAGATATTTCAGTAAAATATAAAACTTGCCTTTATCTATTATAATAAATCTATTTTTTATTGAACATCTGAGGTTCGAATGTTTAATATTTGTTTTTGTTCATCAGATTATGGGAATATTAAGTAAAGTAAAAATATTTTTTTGAATTCTATTATAAATATTTTACAGTAAATCAACGTAATTAAATTTATTTATTCAATTATATATTAAGTTATTCATTATTCTACGATCATAGTTTATTTAAATATGGTACAAAGTTTTATTACTCTGATGGAATAGTTGCATATATCTTGAAGAAACTATTTTCCTTACCTTTCTCGACAGTGTGTCACACAGTGAATGAAATATTTTGAACGACTTATCTGTTGGTAGATGATTCTATCAGCAGCCGTCTTATGAAATATAATGAACACGTATCCCAGAGAATGATGTAACATTCCAAAAATATTGAATGATAATCTTTTTCTTTACAGGCTCTTTTTGTTGTGTCAATTCAAAAAAATTTGAGTTTCCATCGTCGTTACGGTAAGAAATGTGAAACATGAAAGCATGTGTGCAACTATTAGTAAACATCATCGAGTACAAATCAACAATGGAGTGATATTTAAAGATTCCACTGCATGAATATAAAGAGTTATTTAGATGACACTGTATTAGCTATACATAACTCGCATCTCTAGGTACTAAGTTTACATCATTCTTTGGGCTACTTCCTTTCCCAATGAAAATGGTACAAATGTTTGATAATATAATATATATTATGTAGCTTATGTTTAAGGATTTCTATGCTGACGAAGTTGAGAGAAGTGTGATATGTCAATAATTACTATGCAGTGAGTTTTATACCAAGCAAAATGTGTGAACTTACCTTGTTTCCATACAATATTTAGAAGACATCTTGATCCTGGCTCGTTAGTAATATTCTAGATTCAATCGATGATACAAAGAATATAGACATACAATTGTTTTAAAATAAAAATGCTCTAAAACTTGTCAATGCAGAGAATTCTTTTGAACATAATATATTATATAATTTGATCATTAATCTGAGTGACGTAATTTTATTTTGACAGATTATTCATTCTAAATATATATAGTATGTTTATATTCTTTGTTTGAACCATCCCTTAGTTATTTAATCCGCAACATATGACAATGGATTTTACTGCCTATCTATAATTTATACTACATAATATTAAATGATTCTATTCAGTTGCAAGGTTATTCTAAGATTAGAGTTTTAAAATGTGCTGAACACTTTGTATTTATGTGCTGATTGCAGATACAGATTTGCCACGTATTGCATGGGTATTATACCCAAAAATAAAATCATAGTATTTTGAAAATTTTTTTGCATGTTTCAAGCACCAGTTAACATTCACGTCATCGCAAACACTATAATTTCATAAAATAAAATCGAAAATATCTAAAAAGCTTCTATAAGTCTTATAGTTTACACAGAAGAATTGAACTTCATAAAAGTATTTTACACTATCCTGTAAAGTTTTACTCTTTACTAAACTGACGCTATAAAATCATATTGATATTGATTTCTTTAAACGATTTTAGAAAATAAATTAAAGAAGGATTGTTAAGCTATAAAATCTTTTTATAAGGTAGATTCAATTTTTATATTTAGATGATACCAAATCACCAAATTACCCAGTCAGTTAGATAGTTAAATAATCAATATAAAACTAGTAATAGTTTATTATATATAATTATGGATTAATGTTGATCATTATTTTTGATTTAGTAAGAACTATTGATTGAAAAAGTGACATATATCGTTGTTTATACTGCAATAGGTTGAATGTCAGAAACATCATTAACAATCCCAAGAATGTATGTTTCATAGTAAATAAATAACGTAACAACTAACGAACTCTAACACTAAACTCGGGGTTTCTTGTTATATAAACTATTACAATATCAGTGACGATATATAGTTTGATTTGACTGATATAACTTAAAATTTGCACAGATAAAAATCTGTTTTGTTTATGATAAGTGACAAATCTGAAAATGCGCTTAATGAATTTGTAACAGGAGAGGTAAGTACTTAATATGTATTCTGGTGTCATCTATATAATCAAATTGCGTTTATTTATCAAAATCATGTGATTTGTGCTCATTAATGTGCCAATATAATAAATCAACCGTCACCCAGTGAGTTTTTATTTTTTGGTAAATTTTGAACACTTGCAGGATTCATATGCTTTTTTTAAATTTAAAAATTCAATACATACTATCTTCTGTCGGCAAAAAGAATGGAAATAAACAGACATTAAAATATATAAATACAACCCTAAATGTTGACTAGCGGTATAAAGCTATTAATAGTCTACTGTAAAATGGCAATATTTAATTTTTTCAAGCTGTCAAGGTTAACTCTACTCTGATGAGTAATAGGATTACTAAGTTTCCAAATATCAATTCTAAAGTGAGTTGGGGAATATGTGATAATAAATATCTATTTAACATTTTCATATGGCCAACCATTACACATACTTTTCCATCCATAGTAATTATAATTTAAATCAAATTCTTTCTCTCTCCTTTTAAATTCATTCGTAATTATAATCCCTATATTATATTTAAATTCTGAATTGAATTCTCAAGTCATTCGAGTCATTCTCATTTAAGAATTCTGTCCTTTTTCTTTTGCATCCTCCTTACTTTTCCACAATATACACCGACATCAGCTTAGTATTCTTTTATGCCACAGAACAGTTGATTCATATTACACGACTTTGAGATAATATATATCAATGTTGTGTATATTGATCATATTTAAAAATACAAATTGCCATTGGAATCTGGAATGAATATCATAAATATGATTCAACAAAAAATCTCAGACGTTAGTCTTTTTAGCTTATGTAAACTCTTATGTCAATGATTAAATTAATATTAAAACTGTATAATCATAACACTGTTCAAAGTGAAGTGAGTCACAAAGCCATTACTGGGGTGACAGCCAGCTTTCATTTTTTCATCTTTTATAATATCCACAAAATTATATCCATGTTGTTTGACATGAATGCAGTACCATGAACCTCTGGTCAATAAGAATGATATATATATATATATGTGATGGAAATTAGAGTTTTTGAGATATGTTTTCAGTTAATTTTCCTTTCATTTTTAGATTATGTTACTTATAAGTTAAGCTTTGATTTGAACAGTCACAAAATTCAATGTAACTATTTTTGTTTTTCATTTAAATTTTAAAACCTATCTCTTCTATAAGCATTCTTCAAAACAATCACGCTGTATCAAAACTAACATTTCTCATTCAAAATTACAATGGCCGTTGACTACATTCTGCACGTCATGTTTGGCAACAATTCTACGAACCTATTGTGATGCCGACTTTTGGTTTAACATGTTTCCTTTTGGGCGATGCAGACAAAGCGGAATGGAATGACCTTCTTGTCGTAGAAGACGTGTACTGTGTCGCTTCAGTGGGCGAGTACTTAACGCTAGTGTTGAGCGCCAGCCCTGCTTTTGTAACAGACCAAAGTGTGGAAGATGGCAAATGATATATAATATACAAGCGAGATAGGAGAGACCAAAGAAACTAAAATTAAACATTTCAGTAAACTCGTTGACGTACAGTAATGATCAGCGTCGATGTCTTGTAAAGGATTTTCAAATGGAATGCGTAAATGGGTAAACAATACATAATAAAATGAGTTGAATTGTTCAGTTAAAATACCATAACACTCTGTACAATCGTATGTCAACGAGTTTATGCTAATAGAAACAGCAAAAGCTAGAAAGTTTGTAAAGAGAGTAGTAAATGTCTACAGGCAATATTAAATATAAGGGAATATGGATTTATACATATTTTAAGTCAAGATTTGAAAATGTACGTTGAGAACATTCTAAAAAATACTTAGCGTTTATTATGAATGATATTAAATTAGTACAAGTTATTGATTTGATACATGAAACGGATCTAATGAGCTTAATATCTTATCTATTTTCAAATTAATTTGTGATGTATAAAGATGATAAATCATATATTAAAAATGAATATTAGTGAATATATTAGATGATAAACGAGTATTTTAGATATCCTCTTATTAGAAATATTATTAATTATTGAGGGTGATATAAGATAATTTTTATAATGACATCTGGAGATGGAAAAGATAATTACTTAAAAGATATAACTAAATGATATTGTTACTTAAAATGTGTTACAAAGACTGCAAAACTTGTATGTCTAAATTTACCATATTTTAAAACTTCATACCTGTAGGAAAGTATATTAATGGATTTAAGAATCCAAAAATGAAAAATAAATTAGATATTAATGTTTAAAACATAAAATATTACTTATTTGCCCTTTTGATTAATATAATATGTAAATATTGTTACTGTTATTTCACAATTTGAAATGATATTATATAAAGATTTGAGCGTAGTTGTTACGAAAAATATTAGTACAAGATGAGCATAAGCAGTGAATATATGTAAACAAAATGCAATCTTAACAACGTCTGTCTCACATAGAACAATATTATTTTTAAATTTGAACATATCATATTCGGGTATTATGATTTCATTAAAAATAATATTGCAACAGCTGTTGTGAAAGTGTGCTATAATTTAAGTACAAGACGGTTAAAAGGATCATCTAGGAAATTCCAAAAAACTAAACTGGACATTGTAATATTATGTGTTGTATATTTTCCAATATTTATTGCAAAACTCAACAAGCCAGTTTTTCGCTTCTGCCGATTACCGCCTACTATCAATCAAGTGTATGTATTCAGATGTTTCCTTGTTTTTAATAATAATATATTAATGAACTAACAGATGTATAACGGAATAAAGATAAAACAAACACTGAGTGCGTACATTGCAGAAGCGAAGACGTGGCTGATAGTTCTTTGAGGATAATCTGGCAGATTTGATAAGATTGCATGTCGACAGTACGAAAGGATGAAGGAAAACAAATGATTGATGAAATGATAAATATTGTTTAAATTTTGAATATCTTTTTATTTCCCTGCAACACCCCTAGTGCTGCTAAATATGCCAATTCATTATATTTAATATAATATAAAAAGCCAATTCATTTTGTATAATACATTAAAGTTAATTTGCTTGCTACAATTTTGCCCAAAAGCAGATTTCAAGCGTCAACATAGTAAGATGTCATTTTACTCACATTTATAAATATTTAAAAACTTAATTTAAACCTTTTTAACGGGTTTTTCTATATAGTAGTTGGAGAAGAATATAATAAGTTAAATTGTTAGTATTCGATTTGCAAGCCCAAAGCCCGAGTACAAAAATAAGCGTTTTTAGTGTAAATAAAGATAATTTACCTTGTGACCTCAAATCCGAACATTTAAAATATTTTAATAATAAACGCCTATGCAAACGTAACTCTTTACAAGTACACGAGAATATTAACTAATTAAATGTCAGCTGCTTCAATAACCTTAAATTATTATTATGCTAATGCTATGGCGCTTACTTTATAATATCATGAAATTATCACTATTAAAATGTTTAAATATTTGGTTGAAACTGTATGTATATGTCGGCTATTTAGACTGTTAACAAAAGCTACATTTTTAACAGACATCAATTGAAATAAATAGTCTATTAGAATAAGAATACATTTTTTCATTTATATGTCATTTTAGTTTCATACAGTTATTTTTATTAATTTTCCAGAATATAACTTTTACAGCCAGCGAGGACGAGCCGCATCAGCTACGTGTTTGTTTTTGATGGCGCGCCGCATCGCCGATGACTTTCGCGGTGTAAGAGGGCCTATGGTAATGATGATATTGTGAATGTTAAATTGACATGCTGATTAATACATATAAGTATCTAGTTCGTAATTAGACACAATAATAGTAAATAAAAAAAGATTCTGTCATATAAAATGTTTGAAAATTGAATTTGCGTTATATTATTCTAATGAAATTTTATAAAAATTTGATGAATTCGAATCCAACCATTCTTTTCTATGATCAAGAGACAAAGTGCTTACCTTCCTTCTTATTGATAAATAAGCATCTATGGTCTATTGGAACTACCTGACATCTCAATTCTAAAAAGTTTGCAATTTTAGGTTAGGTTAACCTAGCCAAACATTTCATATTAAGGGCCGAGTACTTAATTTTTATAACAGAAATTTTGTAACTTTTCACTAGAGCACTTTTAAGTTTTGAAACTTGGTAGTTTTATGAGCTTACACTCTTGAAAACTCTAATTTTAAAGTCATTTTTGTTCTACTGACAATTTCCAAACTCTGTTCTATTATGTGGAAATTGTCAATAGAACAAAAATGAACTTAAAATTAGAGTTTATAAAAATGTAAACTCATAAAACTACAAAGTTCCAAAACTTAATAGTGCTCTAGTGAAAAGTTACAAAATTTCTATTAGAACAATTAAGTACTCGGCCCACGAAATGTCGGATTAGATTAGTTGGGTTTCTATACTGCTCCATTCACAATTGCCAACTTTATAGTGTGGTATAATAATGTTGAGTAATTCCAGTAATGCATCATAAATACTTTTCTAAACAAATTGATGATTAATTTATCATTATAATAATATGTATCATACTATTATCGTCCTGATTCATGAAACTGAAATGTTTAATTATATTAAAATGAAAGACTTTTCAACAGTAGATACTGTGTCTTGGCGGAACCTATAATTATTTCTCGTTGAAATTATTGAAGCAGATTAGTTATTATTCTATTTTTTGCACTGACCGCTTGGCTTGCTGGGCCTCCGCTTATCTTCGAGGGGACCGTTTCCCATCGGCTGATGCGGCTTCGGGTCTGCGGATCTGGGACGGCGTTTGGGTGACCTATATTCAGTCCTGGGTCCAAAATCACCGCTGGCAGGCTCCACGGAAGAACCGCGACCACCTATAACAAGATTCAATTGCTTTCGTGGACTCGTTCGGGCACTGGAGCGCCCAGCGCTCGCGCTACCTTTACCTGAAAATTAAATGTATGGAATTGTTAATTTCGTTATGTCCCAGTGAAATAGTGTTTGTATAAACTACACATATAAATACATACTTTAAAAAATTGTTACTAATTGAATACAAAAACTATTCATGAAAAATGTTATCAAAGGGTAGATAAGAGGTGAAGTCTACCAACTCACAAGCAGTGGATCTTGAAACATTAAGATTTAAAACTTGTCATTGAATATTCTATAATATATGTCCGAAATGGTGATATATTTAAGATGATATGGTTTTACTTTTTGGATTTAATTTGGAATTTATATTTAACAAATGAAGATGACCGCTACTTACTACTTATTTCATTTCTCGATATATTTTTAAAGCTTTCTTTATTCATAGTTTTTCTTTTTGGTGGGTTAGATTTCTATAAAAGCTGACGAAAAAGAACCAATAAAGAGATAGGTTAACCTTTTTTTGAGGGTATACCGTTTTACTTCTTACCTACCCAATTTATTATCTCTGTAACCTTTGAGGTACCATATTTGATTTAATTTAATCAAATAAGTTTTATTGTCGTGTAACGCTTCTAGAAATATTTTCTGGGATAAATTTTGTCATGAGAATGACCTTAGTGCATTTCACATAATATACATTATCACTATTTTATATATATATATATATTATGTACATTGATATAGATAGAAGGTTCATTCAAACACTAATCACAAAAGACAGAACATGAACACAATTATATACTTACACAAACACAGAGGCACAAAGCTGTAAGACCATAGTACTTAAAACAAAGACATAACTAGAACTTTCCATGCAGCTTGTCAAAGATTATCCGTCTGTGGAAAACTTAACAAACACATTATAAACACAATTAAAACAGAGTAATTATAAAACAGTAGGAAATATCTAGAGAAGATCACAAAACAACAACGACAAAATTATAATTGAAAACAGCATTTCCCAAAAGGTACTTACAATATGTTACATACACCTAGAGGTCTATTCTCATATGTTAGGTCTCTAAAATTATCCGGACAGCTATGTTCAACACCTTCATGCTCACAATTGAATCGTCGAATTAATGCATGTGACAATTTACGGAAAATACATGCTCAAGCGCCAGTTAGATTTGGGTATACTAAAAGGTTAATTTTAGTGAAACTCAGGTGAATATTCAAAACTTTTAATTGACTCTCCACTCATATCGCTTACTTATCGAATAATGTCTCGGTCAAATATAATAGAACCTATCTTTCATTTTTCTATGTTCACTGCATCTTTTTTGCATGGAATGTATCCTCCATGTAAAAAAAACAATCGAGTGTATTGTGTGGCAAATTCCTCAGCAAAGTTAGTAGGAGTTAACACTAGTAGTAAATTATCATTTTCAATTTTTATCATGTTATATATGTATATATTGGAAACCATGCTATGTTTCAGCTGATCTAACCCTACCAATTCCTTCAAGCTCTAGCATAGAGAGCTATTAGCTAACAAGCAACCAAACCCCATTCTTAAACAACTGTCTTTGAGATTGGAGGTTGAGATATTGATTTACAAGAAGAGTCTTGGCATTAAAAAATATTCACAGTTTATTGTGCAGGACGGATCCGAAAAAAGGTGACTATTGTCAAGACACTATGTCGCTAATTTCCTAAGCTGTTAGCTATCTAGCTTTACTATGCAAAATTTAAATCCCAAGTGAAGCTGGAAAGTAATGCTAGTACTATATATACAGTTAAAAGATATCATATACCATGCCTATGTCGAGTGGTCAGCACGTTGACTTCGGTTTCAGTGATCAGAGGTTAAAATCCCAGTATGGACAGTTATATAAATTGATTTTTCAATCGATTTATGGATTTTTTTTGAATGCATGAATGTCGAAAATTTCCTCCCATCCATCTGAATGGGGGTAAGCGAGAGCGATTAGAGAACTACTAATCCTATGTAGAAGAGAGGTTGAGCTTCTAAGTGACAAGCAGTTTTCTATTGAGATAAACTTCATTAGCAGTTCATATGATCCACATTGGGAGCTGACATGCTTTAGGACAGTTCATACTTCTTATATACAAAAGTTTGAAAAATCGAGAAGGCAACAATTAGCCATTTTAATAACTCATATTAAAATGGTTGTCATCGACAACATATTCTATTAGATAAATATTGTTGTACATTAGTGTGATAATTTTATGGATGGTATTTTTGCTCAGTATTTTTAATATGGAATTCGTATTCATAAACAATTTAAAAAGTATCTTTTTGGGAAACATTGCATTCAAAATAATTGGTAGATTTTTTAGTCACACATTTTCCAATCTTATAGAACTACAAACAATCATTTCTTAAAACGTGCCTATAATGTATTGTTTGATTATTGTTGTAGTTTGATAACTTGAATACATAATATTCAAAAGGATATAGTTAATTATGCAGATTTTACAATATATTGGTTTGTGTATTCATAATAATGGTTACTAAATTGATATAACATAATGCTCTATTCATAACTTTTGTGTTTCATAATATCGCTATAGTGGTGCCTGTTTATTTCAGCAAATATCTAAAATGAATTCTGTATAGTAAATTGTGAAACTGTAGAAACACTGTAAAAAAAGGGTGAATAGAAACAAACTGGCGTGATGATTTAAATTAATTTGTGCCATTATACTTTCCGAATATCATTGTAGAAAAGGTAAGCAATTAAATGATCCCAACAAAGGTTTATTTCATTGTCTACTTTTAGAAACAGAATGCTTTCTGACAAACGTAAAATATTTGATTCCTATCGAGTCTTTTTAAATAAACAATTATTTTGAGAATGAAATTGATTGCTAATGAGTGGACTGAAATAGACTATCTGTTGTGAGCAGTACTCGTTTAATACAGTAAAAAATTGAGAATTTCACTCGTCCAAGGTGTCAACATATTTGTTGACGTAGATTAATAAGGCGCAAATAAATGAATACTCTTCAATCATGGCAATTTTTTTCAAACCATTGATAATGCAATTTGTTCTCAAATGATGTGTGTATAGATGGCAGGAGTGGTCAGACTTATTACTCTATATATATATCGATCGTTCAATTCAATAGTCAGACAACTTCAAAAAAATTAAAATTGAATATGTAGTTTTCTCTATAATTTTACGTTCAATCTGAGTACTCAGATAACTCAAAAAAAGTGAAGACTGACAACCTTCTAAAGAATTAAACAAAATGTTGATATATCTGCGTCAGTAAAATGATATCTTATATATAATATCCCAGACCGCTCTGTAGACGTTTTATTATTATCACATATCACATGCAGATATGAAATTTTCTCATGAAGTAAGCATTCGCGATGTTTGTAAAATAGAATGTTATGCCATGCACACACAGTACCGACGTATTAGCTACTTTAGAAATTCAGTATTTCAATTTCCATACCGTCGTCTATGACGGCTACGGCTACTAGTTTGTAAATATGCTTTTATTGACTATACTCGGAAAGTACCTAATTTTTGAGCACCTATTTATAAAATATATAAAATTCGTACAAATAAATAATATTTGATTTAGGGTGACCATTTGAATATTGCTTTTCCCATTATTGCTATATGGGTTATTTGGAGATGTCTCAATAATGAAATAGTCAATCGATATACTGAACAGGTAGGGTGGTGTTAATATGGGTATTGTAAAAAGTATTTTACTAATGTTGGGTATAAATAATACAAGAAGTTTTCTTGTGTACACAACTGATTCAAAACATGCTTAAGAATGAATTGAAAGATGCACTTATCAAGGTATCCATTTAAATTTAACTTACCAATCTAATAACTGCTGATAATAAATACAAACCTTAAAGCTATTAAAAAATCGAAACGATTCTTTAAATCATTCTCCGAAAATAACTATGTAGTGTTGTAAAAAGAAAGTTGAATATTATTTCTATTCACCCAATTCTACGCCTAACACATTCACAACACTGCAGTAAGCAATATTTATTTCACACATTGCGAGGATTTTCAAAGAGCCTGTAGAACTGTAGAGATATATAGATTATTATAAATCAGAAACAAAAAATAAGCTTGTGTAACATTCAATATAGAAATAATCAAAATGTTTTGTTACATTCAATATAATAAGAAGTGTCACACACAAAATCGTTATAACAGAACGGAATTGAGAATAAAATTACCTGAACTGTTTAGCTTAGAAATCATTTTTAATATACATATGTTTTGAAGTCTATTTTAGTTAGTTTATTATTTAAATAGATAATAAGGGTTGACGGAAATTTCGAAAGATTAGTCTAGTTAACTTTTAATTGAAAATATACCCTTATTCGCAGACATTATTACACAGATAAAAACGAATCTATCTGTTGTATAGAAACATAGCATTGTGTAAAGTTTGTTTTGAAACAAACGTCCAGGAATTAGCCATGGATTTATATTGTGTAACTGTACTTTTCTTCAAGGACACTTTGTAATAGAATTTAACCAAAACACAATTGATGTACAATAGCTTCATGTAATATATTATTATTAGCGAACGTAAATGGCAACAAACAATGACCAAAGCTTTTTCAAATAGCAACCAATAAAACTGACCTTCTGATACGGAGTTGTTATCAAAACTGTGGCCTTGAAGCTTCTTCCGTTGATTCCTTTGAGCCGGAGTTTCCTGCTGACGAGTCTCCTGTAGTTTTGCGTGGATGGACTGGTGAGGGGCTGACCGGAATGATTTCGGTTTCTTGGGTGATGTCCTATTTTTGTTTTCATTTTCTTTGTCTTTCTCTTCCTTGCTAATGGCCCTGGAAATTCAGTGAAATTTTAGTAATCTTACAACGCTTTAAATGCAAAGACATAAAGATTAAAGAATCAACTCCATAAAGGAATTCTATTAATTATTCTCCAATCAAAATAAATTTTATTCTAAAAAAATCAATCTCAACTAGACCAAAATCATTTTATCTTTTACCATTGAGCTTGTCCATCAATGAAGATGTTGGACAGAATCATTTCTGGTAAAGCCACCAGAAAGTTTATATTACATAATGTTCTTCTACAGCAGTGGTTCTTAACCAATGGGTCACGACATAAAATTCGATTCGATTGACATATTTAGTGGGTCGCGAAATATTATCAATAAAACAATATTCGTGAAATATTATTATCCATACTGCACATAATTTATTTAACAACTTAAAGAATGAAAGGCTTAAAAGTTATGTATGAAGTGTGTCCTACTTACAGTACTGGACGCAGTCCATACTACTAGATTTAATGACTGACAAATCACAATCACAAATCTTATCTAAAGCCAAGGTTCACATTAGTATGCTAAAATGTTGTTGTCAATTATGTATTTTGTATTAAAAAAATGTGTTACTTTATTTATGTTATCTTGGATCGCAAAACCAAAACTTTCCTCACGCTAATTTGGGTTACGCCTCAAAAAGGTTGAGTAACGCTGTTCTACAGTATACGTCAAATTCAACTTCCACCAGTTTGAAATCAAAAGTCTGTTTAAACAGTTTAAGACTGTAAATTGTCACACATTTTACAGAAACATTAATTTTTGTTCTATTTATATTATGAAGGTAACAAAAATGCCATCCAGCTTAGAATTACATATAAAACTAAAAAATGAACTATTTACGAATCCTTTGATGAAATTTTCATTAGATAACAATTATCCGGATATCTGTCCGTTTCACATTTTGTGTGAATCAGTTGGAAGTTTCAAGAGTGAATCACTTAAAACTGAAAAAATATGACAAACCATTTGTCTCTTGATTGCCACAGAAGAACAAAAATCAAACCAAATGTAAAAAAAGTAAGTACTTTGAACATTGCAAAACATTTCACAAATGAAAACGGTATGATTTCTATATTGAAGAATAATTCCCCATTTTTGTTTCTAATATGCTTAAAACAATAAAGTGATTAATTTATCACTAATATCTGTTTAATTTGATTCAGGGAAGTGGAGTATACCATATTTTTGTAAAAGTTTGAATTTAAATCTGTATTTAAATAGTATTGAAAAAGTGAATCATTAGATCACCTAGTATTATGTCATCCGTTTTATTGCATGCATACTAAATTGATTTAGACTTGTTATTTTTATTATATATAAATATAATTCCTAAAATTTTGTACCAACTAATTTGTCCATACAACAAATATTTATGAAACAATAAAAACCATGCAAAGAACATTAACACATTTAAATCCTTGCAACACATTCAAACAAATTTTGACAGATACCATTTATTAATAAAAACATTAATTTGTAACAATAAAATAAACTACAAAACATCAGAAGAAATCGATGCTAATGACGTCAAGATATTTTAAACATGCAAATTGAGATTTTGTTTACTAATTAAATAATGGAAATAAACCTAAATATATCTGGAAACTATTTTGTTGGGAAGTATTTTAGCACTATACGTAATTAGTCACATACGATGGTTAAAGAAAATACTAACAAATCTTGAAAAATAGTGTATAAAATTCAGCTACCAAGATTTTGACATTAACATATTTTACAAGACAATAAAGAAAATAAATTTGAATGATTACCTTGATTCAACATTTATTCTCTTTGTCGCAATAATGTTAAAAAACATTTTATGTTTCATATTATTTGTTACTTGCTTTTGTATTACAACATATTGATACTATTAATGCTGATTTACAAAAGCAGTTTAACAAAAACAGAAACTATTTCAAATATATTTTGACATCTGATATAACGTTTTTAATTTTATTATGGCATTATTGTATTTATGCAGTAAAGCAAAGTGTAGATTAAAATTAATCAACTATGATTCTGATTACTTTTCTAAGTGTGAACATATTTCTAATTTTCTAGGTGGTTAACGCTTTATTTATGTACTGTTGTAAAAATGTCTTTATCATTATACCTGTGTGTATCTAAAGCATTGCTAAAGCAAACGCTTTGTTTTTCATGATAGATATGATATAATGTCGTGTCACTTTCCCTCACCTGTGATTTGTGGATGCCAACGATAAGGCAGAGAGAGACGACCTTCTCGATACCTGGTACCACAGGTCCATCTGCTTGTTGTAGATCTCGGTGAGGTGATCTGGCGCTAATTCTGTTCCCCAACCGCGATACTAGACAAAGCAGAAAAGCTACGATTGGTGCAGGCAACGCGAGGTCTTTCATTCACACGTCTTCTCATATGCAAGCAAATAGACTCCGATAGGCAATGAGAACAATAAAATGATTATATTTTTTACATTTATAAATATTTTAAAGGTTTTTTAATTTCATGTTTAAAATTTTCTAAGAAGAATACCCCTTTGTTTAAATTTCTATGATTGACAGAAGGCTATATCTACATATTCATAATGGTAAACTATGGTTGATTTTAGGAAAGAAAATATATCAGAGAGCAATTATAGTAGTAAAATAATCTATTTACAATGTAGGTATAACCAATTTTTCTAGATAAGTGATTATAAAAATAATATTAATGTAAATTTTTTGTGTCACATGTGATAGAACCTCTAGTGAATTGAAGTGAAATGGTAGAAGGATCTAACTAAGTAATATCTAAATTATTTTGTTATGTAAAAAGTATTTAATTTTCACAAATATTCTGTAGTTGTGATTATGTATTACTGTAGTAGTGTAAAAAAGATGGTTAATCTTATGTAGAAAGAACTGCCAGGCCTTTCAATATTTGCTAAAATAAGGCGAATCTCATTTTAAGGATGTAGTACTGGTCTTGGTCTTATATGGATATAAAGAAGTGTCATGAATCAAGCATTCATTTTCATGCGAATATCTCAAATGGTAATGATTGAAAAATACATGAGATTTGTGTTATGAATTTTTAGCAAGTGTCTTTTGAATCTTTTCTGTCTGTGACAGTCGACATAAATTTCATAAATTAGATTAATTAAAAGTAATGAATTATAGTAATGGCACAATATTATAATGCATTGTATAACTATCAGAGGTAGCTACATCAACAGATTTGTAGCGTCAAATTACCATTCACATCTCACTCATCCTATTGAAGTGGATTTCTCACTGGAGTAAGAGGTGAATTTGCATGTGTCATAGTCGTCTGTAGATGTGAATCCACTTTAGATCTGTTAAGCTTTAGCATATTCCAAACACTCTGTATACAGGTGATAGCGTAGCACATTTACGCTTGTATTTATATCTTGATTCTAGATTAAATATTTATCAAAATAATATAATATACTGGTTGAACATTAAGATATGGTTTACATTACAATGACATCTGTTGACAATATTTTTACACACTAGTCAAATAAAATGATTATGACTATTTGAATTTAGAAAGTCTGCCATTTGCAATATTTAAGAGGGTAAACAAATTAATTTATTTGTCAGTTAACTTTATCCTGACCTTGTGTGGCTGGATGAGACATCACTACCAATACAAAACTATGTCAGTGTGCAGATGAACGTTTGAATGCTGTGAATCGTTAAACTTTTTTGATGTGGAAAATGACTCGTAACTTTTGTGTTTGGTTTTCTAAATGAGTATTGCTCCTTCCAGAACATTCGCAGCCGATTCAAGCGTGAAAATTCTAACACCACATTTTAACACACCTTATATTCTCCGGCCAGTTTGCGCAAGTCCAGTACTTCCCTGTACCAGGAATCGCCTCCGTCTTTGCTCGCTACCGTGCTGTCAGCGGGCTGAGGTTGGGGCCCCTTCGTGCTGTTATCGGTGACAGCCTGAGGGGCCCCAACTTTAGCAACGCTCTGCGCCTTGGGCAGCATTTTCTCCTTAACGGACGAGTCGGGCTCCCTGCGAAAATTTCATTCAGTCACGCTTAGTCAGGGTGTCCATTTCTGAGCCTACCGAACGAGTGACCGCATTGCTTTTTATCGTATTCTATTCTACTTTAAATTAAAATTCTGCAACCCCTCTGGGTTGAGTAAATATGTTCATTTTTAGTTTATATAAGTTAATTTTCCGAATTTTATTATATCTACTTTAGTTTCATATGGACAAAGTCCGAAAAAAACAATTATGAGTCATTGATTTTTAATAATACATTTTAATTTTACAAATGACTAAGTTGTGTAGTTATTTTCCCGATTTTATTATTAATTTAGAGTTTTCTGCAGTAGTTGGGCTACTTGGTAATAAGTGGCTCACTTATATTGGTCATAAACGTTAAAAATTGATTAACTGCTGTGTTCAACATTGGCTCCAAAAATATTGATATAGTTCGTTTTCGGCTATTAACAAATAAACCAGAAAAATCTGTAGCAATTTTCCATTTGAGTATTCACTACAATTTATTGGGTGGAGTAAATATGTAGCCACAGTGACTTTGATACACTGACAGTTTTGGAATCATGAAAATTGTTTTTTTGTTATTCTTCGCCGGAATTGCTATGTCACAGTCACTATTAAGTAGAATTAAGGAAATAAAATATCAAGTGACATCCCCACGATTATGTGGACATTTAGAAATTGGAAGCAAAATTATGAAGGGCAAGAATTACATCAAAATGCCAACTTATTTAAGCCATATTCATATAAAGAACAGTTCAGAAATTAGCACCGATTTGAAGAAAGTTAACGATACTGTTGATAGATGGTATTGGGAGAAACTTTTCAATCTTTATTGTAAAGTAAGAACAAAGAATATTGAATACTTTTTTTATTCAATTAGGAAAAGAGTTCTTATATAAAAACAGTTTAATTATTGTCTGAAATGGATTGAAATAAAGGTAACCAAGAAAAATCAAACTTATTTCACCCCAATGTGTTAATTTGTTACTAGTTGATTTTTTTCATAAACTATAATTAATATATTTGATACTATTGCAGTTATTTACAGTTATAATTATTTTTTTCTTTATTATATTGCAATAATGCGATATAGCACTAAATATTAAAATTTGAATACTGGTTATTTAATGTAAGTAAGCGTGTTGATTTATTGTTAGACATTCTTAATCTTTAAAATAAAGCGTAATCTGTATTTCATGCTTAGAAGCCAATCAGTCGAGTCGCGTTTCGCTAGTCCAGAAAAGAGCATTAGTGTAGATTTTCGTTTTTTGTTTTCATTAGCGGCAACACTGAGATTTGTGTCTGTTTAGAAATTAGGGAGTGAGAAATTTTAAGATAAAAATTTAAAGATATTCTTAAATCTATTTAAGATTAAAATAATTATCAAATAAAGGTAAGATAAATCTATCTATGCTTAAGAGTTAATTAATTAAAATTAATTATGTATAAAAAAATCACGACTGTACACATAAGTGCGATAACAAACATCGATAAAAAATGGATCCAAACATCATTCATGAATCTAGTTTAGCGCTACCTGGCCTATATATCAATCAGCGGAACGTACTACTAATGTTTTCACTTTTTGATTGTTGACTTTTACTATTACTTTTCACATAGCTAACGATATCTCTGAAATTTTATTTAATTTAAATAAACATTTCATTTATTTAAGGGCACCTCTATACTTTTATTTCAAAGTTTTAGTTGAAAACACAGAAACTTTGCACAATTGGTGAGAGAGCCATCTATATTTATAAATTACATTGAATGTTTTACTGGCAATTTATTGTATTGAAATGGAATACCACAAAACTGGCTTTCATAATGATACAAGTACACTACGCGATGTATTAGTATCGCTGTCTTAATAGTAATAAGTTACTTTTCTAAGTAAAATGATTATTGAATGAAAATCGCAGAAGATATTGTTAGAAATGTTTTAACAGAACTGACAAAATTTCTTCATATTATTTATTGGTTTCACAAAATTCATTATTCATATCCAAAGTGATCGGTCAATTTTAGCTGTCATAAGACAAATTGTTTTCTGGAAATTTAAATTATAGGAATATACTAAATGAGCAAACGCTATTTGAATCAAAATTGAATTCAAGTTTCAATAATTATTTGATATTATAATAAACTTTGAAATCCTTTTTATTTCATTATGTTTGTGCTTGTTAAAAATTATGAAATATGTTGTTTATACAAAGATGGAATGATAATTTTAAGATTTAAATTTTTGCACTGCACTTGTTTCCCTTGGAGTATATATTTTTATTTACTTATTAATTATGCATTCAATCCAAAATCTCGCAGTGAAATATTTTCAACGAGTGCCATATTATAAATAATTTTAGTTTTGAAGATATGACAGTAAATAGTCAAATTTTAATTTAAATCTAATGAAACCAATAAAATGCATATATCAAAAATTGCCAGTTTCTGACCGTATTTCATAAATTGTTTTTCATAAATGGTCGACTGTATTGAGCTGAAATCATTTTCCATCTGATTGCAATGATTGTGACCACTTGGATAAGACATAAGGGCTGATTTTTCCAATTTATAAACGCGGTATCGAGCAAATATCAAAAAGAACTTTAGACTTTCTCTTCTCTTATATTTCCTGTAAACCAGCGATGTCAAGAAAAAAAAAAAGAAATAGAAACAATAGGAAAAGACAAAAGCTGGTTGAAAATACACATGACGTGTAATGGATAATTAGTTACATGAGAATGATTAACACATTAGAAAATTATTGTCATTTAGCATGCCTTTCATAAGAGTAAACAACCGTATCCAATCGCTTCTGTAAATTTATATTTATTTTAAATCAAAGAAACACTTCAATTCATAGCCAATAAATTAAAATGAAAAAATAGATTACAACAATCCATTGTTTATGCATATTATGAAACAGTTAGATTTGAAAATGGTGAACATAAATCAAATACTGTCTATCAAGTCACATCATCAAACATTTCATAATTATAATGAAAATACCCAATGACATCACAACTGATTTCAATTGGCTTGTGTCTTATATGTCTAAATTATGAAATATTATAAAATCAAACAATTTACATATCCAGACATACTTTTGTTAAAACAATATCAAGCCATTAAACAGATGTTGAATCAATAGTACTGGCATTCACAGTATGTTACGATAAAATGATATAAGTACAGAAGTTGACAGATTGCCAAAATAATTCAACAATTGTCAGTCTTATGAAAGGGCACAAAAAATGATAATCATGTATCATGCACAAAAAGTCTAGTAACTATAATGCCATATTTACAGCGGAAAAGCAATTGTCATATCAACTGTTGGCATCAAGCGCCACAAATCAGCTAAAGTAACGCAAAGCATCAGATAACTTGGCATTGAGTATCTGACAGAGGTGTATAGGCGCCGAGTGAAAGTAGAATTGGCAAAAGTATTAAGCTTATCGCGTAAAGTTCCAGTCATGCAGCTTTTGAATAATTAGTAATTGACTATTTTTACTAATTTTAAACTAACCGTCCCGATTTGAATCCATTATTTGAAGCGTGTGACAACATATAAAGCGGAGAGTTACAAAAGCAAAAAACACTAAGTGCAATACATTAAAGAATACATTATTATCAGTAAGGATACGAATTAGGTATAGTACAGATTCTAAGCGATCATAATGATGCATCCAATTTCTATTTATTATCATTTTGACACTTACATCCTTCGCAAAAAACTTTATAATCGTTTTTTTTATGAAGGTTTTATATGCATGAATCTAAAGACAATTTAGTTATATTTATAGACAAAAATATCTCACACAACAATACTTGGGGTTAATATAATTATGTAAATAGTCCTGTGTCTTAGTAATTAATGTTCTATATAGGAGGATAAACTAACTTTATTATAATAATTACTTATATATTATACAGATTGCTAAGTTATAGTTCATAGTGACTTTTATAATGAACATAACTTGACTACATCATTCATTATTACTAAATTTATGATTTCTTTTGTCAAATACTGCTTAAGTTAAGCTATTACCACAAAATTAAGTTATTGATTGAAACTAATAATAAGGAGCCACAATTTATTTAAAATATTACAAACTCAACATCAGTAAAATTAGATTTTCATGACTCAAACTAATACATCAGACTAAGTAATTTATAATGAATTAGGTTAGGTTAGATGAATTGGGTTATATAATAATAATTTCAGTTGTTTATGGTTAATACTAATAATAACCGAAAGAATTTTCAAAACAAAATGGTAGACTTGTATGAAATCATTTAGTTGAAATAATACTTAGGTAAGATTCAGAAACTACATTTTACTCAATCAAAGTAACTTTAATATATAGAGTTTTTAATGGTACGATTTATATATAATAATTATATAATTCGATGATCAAAATGGTGTCTTTTGAATGATATTTGTATATTATTATGTTATTTATAAGCATATGAATAATAATGTCTGTAGGTATAATATTACAAACTCAACATCAGTAAAATTAGATACACTACAGACAGCATAAATAAAAAAAATTACAGTCACAGAAATATTTTTATTGTACAAGAGTAAAAAAATGTTATTTTAAACATTTATGCTTAAAGTTTCTAAACATTTATGTTTAAAGTATGGAAGTAGCATCCTTAAAAATATCCACAGTATAATGCAGACTACTTAATTTGTATTTTGCAAATTAAGGTATTGGTAAATTGTCCTTGGGCTTGAACCTTTTATCATAATAATTGACAGACATTGAGTGACATCTGTGAAATGAGTTATTGCATAGTAAATGGTAATTTATAATACAAACATTCAGTTACTTTTATACTGTCAGTGTTGCCAAATTGGCTTTTTTGACTTACGTACTATTTTGAGAAAACTTTATTTAGCTTGTAGCCTTCCCTTTAAAAGATCAACATTAAAATATTAGTAGAAATGAATAAACCATTATTTTCACACTATGATATAATCTACAACGAAGATTAGGTTGGAAACACAAAAACTTACTGGCTTTAGGTTATAAATACCTATTTCGGGTTAAGATTCACAATTGTGATACTTGGTAGATGTATTGTGTTATTAAACTGTTAATCATTTGCTGCAATTGATTGTGAATAGCTATATATTTAAACATTCGTGATATATGAAGCATGTTTGAAAAATATACATATTTTTTTAAGGGAACTAACCCAACTTTTTACCTTATCAGGCAGGTTTTTTTGTCAGTGAATTTTGGCAGCAGTATTTAGAATCTCAGATAATGCTTACAACAGTAAGTTATTGTCAAGTAATAATATTTCAGAGGCATAGGTTCAAATTGTCAACTAAATTCTAAAAAGTATTTCTATCTACGATTTCATTTTTAAATGAACTTTATTGTGAGGACGGCAGAACTATACAATTCTTAATAAAGCAGTTTTATGAAACGTCAATAATTTCACTCTTGTATAACAAAAAATGCAAATACTACTCTACGCATTAATAATATATAATTCAAAGAGAATAAAAGAAATTAATGAAGCAAAACAAACCTTTGTGTTCCATCGCCGAGTTTTTGATAGTCTTCGATGAATTTCTTGCCATCACAATCATCATCGGTGTGATTCATGAGAGGCTCCAGCTCTGTGGCACCGCCTGCACCATTTTTATTTTAATAATTCAAACAATAATATTTCAATAATTCATAAAATGATTAATAATCTTGAATGATATGCCACTGTACCAGCCTTCATTAATTCAATGATGAGTGTAAGTCTATTTCCATATTCCTTATTAAAAGGTAACATTTCGTCAAATTCTGTTAGGTTTTTTTGCAGAGAACTAATAGCAGTGGTACAAAGGTGTTTGCAATCGATTATTAGCTTAGATTGATTAATTACTCGTTAACCATATATAGAATTCATTTAGTTTTATTTAACTTTGATTAAAGCTTGGAGTCTGTTATTGCCAATGTATGTCACCATTTAAAAAGGCAAAGTAACAGGAAGAAGTCTAGATGTTACCTTCGGCAATGCGTCGCTTAGCTCCTCCCGGCTGCGCTGCCTTAAGAGTTCCCATGGAGACACTCTTTCGGGGAGCAGTTTCACCTCCGGAGCCTGCTCCGGAAGTGGCTCCAGCGCCTGCGGTTGCAGTGTCTTCGCGAGGCCACGCAAATTGATTCCTGTACTCGCTGCCGCTTCGTTTCTTTTCAGCTATTGACGGGGATGTTGCCTGAGACGAAATCATCGCATTTATTACTTTAATTATATAATATAAAATACATTGGTTTGATAATGGAAACACAGTTTGGTCCACACTTGTTTCCATGGCATGTATAGCGATCAATGCTCAGCCTAGGATTCGAAATGGAAAATTTCACTTTTTTTTATATCTACCAAACATCGACGTTTCATCAACGATTATTGAAATAATTGTTATGATTTTTAAGCAGCGAAAATTTTCGAGACGGCGCACTGTTCTCCTCGGATTTCAAGAACTGGTGCGTTGCGTTTATCATTATTATAATATCTGTAAATTTGTCTGAGAAAATGAACAAATCATAGATTGGGTAATATTCTACAATTTTGTGTTGGTTAGACTCAAACTAGCATAATAAAACGTGAAAAGACAACAAAGCTGTCGATTCCAACTGTACTATTTCATTCAGGCAGTGTAAAAATGTTACCAAAAGATACGAAGAAAATTAGACTTGAGTGCTAAATGTAAATGGCTAAAATGGTTGTCCACATGAAGATATATAAATATATAAAATACACCAAACAGAAAACAAACGTTGGGTCGGCGGATTGATTGATACATTCACGGTAATCTGACACAAAACGTAATTTGTTAAAAGGAATTAATCTGACGAGAAATTCCGTGCCTAAAGGAAGTTTAATTTGTAGACGAGCGTAAGAAAAGCCTACCGCCCTTTCCAACAGTAATGCGATTTGTCGTTTCCAACTCTATTCTGTTTCCAGTGTTTTATTTTCTGGCAACAATAATAATTAAATTAAAGAAAATAATGCAATCACTATTTCATTTGATTGCGAAATTGTAAACTGTTCGAACGATGAATGTAAACAGGTAACATTTTGTAATAATCTAAATGGCGGTACTATTTAATTGAGTAGTGTCAGAAATAAAATTGACGTGGATCCGTAGAGTAGCAAGTAATCTTTTGTAGTGTGGTAAATATGATGCAATTTCGATGGACACAGATCACATTCTTTGAGAATGTCACTTAATTACGTCTGTCCGTAGAGAAGAACTGCAACAGTCAATACAAGTCAGATTGGTCATACTGACTTGGTATTATTCTAACAAATTATGAAGAGTTTGAAAAATTTGCGGCTTCAAATCGAGAGGTTTTGCCAATATACTAGAAGGATCGATGCTGTACAATTAAGTGCACATCAAAGGTATTTGGTTTATGGCGTAAGTATCCCAATGACTTATGTAACGCCAATATATTATATTTGAGTCACTGAGTCGCTAAGCACCCTCCCCAAGGTTTTTAGAGTTTTGAGTAAATCACGAAAAACGGTTATGGGCAGTATGCTGTTTTAAGTATAATTTAGGTTATTTAGAAAAGTAAAATATTCTTTTACACTGTCAATTTTTCGGAGCCCGACGACCGTCTAAAACGAAGATCGAGATCGTGTAATAAAACAACATTTTTAAGTTTAGAAATAATTTGAATTTCGACAAGGGACGAAAGGAAGAAGTTTTAGACTTCCAACTGGAAATATTGATAAATCTAACGATAGAGCGTACATTAACGTGTTTATATTATCGACGATGTTTTGGCCAATTGATGTAACCCTCAAAATTAAAATTGTTCAGGATAGAGTAAAAACTGTTTTTATCGAAAACATTATATGGTGAAATGCGTTATGAATCTTTGAAATGCACTCCTGTAAATTCTTGTGTTTGCAGATACGAGATTATACGTAGGGAGTGTCGATATAGTAGTGGCTTACATCAAGTTACCCGATCAGAATTTTTAAACCTAAAACCAATGTAAAATGATGTTTCCCTTCCAAAGAGTAGTCAATTTATTTTTCTAATTTATATCATTTTGCCGAGACCTGCTCTGTCGTCTTTAAAATGAGATCCAATAATCATTAACTCATTTTCGTATTTTTTGAAGGTTACATCAATTGGCCAAAACATCTATGAAACAGTGTACGAGTGTAGAGAGAAGTACAAGATAGTTGAAAGCTCTAACCAAATCACGATAAGAGATTTCTTTACTTTAATATTATTTTCAAGAGTAATATAAATATTGGCAGTGTTTGACGAAATAAAAGAATTTCCTTTTTACGATATATATGTTGGTTTAATAATAAATTTATTATTGCAAAGAGGTTCGAAATAATGAAAGGTTTCATTCGTAATATAGAGAGAAAAAACCAAAAGCGACTGCTGCCCATCGATAGTTATTTCTGTCATGTTTCAAGCTTTTATAACACGGGAAGTGTGATATATAATACATTTTAGGAGAAGTCATAGCCGCAGGATACGCCATAATTTGGACGTATGGGCGTAAAAAAATCCTTAAGATGGTGATAAAAGACTGATACCGCAAAAAAACATATTGCTAGACGGGTACGGTTTATTGTTCTTAGACAATATTTGGCGAGCAAAGAAAGATACGAGATTTTTTTTCTCACAGAAGTGTCACTGCCAAATAAAATGGCAAGCAAAATAAATATGTGCTCACTAAATTAAATTGGCTGGAGTACAACAATGTTTTCAGATTGTTTTCGCATTAAAACGACTATTTTGTTTGGGCACTAAACAAATCAAAACTTTTTACATTTCCATCTTATTCATTTTCTGAATATTATAATATTTTATATGTAATTAGTTGGTTATTAGTCAGAAAGACGTAAAGTTGTAGAAATGTTTATAGATGGATTATCATCTTCTCTTCTTCTATGGGGACGAGTTTATAATCCTGAAATTCTCAAGACTATTAACTTACATGCTCTCAATTTTTATCTATTTTTTCCATGTCCACTCTCAATGTGGAGCATATGGTCTCCCAATCGAGGTGTCTAAACAGAATTTTTATGAGAGCTGCTTTTTATTTAGTTTCTCAACCTCTCTTTTTTTTTCGATGAAAGTAAGGATAGAATGATAGGGCTAGGACAGGACTAGTGGTTATCTAATCGCTCTCGCTACGCCCCGTGAGGATCGAATGGGTGGGAGGGAGGAGTTTTCGACACCACAAATACTCAGACTACGAACAGAAATCGATTGAAAGACCAATTTATGAAACTGTCCGCACCGAGAATTGAACCCGAGACATCCGTAACCATAGTCAATGACGCTACCAACTGCGCCACGGACGCCGACAATTTTTATCTACGTGGCCGAAACCATAACCAAACAAATTAAATTTGGATTATTGAGATTTTGTACACTTCCATGTATTTTGTCACTATCTCGATGTCTTAAATCATAACCAAACAATTTTTATTCTTAAAACTTGTTCTTCGCGTCATTTCAGTCAGCAGTTACAAGGGCAGTTCGGTTGATCAGTGTATTGCCTGTAGAGGTGGTCATTTTCAGCAATGAGCTCTGGGTATTGTTTTCTAAATGTTTTATGTTAATAAGATGTCTTGTTCTTTTTATATTTTCTAATTTTAAGAATGTTTGTATTATTATTATACTATATAAATGCATGGCGCATTGGCGTCAGCTGTAATGCCATGTATTTTAATTTATAAATAAAAATAATAAGCGTATCCATTTCTGGGCTCTAGTGATCGTAAATTGAACGGGCTAGAGAGCTATAAATTTGCAACTGATATGTTTTTTGATATGATTTGTTTTTATATATGCTACGAGAAAATTAGCGAGTGATAGTGTATGGGTCAACACTTTATAGTGGTCGAAAGTTTGAGGTAAAACTACGAGGCGCTCACCTTTTCTTCTACAGTGTCGGTCCAGGTTCGGGGCCCGTTAGCTTGTTGGGCATTACGCGGCCCCTCTGACTTACTACGCCTCTCGCCACGGCTTGCCAAGTATTTTGTTCTTTCCATTGACTGCAAAAAATAAGAGAATTTGTTTAATTTCTGAAGAGTAAGTGTGAGGTGAGGTCTTTTTTTCAGTCTCTACATGAAGGCCGCGAGGTATCCGAGAGACGGAGGGTCTCACGGATATACCTCGATGCAAACTTACCTTACCAGAGCTTTCGTACCACGATCAGAAAAAACTAATGTCTGGCTTTATAAAACAAGACGCAAAAATTTTGTATAGAGACAATGAATATTCGGATTTATTTTCTAATTTCAAACATATTGCATTGCTTATATCGATGAAATCTTTTAACATAACCTGCCACATTGACATGTAACTGCGGAAAAGTTTTTCAAATATATTGTACGCATTAGATTTGATGGATTGAAGTACGCATGTTTTTCAAAACTTCCCAAGTCATCAACCAAACGACACTGAGTCATGACTGTCGACTGTCGACTGAATGTAGTTTGGAAAAAAAACAAGTGAATTTATTATGGGCTTGACTTTATAAAATATTGTGTACAATAAAAAGAAAGATCTTTTATTACAATTCTTCTGTAATATGAACCCAGGCATGAGAAATTACAAAAACAATTATTCTTCCTGACCTCCTAAGATATATTTGATAAATAATATTAATAACTAAACAGACAATTACATCACAAGCATTCTAGATTATGTCAAATTGTGTCCTTTTTCAAATGTTAATAACATATTTATAATATTCGTTGTAGTATCTGTCACCTGGAAAACAATTTGCTAAAATTTTCAGAGAATCAGCGGCTTCCAACGAGGGCCGGGGAGAATTCATAGAGGGCATTGGTGATATTAAAAAAAATCTTGAATTTTATAATTATGTTATCCTTGTCGCTACAACTAAAAATATTCTACACAAGGATATTTTTCTTTTCATACAATATTCCAAGGGGCGATTGTTTTAAAAAACGTTTTATATTTCTGATTTTAGGCATACGTTTAGTTTAGCGTTTTAAAAGGTTTGTGACAAAAATCACATTATTCTTAATTTAGAAATTTGAAAAGAACATTTCAAAGTCACTTTCGTACATAGATTTTTGCTCATACAATCTTTAAAAACGTCGAGTCGGGAGAGGGGTTATATAACTGCTAGTCATTTTCTAGCCCTAATCTTTCTATCCTTACTTTCTCCAAAACATAAAAGTTGAGCCACTGAAAAACTGTTGCTCAAATGCTTAGTATTTCTTATGCTATATATTTTGAACGGGCATGGCCATAAAACATAACCCTTCTGGCTACATCAGAATTTATATAGAAATGCTCACCCTTGCCCTATCCAAAGTATAAGATCCTCCATTGTCTCTGACCATCGAAGAAGGCAGTCCAGCTGCAGCGGCTTCGAAGATTTCGTTCGTCTTGTACGCCAGACCTGGATATTTCTTGCGGCGTGGCATTGCCGGTTCGATACTAGGAGCTGCAAATAAAATAAAACAACATAAAACAATGATGCCTTATTACACTAATAATATAATACACTAGCCAACATACATTCAAAAATCACTCTCTGTTCGTATGCGCCGACAGCAAGAAGGTGTGCGTTACAAATAGATTTATTAATTTAGACAAATTAATATATTTTTATTGTAAGAATGTAACATTGTTTATATATTTTCGTTTCTATACATTTAATTTTAAATTAATCTATGAATCTTATTCGAAACCATGGAATCTTGTAGGTAGTCTTTTTATAATGGTTTCCATACATCGTATCGTTTCTGAAAAATATTATAGAATAACTGACATACTTAGAATAAGGTGAAAATTAAAAATGTATTCATTAAAAAAAATTATAGCTTTATCGGCATCACACTGCCATTGAAACTATCAGAAGTAGTTCTGACAATGGCGTGTTGTCGAAATAGTTATCAACTATGTTATATAAAATATTTCTTTTGAAACTAAATACTTTGCTATTTCCTACTCTATTATAATGGAGTTCCATCAGTTCGATGCCAATTCAATCAATAACTTACGAAAATGTATAATACGACGAAAAATATCTGATTTGTAATGCCCAATTAAAATTTCAATGGTTTCATAATGGAGCCGACATGATTAAATCAATAAAATATTATTTTTCGCCGAGTTTCAAAGTGTTGCAAACGTCTAAAAGCAAAATATTCTGCAATTCAGGAGGGAAAATGAAATCAGTATTTTGTTTTCATTGTTTCTTCAGCTATAATCAATAAACAAGAACAGAATCAATTTTAAAACGTCAAGCGACAGATACTAATATTGCTACTCAAATATGATGGTTTTTCCGAACACTTATCATTGAAATACGACCCATGATGCACGTGAAAACAATCTGAATTGTATATTACATTATTGCAATATATCGCGATTTGTTTTCACGTTTCTATTTCTTGAAAAAACTCAATATTTCAGTAACGTCGTAGTAATATAAAATATGATAAATTTTATTTGACAGGGCAGTGGATTCCAAGGAAATTCTGTTACCGTGCACACCAAGGACAATGACCATTTTAGTTTCGTGTCTAAAATACAAACAAAGGATTTTTCCATAGCCAGTGAAAAAGGCTGTCGAAATTCACAGATAAGTGATAACGGCCTTCGTTTTACTAAATAGACCCTAGCATTTTTGTGTAGAAATGTACGCTCAAGTAAAATTGGTTTCATTTAACGAAAATAAAAAGTATTGGGAGTTTTTTTCTAAGAGCACCGTTCAGCTGAACAGGACCTTTGTCATAAATTTATTCGGATATCGTTTTGGAATATTGGGTAATAACATCTAATCTCAAGTTGAAATCCCTAAGATAATTTTCATATTTCTAAATTTATTTCAGATTCAAATAAAACAAAGTATTGTTTTAATAACCATGTTCGTTCCCGATCTGGATCATAATATGAACTCTTATTGTAGCATCTTAACAGATTTTGTTCAACGGACACTGATTTTTAATCAGTCATATGATAAAGAAAGGATTAGTAACTATAATTGATTGTTTTTTTAAATAAAAAATAATGATAAAACATCAGACCTCCAATAAAACAGAGTCGTAACTCAAAATTTGATTTGTCGTTAAAGTTGAAAAAACGACAATGAAGAAAATCATGTTTTTTAAAAACTTTTAGTTGCCGTTAGACAGCAATATCCATGTTTCATTTATATTTTGGGTTCGTCGAGGAAAATGTTATTTTACATTGTGAAACGTTTTGATTTTCTCAGCGTAGGTAGTTAATTTAGTGTCAAAATACTATCTAGCGTTTAGATTGTAAAACTGAAATAATGTTTTTTTTATTTTTTGCAGTTGGAGATTCTTTCTGATTATGTCTGTATATTGAGTTCAAAATGAAGTTTTTTGACTTATGACTATATTATATCAGAGTTGCGATACATAGGCAAATTTTATGGGAATAAACGAATTAAATTGGACATTTACATACTCCAAACTGGGACAGCGTAATGCTTTAAAAAGTAGTTTAATAATAGTGAGCCATAACTGTTGATTATTTAAGACATTACATGTCATAATATTATAATAACCTCGATTATCTGCGAATTGTTAAATTGCTTATAACAGCCAAATTACCTCTAGGTCCCACCCCGTTCTGCGACGGCAGTGGCGCCCTCCTAACGACATTATTGGGCAGTGGCGGCGCGGAGGCATTATTATTAGTAGGGGCCGGCGCCGAAGAAGTGTGGTCGTCTCCCCCTAGTGCCGCCCCGGCGCCTGCTCCAGATCTGTACTCGTGCCATCGGTATGTGCTGCGGTACTCCGAATGCAGCTGAAAAAAAAAGAAATTTGTTTTTATAATAACTTTGCCACAGAAAAATAAATAAATTGAGTTAACATGTCAAGAAGTTGATTTCATATATAATAAAAGAGTAATAATGAACTGTAACTTGAAGGATGGGCAATTGGTCAAAAACGAACTTCGTTCTACTAGATCTCATTATGTTTTCGAGAATACGTATACATTTATGTATCGTTAAAAACAATTTTGGTATCTCAACATATGAACATTTTACAATTCTTGGTGTGTATATAATATATAGGTGTGTTTTAAGATGTAAAGTAGGCTTGGGATATTAATCGATTATTGGCGACTCACGAGTCAATTGGCCACGGCGATTTCTTCATTCGAGTCACCTTATTGGGTGTGCTAACTAACTTTTTTGTTTCCCGCTGCTCATTTTTCCGAATGTAGTTAAAATATATGAATTTGAATATGAAAACGTATTTATTAGAACAAGCTTTCATATTATTATAAATGAAATCGCGACCCGCGAATCAGAATTGGTGCTCGCGAACGGTAGTGAATCTTGTCAGTTATTACGTCTTACGGACATTGGCGTAATCGCGTTTCGCAAGAAGAATATTATCGTTCGCCAATGACAACTCTGCTTCTTGAAACGTTCGATTGAACGGTTCTTTCAATTCGCAATTCGTTCGGAATTCTCGTTCACTTCAAAGATCAACTCCTTTAGACTTTTTCGTTTCCGAATGACGCGATCTCTGGCTTCCGATCTTGACACCGATCTTAAGAACTGTTGTGTGGAAAAAGTTCTCTATAATTTTATTTGAGAAGTTTTTGCTTACATTATTATTTATTGTTAAATCCGCTAACAGTGAAATTATAAGTCCTTCGTAGTAAAGAGTTGATACTTGTTTTTGGATAAAGAGAAAATAGGTAGCTTTATTGTTGGTAGAGTTGGTTTAGAGTTAATAACAAGATGTTATTTTATGTCTAAATGAGTAGTTTTAAATGTTTGATATAAGGAAAATAGTGAATTTTCTAATTATTTAAAACTGAATTAAGAAGAGTGTCTGTGGCTTGTATATTTGATGATTTTTTTCTAATATATCCGCTCATAATGTAAAGAGTATGAAGCAAAGAGCAGTTCGACAGAATTTTTTCTTTGAGAACTGGTTTTTATTCAGTCGCTCAGCCTTCCTTTTTTGGAGATAGAAAGATGTGGCTAGAACATGACTAGTAGTCAGCCGAACGCTTTTGCTATGTCCTTTTTTTAGTACCGATTGTGTGAGCGGGAATGCAAACATAGCTTTGAACACAAATCCATAAATCGATTGAAATATCCGAGTCCGTGCTAGATTTCGAACCCATAGATACAGCACCCGAAGAGGACGACGTTGCTAACTTTGCTATAGGCCGAGCGTTGGAGAAATTCGGGATATGCTAGAGAGAAATAAAAAATGTATTTTCCGCTTTAATGGACACCCTTGTCCTTCGGTTGTCCATTATATCGAGTTTGTATGCTCAATTGTTTGCTTTTGGACATTCCTTATATATAATGGTGTCACGTTAGGAGAAATTTTTGCTTCGTATGGATGACGAGGTTTGTTTCAGAGCTGACCGGTTGGGTATCCGTGGGTCAAATGCTGTGTCGGCCATTATTATAATAATGGCTTTTATACGATTAACTATCATTACCGTTGGCGAATTTTCGCACACGATACGGGTCGAATTTCAACTAATATTTATTAAAATAATCTGCGTGATTAAAACTTTCAATCCGAATCACAAAAGTATAGTTACGAAAAACACTAGTTTTATGACATTAAATCAATGGAAACTTTACTAAAATTAATCAAGGTATTATATATGTCAAATAGCTGTATTAAAAAGAAGCTAGGGTAAGGGTAGGGTAGAAGATAGGGTAGTAGAAAGTATAATACAAGTCTGCATTAAGTAAAATGTTGAAGAGAAGATTTTTCTGTCCCTATTTTTCTTTACTCTTTCACAAACGTATTATTTTTACCTCAGTCGATTTTATTACTGACCTAGTGTGAGCGCCCGTCATATATGACGGTATTGACATTGAAGTACTGATTATTTAAAGTAGCTGTTCTTTAGTTTCCATACTGACGGACTGATTGTTGTTTGTCAGAACTGTGTGTATTGTTTATATAGACCGCGGACGCTTAGGTCATGAGAGAATTTCATATCTACATGTGTATGTGATAATAATAAAACATTTACATCTACGCCTACAGACCGGTCTGGGCTATTTATATATAAGAAAATCCGTCATTCTTTCTTTATTATCTTGTTGATTTATCAAAATAATATGTGGAAGATATGTAGTCACCGGAAATAGTGCAACTCTCGCATGCGACGTCAATGTATGACTTCAAGAATTGGCCACCTGAGCTGAACGGCACGCTTCGGGTCATTTATTTTAACTTTCAGTTGTTCACTGTCCCGTGAATAATTCATTTCAACTCTTGTTATGAATTTTTAAAATTGATTACATACATATAATATGCAATTTTATTGCCAAAAAAACAGTAAAGAAATAGAAAATCACTGATGATTTTAGTTTAAGTTATCTCGCGTACTATCTTACGACCAACGTTGCAATATCTTTGGACGTTGAGAAGCAGATCTCGTAGAAAACCTTTGATAACAATAAAAAAGTCAAAACTAAGTTTTCTCAGTGATGTTCATCTTTATTTCTATTTGTAAACATCTTATCTTGACTAGAAAACAGTCTTTTTTTGCCATTGTCTAAAATAATTTGATACAGTTAAAGAAGAGAAATGTGCAGATAACTTAAAACGATAAACCATCAATTGTGTGTTTATTTGAGCCAAATATGTGACAGATTGACACCTAACCATAATTTTATTTTCATTTAATATGAGTGTCCCATTTCAAGTCATATCTATTCTGCTCTCATATTAAGCGAAACCGGGAAGATTGTTTGAAATATTCAATACGTACCCTGAAATCTCTGGTTTTTTTTATATATACACTTAGACTCGTAGATGGCCATATAAATTCAACACTGACGGATTTACGACAATGGCAATACATGCGGTAGTGGATGTATGTAATAATAGATTTGGGTATGAGACAGTGCTTGAAATGGGTCGGTATACAATGGGATGTCATCCTATCTCATCTTATGAGTCTTTATCATCCTAATAGATATATTATATAATTTATTGAAGGTGAATGTATATTATTATCATGGTTAAAATCATTACCAAAATGTTCCAATACATAACACTACTTAAATAAATAATTGCATCTGAATATTTATTATATAAATTTCTGTGGTGCAGTATTAAATTTTTTCTACGTGTTATACTATGAAGTAAACTATAATGCAGCTTACAGATATTAAAAACAAATATTATATTGCTCACTGCTTTTGTTTATTGAATGGCTGTTGATTATGTATTTTTATTTCGAAAGGTATCAATTTTATATTCATATTTTCTCGAATAGTTAAAAATTAAAGTTAATAACTTTTTTTTCCACTAGAAACACGTGTCACATTTAGTAACACAGCCAGTGGAATAACACAGTTATCAACTTTAATTTTATATTATTAATGAATTTTCACAAAGCTATCGCCGAATCTATCGAACATATTAAATTAATATCAATAATATTTTTTTTGTATGTTTTGCTTAATTTTTATTTTGAATATTATTGGTACCTAATGTATTTTGTGCATGGTGCTTTAATGCCTGCTTCCATGCCATAAACAAATGTTTTTTGGTTAGTGAATATTTTCTTAAGATACAACGTGAAATTTTATTACAATTTTCATCTATGTTCTGTATGTCATAATTCAATAAATGAGGAACGATTTTTTCTAAATGAACTGCTTATTCTAGCGTTAGGAATTCAATGCCAAATGTTGTATAATTAAATAGATTTAACTTTAGGTATAGGATAGTAGTTTAAATTGACGATTATGTGGATTCAGATAGATGCTTTTAGTTCGCAGCGCGACGACAGAATATCGGTCCTTTTCTATGGCTGTCCATTTATACAGTCTGTCCGTCGTCGAGCTGTATTGTTATATGAATATAAAAGTCTTAACTTTTTTATAACATTTGTGCACTTTTGTTAACATATTCTTCATTGCGTTGAGATGCTTGAAAAAACTTCTCCCACAGGTATGTTTCTAATCCCTTGCATTTCTAGCACTGTACACAGGTATCTTTATGGCAATAATAAATGTATTGAACCGTCAGATTAGTGTCAGACGGTTGAGTTGGGTTTTATAAGAGTATTAAAAATATCGACCGCGTTTCATTCCGGCTGACTTAAAAAAGATTTTCTTTCAAAAGTTCAAGCCGGCGGGCGTTTTTCTTCCGCTTCTGTCGATGACCTTATTGCCCTTTTAAGATTTTACAGAGTGAATTATGAAGGTTTATTTTATCGCCCAGAAATTCAATACAATATCTGAGTAAACTGCTTAAAATTACTTTGAAGATAAAAACCTTAAAGATGTCATAGACGAAAAAAAACCATAATCTTATTTTTGGTTCCAGTAATAACGTAAACCATACGTATAACAATTTCAATAACATGCCAAATATTATCATTATCTTCTAAAATATCCGTAAATAATTTTCTTCATTAATAAAAATGGCGTCTGTTGGTGTTTCAATAATCTATAATGCTTCATCTTTAAATTAATTTTTAATACTTAATGCCCAGCTTGTTACCTATATTTCAATGAGTTCTTCTACAACCATATCCATGTAATATCAAATACGCTCAAAACAAGCGTATCATGATTAATTTCAATAAAAAAATATATTAAAATGATTCTTATCTATTGAAACACCGTGTGTTTATCACCCGTACTTTTTTACTGCCATCATCAATACATCATCAAATATTCGATTTATTTTAGTCTTGCAGTACGTTTTTTTGTAGCATTTAATAACTGAAACTTCAAGTTGTTGTCTTTTCATGCCAAACATAATAATATAATGTAATCCAATGAATTATTTATGAAATACTACACGCAATGTGCACACATTCCCCATCCGAAATGGGATTCCAAATGCGATATTCACGAAGAACCCAGCTGTCAGTGCGATACTGCCGAAGAAAAAAATGACAAAAATGTGCTCTTCATGAGGACTCGATACCACCACTCCAAACGTAACCTTAAATTCTTGAATTCATTATAAAATATGTCCCCATACTGCGAGCATTCTCGCACCCTACCACCCGCCATCTACCGACCATTGATCGACTGTCCAAAATAAAACCCGAAACGTCACACAAAACTTCGCAGCATACATAAATACATCTGAAAACCAAAACATGTCAAAGGTGAAGAATAATGTTTCCCCGGAACCTTTTTAAACATTCATTTATACAAAAATGCGAATCTAAAGCGTTTTTTCGTATTCTGTAGAATTTTGTTTATTATATAAACAATCGGACCGAAAAAATCTAACATGTTTATCGAGTTTTCAATCGGAATCTGCGACGATAAATAGCCCTACGACTTAAGTATAAGTTACGATGTATTTCAAGCAGGAGGAAGTGTTACAATGTAGTATAGTCCTAATGTATGCTCACGGCTTTCTACAATGATATAATGGTATGTGCAACGTACGAATAGGTAGAGGGAGTTCGGGCAAGGTCACCTCCCAACAACTGCAAAGCTAACGACCCCACCCGGGCGACGAACCCAGAAAATCGAAATCTCACATGCATTTCCACCTCTTGAGTACCCACCCGCTGCACAAAACGAGGCAATTAGGAAAAGTCTTAACTTACGAATCCAGTTAATAGATGTCACATTAGTGGCCTACATTTACAATAGTCATAGATTAATTCCCGCCGGAAGTTTACTTTGACAGTTAAGTTATATGTCATTAGAAAATACTTGAAAACATTAATATTAGGCTGACTGCGTTGTAAAACCTTTATAATAATATAAATGTGCACGAAAGCAAATAATCGAAGATACGCCTGAAATAATTAACCGATAAAACTTACAGATTAAGTGAACGTTCAAATATATTTACTCTATTTTGACACAGTGTTTCTCTTATTAAAAACACCGTACATAAACGTATTTACATATTTGGGTTTTGTGCCGTCATTGAGTTATTTTTTTATTATTTTTAAGCCGCCATCTAAACACTCTCCTTTTTTAGTTTTTCACGCAATTATTATCAGTTTAAGAGTTTTGACAGAACAAGTTTAGCTGTCTAAATTTACTTTTTTTTCTCACCGGTATATTCGAATGACTTGTTCGATTAATTGTGATTTGGATTGTTGACGACAGATTTATCATTGATAAACTTTATTTCTGTCTAAAGAATATTATTTATAACTGTATCCACATTGAATGGAGAATAAGATCACAATATGATAACATAACTTTAATTCAAAAGAAACTCAAATACAAACAAGCGACAACATCATCAATTGATAATGTTCGCATGTAGCGTAACCGGTCCTGATCATTATTGAAATGTGGAAGTAGTACAAAACAAGCTGTGTTTTATTTGTAAAAGAAACAAGTGAAGCAAACAATAAACAGTCGAATCGTATTATTGCTGTCAATATTTATTATTGGTGGAAAATCATCATATGTATAATATTAAAATGTGTAAATACATATCGACTGTAGAAAGACAAAAGGGCGTAACACGCACAAAACGTGTTAATACACTATATTTTATATACTAGTGAGTACCCGGCATGCGTTGCAATGCCACTCAAAGAAAGAAAGGGTTTGTGTTTTAATTCTGTTCATTGAACTGCTTTTGGATTAGAGGTCTGCACAGGCCGAAATTTCATAGACTTACCCGGTTCGAGCCCATCATCTTCAGGTCTGGCCCGACCCGAACCCGAGTTTCAATATCACACTTGTTATAACACAATATTTTTGTCTTTCGTCTGGTGCGTACATGAATAAACCAGAAAGTTTTTCCTAGATGTAGCTGTTAGTACGTATTTGATTCTTTTTTCAATTTTAGATTTTCAATTTTTTTTCTTCAGAACCATTCACGGGTGTGTGCACAACAACTCACCGAAGTTTCATCGAAATCGTATGAATGGCAAAGGAACGCGTAAAGGATAAACAAACATGTATTAAAAGTGTCGAACTAGTAATTCATTGTCTATTAATGGATATATATAGTAATAATTGACTACAGCCAGCAGGATGAATTTAACTGGCATTTAACTTTTCTCACATAAAAAGATTCCCAAGTACACCCTTCTTGACAAGCAAAAATGTCAAAATTAAATATTATTAAGAATCGAGAAACCAAATCATTCGTAATTTATTGAGAATCCACCATCTTAGCTTGGAATGTAATTACGGGTTTTATAACTGTCACAACATGTATTTCATTAATTTATAAAGGAGGGCAATCATATCTCTTTTTCTTTATTTCAAGATTTGTGTTAAACGTATATTTTCAAAAACAAAAATTAATTTGAGAATAAATTGTTATGCGATAGAGCAGTGTCTGTCAAAATTTTTTACCTAACGGTACACTAGGGAAGAAGGATTTGTTCCACGGCACACCGAATAAAAATGACTTAAAAATATACTTTACTAATACATATGAATAATGACATGCTGTATTGAGGTGATGAATTTCTTATCAGTGAAAATCATGCAATTTTTAGAAAGAATTATGTCAAAATGCCTCTCTAAATTTGATAAAACAAACACGTCTTATCTAATATCTTTAGCCGTTTTCGTTTTTTTGATTTCATTTCCAAAAACCTTTCAGAAAAACCAAAGCGTATATGCTGCGAGGTTTTAGATTGTCTTGCCTGTTCTATTGAATATTTGAATTCATTTGTCGTGGCACACCTGAGACTTAGTGTGCCGCAGCATACAGTTTGGCAGACACTGCGATAGAGGAAGGTATTTAATTCCACTGGGATTACTAGATACTGTATTTGTTTATCTACCTTGTATCATATTGAACAAAGTGTCCCGTGGACCCCAACACAGGATCTAAGACAGGATCTTCCCTTTGTTATTATATTTTGAATATAGCATCACTCCTGTGGATTATTCTCATACATAACAAGGGAAGAAGGAAGCTTAATGTTTTGTACAGAGTGGGTAAGTAACAATAAATTGTGCCTCAAACGGTGGAAAAACTCACCCTCGGTAGAAGCAGAAAGGTTATCTTTTACAAAAATACTCTTCGAGAAAACATTTTTATAGGTTTTTGTGAATAAATATTTATTGCTTATAAAGTATGTGTTTCACATTTTTTCAGTGTTGTAAAAATAACAGAATTATATTTTTTTAAAGCAGGTAATTTACTTCTTCTTATTTCACAGGTTACGTCACCAAATCATAATGGTCGGTTTGACCACTCCCAACGTGGAGCATACGGCCTCCTAATGGAGGTATCTCGGTTACGGCTATGGATGTCTCGGGTTCAAGTCCCAGTGCGGACAGTTTCATAAATTGATTTTTCAATGGATCTATGGATTTCTGTTCGTAGTCATGAATGTCCTTCTATCCCTACTCTCTTCGAAAAATAGAGGTTGAGCAACTGAGTAACTCAGCAGTTCTCGTAGAAAATTTCTGTTGAGATACCTCTATTAACAGACCTTATGCTCCACACTAGAAGCAGACATGGTAAAGAAAATGTTACATAATTTTACGTTACCGTTTTCAATAGGCAGCCACAAAAATTAACTATGAAATAAAATTGATTTTAATTTCAGCAAGATCTAATTTTGTTTTAAAGTTACGTGATGTGTTTTCAAAGATTTTATAAAATTAAAAAGAAGCTTTATCTAAAGTAATAAATCGCTTTATTCATATTTTAATATGCGATAGGTAGTATTTGTATCGGCTGTAGAAGAAAAAAGATTATATTATATAATTTTTTGAATAATATAAAGCGATTTTAGTTCTTTATTATGATTATCAGATTTAATATTATATGTAAGAACACGGGTCACATCTGTGGGTTATATTAATAAATGAAGCGGTTTAAAAGATTCTCTTGAATAAATTTTTCAGTTCACCATTTTTGATACAATTATTTACATCAACCCTTTGCACTTGCTAGACAGAAGTAAATGAAAAGGTTTTGCGGAATTTTGAGAGGGTTAAATTGTGATATTTTTCTTCTCGCTTTATTCTGTCGACTTCCGTCTGTTTCTATGTAGACAAGAGAAAAATTTCAAGTGGATGAGTGTTGAAAAATGTTGTAAGTAAGTGAGTAATAAATATTATTCTATATCCTTATTCCTGTTTTATCATTTTTTATTACCAATCTTATGATAACCAGCATAGCGTTCATATCTCAAAGTATTTTTTATTATTTAACGAGATCTGAAACCGGTTATGGACGTTTACAATACAACAACTAGGAATATGAATTAACACTATCCATTTTTAAATATAGATAATTGAAAATAGTCGTCTTCATCTTTTGAGCTACAGCACATACTAATTCGATACAGTTAAAACAGAGAAAAAATCTGACAATACTCCCTAAATAATAGTAGGTAAATTGAATATATTAATGTAAAAAAATGGTTAAAACTATAAAGTTCCACTAGAGTTATGCTATATAATTGACAGCTATTTCGGCGTCACACATTTGTCAGGAAAAATAGAACTAATAAGACCATGGTTCAGTTCACATATTTTTTCATTATTACAATGGAGTTACTATCAAATAAATGACAAGCGAATCAATGAGCTAATTAAATTTCAAATAATAAATAAATGACAATCGAATATGTAATTCAAATAATATTTTCTATTCTACAGGAAACCGAATAGCTAGTCTACAATGACAATAATACACAAAAACAAAAGAATGTGTAAGGACATTTTGAAATTCTGACAGAAGACAGAGTGAATATAATAAGACATAGAATTCCCATTAATATCAGTGTAATATCAATCAACTAAAGATTTAGGAAATCAATATGTAAATAAAATATATTTAAAGGCAAGGGTAAAGTTACTTAAACTGTTTAATACACTGAATATGATTAAAGAAAACTTTCGTTTTTCAATATCGAAACATTTTTAATCATTCGTCAGGTTGGTACACAAAATAATCTCGGAATTTTAAAGCATTCGAATGCATTCATTGATAAATATTTGGTACTTAAATACATTGCTTGAGATATTTAATATTTTTAATATTTCCGGCATCACATTTTTTTGCAGAACGTTGACAATATAACAATTAAACAAAAATATAGTTGGAATAAAAAGAATGCGGGACAGTAATTAAAATAAATTTAAGGTTGTTACTAAGTTGACTATTCTCAGTACATTAACCTAAGCAAAAGGTCAAACATTATAATATGTATATATACTAGAATACATACCATAGAATAAAGCAATGCTTTTAGATTGTAATTGTGGCTTAAGTAAACACTTATCCGTAATCAGATATGTATCTTAAGATAGTGTCTTTTTAGAACGATGTGTCACGCCCACTGATCTTCCTTGTATCGCACTCTCACTGTATTTTAGGTCATTGAGAAAATTAGACCATCTCCCAAACACAAAAATAATTGTAAAAATTAGTCAAACTTACTTACTGTAAAATAACTTTTACAGAAAATTTATCGATTTTCAGTGATTGACTTTAATAAATTCTATGGACTCAGCGGTAACTTTGTGGAAGTTCATTTTTAATATTAAATTAAATTAAAAATTGATAACTTAGTATTTCACTTGGTTTATCACTAACGTGAAGCGTTGCGCCTCTTTAGAAAGCATCTTTAGACTATATTTAATAAAATATTCAATAAATATTCGATAAAGATGATCGAGCTTCATTTGCAGCGATGAACGTAATACGATATGTGTCACTTAGAATGGTAATGGTGTCACTCCATTTTTGAAGTTTTGCGAAAATCAAGGTTTTGTAAAATGTTCTTAGGATCAAATAACAACCATTTATAACTGTTTGTCAATCAACTGAAGAACTCAAACGTTAGCGTAGTAGTGAAGTCTGTCCGGACACTTCACTCTTATTCTGATATTGCAGGTACTTCACTATTATTCTGAAAAATATCGTTAAATATGGGAATATAAAAACAACAAACAGTTTTTAAAGAAATTAGTATTAGAGTATATATGGAAGTGCACTAATATTAAACTAATAGATTAACATCTTTTGAACGTGTTTGAGGTATAAACTCATTTTTAGTAATTTTGGAGTTACACCATTACTATTCTAAGTGACACATATTGCACAAAAAACATAAACTGAATCTAATTACTATTTGGTTGTACATTATATGTTACGTAGAAGATTATATTTATATAATTTACACATCCGTAATCTCTTCGAAATAAAGACGACGAGCGACTGAAAGACAAGCAGTGGTCGTAGAACAACTTCTGTTGAAATAAAATCTATTAGGAATCTATATGCTCTATTGTGTGTACATGAGCGCAAAAAAATTAACTTTTCTATATCACTAAAACAATATCTGAAATTTTGTCAATAAAAACTGAACTTGTTTTAGCATGTTTATTTGGGCTGGAAACATTTATAAACTGGACCTTACTATATAATATATAATTATGCAGACGACTGTAGCAGACGTTAAATCGTATAGTAATAAACCTAACGATAGCGTTATACCGAAATACATAGCGATAAATTAAAATCAAATTAATGTGATGTTACTCAATAAGTAAATGCCAAATTAATTAACAAAATTTTCATATTTTCATAAATTCGGGCGCTGTTGTTCCGCTGGTATCGCTGGTGCTGGAAAATAGGTGAATAAAGAGAGGGGTATGTAATAGGTCTGTTGGCTCGCAGCCTATCCAATGCCGCAGTGCGGTGGCCTCCGCGCTTATGTATCGCCCTGAAGAAACTGTCAACCTTTTCCGAATAGATTTTCTGAATTCTTCAATTATTTCCGTAATCTAAAATTCAATGTATGTGTAACATCGTGCGGCAAATGGTCGATTTTCTGACGCAACCAAGCTGAACCAAAATTAAGCTTAATTAAAAAAATCGTTTCTCTATTTAATTTGGTTTCCATGTTTGGATGAGACGTGCAAAAACTCTTCAATAAGATACGGAGGTTATTTTAAACAGCAATGTTATCAATTAGCATAAAGCCTAAATAAAAGGAGTTCATTTTATTATCATTTAATTTTACGTTACCAACTTTTCCAGGGTTATTTCAGTGAACGATTATATTTTTATTCAAGAACATTAATATAACCCTCTATTCCCTACTTATTTAAAAATCGGAACTTCGAGCAGTGTTAGATTAAGGAGGCCTCAGGAGCAATGTAATTTGGAGGACCTGTTTTTTGGGTAAGGAAAAAGCGTTGTAAAAGGTTTTGTTTACCATATGTGAAGCATACTCCTAATGGAGTTATCTCAACAGACGTTTTTCTAAGAGAACTGCTTGTTACTCAGTTGTTCAACCTCTCTTTTTCGAAGAGAGTAGGGATAGAACAGGACTAGTAGTTAGCTGATCGCTCTCGCTATACCCCGTTTTTAGGATGGGATGGGTGCGAGGGAATTCCAGACATAACAAACATCCATGCCTATGAACGGAAATCCATAAATCGATTGAAAAATAAATTTATGAAACTGTCCGTATAGACGTTGACCACTGCACCACGGACCCGACTTTTCATATAACGTGTATTTATAAAAAATCTCTATTTTCACTTCTGAATCTAACGAAAGCATAAATTGAATAACGTTTCATTAGTTATTTATCCAACAAAAACAATTGTTGCGATATTATTAGATTTCCCTGTGAAATGTAAATAAATATTTAAAACTGAATTAATATGAGCTATATATAAATTATTCTTGAGGCCCCTAAAATTCGGAAGCCCCAAGCGCGTGCCTCATGCACTTATCGGGTAATCCGCCACTGACTTCGAGCGATTGGCTAAAAATCAGTAAATACTTTATGTTGAACTTGCCGAATCCCTATTCTTACGAAAGTAAAGACCGTTGTATTTGTCACTACATAAAACACTTTATTCAAGACATCACTTTCCGTAAAGTAATTAAAAATGTTTAGGATCTATTACCAATGATTTGGTTGCTGTTCACTAATGATGTTAATTGGATTCACTAACTATCATGATGATTGATTTCTTAATTGTTATTCACTCATGAAAATAATGAAATCATAAAATGGTAAAACATCTATGAGTTGAGACATAAATGGCGTCATTATGAAGCAATATTGTGAATGGTATTCATTTTAAATTACATAAATAAATTCTTTTTAATATGTTTCACTGTACGTTTTTCAAGTTTAACGATCAAATTGTTTCATTTAAAACCATATTGCTTCAGTACTTGCGACTTAAGTCCGCGAGATATCAGATGAAAAATCAGTCTTTTCACTTCCTTCATCGGAATACAATAAGGACTGTATGCGGCAACTTGATTCGCATGCCGCACCTTTTTCACAACCCGCCATTTCCGTCTGCCTGATTTATTCGAGGCTTTTGCGAAATCAGGTGTTTTTAGAATTACTAGACGGCTAGCCAAAGTATTATTTCCAAGGAGTTGAATTATACGGGAATTAATTAGCGTCATGGATATCATTTTTATTTATATAACCAAGGTAAAGTTTGCAAACAACTGAATTAATTTAAGATTTGTATCGATAACGCCCATCTTCGTTTACGGATATAACGTGGGAAACAATGTATATTTGCTGATAAATAATGCTTTACACCACATAAATTAATAATTGCATTTCGTTGTTTGGCAGTATACCTACACGCTGTCTGGTTTCGTTCCTCTTAACAGCCGATTTATGTTAGACAAGACACTATTTGGAATGAACCCTTAGACACCCGTGACGTACGGTATACGTCATATGTATTCGATGCTAACACGCTAGTGACAGGCATTTTCTGGTATTTTAATTAACTAAATGACAGTGTGAAGTGATATCTGAGTCCATGCTTTGAAAGTAATAAGCAATGGTAAATCTAATAACGTCGGCTTCCGTGGCGCAGTTGGTAGCGTTGTTGGCTACGGTTACAGATATCTTGGGATAAATTCCCGGTGCGGACAGTCTCACAAATTGATCTTTCAATCGATTTATCGATTTCTGTTCGTAGTCTGAGTGTTTGTGAAAATTAAAAATTCCCTCCCAACCATCCGATCCTCAAAAAGGAACACAGCGAGAGCGATTAGCTAACCACTAGTCCTGTCCTAGCTCTATCCTTCTATTCTACTATCCCTACTCTGTAACTGAGAGGTTGAGCAACTGAGTAACAAGTAGTTCTCATAGAAAAAATCTGTTGCGATATCTCCATTAGGAGGCCATATGCTTCACGTTGGGAGTAGACATGGGAAAAAATCTAATAAATTGCAGGAATAAAGGGATTGTTTGTTATTGGCGGTGTATTCAAGTATTTAATAAACGCCGGACATTTAAAGGGTTAACAAAAAATGTTTACTTCTTATTTCAGTAGGAATTGAAGACAATTTAGACAAATTACATCACCAAAAAAATGTCAAGTCAATTTGTTCACAACACACAGAGCACAACATCTACATTTAAAAATAGATATACCAAACAAAATTGATGAAGATGATTGAGGTTGAAAACAACAAAACTAAATACAACGTTTTTTTTAATAAAACACAATTTGTTTTCACTACTATTTCAGTCAGTTGATAATACTGTATGAGTGAAAAGAGTTCTGATCATTGTAAAAATGTGGAAGTAGTTAGTATAATACAAATTGTGTTTTATTTTTTAAAATGTAATGCCTTTCCACCAAGAACTGACAGTGCACACCTTAAAAGTGATTAAAAACAGTTTTATTAATGTAATTAATTATTTTATGAAGCAAAATACATATAAATAAAAATGTAGGATTGCATAATGACTACATGTATTATAAATATGTAAAGTACAAATTGATATCTTTGTTATTCCAGTGTTTTCAGTATGAAGATGCATCACACTTATTTCCATAATCAGCAGAATAAAAAAGTTGTCAATTTAAATTTAAAAAGGTTAAAGTTTTTTTAATATAAACGATGGCTTCTATCAATTTTCAGTTATAAGTTTAGAGATTGATTTCTTAGTTTGATATGTTATATAAACTGATCATAACAAACGGCTTTCGTTAGTTGAACTATTGCCAATTTTTGTGATTATAACTAGAAGCCTCTGAAAATATGAAAAAGGCTTTCTCAGACATTTTTTGTTTTTCGTCACTTCAATTCCTTACACGTGGAGAGGCTTATGTCTGAGTGGTTGTCGGTAAATTAAGCTCGCTTTTCGGTCATGTCAACCTCGTATCAAAACATACAAGTATAGAACGCTGCACAATATTATATTACAACAACCCAGTGGCGTACGTGAAATGGCGCAATTGTTTTTTCTATATTATTATAATAACAATAGATTTGTAATTTGTTATATTGTAATTAAAAGATTAATACAGATGTATTAAGTAAAATTAAAGTTGTATATGAACGAAACAGAAGGTTGTTCAAGGAGTGGATCGTTTTGTATTTGAGAGTGTTATAGGAGGATTTCGATCATAATATCGGGAGATCTGTATAATATATATTAATTTGTTTTCTATTTAAAATATTAATTATCCTGTACTGTGTGCACAAATGTGCGGACGGGTGGCCTGGTGCCGGTCACCAAAAGTGTTATAAATTCAGTCGTTTTGTTAACATTTAAAAAATGTTCAGTTATTTATAGAAAATAGTTCATTCTTGCAATAATAATGTAATGGGCACACTACTGATAAAGGCGTTAGAAACTATCACGCATAATGTCGTTCGAAAGCTTTAAATGAATCAAAAAAAAGGCACAAAATTTTTGGTACTGATTCCACACTTTTATAAAGATCAGGACCGATTTCACTCATCGCGAGCATTATCAACTGGTTTTTAAATGTAATACATTTCCATTAAGAATTGACAGTTAACGCCATAAAACACGGTGTTTAAATTAATATGAGATAATACTCGAAATACATATTTGATTCCCTTTTGCATGGAGAATACCATGGGCATACTGACAGAAAGCATTAAGCCATGAAAAAAATTCGGAGATAATCGCATTTTAAGTATTATTTCATTTTCAAAGTACTCTCTCTTTCAAAAGTATAATTTTAAATTTAAATTTGAGTTATTTAGATTTTGTACAGTTCCATATATTTTGTCACTAACGACCCGGGTTTCGCCTTTCGGCATCTTCAGGCATTCGAGCGCACGAATGACAAAATATGACGTTAGTGACAAAATATATGGAAGTGTACAAAATCTCAATAACTCAAATTTGATATTGAAATTCCATCAAGCACCCTCAGTCGATGTCTTAAATTATACCAAGTACAATTGTTTGTTTTTTAAAAAGATGTTTTGGACTTAATAAAGAACAATCTTTTTCGCATACAAATCATAAGATTTGCCATCGATGATTTATAGATATGTCGTGCTTTTTGCGAGAATAAAAAAATATTTTTGCCCATGTCCACTCCCAATGTGGAGCATATGGTCTCCTAATGGAGGTATCTTAACAGGACTTTTCTACGAGAACTGCTTGTTACTCAGTTGCTCAACCTCTCTTTTTTCGAAGAGAGTAGGGACGGAAGGATACGGTTAGGACAGGACTAGTGGTTAGCTAATCGCTCTCGCTACGCTCGTTGGGATGGGATGGGTGGGACGGAGGACCCAGACTACGAACAGAAATTCATAAATCGACTGAAAGGTCAATCGATGAAAACCGTCCGCACCGGGAATTTAACCCGAGAAATCCGTAACCGTAGCCAACGACGCTACCAACTGCGCCACGGACACGGACGGAAACATAATAGCATTTTTTTTTCAATGCCGTTATATCCGATGACTTCACGCTTTCTACCAATACGCAGAGTGTTAAATTGCATACATTTCGACATTTAAAACAGACTGAATTAATGCGTTATCTCAGTATACCCTCGATATGTTTTGGGAAACACCGTGTTATTTCATAATTTATCACGAAATGAGTTACATACCAACACAAAATAAATATTTATATAACGTATTTTGCCAGTTTTTTTTCTTGGGTGTTATATATACAGTCTACATGTCTACAACACATAGTTATACTGTTGCTAATTTATTAAAATAAAATTAACATTTTCCGAAGGATACGAAATGAGCTTAAAAAAGAAACAGATATTTTTCAACTGCCTTCTTGTGTACCTACGCTAATGAAGAAGGTACCCGTGTAAGTAGTCTGGCATGCTTGTGTTGTGAGTATATGCATAGACTTGGTAAAAGTTCTACGAAAATTCTCGAGTAATTTGATGTTGCGCTCGTAAATCTTTGTCTGCGTACACTAAACTAAGCTTACCAAACTTCCTTTGGCTATGTGCTGTTTTCGCGAACGACTTCTCTGATGCAGTTAGTATAAATTGCCGGTAAGCGAGCCAGAATTCGTAATTGCCAAATGCATTTAATAGCTCATGTTTATGTAATATAATCCGTTCATCCCGAATTCGGACGATTGCTGAGTAAGCTTATTGAGAACAATATTCATATTATATATTGACAGCAATGCAACGTCTGAATTCTGAAAATAAATTTTAAATGCATTTTTGATGTTTTTAAATTAAAATTTATTGCTTGAAATTGTTTTTTCATCACGAAATGTGCAAAAAATAAAATAATAATACCCAAACGACATAAATTTTTATATTATATGTACGCCTTATCATATGGATTTTTTGAGTATTTATTAAAATAAAACAAATATATAGGAGAATTACAACACAGACGAGCTGCCAACACTGAAGGAGCAGATACACCAAAAGAACGCGTCATACTTTACACGGTCTAGACAGGCGACAATAATTTCTTACTTGCCGTCGACCACGCTAGGTCGGCGGCAGATCGATTCTTAAGTTAAATATATGTAATATTAAAAGTTAAATAAACGACTCCAAAACATATCTTAAAATAATGAGGACCGATTTCGCTCAATAAGCAAGAAATACATTAGAATATGGCTATTAAATATGACTAAAAAGAAATATCGTTGAACGGTTGGATTATGAAACGATTTATAAAGAAATGAAAGACGTTTATAAAATAGTTGAAATTTCGTTAATATAAAAAGATTGCCATTCCCATTACTGAGTGTTCAAAGCTCTTGAGCTTTTGTCCTACTCGGTTGCCTGGTTAAGGTTTTGAATTCAAGAATAAAATCTTTCATACATATATTTGTTTTTAATGGTGGCGCTGCTCTCATCTTGCCTCATCCATTTTATTTGCATAACTTAGAAAAAGTGATTAGTTAACTACAAGCCGTTTTACGATCTATCATAATCATCCTCATTCATTTGTTGCAATCTTATACAAGTTCTCGATATCAACCATTGTTCAGATTATCAATTAGCAATCACTATACTCTACAAAGAAAGCGGAAATGGGTAAAAGAAAACAGTTCTCTTTAACTGGTCAAAATCATTATTATGTACATATAGCCTACAAAAGAACAACGCGTGTCGCGTGTATAAATATACTTTTCTAGTCATTAAGTAAGGGAGTTGAAATATGACAATGTTAACCCCTTATCTAAACGTATATAATTTTGTCAAAACGACTAAAAGAAATAAAGAAAGCATTCAAAAAATAAACCTTATTTTTTACGGCACAGTCGTTGCGACCATTATGTACATACTTAAGAAGGTTTTTTAATCCAACAGTGGGGAGCAGACAATTGTGTGGCTTTGAATTAAATTGCAGGAGATTAAATGAGCCAACGTGACTCAGTTCTTTTTGAAATAATCTCTTCTTTGTCGTTTTCCGCGTGATTTGAGCATCGTGACCTCACTAATTTTTTTATCAGAAATACACAATAATACTGTCTAGGATGGATAGACAGCTCGTACCTTCCAGGCTATCGAAAATGTGATTTAAATATCACAAAACTAATAGAATATTTAGTTACAAAAGAACTACAGAATTGGTTCGGGTGCCTGGTGGAGTGGTAAACGTTGTTGGCTTCGGTCACTGTATGGACAGTTTGTATTTTTGTTTTAATTCGATAAAGCTATTTTTTAAACTCTTTTTATGTTCTCATAAAAAAATTACATGTTGCAGATATACAATTTCGCAATAGATATGACGGTATGCATAAATATGTAATATTGAACACCTTTAATAAGGTCAGCAAACCCCGCAACCCCTAGGGAGAATTCCCCACTGTATGGGAGCACCTAGTATAAGATATCGTACTAAAATAGTTGTTAGTAAGTCAAGAACTGCCTTAGTTTAATATTACATTACTCTGAGAAAACCTGCAGTGTTTACCTGTTCATACTCTCACCTTTATATCATGTACGTTTACACACACAATACTATAATAGTATAACTATATATACCTAGTTTTACTGTAAACGTTAAAATAATATGTATAATTTGAAATAATTTTTATATAAGAATGAATATCACTACATTATCTCTACCGCCAAATAACCTTACTTAGGATTAACCAAATAATACAAATTAATTGTGATGTTATAGCCATCCCATGATCCTTTTACACAGGTTCATCAATGCATTCGCGTACCTTTTTATTATTTAATTATCACGCAAGGGTGGGCCAACAAGGGTCATAAAAGGGATGAAGCCCGCCATAAAGTTCAAGTTGGGCACTGAATAATAAATCTAGATGAATTGACTACCCAACCAACATAAATTGATTAGGAGGATCATAATTTATTCTAATGAAACCAGCGTTTGCGTGGCGATGAAATGACAATAAATACAATGTTATTCTTTGTAGTTTTATCGCACTGGTGAAACCACGTATTTTCCATGGTTCCATGAAAATTTTTAAAAGACTTTGGGGATAGAAAATGTCTAGTTATGACATGGCTGCTCTCTCTCGGAGTCTCGTTTTCAGGATTGGACGTGGTTTATGAAAAACGATAATACTACGACGGAAATTCAAGCATTTGAATATAAACTATTCGATCGATTAAAAGATAAATGGGCGTTTTGGGATTCACAGCCGTGATCACGAAACAGCACTGTTATGGGAGATATAGAACTTAGCCGTTCGACCACGGCGATCGGCAATTGAACAACGAATTTTCCACCTTTAAATACGTCGGAAAATTATTCCGAGTATATCATATTAATATAAATTGATTACATAATTTATTTAACCCTTTGATTAGTGAGCTACTTGTCATTAAATTAGTTTTTTTTGTGTTTATATTTTGATTACTTTAATGTTAGTACAAACAAAATTGAAAATATTTTTTACATTTGATACGGACTAAATCTGGGAAGAATATTGTTTATAATTTTAAATCGTGAAAATTTTTTTTGAGTTTCAAAAGCATAAATTTATAAATGTAAATAAAATAATTCTTTTCTACGTTCATATATTATAATTATCTAAAAGCTTTTACTTCCAATTCGGCCCTAGATCATTGCGCGGATATCTATTCTGTGGGCATATGATTCTATTACATATTGTCGTTTATTCCAGTAGGGGAATCGAACCGAAATAAATTTTTACACTCAATATTATATGGCTACAGATTTGTTTTTAAATATTAACGTTTTTACAAACTTCATTTGAAAAAAATAGTAATCACAATGTGACTGTCAAAAATGGCTGATAGATATGTGTAGTGTTCATATCTGAAGAAATGATAATAATTCAACAAAAAAATATGTGTATGGCAATAGATACCGTATTGGCCCGACAATAGGGCGACCCCCATTTTTGTAATCCACCTTTTGGGAAACAATTTTTGACAATAAAACAAATTAATTTTGATATTTGTAACTAAAAAAACTTTGGTAATTTATTTAATAAAAAAGAATTAATTTGTAAACAGTGCCATCTGTTGAACGCACTCATTAAAATATATTGTGATGGAAGTAATATAGTCATCTCACTCATCGCGAGGCAGTGAATTTATCTAAAAAATTGAAAGTTGATCACTTTTTTTTCAGTAGTTGACCATGTCTAATCAGAGGATTTCATGAGGACCTTTCAACAGGGTTGCATCAGAGCTTCATTTAAGACACTCTATCAGCTGGTTGAATCAAGTATATATCTACAAATTTAACTTGGCCGCTAGTGGGGGCACCACCATCGCATAAGGAATGTTGCCATACTCAACCAGAACTAAAATTTCAATAAATTCCAAAAATGATATTTTAGTGACGGATGTTAAAAGTATACAGATCTGTATACTTATTTTGCATAAAATAGCAATTGGAGAAATTTATTCTAGTTCCAAATTCGGCGGCGGCCAAGTAATTTTCGTAATACTATAGAATATGCTTACATTCACTGATATCCTTGACAATTCTCTTAAGAAATTAAAAATAAAATATTTACTGTATAAGGTGTTGTTTTCAATTGGCCGCTATGACACCCCAATGACATATATGGTGATGTGTTAGTTCACCAATCTGACAAAAGATGGATTCACTTGTCTGAGCTCTACAATTTAGAGCGATCTCGCGTCTACGTTAGTTATTTTGGGCACTTCTATTTTAAAAAAGGTCAACTACCGGTACATTTACCTTAGTATGAAACATAATTTAAGTTTGAATATGCGTCTTAAAAGGCAAGAGTGTACTGATGACTATATTTTAGGGATAACAAACACAGGTGGTATAAAATATTTAAATTAAAGTAGGTAACGAATAATTCAGCATTTTGTATTGACAACAAGCCAAGAAACGAAACATTTAATATATTCATTCTATTTTTATGTTAAGATTTTTCTCAAATACATCACGTTCACTTAGTTTTGGCTTAGTTGAATGTTTATACGTATCTAAATCCATAAATTCAATATAAAATTTTCCACCTTGGCAATCTTTCATTTCAGTAAATCCTCGCGGGTATTTCCCCCGCCGAGCAATATCATTCGACCGCAAAAAGGGGCATTACGATTTATAGCGAAATCGAAAACGTAATCTTATTCGAATTTGGCTACATTTATTTATAATGCCTAAACGGTTCCAGCTAGGGCTTCAACTTCCGGGATCCCGGTCAATTATTCAATCCCGTAATCCCGGGATCGTCTGTAAATGCTAAACAATAATTCGTAGGGTCATTTCACCAGTGGTCGGTCAGTTAAGCGACAGGTGTACTTTCAAAAGGGATTTTGAGTCGATGAATGATAAATACATATGTTTTGGCTATTATTCAATTAAACAGGGATTAAGTAATGTAACCAACTAAAAATAAAATGGTTAATATTGTACCAAGCATAAAATAATAGAAGTTTACAAAAAAATGCCAATTCTCCCAGTGGTCGGCCTTTCGTTGCCCAGTGTTCGGCCATCACTTTGAAAATTCATAAATATCGCGAAATAATTAACTGATAGTAGACAGAATAATAAAAAACATAGTGATGCAAAGCATGACAATATAAAGAATATTTTGTTAGCGATCCCCATATAAGACGAATTTGTCTAAACTTGCGAAGTAAAAATGTGCTTTTTTTAATTTCGTATTGCATCATAAGTCAGTATAGTGCAGATATACATTGGCAAGTGGCAAGACTACCTACACGAATTAAAAAAACTGTTTTTTTTTTAATGTATCCCCTATTATTTAAGTTTTAATGGAGGAAAGAGAAGGACCAACATTTTAAAGTTGAATTGAGAGACATGTACTCTTCTTGGATGCCGTCTGGTAAAACTAACCTTAATAATGTAATAAATAAAATAAAATGTAAAACTATTTTGACCATCACTTTTTTGATTTTTGTGAATAACTGTCTGATTTCCAATCAATAAAAATACCATTTCAATGCCCAAAAAAATATTAAACCATATATATACATTCCAATTGAAGCAATAATAGATACAAATAATTTTTAAATGCACAAATTAACACATAAAATTAAACCTAATAACCAATCCAGGGATTGAGAAATTTTAAATCCCGAGATCCCAGGATCATAAAAAGGGTCCAGGATATGATACCTTAGTTCCAGCATATCGGTTGTATAAAAATTAAATGTGCATATTATAAGCAATAATATCATTTCAATCGATTCTTTTTGGAAAACACTTTCTTTTAACGATAGTGATTTTTATAAAAATTTAATCATATTGACGCCAGTTATCGTAAAACGGCAACACGTCAATTAACACTCAATGATATTGTAAGACAAGATCGTGTATTATAAATTTGCGTACTGTGCTCACAACATACGTATAAAAAAATTTCAACTGAAAACGCTGTAATAGAAAAAAATAATGTAACATTGTATTGTTTGCGTTATGATTCATTATAACTATATATTGAACATTGGGTTTGTTCATTTCTTGCAAATTTTATTTGCCGTGAAATGAAAAAGTTTGGGAACCACTGCGCTAGAATACAACGTATCAAAATACATTCATATATAAAACCATGTGACGTCATTTTTGGACTAATGCTTTGATACATTTCAGTTGTAAGCCACTATACATATCGACGGTGTTTTCGCCAATTGATGTCACCCTCAAAATTCAAATTGTTCAGGAGAGACTGTTTTTATCGTAAACATTATATGGTGAGTTTCGTTATGAATCGTTCAAATGCACTCCTGTAAATTCTCATGTTTGTAGATACGGGATTATACGTAGGGATTGTCGATATAATAGTAGCTTACATCATGTGGCCGGGTCAGAATTTTTAAACAGTAAAATGATGTTTCCTTCCCAAAAAGTGGTCAATTTATTTTTCTAATTTACATCATTTGGACGAGATCTGCTCTGTCATCTTTAAAACGAGATCCAATCATTAACTCATTTTCGTATTTTTTGAGGCTTACATCAATTGCCCAAAACACTATCGATATTAACTTACTACGCTATACTTAGTACTCTCACTTTGTTGAATAAATGAAATTACTAATTATATAGTTGACTTCCTGTTATAAAAAGTCTTTCAGTTCGTTCCAGTACTCCGCCGGCTTAAATAATATTCAAGGCTGGAACTGGCATCTCTAAACCATGGCATCGTATTCATAATTAGATTCGGTCCGCCAAATCCGCTAACGTAGCCGAAACAATAACTAGTGGCTAATCTATGTAACAAGATGATGTAACGCTGTCTGGCTTTTAAAACTGTTTGCCTTGGGTATTAACTTCAGTACATTGCGAATTTGATGATATAACAGCCTAAAATAACACTTCGATTTACGTAGCTACACACGCTAAGAATATTGAGTTATTATTATTGAGAAATATAATTATTATTATTAGGGACGCGTATTTTGAGCGTATTTTTTTTGTCAATTTTTAGCATTTTAATTTGCAATTTTAACGTTCAGTATGTATGTTTATTATATATAATTTGTAATGCATTTTAACACATCGATTGTGTTAATACACTATATTTATATCTAAACTATATCCACTATAGAATGTCAAAAGGATGTATCACTTCGTTTTTATAAAAATATTTTTTTCTGATAATCACAATGGAAAATATTCAATTTAATACACGTTTTGTGTGGGCTATACATAATATTTTTTGTGTGCGGTTTATATACTTTTGCCTTTCCAAAGTCGACATGTAATATTTATTAAAATTAAGCACGACACATGTTCCGAAAGGCTATTCTTTCAGATGAGTGGATCGATCGTTTATAATTAAATTATATTTGCTGAACAATCTTTCAACACCAAATTAATTTGATAGCAGCATACGCAAACTCTTCATATTTAATTTTTGTGTGTGTCTCAAAGGTTACTTAAAACAAATGCTCATTCCCTTCTACGCATTGAGCCATTTTAATAACGTAACTAATGGTAAATGTAACAAAAACTCATTAAGCAATTTGTAATTGTTGCTAAAATCTGACATGAATGCAAAATTAGTTATTTTTTTTAAAAGAAATATCAAAATATAGAATATCACAGCACATATTATAAGCAATGTTAAATGTGACAAGTCAATCTATTTGTCGCGGGCTCAACTTTAATATAGAATTTAAAACGTGTCTCTATATATTACGTATTTTAAAGGATATTTAACATTAATATTATAAAATCATCACGTTACACGGAAATATGATTATTTCTAGTGCAGAATTAGTTGACGTAATCGAATTCGGTTTGTAGCCTATATTGAAATGATTCTAAGGGATGATGTAATGATTTTTTCTTTTTCAATATAACTAATGCAATGATTGTATGGAGGAGATTTACTTGATACAACTCTCATGCCAGTGTATTCAATTTCGGAAGGATTATTGATTGCATCTTAGGCATCACACCATAGTCACCATTTTACTATTAAACACAGCTCCGTTCGCCTTCATGTAATATGTAAGACATGTAATAAGGTAATATAATCAGTATTTCTTAACCTTGTTGAAGCTTTCGCCTCTCCCTTTTTTACCATGTCCGGTCCCAATGTAGAGCGTATGTATGGTCTGCTAATGAAGGTATCTCAACAGAACTTTTCTACAGAACTGCTTGTTACTCGACCTCTCTTTTTCAAAGAGAGTGTAGATAGAAGGATAGGGCTAGGGCATGACTAGTGGTTAACTATTCACTATCGCTACTCCTCGTTTTCAGGATGGGTGAGAGGGAATTTCAGACATCACAAGAATCCATGTCTACGAACAGAAATCCATAAATTGATTGAATATTCAATTTTTTAAACTGTTCGTACCGGGACTTGAGCCCGAGACATACGTATCCGTAGTCAACGATGTTAACCACTGCACCACGGATCTGCCCGCCTTAAAAAATTCTAATTATTCAACACCACCACCCCCAGAAATAACCCTCACTATCGTTTATACGTTATTATTCATTGATTTTAATACAGGAGTACTCGGATTGACGCTGGCAAAAATTAACTACCGTCTCGCAAGGATTGCAAGAGATGATTAATTGTATTGCCGCAATATATAAATTAAATGCTAAAAATATTTAAACGCCCCCCAGAGTTTTAAAACACCCACAACATATAGATAATTTATCAAGTTATGTATATGCGTCATGCAATAATTCTAAATCAATTCGTTTGAATCAAATTTATTACAATTGATTATTTCCATTAAAAAATATAAATATGTTATTTCGTCAATGTGAAAGTTTTCTTTTTTATGTAACCTAGGCAGGAAGTTAATAGAAAACTAAGTTTTCAATTTGAATTTTATATTAAAAAATAAATTTCCATAAAGTTAACGCCAAACTCATCGAAAACTGTTATCTTTTTTCTTCGCGAAAAGAAACATGAAAAGAAAATGTGTATCATTTAAAATTTTACGTTTGTTAAACGGTTTTTGTTAGGCAATTTATAGCTCTACACCCTAGCACACGAAAAACAGCTTCCGTTTTTCACTTCCATAATTCGACGGTAATTCGACGGTGTTTCGACCAATTGGTGTAACCCTCAAAAAATACGAAAATTAGTTAATTATTGAATCTCATGGTAAAGACGACAGAGCAGGTCTCGGCAAAATGATGTAAATTTAAAAAATAAATTGACCACTTTTTGGAAATTAAACATAATTTTACATTGGTTTTAGGTTTAAAAATTCTAACCCTGCAACATATCGACACTCTCTACGTATAATCCCGTATCTGAAAACATAAGAATCTACTAGAGTGCATTTAAAAAATTCATAACGCAACTCACCGTATAATGTTTTCGATAAAAACAGTTTTTACTCTCTCCTGAACAATTTCAATTTTGAGAGTTACATCAGTTGGCCAAAACTCCGTCGATACGAAAGATTTAACACTTATTTTTGATATTTATGTTTCTTTATATTGGCAAGTCAAAAAAATATTATAGGTTCTTTGACATTGAATAATTTCGTGGACACGTAGGTGAGAATTACGAACATGGGGTACATTTTTTGTTGTAAAAAAGTAAAGATAATCATCTATAATTTCATTTCGCCGAGAATTAACAATGAGGAATATTAAACTAAGCTCAAGTTTACGGCCGAATAGCACAAATATAATAACACTGAATAGTTTGTAATTTGTGTACGGATAATTTATAACATAAAACTATATTATTATAAATACAACTGAGCTTATTACTAAGCGTATTTTGGTGAATGCAAAATATTATTTTCGTATGTAAGTGACGTAAAAACACTACCTACAATTATTTAAAAACGTTAAAAAAACATTTAAGAGAAGTAATAATTGATTTTTTAATTATGTTGTGAAGTTTGGTATAAATTTATGGGTTGGTTTAATGGTGCTGTAGTCAATTTCGTTGGCTTCGGTTACAGACCTTATAAGCTCGAATCCCAGTAAGGACGGTTTCATAAATAATTTTTTTAATCGATTTATGGATTTTTGTTCGAAAGCATGGTTGCTTGTGATGTTTAAAATTCCTTCCCACACATCCGATCATAAAAAACTAACCACTAATCTTGCCTTAGTTCTATTCTTGTATTCTTACTGTTCTAAAATTAAAAACGATGGAATAATTTGCAATGTAATCTAAAAATGTTCTTTTATCAATATAGAACATGTCAATGAGAAGCGGTTATAAATAAGTCGATTAATCTGTCTATGAAGAGAGGGTAAGAAATAAAAGTACACAGATGAGGTTAGGAAATGAACTGAAGTCACCTAATCGTCATTTCTACATCGCGTATTTTATGAGGGTATTTTTAATTGTTTGTGGTAACCAATGAAAACATGGATTTGAGTAGAAATTCCATTGGAAAAATGATATCAGGAAGTGTATATTCGATGATTTGAACTCTAAACTGTGCATGTCTCAATAAATTTGTAATGATATCGTCGGTGCAGTTCGCAAAATATGTATATAATTTTATGAAAACTGAATAAGTACGAAAAGAACGTTCAAATAGACTACAAATCTATTATGTAAGATTGATTTTGTTGACTTTATTCACCACATAAACATTTTGCACACACGTAGCTACGTTTTTCAAAAGTTAACCTGAATATATTATATACAGTGTCACTTTATGTACATGAATGCTATTAGGGTCCTGAAAATGTGTAAAAAGTTGGAACATGGAAAATACTTCACAACATGCGTGAAAGCTTATTAAATTTTTGTCATATTTTTTAAACCGTAGAAACATTGCTTTACAGAAAACCTTTTTGTTAGTTATAATGCATGTTCTTTTGTTCTAAAATATCTGAAAAAATGTGGAAAGTGATACCTACAAAAAAACGGAATAAAATTATTTTTACAAACTACTATACTAATATCAAAATTAAACCTTTGTATTATTTATAATAATTACTTCTTCGTTCTGGAAATATCCTACGATACAAATGATAATTTTTAAGTGAATATAGCCACACGATTCTAATTTAATACCAATATTGAGATATATTTTTTGCTTTTTGTTATGGTAATTTAAGGGAGTTGTTTCCAGAGTGAAAATTAAAATAAATGAATTTATGTGTTTTTTTAGACAGATAGAGCTTTAAAAAAGCGAGTATTTTAGTTTAAATAACTTTATTTACAACGAACGGAATTGTAAATCACTTTTTCTTTTCGAAAATTATTGATTTAGTTTAATTCTCCACCGAATCAACAAATATAGTATTTTTTACTTCCCCTTTTCAACTCACCACTGCTTTTACACCCGCTAATTTTATACGGCAGTATCCAGTAGCGTCAGAAGCTTAACTGTTTCAAACATTTGAAACATTTCAGCGTATCTACAGTTTTTCCCCCTTGATTGGAAGTGTCTTAGGAGCAACTGTCCAAACTTGGTGGCGTGCACTTAATTGTGCAGAAAACCAATCCTTCCACATAAACGAAAAGCTTCTATGAGTTGACGTCTACACACTCTCCGTATGAAGCCATAACTTTTTAAAGGATTTTTTTATTAAGTGATAAAGCAGTAATTTTATTCTGCAGTGTTTACTGCAGTGAAAATTCTTTGATGTTATTTTTTTAGTATCCACTGTTTTAGTTTCTTGTATTTTAATAATATTACAACACATATTATTAACGTTCAATAAAAAAATATTTAGAAAATAATACCCAGAGTTCGTTGCTGAAAATGTCCACCTCTCTAGGTAATTCATTGATCAACCGAACGGCCTTTGCAACTGGTGACTCAAATATTATAAATACAATGTCCACCCTTATTTAGTTATGTTTTCCGAATAACTATGTCTTTATTCGTAAAAAGGTCGGTATTATCAGTTTATGACGGCTACGGTTGTGCTACGAAGGTCTACGATTCTACATCATCGACAAACAAGGTAATAAACTGGAATGTTGTTGATATGACTTTACTTTATAAGTAGATATAAGATCTCTTAGTTATATCTTCACAATTACCTATTAGAGGTAGACATTATTTTTTATAATATTTGTTATTCTTTGGCAAACGTAGATCCAAATTCACATTAGAAAAAAGGGACGTATAGTAAGATAGATGTCTGTTTATAAAGTAGTCAAGGGCGAGTATAGGCCAGACTTTTCCACCTCTGTTGTCTAACGGTAAAAGCTTTACCATAGCCATCAGATAGTTCTAGGTCACTGAATGATCAATATCTAATTTAACATTTCGCTACCTGTAAACACCAGTGAGATAATTTGAACTGTTGAGATTTTGTATAAATATGTCTACAGAGAATTTAAATCTTAACTTGAAACTACACGAAGTAATCAACGAGTTCATTCGGAATACTATTTCTTTATTTCAAAGCAAACAAAAACAGCGGAACAATCTTTAAATTTTGACAACATAACTACTGCGTAACGTGATGGTAATGTATTTTGTAAACAAACCGACAGCTTAAATCTGATATCAAGTCTTACTTAACTTATCTTAATTAGAAAACAAACGATAATAATTTCATCATAATCATATTTATAGTCAGCACTTATTCTAAATATTACATTAAAAGACGAAACACGCAAGCAATTCACATTTATTTATATCTTACGAGACTGCGGACGGAGTTTGTGGAAATAATATCCAACCCCAAATGCTTGCGAGCACTCACGCTAGGGTCTGGGTATTCTGAGTTATAATAATACCCAGAATAGTAAATGTTTGGGGTTGAATGTTGTTATACTGTTGTTTACGTAAGCACTCCAAAACACATAAAAAGTGTGTGACACACCGATGTTACGGGGTTAATTCTAAATTCTGTTTATAATTGTTTATTATCGTCGAGGACTGTAGAGTCACCGTAGTGGAACAAATATCTATAGATAATTACATATTATACACGCTGGTTTTACTATTTTGTGTGGAATTTAATTCTTGTATAACAGCCTAACCTTTTTTTGACTTGCGTACCTCTTGGCAGCACATTTCGCTAAATTGTACCCCTAATACAGCAAAAATGCTTTTATTTTCTGTAGTTTTCGTTATTTAAAATTTGTAGTTACGGTAAATAAATAGTCAAGTTGTTTTGGCAAGGAGCGCGCAATATGCTCTGCTTAGTGAAGATTTGTAAAAAAGGACTGATACTATACAAAGAGAAATAAAATTTTCTGCCAAAGTATGATTTTTACTACATTTAGCAATACTAATAAGGTATTTTCATAGTCTATGTTAGTGGTGTACGATCTCAAAATCGGCATATTCTTATTTTGCACTACGAAACGTGTCAAAAGCCACTTTCCTTATTTTTTATAATTTTAATGCTTTGCTTGTAGATGCCATGATATCAGGGCAGGTTTAATACGGCAATTTGGGAGCATTTTCCCATACGCTACACCAGTGGTGGCACGTGGATAAGATATTTGGGGTTGCTGCGATTGATTAAAAATAAAAACAATGTTGATTATATATTTACTATTGACATCAAAATTAAACATTAAATATATTTTTATTTCATTATAAATGGATTCTTTTATCTTTTATGCTTGAAAAATATCGCTTTTATTTAGACAAATGTCACGCGCGTGGTCAAACCGCCGCACCCGCACCCACATGCAGAACACGAAGTACTGCCAAAGAGGCAGTTTAGATCGAGCTTCTAGCTGCGAGACGCCCCTACTACCAACTTGGGCATATTCCATCGAAAACCGTACTGCATAAAATCGTGAAGATGCTTGACTTTCTGATATTAGTACCAAGGTGTATGATAATTATTGGATGTATCGGTGCGTGGGCGAGCTTAATACACGCTTAAATAATATTGATATTTTCATGTAATATACATAAATTTATGTATATTATAATATTACATTTTCCTCAACTTGCTTGGGGGTGCTGCAGTTCCGCAGTGCGTATGGACGAGCTGCGCCTGCGCTATACACTTTGGATTAGGACAGCCTGCATCTCCTGTGTACGAAAATTCATATCTTGTGAATTCGTCGTAGTATTTTTTCATTTTACTTCTCGGAAAAACAGAAGACCATCTTTTCAGTGAGTCCGCCGTTATTGATTTATCTTCCGCGTACTTCTAGCCACCAAACGCGTACCCTAGGGTTGAGAATCGCTGTTTTAAAAAATCCATATCCATTTAGTCTATTCTTCACAATGTTATTTACGTTAAAAATCAATTATTATTTGTACAAGTACTATATTGCCTTCCTTTTTTTCTGTCTACGTTTGTTTTAAGCACACTTGTGCCAAAAGAAAATTCCGTGTAGCTCTGCCTTGCAGAAAGAATTTGGTGAGTAAATTATTTTTAATTCTTAATCTTTATTGCGTTATGGGAAGCAGCCATGAAATAACAGCTGAATTAGAGGTGTGCATGGGTCTTTAAGGTAAGGAATTTAATTTCCAAAAAAATATTTCGATCTAGTCCCCCATAAGGCAATGCTATTCATAACATACATATTTTCTTTCACATGTGTTATACTGTTTGAAAAGTATAAATGAATTTCTGTATTGAAAAAAAAATCGGGCTTCTTTCGGGCCGAGGAAAATAAATTTGGACTCTGTGTCGGGTTCGAGTAACAAGTTTGATATTGAGACTCGGGCTCGGGCCGGGCTGTGCCTGAAGATTTCGGGCTCGGACCGGGAAATGTTATAAAATTTCGACCCGTGCAGACCTCTAAACTGCAAACACATAGCGGATGGTGTCGTATTTGTTATATTTATTATAATAAAACGCAATTCTTAGTTTATTTCACATTTATGTAATACGATCAGGACCGGTTTCACTCAACGTGTCAGTAAATTAGTGATGCGTCGGAAATGCCTGTCGAAAACAAAATGAAAAAATACTAGTGATCTTTGTCATTAAATAAAATGTTTTTTATTATCTCGAATACACCTTTCTATGTATATTTTTTAGTATTTCAGTATCCCATATTAAAATTTTTAATTTTCATCGCCAGATCTCGATCCAGAGCATTTTCAATCCAGTAGAACATTTTATACTTTTTGGTATACTTTTAACTTTGGCCGTAAACGTCTTACGAGAGCGACCCGAGGGTCGAGTAGCAGCTAGGCAGAACTGTGAGGGTGTGACATCTGACAAAGTTACCTGTATGCCGTACTATAATGTCAATCGTGTAATCGGGTTAAAAGAAATCGGATAACTGAGTCTCCTAAGCCGGGCCAAGTTTCAATCGGGTGATTTATTTTCAAGCCTTGACTGATTTTTTTGTTCATCTTTTATGTCTAGGTTTTATATCCGTACACGACGAGCAGCTTCGCAATCACGTTTTTTAATATACAAAACATATCGAAATATACAACGTCATGTTATAACTTTCTTTGGGTACAGTTGTAATTGAATAAATTTAAATTGTTTAAATCTTGGCCGAGGGGGCATTGTAGGAAAATATTGGCAACATGTTTTATATCAACATAATATTATTTTAAATTAACATAGATACATATTTAGAAGCTGACTATTTCAATATTATAAGTTACATTATTTATGAACTCAATTACAAATAAAATTCTTTTGTTTGGTGTACTCTTAATATTATATTTGTCAAATGCATAGCGCATTAACTTTACTTAATTAACAAAAAAAAAGGTTGAATCAAAAACTTATCCTATTTATAAGCTGATAAAAATTGAATACAATTTTTAATATACAGTTCAGATTCTAAATTCACATTATTTTTTTAATGCAAAAATAATTTGTAAACTACAATAAATGCTCATTTAAATTATTCTTCATATTCAATATCGGTAAAATTCTCATATCTTCGTTATTCTGGAAGAAGACACTAACTGAAAAATATTAATTTTGAGTAATTAGACTATGAAGTTTTTCAAATGCTATGCCCTTTTCATTTAGTTTGTTTGTAGAAAGTGGTTTCTAAGTGCAAGTATAATTTATAAAAAAAAGAGTGCTCTTCCATACGATAGCGTTAGAAATAAGGAGCGTTTGGTAAAACTAACTTTATCTGTCATTTTCTCGATTTAGTGTTGTCTTGCAGAACAACGACGATATGTTCTTGTGTATTTGATTTCAACGATTGGAAACCAGTGCCAGTTAGTTCAGCAGCAAATCACTAAGCTCGACAGATCGTAAAATTAGCGCAGTTGAATTGTATTTCATCAGTTGAAAATGCTCCCTTGCTGAGTGAAACTGATCGTGATCATAATAAAAAGGTGTAAAATCATTACGATAAATGCGACTTAAGTATATCTATCTTATGGGAAGGTTATACATATATTTATAAATTCAAATTATATAGTGTCGCCCATTTTCAAAGTTCACCATTCCCACTTGTTTTGTTTTGGATTATTGACAAAAATCGTTTTTTTATTAAGTCGAATTGAAATAAATACATTATAAAATTGCGTTGAACATATCATAATCAAAAATATTTAAAGAAATGTCATGACCAAAATGACTTGTTTGGGAAGGAATGGTTCTGTTTTATGGACTTAATGCACTTTGGAAATGTTTTTTGTGGAGTTATTGTATGGTATATTAATTGTATTTTTAAGGAGGAGGAACTAAAATGAATTGAATTAATTTCTTGACGACTATCCACATTTTAAGTCACAATATATTGCTAAACACACGACAGGCAATCTCACATTTGACAGTTCGTGAGTAAAATAATCTTAAAATGGACAAGACGATATTTGATAATGGCTACCAGACGGACAAGACGAATTTTTATATTGGACACTGTTTTTGAACTTTTATGCTGACTGTAAAATACTACTTATGGCAATAAAATTGCATATTCAGTTAATTCGTGGTCAAAAATAGACAAGATGAACTTTGGAAATCGGCAACTCGGTTATAATATTATTTTTTTGTGTAAAAAGTTACGTTTTTAGCAGAATATTCATTGTTAATTAATACCTGCCTATATTTTAGGTGTCATTACAGGTTTTAATGTCAGTTTAAAAATATGTATACAATTTCAAAATGAAACATTCTTTACGTATTTAATTATACTCACAACGCATGTAATATATTCGGCGTTAAAATTATTTGACAAGTAGGCGCCGATGTTGTATCGATTTTCGCTAAAGTCTTTTGTTGGCGCAACCCAGGGGGATAATATAATATGTAAAAGCAAACGCAGAGCTTCTCAATGGTATTGGTTCTCAATATATTTATTTTGGTAGCAAAAACATTATGAAAGGCTTGTTATTCTTCATTCCGTCTTGACCGAGAGATCTAGGAACTTTTTTCACATTTATTGGTGACATATTGGCAAGTAATGGATTTTAGTATACACGAATCGGCAAACCATAGAAAACGAACCGAAAAGAAGTTTTGATTTGTCATGCCACACGAATTATATGTAGCGTCAAATTGGGACTAGGTTTAAATCATTTACAATTAATTAGCTAATTAAATAAAGAAAAAATCACACACAAATTTTCATATCAAATCAATGATTTTTGGTAAATTAAGTTTTTGTGACAATATAGATAAGTTGTGGGAAACTCTTTTATATAAGAAAGTCAATTTAATTTATCGGTTATATAATTAAGCCGCATTCTGAAATTTACAATAATTATTAGATGTAAGTTATTTAAATACATTATTTTGATGAAAAGTTAGATCCAGTAAAAATGACATGTGAGAACCTAGGTCACGTCAGGTTCTCCACCTTTGTTACATAATATTTTAATGCAGTACACTTAAGACTGTAGCAAAGCATAAGAATATGTTTAAGGATAAGCACTTTTTTAATGTAATGTTACAATTTTGAAGAACGATGTGCAAATTATTGAGTCTTTGTTATTATTACTGATACACATTTGAGACAGAATACGTATTTTTTGTCTTTCAAATAATCCCTTACATTTATAGAGATTTCGTTACATTAATAGAATTAATAAGTCAGATATATCCGAGGATCAAATAGTTGTTAATTTCTAAAAAAACATTGGAATGCCATAACAATAATCTAGTAAATTACTTTCCAAACGTTTTAAAAAAAGAGTGCATCGGAAAATGCTTACTTGAAATCTCTTGATGATTTTTAATAAAAGATTTGATTACATTTTTGGGCATGAAAAATATTTACAGATATTATTTAATCCATTGACATCATGAAATATAAATATTTCGCTCAATTACTATCAGAAACGTTTGGCAAAATAGCTTAATTAAATGGCTCTAATTTATCGTCGTTGTGTCCGTGAACGGCATTCAATAAAATTGTATCGCAATAAAAATAATTTACTGTCAGAGATGTTCGTTGTCATTGCAGACAGAGAAAAAAAACTATGCCAATATAAAAATAAAAGAAAGCAAAAAAGAATATACATAAATATTTACAACTACGCCATTGTTTTCCAGTAGCGGCACGTTTTAAATTATTAATAAGAATAAAGAGAACAATATATTAAGCAGTGTTTGTACTTTACGAGTGCTAAGAATTACAATAACCGAACTTTTCCTCGATTTATTTAATATTAAGATGTAAACTGGTTATTTATCGCGTCCGTAAATAAAATTATTACGCTTTGCATTTTACACCCGCGTTTATTTCGTGGCAATTTGTTTTCGTTAAATATACTTCTGTTTATGTTCATCAGATTCCTTGCTACGCTAAAAAATATTTTTTGGAAATTTTCTGGAAACGAAATACTTTGGTAAAGTTTTTACTACAGATTTATTTTAAAACTAGGTTCAGTGAACCGTCAAATATTATGATTCATTTTGTATTCGATAAATAGCATCTCATCTATAAAATATATTTGTTTAAATAAGTATCATTGCAACAGATTTGTTTTCTACATTAATATTTGCTTTTTATTATATAGATCGACAATCGTGCATAAAATTTCCATAGATGTATAACTATAATTCATTTTCAGCTTTCGTTTTCTCTATTTATGAATTTAGTCCAACAATATGACATTATTTTTCTACACCCATACTCCTGTTTGAATTGATTTTTTCAATCGATTTATGTTCGTAGGCATGGATGCTTGTGATATCTAAAACTCCCTCCCACCCATTCGATCATAAAAATGGGGTGCAACGAGAGCGATTAGCTATCTACTTGTCCTATCCAATCCCTATCCTTTTATCCCCACTCTATTCGAAAAAGAGAGGTTGAGCAACTTAATAAAAAGCAGTTGTAGTAGAAAATTTTTGTTGAGATACTTCCATTTGTATGCTCTACATTGGGAGCGGACGTGTTAAAAAATCGTCTAATCTACACCAATCTCTATAAATTATACAATCATTTTTTTCCATGTCCACTCCCAATGTGGAGCATCTCCTAATGGAACCATCTTAACAGAATTTTTCTATGAGAACCGCTTGTTACTCAGTTGCTCAACCTCTCATATTTCAAAGAGAGTAGGGATAGAAGGATAGGGTTAGGACAGAACTAGTGGTTAGCTAATCGCTCTCGCTACGCCCCGTGAGGATCGGATGGGTGGGAGGGAGTTTTAGACATCACAAACACTCAGACTACGAACAGAAATCTATAAATCGATTGAAAGGTCAATTTATGAAAACCGTCCGCACCGGGAATCGAACCCGAGACATCCGTAATCGTAGCCAACGATGCTACCAACTGCGCCAGGGACGCGCGACTCGAAGAAGACAAAAAAATTTATTCCATTTTTTTAAATTTTTGAATATGAATTTAATAACATCTGAAATTAAATATAGTATATTCATAATGACTGAATAAAACTGAATTTGTTATGTTATTTTTGTTGTGTACGTTATTTTTGCATGGTTTTATTTTTACGTTATGTACACATATCGTATATGTACGAGACATATGCAAACTTTGTTTATTATCTCCGTTTCATTATAATCTAGAATGTTCTTTTTGCTCAACTCCATCTATTTTCTGTTCAAAGTTACATAATTGTTTGGTTGCAAAAAAAACACCCGAAAAAAAATGGGTTATTATCTTTTTATCATGATCTATGTGTGCGGTAGAGGAACAGAGTTCTAATGTATTTTTGATTGTCTTTTTAATTAAATATGTATCTAATGTGTTTTGTAGACACAATAATAATAAGTGTGGTATTGTAAAGTCTGTAAAAAAGTATCTTGCGGATTTTTTAATATATTGTTTACAATTAAATAATTGGAAATAATCACAGCGAGGTGTTTTTCCGTGTTTCCAAGATTATTGTAAAACGAATTTGGTTGATACGTTTATTTTTTCAAATATTTTTTTTAATGAAATCACTGAAGTACCTATTTGTTACAAAAATATTATTGATTTTAAACAAATATAAAATACATTAACATCGACTAAATGAATTGTAAACAAATGAAAAATTTACAACAAATCTTTAGCATTCATTATTTATTTCAGTGCATTAAACATAATTTATAGAACTAAATGGATGTCCACTTTTCATATTTTCTTTCAAATAATTATAGAGATTTAATGAATTGGTTATAATCGAGAGCTGTCCACTGTTATTGTAATTCTGATTAAACGTTCGCAATTTCGTAATTTTTGATAATTCACAGTAACTGATTACAGCTTTCAATCCCGAAATCCAAGTCAATTAGTCAATCCCATAAACCTGGGATTATCTAAATATCAAATCCGGAATTTCAGGATTCACTGTAAATGTTAAAAAAAATCTAAATGAATAAACATTTTCATCGCTTATACTCTTTTAAAAACGGTTCCTGTTAATATAATTAATTAAGTTAATATAATTTAAGTACCCGGCATGTGTTGCAATGCCACTAAAAGAAAAAAAATGTTTGTGTTTTAATTCTGTTTATTGAAATGCTTTCGGATTAGAAGTCTGCACGTACCGAAAATTTATAAAATTACCCCGTCCGAGCTCGACATTTTCAGGCCCAGCCCGGGCCGAGCCTGAGCCTCAATATCAGACTTGTTACCAGAACCCGACCCGAAAACCAGATTTATTTTTTTCAGCCCGAAAAACGTTCGATTTTTTCAATATAGAAATTCATGTATACTTTTCAAACAATATATCTTAGTGTTACCATATTTTCACCGAAATTCATAACACATGTGAAATAAATTATTTTAGTTACGAATAGTATTGCCTTATGGCTGACTCATGACCTGAAAATAGTCCGAAATATTTTTTTGAAAATTAAATGCCTGCAGTATAAAGTATAAAGTCTGCACGGACCAAGCCCGGGCCGTATACAATAATTTTCGCAATAAAAGACAATAATTTTCCGTGTGCGTACACGAATAAATAAGAATGTTTTTCTGAGATGTCGCTGTATGCACGTATTTGATACTTTCTTTTTAGATTTTAGATTAAATTTTTTTTTCAGAAACCTTCACAACAACTACGACAACTTCCCAAAGTTTCATCGAAATCGGATGAATAGTAAAATAACGCAAAGAGGACAAAAAAACAAACATACATTTATCATGGAATATTAAGTATTGTGAAGATTTTTTATCCGTGTGTTTTAATTACGGCGTCCAATCCCAAAATCACGGTCAATTAGCCAATCCCATAATCCTGGTTTTGTCTAAAGATCAATACCGGAATTTTGGTATTCACTTTTTGTTAAAAATAAATCATATTTCAAATTAAATATTTTCTTATTAACTAAAACGTGTACCTCGGTTTGTTTACGTTCATACTTTTTTATAATACCTACATAATTAGCACATATTATAAATATATTGTGAAATCCCTCTTTTTGTTATTATTTTATTTTGTTTATTGTTTTTTGTATTATTTTATAAAGAAAAAATCAATTTAAGCTATAATTTATGATATCTTCTTAATAAATAAAAATACCATTCCCATTGCCCAAAAAATCTATTAAATGCTATATTCATTCCAATTGAATCAATAATGTCTAATTTTAAGTACACAATTTAAAACAAAAAATTACGCTTAATTGCCATTCCCGGGGTTGAAAAAAATTGAATCCAGGGGTCAGAAAAAGATACATTCGCAAGTTGACAAATTTTACATCGCCTATAAAGGATATAACATTTACGTAAGATAAAATAACAAATGAAAACCTACCCTTTTTTCAAATGAGGACATCATCTTCTCGGATTTCAAAGATAGAATCTTCGTTCGGACAAACTTCACTCTGATTTCGATTCCTTACACAGAACCGCACTCACATAACAAAACCAATCTGTTTTAATTCAATATCGATCGCGTCACTCGGTGGACATAACGATGTTATGTCATTTGCAATACATTATTCACTATTGAAATGACTAGAGAACTGTCAATTTACATAAACAGTTAACAATATCACTATTTTAAGAACACAATCCCATCGTCACGTGGACTCAAGAGAGAGATAAATAATATGCAACGTGTTATTTGAATATAAACGCTATACAGTAAACTCTCGGTTATCCAAGTTGGGAGGTATGTGATACAGTGGAACGTCGTTGGTTTCAGTTACAGATTTCACTGGTTCGAATCCCAATACGGACAATTTTTATAAATTGATTTCTGTCCAAAGGCGTGGATGGATGTTTGTGATGTTTAAAATTCTTTGACACCCATCCGATCTTAAAGACGGAATGTAACGAGAGCGATTAGCTAACCAATAATCCTCCCTTATCCCTATTCTTCGATCCCTACTTTGTTTGAAAAAGAGATGTAGAGCAACTGAGTAAGAATCAGTTCCCGTAGAAAACTTCTGTTGAGATACCTATATTGGGAGGCCATATTCTCCTCACTGGGAACGAACACGGTTAAAAAAATTATATTTCATCACAGAATACTTTTTATACGCTGAACAACAAGTCATAGGCCCTTTAAAATTTTAGTGTAGCGAAAAAATCGTTTTCAAGGTCGGATGTCTCTAAATTTAATGTTAGTAAAGTTCGTTCGCTTGCGTTATAAAGTTACATACACTATTATTTAGAACGAGATTATTTGGATTTCTACGATCCTAGCTCACATGAAATAACTGAAATAGTCACGCACTTAAAACTCTTTGGAGATATAGATAAAGAAAACTTCTTCAAGTTGTTAGGACGTGATTCAAACGATTTGGAGTTTGGAAATTAATCTCCCTACATATCGAACGACAACAATACCAACCTGACATTAGTAAAATATTTGAAATAGGATTCGGAAATGTTAATACGAAAACATCGAGGAGTGGTTAGGACATGACTCACATGTTTCAGAGTAGACCCCGATCTATATCGCATTCATCGTTTCCCCGAATTTATTGTTGGCTTTGAGACATTCCCGAATTCATGGGCCTTTAAAACTGTTAATCGGGGCTCCACTGTATATGACTAATGCAGATATTTTTTAAGTGCCAAGTCAGCCAGAAAAGGGATATGATAAGAATGACAGTGAAATAGAAATAATTAGCAATGCATTAATCACAAAATGAATACTGAAATCTTTTGATAGTTTATTGGAATAGAGTGAAAAAGTTGACAAAAACTATATAAAGACTTTGGCGATTTTTCATAATAAATAATACGCTAGCGGAAGTGGTAAACGTTGTTGGTATCAGCTACGGTGCTCACGGGTTTGAATTCCAGTATCTACAGTTTCATTAATTGATTTATGGGTTTGTGTGCAAAAGTATGGGTGTATGTGATGTCTAAAATTCCCTTCCACTCATCAAACATAAAAACGGGGCGTAGCGAAAGTGATTAGCTTACCCCTTAGTCCTATCTTTCCATCATTATTCTCTTGGAATAAAGAGAGATTGAAAAACTGTGTAACAAGCAGTTTTCGAAGAAAACTTCTCTTGAGATAAGCTTCATTAGAAGTCCATAGGCTCCAAATTGGGAGCCGACATTGTTATTATCAATTATTAAATAACTAATAATAAAATTGGAAAGACTTCATTTTTAAATAAATTAACAGATTAAAGTAGAAAAGATCGCCATAAAATACTTCAAAAGAAAATTGGTGTTAAATTGTTTATTGCTTTTGTCTGGCCGGCGATAGGTAAAAAATTGTGGTAAATAGCCATTAAAATTCTCGAAAAAAAAACGCCCTGAATTTGTAGGTGAAATGCCAACGTTCTATTTTTAAATGCGTTATCTAAAACACGCAAATTGACCGAGCCTCTAATGAAATGAAACTTCATAGTCTACGAGTGCTTTCACTTCTTGACCGCCGCTCCGGTCGATGGTTTCTTTTCTAGAGAGTTCTACACCAGATTTATCTATATTTTGATATTATTACGGGTTCAGAAAATACCGCTTCTAGATTCATAACAAGAGTAATAGAAGTTGGTCATTAAAACAAATTTACTGCACCATCTAAATTACGTTCAGAAAACAGATGTTTTCTATCTTGTTTGTGTTTTCAAACCGACAGTTAGACAGAATCTTAATGCTATCGATCTATCAAAGCAGCCATGTTTTTCTACTTGTGATTCTAGCTGTAAAATAGATGACATAATATTATGGACCAATTGCAACTAAGATAATAATAATAATATCATTATTAGTTTCAGTATTGGAGCGATGAAAAGAAAAGTTCATTATCTACTGTTTTCTTCTTATTTATTATAATTTAAGGAAATAGGCCATTTTTAAAAATGCTTTCTGGTTGGATGGAGTAGTTGAACTATAAGCAGGATATACTTACTTAACTTATAGTAAATGCAATTTCAAAGCGTTTTACTTGAAAATGATCCGAAACAAATAAATCCATTTAATTAACTGCGAAAAAGACTTCGATCTTTGTCAGTTTACTAATGTTTTGGTGACATTTTATCAATATTTTAATAGTGTCAAATTATTTATAAGAGCAACACTAAATTCTTTCTCAACTTCTATTCAAATTTGATTGTAATAAACTTTGTAGCATTAATTTGGAATGACTGCTCATTTTATCACAAAATACCTGCAAAAGTAGTTTCATCCAAAATATAAGTTATAAAATATTTATAACTTACATTGTCCACTTGTGCTCTTGAAAATCTCAAGTTTATTAAGAGAAAAATTTCAATGATCAACTTTAGAAAACAAATATATCATAAAATGCCTGAATACCGAAAACCCGGGTTGTTAGTGACGAAATACACGGATTTGTACAAAATCTCAACAATTCAAATTGAAATTTGATATCATAAATAATAAAATAAATAAAACTTTAATTTTGTTATATCTATTTTAAGACCAGAATGATGGCGCGATGTCGAAATAACCATCAACAGTATTAGATTATTCTTTTTCAATTCAATCGATAAGTTATTCTTATATGTAAAAATACTACAGTGTTTTATTTTAAATAATAAGCATTCAACGAAAGAAAAAAAATACTCGTTTCATGAGTAGTAATTATTATAAAAATAAATAAAAAGCCTAGGCTGGTAATTATATGACATCTATGCTCGAAGTTAAAAACGTACAATGCATAGTGCATCCTTCATTATGACTCATACAATCATTATTACTTGCACTTAGTCATTTTAATGAATAACTGCATAGCATGGCCATGTATACGGTATAGCAACACAAAAATTTATGCCCCCTTTTGCATACATATTATTTCTATTTCGAGTGAATAATAATTAATTGTAGTATGGGCGGCGTACATGAATAATAATCACAGGAACCGGGAAAATATCAAAGGGGAAAAAACTTGACCGGTAAACTTGAAGCGGTAAAAAAAGCAGTCTACGAGACTGCTACGCGACTAGTCCAGTTGGAATTTTCTAAAAACAACATCCATGGTCGATCGAACACTACTTGCACGCGACGAATGAAATAAATAGTGTAGTTACTATCCAAAAGAAAACAGAAAGAATTTGTATTTTTTAATGATATCTCTCCGACTTTCATTTTACAGATATATGCATCAGATTCAAAATTCGAATAATTGACGCTGTGTTTCCAAATATACAACTAATGCAATACATATGTACATACTATAATATAGTAATAAGCCTATCCTATAATTTTCGTGTTAGGTAAATATAAATGTGAAAAATTAAAGATAAACTGAAAAATAATTTTCATAAAGATATACCACAAATTGTTTTATTATTTTTTCTATAATATTTTATATTTGAGCTCATCAAATCGTGCTATTTTGTAATAAAAATGTATACCTACCTACATGTCCCTACGGTACCGACCATTATACATTAAGTTTATAAATCACTACCAAAGAAAAATGCTGACGTCATCCTGTTATTAACAGTGATGAAATTATATCACTTAAATTAGGTAATATTCCAAAAGCTAAGAATATTTAATACGGAGATTTTTCCGCCAATAGTAATAACGTTGGAAATTTTTCAGAGCCCTTAGTGACAAGGGAAGAACGCACCCTAAACTGGGATCGTGGCTTAGTGATAGACTTCAAAACACTCCTATGTATAACCGTCGATATATTGAGCGCACTACATGGATTTATTTCAATTTAATTGAAAAATGTCTACAACAATAAATTATAATGATGGTGAAATAATAGTGACGAAAATCTTACACTGTCGTATCATTTTGTAATATTAAAAATAATCTATTAATAAAAATTATTTCAATTTCACATAAATAATATGATTACTTATTATACGTAATAATATATCACATTATTTCAAATGTGCTGCCTCATATTTACCACGTGGAAAAATGCAGACACCAAAAACACTGAATCTATTTAATTGGTAAGGCATTTATTTGTTTGAAAGTACGTGCAATAGAAAACCTTTTCATATCATCATTCAACAATATATTATTATTATCACCACATTGCACGTTTTCACAAGATTTTTATTCATTAAAACTATGTTAATAAACTACACACGATTGCACATAATAATCACAGCAGCCATTAGCAATGAAAGAATTAAAAACACTCATTATGTTCGAATTTTGAACACCAAAGCTGGCTAATGAAAATGTATCGCGGCCCGCCCGTTTTGTTATGGAAACGTCACTGGGAAACCTAACCTTAAAAATGGATTGAACGGGGTGAGAGCAGGGCCATATTGACGTCGCACGTCTGGCTAGCTTTTACCAGCGCACTTTTAAGGTGTTCACATATTTGAGTGTTATACAGACCATAAAGCATAATATATATCTTTACAAGATAGCCATTACATACAATTTATATTTGTTTATGACATAAAATATTTCCAAACCTTAATTATTAGAAAAAATTAATGGAATTGTTGCTGTTAAAGTATTATAACAACTACAATGCTTAGAAATAAGATAACTAAATGTTTTTAAAGACATCGTTATATTGATAAGGTTATTACAGCCCATAAAATGAACATTTTAATTTCATTTTATAACGTCGATAATTATATTAATGTAATATTAAATTTAATACAATAGTAATTCAATCAATGAATATTGCTTTATATTTTGTATTGCAAAATATTTGCTATGAAATCAGTTTTTATTTAATTAGGAATACCAAATAGAATGCGTCTTTCACATAATAATTTATTATTGCTACAGTCTTGCAGTTTCAAAATAAGTTCTGAATAGAAAAGTCTATAGAATGAAATCTAAGAATATTTATGGAATCTTTTCTCGTCTTATTTATCGCATTGTGTTAAAAAATAAATAGGCATTCTGATGCGAACGAAACACTATGTGCGGTCCTGCGCGCAATGTGCGTAACGAATTTTCTTTTCAACGTAACGGCGTTTCTGCGCAACCTTATTACAAGCGCCAACTCTTATTGGTCGAAAATTGTATCGCAAGAGATATCTGAATTTCGTAATAATACTTACAGGCGTCTCTTTCTAGCCACTCCCAATAAAAAGAGACAACGTCACTGACCTGACGTAAGTCTAGTACTGGAAAAATCCAGTGAAGCCTCCAAGGAAAAAACATAATTTTCTTAAGTGAAATCAGGGATGACAACATCAAAATTATTTGTACGGTAAACAAAAAATCAGGCATAAGTTGATTTCTGTAGAGGTATTTGCTATTGCCAATATAAAGTATCTATGGTCATTGACCCAATATCAACACAGCAGGTATGTCACTTTGTTGCATACAACGCTGCCAGATAATATAAGCATATTAACCGCCATCTTTTATAGAAGTCTCGATTACTGTATTCAGGAAGAATTAGAAAATACCCCAAGGTCGATTGCTATTTTCAATAAGAGCACGTCCATTTGATGATTATTATATTATGTAATCATTTAAATAATCATATACTATTTTAAATCACACGCTTTGTATAGAAGATTCAATTTTCTTAATTTTTTTTTTTCATTGCTCCACTTTATTTTATTATTATTTGCCATTGTGACCTAATATAATATGTGTCATTGTGATTTTTTAACATGTTCGATCATACCAACTACAAAAACGCAGCGTAGTGTGATTTTATAACAACCAGCACTATTATATATAAAGTAAACTCTTCGCGCTTAAAATCATATTTTTTTCACTTGTTTCACATGTAAACTGAACATCCACAATCAGTATTCTTATATATATGAAGACTGTCTGCTCTTAGCTAAAATACATGCCGAAAAGGCATATGACTCGTTACAGATGGTAAATTAAAGTAGGTAGGAAAAAAAGAATTACACTATTTATTTGTCTGAATATGTCTATCCGTAACGTATTTTTGTTCCTAGTATAAAACCGTGAAGTAAGAATATCTTTTTCATTAAAATATTGTTAAGTTTGTCGGTTTTATATTTCCGAGAGTAAATTGCGAAACAGCGAAAACACGTACCTATTATAAATAGAATGGCAGTATCAGAAGCATAATAATGGTTCCAATTATTTTAGTACACAACCGTGCAATATGAAAATCGGTTTTATGGAAATATTGTAGTAATTGTAGTTAGTTTACTTATACGGTCTTACATCTCTGAATGTAGAATTGTACTACTAAAAAAATGAAGATGTCAGCACCAAAGGTTTTCAAATTTGGAATGTATTATCTATATTATCAAATCAAATTCAAATAAAAAGTCTGGATGTGTGTAATCAAAATAATTTCTGTAGCAGAACTAAGCCATATTTTTGACAGATGGCACTGTCACGAGGTAATTTTTAATTATGTTATAATAATATAATTACTATTGTTGATAGCTATATCGGCTTCGCGTGATTATTTCTGAAGATGGTGAAATGATTATAATAACTTTATCAGTTGTAATAATGTTACTTTTAGTTACACGAACGAGATTGGTAGAGTTTTACTCGTGTACTAAAAGAATGCATGTTTCACATACTACTTGCATGAATGCATCACCGTTTGAAAGCTTAATTTAGAAAATCCATTAAAGCAGGTCAACGAATAATAATCTTTTTAGGTTAATTGAATGATTGATCTATGAAATTAGCATGAGAATATGTATCCCAATATAAACGGATCCAATTTAATTTGTTGTTTATGAAATGACGCCATCCGGAAATTTACAATCCCTATCAATATACTATCATTCGTTGGTTTAGATAGGTATTAATATACAGAGCTAACGACTGGTTTAATAACCTCGTTAAGCCATAGAATACTATCTCGTTACGCATAATTTTATTAACTCCCGAACTAAAGATCTTATACATTATTCTTTTCAAATTTAATTTACATAATGTCATATAAAAAGAACTTTTTATATTGTTCTTAAAAAATACGTAATTCTGAAATCCAGTAAACATTTACGAGTATATAGACGTTGAATTATTGAACATATCCTTAAAAAATACAATTAAAATATTTTTCGTTCAAATATCTTTAAAATAATAACTGCCGAACAATGTGAAGCCATCGATGCTATGAGAGTACGATTTTAACAGTTTTTCATTTCACTTAAAAGTTCGTTTTTTTATTTTAGATATGTGCGTTTTATAAAAATTATAAAAATTATAAAACGCACATATCTTTTATATCGTTTTGCTAAACGAAAGAATGGTAAATTTTTAATAAAAAGTTAAAACACCATTTTTTTGACATAGTATAAATATAAGGTTTTTTGCAGAATAAGGATATTTTGTTACTAGACGGATAGTTAGTAATATATAATATGACAATGTTAAAAGCAAAAACGCCACCTTCCATCAGTCATATCGTAAGAAATCAAATAAAACCGATATTGCGGTAATGTCATTGCATATGTTTTGTACGTAAACCCATGTTATAAATTAATTTTTCGCAGTTTTATAGGAATATTGGAATTGATCTGTTAATTTGTGTACATACACAATAATGTGGAGAATATTTGAGCATTCATTTGTCATTTTCGACTTTTTTTGGACAGTGGCGTTTTTGCTTCTATCTTACTCATATTATAAACATAATATATTCAGATATACTATAATAGGTATGGCATAACCGTGTAATTATATATGAAACAGACTTAATCAAATCTTTTCAATTATTTTTTTATTAGTGATACCAGATTAAATAAAATAGTTTGGGTAGTGAAGTTATATTATTGTAGGTTAATTGTTTAAGTGACTACAAAGCCGTATGAAAGCATAGTGATGACGATGCCATGATTCCGAAATAGCTATTGAAATAAATTTTCCTACAATTAATCAATATAGAAATGTTCGTCTTATTCACCTCAGTACAAATTTCACAATTTTATCGCTGCATGAATACCTCGTAAAAGTAATTATTATTATGCACTTTTATAAGCAATGCAATTATATAAAGAAATCGTTCGCCACTGTGTTGCAGCGGCATTACGTTGACTTGGCAATAAAACATATCCGGGTTTGATAAACGATTAGATAGCATTTCTAATTTTAGTTTAATGAATTTTACATTTGTATTCGACATCTGAAGTAGTGTCTGAGATGATATTCTTGATTTTATATGACCTGCGGTCCTATTCTCAGATTTTTTGTATCTGGACACTAACAGCTTTCAGTCAGTGTTATGTTAACATATTTTATTCTATCTTCCTAGAAGTAAGTTAAGTTGGCTTATAAGTATTAAATAGTGGCTGAAAATGTGAAACTATCGTAGAGTTTTACGAAAATACATAATTTTCATGTGATATTGTAAAGTTCAATATCAAAAATCACAACCCGTAATATTTTTTGTCCATTTTTTATTGTCATCTAAATTTCACTGCAGAAAAGCGCTGTATTAAAAAACAGGGTCTATCAAAGAGATATATATAGATAAAAAGGCGTTAAATAATAAAGTCCCATTTATTTAGTAACACATGTTAGTTACCTCCATAAAATGTACTGAGCGCAAAACGGATACGTAAACGAAAAATATACGGGTAATGACAGAATTTTCAATTTTATGTTATTTGAGGTTTACAAAACAAAAATATTTATTTTTGCCATTGTAACATTTAGTTGGAAATTCACAATGAACTATGTGGACATGAATCTATAATTTCACGACAAAAAGTACAAATTGTCGTTGTTCTGGTAGAAGACAGTAACTGAAAAATACTAGTTTTGAGTAATTGGACTTTGAAGATTGTCAAATGTTTGAAATGCTATACCTTTTTCATTTTCTTTGCTTGTACAAAACTGTGTTTCAGTAAAAGTGTAATTTATAAAAATAATTTTGTCATTCCAAACGATAGAGTTGGAAATAAGGAACATTTTGGTATAACTAACTCAATATGTACTTTTTTCGATTTAGTGTTTTCTTCCAGAACAACGACGAAATTTTCATAATAAAAACGCAAGAAATAAAATTAATGGATCCATGGTGCAGTGGTCGACCGGTCGCTGGATTCAGTTACGTATCTCATGTGACTTTTAAGGTGTTAACTGTCAATTCTTGGTGGAAAGACATTATATTTTAAAAAATAAAACACATTATCGAGAAACATATTAAACGAGCATTATCAACTGATGATAATGCTCATCTGTTGATAATGCTAGTGATGAGCGAAACCGGTCCTGATCATTGTAAATACGTGGAAGTAGTACAAATGAATTGTGTTTTATTTAAAAGAAAAAAAAAAGTATCTCATGTGCTTGAATCCCTAGTGCGGAAAGTTTCATAAATCGATTTTACAAAAGTTTTCTATTTGAAGGCATGGACTATTTGTGATATCTAAAATTCCCTCCCACCCATCCGATCCTAAAAACGTGACTCAATGAGAGCGATTAACTAACGACTTGTTCTGTATTCCTCTGCCCCTATTCTTCTATCCCTACTCTATTCGAAAATAAGAGGTTGAACAACCGAGTAGCGAACAGCTCTCACAGAAAAAAACTTATGTTGAGATACATTCATTAAATGGCCGTATGCTCCGCATTTGGGAGATTGCGTGGTTAAAAAAACCATCATATTAAAAGTGGTTTTTAGAAATTAAATCATAATTTTTTTACTTTTTAAGCAATTGTTAAGAAATGTATCAGTAGAACCATAAGATTTATCAAATTATATACGACGTTTTTCCTTTACAATTAACAAACTCACATTTCTGCAAAAAAAAATTGGCTTATTGGTAATGAAATACTTTTTTATATGACATGTTTTTTCCATATACAATGTGGAGCACGTGCTTCACTGGTTTTAATTCTGTCACCCCAATTCTATTTTCAGATGTAGCATTATTTTTTATTGATCAATTCATACATTTGGCAAAATATGTGTAAATATCGGTTATAAATAATTAAATTTAATCTCAAAAAATATTCAATACAAACAACGAGACACAAAAAATATTAACACATTTTCATGAAACAGTTGAGTAAATATTAACTATCGACCCTGAACACATTTTCACTAAATATTTTCTCATTATAAAGCAGTATTAATGTTATTTAAATTTAATCAGTTATTTCACTCTTTACACATATTTAAAACAACCGTCGCGGTTTCGGCCTTTATTTAATTGAATTCGCAATGCAAAAATGCGAATTTTTCATCGCGATCTTCATTAAAACATGAACTGAAATAATACCGTAGATATAATAATATTATGGCCGGTCGTGTTCGGCAGCGGCGTAGTCGTTTGTTGCAATTTAAAAACTAACTAGTAATAATTTCGACTTTGCACTGGAACGGCAGCCCCACCGTTTCACTTCGCGATGATTACAATTCGCTAGTGTAAATGCAGTGCCGGAGATAGTCACTTGAAATAATATAACACCCAAACTTAACTGCGAGAATGTATGATAATATCGTCATCATGAACTCAAATACTTTTATTTTAGAGGCAAAACACATAAATAAACAAAAAATTATTCAATAATCCACAATTTTATAACAGCGTAAAATCAATAATGTAAAATGTATTAAGAAAAAATTAAGATTTTTTCTACAGCGTGGTTTAAGTTTCTCGAATAAAGCAATTTGTTTTATACTGCTTCCACATTTTATTCTTAACCCATTTTTGCCCATTGTTCCGACATTGTAACATTTAGTTTTTATTGTTTTATCTGATGCAGTGTTCTTATTTTTTTACTAGCATTTTTTACAAGTAAAATTACATGTTATCTGACAAAATTCGAGCAATAATGAGTTAAATAAGACAGTAAGTTTACCCGTACAAGCTTCATCAATAACTGTCAAGGTTTTAACTGTCACTTTTTGGTAGAAGGGCATTACATTTAATTACTTATACTACTTCATAATGAAAATGTGGTGGTAGTAGTATAAAACAAATTGTCTTATTTAAAAAAAAACATAATGCCTTTCAATCCTAGAAGTGACAGTAGACGCATTAAAAGAAGTTAAAAAATATGTAAAAAAATGTTCTTTGACATCATTTTTGACATTGTATATTGATATAATTTAACAGAAAATAAGGGAGTCCCTGAATTTTTAATTGTAGACATTCCATCAGTTATTTGGTTTCTTAATATACTTATTATATAATCCATACGTAAAAATGGTTGATAAAATATATTTGTGTAAACTTCACAAAATATTGGGAAAAGTGTAATTTGCCCGTGATTTAAGAGCAGCGAGTGGCTTGCGAGCCGCGGATTGCCGACCCCCGATATAGGAAAGTAGTCATCAAATAACAGCCTGCCAGCCACATTCGGCTCTTTGCTACTTAGGTAATATTGCAAGTGAAATAACAACTCTCTTTTTATATCAAGATTGAAAATGATGGTCATTTATGAAAAAGTTAATAAATGCATGTAATATTTTTTAAGCATTAAAAATACAAACTTTAATTAAACACAATGCCACTAATACAATATACGTAACGAACTTCCCTTGTCTATGGTGAAAATATCTCCTCGTCATCACGTCTTTTTACCAAAAGGATTTATTATTGCTTGAAACGTCTTTTTCATTAAATGAATGACAATTATCGCTTGTAAATGCTTACGTTCTTTTCAAAACTGCTCCTATTAATATATAATAGATTATGGAGTACTGTTAAGATTTTTTATCTATACGTTTTAATTAGGGCTTCCAATCCCGAAATCCCGGGATCCCGGTGAAAGTCCCACAATCCCGGTATTGTCTAAATATCAATCCCGGGATTTAGGGATTCACTGTAAATATTAAAAAGTCATTCGAATTAAATACATTCTGATTAACTACAATGTGAACCTCGGTTTGTTTATCTTAATACTTTTTGATAATACCTACATAATATAATTATGTATTGCGGTCTCCCTCCTTCTCATAATTCTTAACTGCAGCAGACGGGAAAAGATAATTTTGCAACAATATATTTTATTTTATTTGGATTATTGAGATTTTTTACACTTCCATGTATTTTGTCGCTAACGACCCGAGTTTCGCCTTTCGGCATCTTCAGGCATTCTAGCGCCTGAAGATGCCGAAAGGCGAAACCCGGGTCGTTAGTGACAAAATACATGGAAGTGTACAAAATCTCAATAATCCAAATTTGATATTGAAGTTCCATCAAGCACCCTCAGTCGATGTCTTAAATTATATATTTTATTGTTTTTTAAAAAAAAAAACCATTTCCAATAAAATCTCCTCAAAAAAGTCTGATTCTCAAGAAATAAAAAAAACCATTCCCATGCCCAAAAAATATATATTCATTCCAATTGAGCAATTGCACACAAATGTAATTTTAAATATAACGCTTAATGACTAGTCCCGGGTTTGAAAAATTGTGAATCCCGAGATCATAGAAAGTTTCCGGGATTAGATGCCCTAGTTTTAATGCAATCCCACTACTGATTCACAGTGAATAATAGTGAATATATTACGTAGGTTTATTTCAATGTTATCCCCTCAATCCTATTTCATACAATGGTATAGAAACAAAACAATGCTATTGGTGACTATTTGAATGAAAAATAACAGTGTTTATTGTAGATTTTGTGAATAAACGGCGCTACTGCCGTTTGTTAAGTTTTAACGCGCCTAAATTTATTCGACGCAATCAACGTCCGTGACAATGAGCGGTCGCTCAAGCAAAAAGCACTTTTCGTTTTTTTACGACTCTGCATTCATTTTTTCAGCGAAACTTTGTACTTTATTCACTGGCAATCATGTCTCTAAACGCCGCACCTTGGCGGTAAACATGCCGCCAGCGACGGATCAATATATTCAATAAAAAAAATTACTCTTGGTGTGATCCGAGGGACCGTATTCTCACGAGAGCCACAATCAGATAATTTATAGAGAAAATATCTGTCGGCCAGAGTTCGAAGTGGGATTTTTCACGGATCGCAACTCTGCACCACTAAAGTCGAATGTGCCAGATCGCTTTATTATAATTTTCAAACGGTGCCTTTTAAGCTGTCAAATCAGTTATCGATCTCGTCTGTAAAATTGATGTTTATAAGCTCAAATGCTCACAAAATAGTTGAGCTGAAAACACAAAAAATTCGGCTTGCTAGTGTCATTTAAGGCGGTTGTTAGAACAGACTTCGCCATCTTGACTTATAGACTGGTTATATATTATATAAGTTTTTTCCTTACAAATATTAGAGGCAAAAAAGTTTCTCTTAACGCCATCTTTCGCCTGAATCGAGACGGGAAAATAAGTCGACTAGCTAGAAGGACATTGAAATTGCACCCTTGTTTTCTTTATTTTTGCTTGTTTTATAACTCTGTAACAGTATTAAAAATCATACGATAATAAAAAATACATGCAATATGTGAAACATTTTTAATCATTCTTACTAAAAGTGAATTAACGCTAATAACTATCATTACAATTATTTGCAATATAACGTTGATTTCTAGACAAAACTAATCCTGCTAATTAAAAAAAGTTATGGAATATGTCACTTCTAAAAATACATGTGTTAATTTAATTAAATCTGTGAAAAAACTGTAATTTTGTTAATACATATTTAAATTGCTTTATTAAGTATTTCAAAAAATGTAAAAACAGTACATTCTTAAAATGACGTGTTGTAAATATGGATTACATGCTTAAATGTGAAGAATCATGGAATATAAAATTAATAATGATAACATGGTTGTTACACTGGCTGTGTTAGTAAATGTAACGCGTTTCGCTTTTTTAAGAAGCATCTTCAGACATGAGATATTTCTAAACAATCAATAACAATTTTAAGCAACGATTAAGAATATTACAAAACCAGTATGATATTTTTCCACAGGAAAGATTGCTTGAATTTAGTATTTTTATGTTTATTTCGTTAGCATCCCGTACATTCCGGGCCCTGAAACCATCACTTGCTTCTACATTATTATCCATTTCCATTAATTTGTCACCATCAATTCCGAAACGACTTATTCGACATGTCTTTCTTTAAGCCTCTCGTAAACGAGCAAAATTTTGCGGCAATATGCTGCCGAATATGTGTGGTCGTGTATAACACACCAAGACACGATACTCTTGCCGCAAAATGGCTGACTGGCGCAACACTACTACGATAATTGAGTCGCGGAGTTGCTAATCACGCTCCGGAAGGTTTTTAGAGATTTGAGTAAATCACTAAAAACTGTTATGGGCAGTATGATAGTTTTAAGTATAATTTCAGTTATTTTGTCTCTTCTGGTGTATAAGGAAAAGTAAAATATTCTTTTACACTGTCGTTTTTACAGAGCGCCCCGACCGTGTAAAACGAGGATCGAGGTCGTGTAAAAAACGACATTAAGTTTGGAAAATTTTTGAATTTCGAACAGGGGACTAAACAGAAAGAAATTTTAGACTTGCAACTTGAAAACTTGATAGATCTATCGGTAGAGATACACACACTTACATCAAAAACTTATTACTTATTTAATCACCAGGAGCGTGTTTAGCGACTCAGATTCAATTGCTTTACGATGAATGTATGCCGTATGACCATAACTTCTGTATGAGTCACTGCTTTTCGTTTACTGCAATACACTTAATTTATTGCAGTAACTAGTTAGTAAAAAATGCAATGTTCCGTTATATTGTCATCCTAATGAAACTGTTTAAAATTATTTTATTAAACATAAAATTAGTTTCCTTGAGTTTCATAATGTCAATATTATTTCATTTCATTTTAATAATACAGTTACCTCTTAAAATCGTGTGTAAGTACCACAATTCATCATAAAATGTAAGTAATTTTGAATTTATCAGACGCGAATTGCGGGAAATAAAAATGTAAAAGCCAGTATTAAATGTACTTTCAATGAAACGGGACTGCAGAAATTGCAGAAAAATAGCGGAAAACTTTAATTCAGGGCACGTTAAATCAATGTTTCGTACGCTGCGAAAAAAGTGACAGCTGTCAAATAAGCAATGAAAGACGGCCATTGTTGTTTTAGCTCACTTTACGCATACGCACAAAATCGTCACTCATACTTACCCAGCGATTACGTTGGGTCATACTCGAACACACAGTCGTTGCCATATGGCCGTAATAGTATTGACGGACATGTTGCCGGATCAAAGATTCAACAATCTCACCACCCATGTGCTACTGTTGAGGCTCGTTTATAGGCGGCTTTAGGAATAGGAACCATAAGAGGATAAAATACGCACATTAGTCTGTGTCTGAACTGTCTTGAATGGATCGGAATGAATCTTTTTCATGTAATTATGTATCTAGTGTTGCTTGCTATAGAAATAATTAAAGTTTTCCCAAATACACAGCAAGGAAAACACAGGGAGCCCTTTTATTAAGTGCATTAATTTAATAAATATGCCCTCTACTAATTACTTCTGTAAGGTTACGGAATTATAGAAACCTTTTTTAAAAACAAGTGGTAAACGCTTTTGGGCTTTCGTCCCACTATTTTAACTGATCAAGGGCTTGAATCCCCGTACATAGATTGATTTTTCAATCGGTTGTGAAATTCCAAGTTCAAAAGCAGAGATGTGATTTTTTTTACGTACTAACAGCGACATCTCGAAAAAACTTTCCTATTTATTTTTTTACGCACCAGACAGAAACAAAAAATAATGTGTATCCAAAAGCACTTCAATAAATAGAATTAAAGCACAAAACCTTTCTTTCTTTGAGTGGCATTGCAACGCATGCCGGGTGCTCACTAGTTATTTATACATTTTATTCTCCTTTCTCAACAGTATTTTTAACTGTGTATTTATTTTCTTTTACATGAAATCGTTTTACAGAGTATTGTATTTTGATCTCCATAGTAGATATGCGTAGAATTTGGGAAACCGGGATTTTCGTCAACCCTCATTTTTCGTGTATATTTAATTTCGCCTGCATCTAAATTTGGTAGATTCCCATAGAAAACACTACATTTTTGTATTACCATAAGATGTTATTTTCTTGAAAAATTTTATTAGAAAATCAACAACCGAAGACAATATTGATGTATTTGATTGAGTAATGCATTCTGCAATAATTCTATCACGATAAAATAATGTATTTTTTAGAAAAATGTATTCCTTTTTCAAAAAAGATTTCTCGTCTGTAAAATAGTTTTTGACGTACCTATACGCTCTAATATTTTCAAAATACGAAAAACATCTTGATTCTATAAATTTAAATGAAATTCTTAAATTTTCGAATCAAAAAAAGTCGTGAAATCACATCCTCTTAATGTGCATCCTATTGATATAAGTCTTATTATTTAATATAATATAATATAATATGCTGTATTATACTAAAATATTGAAAGAACTGAAGACCCTAACTATTCTATCTATATGGTGCCATATTAGACATTAATTTATGTCGTTACCTTTTAACGTGTTATCGTTGTTTCCTATTCACACCATAGCAAGAAACAATATTAACTTCGATATATTAATGCTTTATTTTATAATCATAATTATTTCAAACCATGTAGTCTATAAACCTTTATTGAAAATATTGATTGAATATTTTGTATTCAGCGTCTGTGTTCCGAGTATTTAATATATCTACAAATCAATGTACTGTATCAAGTATTTCGACGCCTCTACGATTCAAAACGAAATAAAGTTCTATATTTAGACACACGTTATTCATAATATTATCCTCAATGTTAAATAACCAAAAAGAAATTCGATGACGAAAGAAACAAAATGGTTTTTGCCTTCTTGTTCAAACTTGTACTGGATAATTTGCCCCACGGTAGCTATCAGTTCCGTATTTGAAATTGTGCACAATTCTGAAATCGATAATTTGGTCAATCTTTTTTTTTATTAAACGGCGATCAATAAAAGAAAAAAATGCCGGATATGTTTTTTCAAACAACTCGGTGGCTAATATAACTGTTCAGCTATTTACCATACATCTTAAATTATTTAAACAATGGCGAGGTTCGAATATTTTAGAGATTTTATTCATCTCAAGACTGTGAATCTCGTTAAAAATGCCTTATGCCACTTGAATTCATCTCTAAGAATCTTATTCGTAATTAATTCATATATTTTAAAGTGTTCCTAAGCGCATTGGATGTTTTCAGTCTTCTCTTGACGGCACGAACTTAAGACGCCATTTTTCTATATTTTTTTCTTTACAACTCGTAGCTAGATCACTAGAATTGTTAAAATCAACGGTTTCTAATAGTTTTACAATAAATTTCAATATTTATTATATCAGCACTATACAAGACAAAGAAGAACGTCTTTTTTTAATTAGAAATACATCATGAAATGCCTCAAGAAATCTTAAAATAGAAATGAGCTTGGTATTTTAATTAATGCTTAAATAGTTAGAGAGTGGCAAAAATCAATCTATCCTATAATTGAAAAGCCAATAGTATTTTTAGCTAGCGAGACGAAAATAATGACTATTTTAATTGGTACCAAAGAAAGTGACAATCGGAATTGAATTACGTAAATGGTTGGTAATCAGAAAACTACATTGAGTGGTGTTATGTAAATATAACTCAAATGAAAAAAAACGTATTTCATGGACAATTACTTAATATTTACTATCTTTTAACGATATAAAAGTATTTTATTGGGTCTCTCCTGTCAAGTGCTTCAAATCAAATCAGGGTTATTTTAGTGTCAATTACATTATTATTAAATGGAATCATTTCTACGTCGTACGAATTGAATTTATATTATATAAGAAACGTACATTTAAAGGGGTTTATAAACAGATCGCCATATTCCACCATCATATATTATGTATAATTATTATTGAACGAGAGTAAATAAACGACAGAAGTCATATTCTGAGAAATAACACAGAGATTGTGATATCCAGTGTTCATTTGTTTTACACTATTTAACGATTTTTCGATTTCAGATGTAATAAGCCAAATAAACCGATACATGTTTATAAAAAAGATACTTTTTGATACAACCGTTTCTATTTCATTGCTCAGAATACGCCGTTAGCTGTTTACTTTCGACGATAGTATAGTGTTACCGAATTTTGCTTCCACGCTAGCGATACTGGGTTAGAATTTTTAAGTAATCACATATTTAGGTATGTTGATTTTGAGAATAATGTATAAATCTGGTTTATATTGTATGTGTGTTTAAAATTTACCGAATCTCCATCCTGCAGAAGCTTATTTTTTCGTAGAGCGACAGTATTCTTCGACACAACATCTTTATACAAAAAACATTGTTTATACGATTAACTTATAAATATAATAGAAATAGCTACATTTTAAATACATACTTTATAATAATTATTGATATATTTTTTCATATCAATGACTGCTCCCAATGTGGAGCATATTTTATGTCGTCCTAATGGAGGTATCTTAACTGAAGTTTTTCTAAGAGAACCGCTTGTTACTCAGTTGCTCAATCTCTCTTTTTTCGAGTAGGGATAGAATCGCTCCCGCAACGCCTCGTTGTTAGGATCAGACGGATGGGAGGGAGTTTCAGACATCACATACATCCATACCTACGAAATCAATTTATGAAACTGTCCTTACGACCCGTGGTCTACGTCGCTGGCTTCTGTTACGGATGTCACGGGTCGATATGTATTTATTTATTTTTATTTTCTTCATATAGTACATAATGTATAACTTCATTTGATTTACGGACTATCAAACATTTTAGTTAACATGAACTGCTCAAAACCACAATCGCATACTTCTAAAAATTCAATGGCGGAGTGTCATTCTCCTTTTATTATTTGTTGTTTTAAGTATCCGTTAAACGTTAAAGCATCTTCACGATGAGCCATGAACGTAATAATGCTCGTAACTTTACAAACTAAAATGTAACCGTAAAAACGTAATCAATTTATATTGAGTGTACTGTACCAACTTACCAACTTATAAATATCCTCATCATCGTTTAAAAAAAGACTTGTTTAGAAATGAAGTGGTTACTTTATCAAGGTTAGTGTTGATAATAATAGGAAAATGCGGACATTTTGTTTACACCGTCTTAAAGACGTCACGTTCTTGAACCCTCCTTGCTTAAAACGGCGTTATGTACTCGACAATATTTTAATCTCAGAAATAATGAGTTTAAATCCCCCCTCGTCAAAATCATCGCCTTATAATATATCTCAGTCTCTCTTCGGCTTAATTATGACGTCGTCATATAATGTAGACGATAATTGCCGTTCTGTGATAAAAACATATGTTTACAGTATACAAACAGAAAAGCTTATAAATGGCATTTTCGGTATTTTGGTACACAGCTATGATATTTGCAATCTTAAGTTGTTGTTTTGTTTTATACATCATAATATTATCTACGCAGTCAGGTAACTGAGTTTCTTCTCCTATATAAAATGGATGTGCTTCAATTTACTATTTTACTGGCATTGGTGATTTCAAGCCAGTAACTAAAATTCCTGTACGTATAATAATACTTAAGAGATGGAAAAAATATTATTTTCGTGTTACAGTATTCTGTCTTCAAGCTTCCTCGTTGAATCGTAATGCATACCTACGTTTCTACTAAACTTGTGTTGGTGAGCAATCTCATAATAAATTCACAACGGATGAGTATGTACCCTTTTTTACTTTTATTTTAATAAATAACAAAATGGTTGCTTGCGCACGTCTCAATTATTATTGTTATTACTTTTACAAAATACACATAAGTTCTCTAAGACTTTATCAGGTATTTACTTCCAGCGTTCATTTTATGAACGATTTCTTTGCATATTATTATGGTTCGAGATTTGAGTTCAATAATATTCTTTCATATTCGCATTTTAAAACAATAAAAATTGACATTTCTTTACGTCAAAGAAATGAAATTTATTAACATATGTTGACAAATTTATTTCAATTACTACACAGCAACTATCGTAATACATAATATTTATTGATTAAATTGAAATGTACTCTCCCTTTCTAGCTATAAACTGTATCTTATAGTTATTCTACATTCTGATTACATTACAGACGTCAAAGAAATGTGAGATTGTATTGTTTTAAGACCAGCAAAAGAAATAATTATATTATCGAATTTAAATCTTGAACAATAAATACTATGTAAAGATAATTCAAAAAGAATTCGTCCTTAAAATGAACTCTAGAGGTACTTTCGACTACACGCCGTATAAACTATATCTTACAACTCTTGCCGAATTAAATACACTTGTGAGATTAAGTACTGTTTTTACCTTTATTATTAATATTATGTTTATTCACGAGATGGTGAACATGGATCGTACCGTCCAACATCGTGCGTTTATCTGACAGACTAGATCTCGAAAATTTTAAAGCTTTGTGTATAAAAATCACTTCGATATTCTTACATGACGACAATTCACCCTGTCTTACGCTATTTTCACTAGATAAGATAAATCACTAGTAATAACTAACAATCGTAGTTCAGCTTGAGCTTTGTCTGAATCTTCTTCCAATATGTAGGTTTTATGTGATTGGGAAGAGCATCACCTAAAATACATTATTTTCCAAAAAAACATCATAAATTCAGAAGTCACTAGAATGTTGTAAGAAATGGCGATTCGAGAAAGTATGAGGTGATAAATATGGACATAATTTAATGACATATGAAAAAAATGAAGGTTCATTATGTTGTCGATATATAAAAGTTACTCACTTTGTCAACTGGCATCGACGGACAGGCTCTGCATAGATTCCAAAACGACCCGATCATTTTGATGGCTTCTTTTTACGCGCCCGACCAAAAACAGGTATTATTTAATGATGATTATTAAAAAAAGAATTTTCTTCAATGATGCTGGCAACACTGAAGGATTTTCTTTATTTTTTTATTTTAAAAAATCGATTCAATACGGCGGTCCATTGTTGGCCGTTTTTTTGACAACTTCTCCAAAATAATTTTATACAGACAGCTGGATATAATTATGGTTATGCTTTTTTTTAATTAGTGCTGTTGGATTTAATTGGGAAACAAAGTCGTCGACCTAAACCCTGGAAAATAAAATCAAAATTAGTTTGTTAATTAAAATTTACTGAAATAATTAGAGTTAGGTATACAGCAATAGACAACATCTTTTGGTCAATTAGATTTTGTTCAGCATGTAATATTTTTGTAGATTTGTAAAAATATCGACAATTTTAAGTTATTTATTTTGCGACATATTACTATTATTATTGTTATTTTTAGATAAACGTATTAAACGATTTTTATATTATAGATAGTTTTAGAACGAGGGGTAATAAAAAAAATATTTACGTTTCGAAAGAAGCGGATGTTTTTATTTTTTTATTAATGGCTCATTCGAACCCTTGATTATCCGAGAAAATTTCAAAATATTTAGTAAGTATATCCTTTTTAAGGATAAATGTAGTGGTTGAGAATGACATATTTGAATGAAAAAAATGTCAAATATTTTTTTACAAACATTCATGTAATTTATAACTACAGATGTACCAATTTAACTTGGCCGCTAGTGAGGGTGCCACCGTCACATTAGGTATGTTGCCATACTCAACCAGAACTGAAATTTCAATAAATTCCAAAACTGATATTTTAGTGACGGTTATTAAAAGTAGACAAATTTGGATTATTGAGATTTTGTACACTTCCATGTATTTTGTCACTAACGACCCGGGTTTCGCCTTTCGGCATCTTCAGGCATTCGAGCACACGAATGGACTCGAACTGCTGGACTCAGTTCGAGTCCATTCGTGTGCTCGAATGCCTGAAGATGCCGAAAGGCGAAACCCGGGTCGTTAGTGACAAAATACATGGAAGTGTACAAAATCTTAATAATCCAAATTTAATATTGAAATTCCATCAAGCACCCTCAGTCGATGTCTTAAATTAAAAGTAGACAAGATATTTATTTTGCATAAAATGGTAATTAGAGAAATTTATTCTAGACTGACAAATTCTAATCCCAAATTCGGCGGCGGCCAAGTAATACTATACCTAACTATTTTTTGTAATTATTTCGGTTGAATAAGGCATTCCGTATCAAACGTTTACTGAATTAGATACATAGGGTCCAGTGGCGTGCTTAAACAGCGAAAAATTTATTCATCTCTACCAAGGCGGCCTGTTTAATTTTGAAAAATATATTAAATACTAACGAACAGGAATTAATTAATATCTCTAGTTTTTGTTCATTCTAAATTTAAACAAGCTCCATTTAACAGTTTTTATTTTAATTTAGCAATTTGCTATGTCAAATAAAAGGTTAAATAAAATTTAATAAAAGTGGTTGTATAAATCATTTTCTATTTGTCAATGTTTAGTACATTTATAAACAAAATATAGTGTTTTGAATGAGATGAATGATTTTTTTTAAAAAAAATCTCCATTCTCGTCCTATCTGCCCTATATAGTTGAAGATAGTGAAATAGAACAAGGAATGCTTTAATCAACAGATTTTTTTTTTTTAATTTTGGTAAGCTGGATTTAATGAATTAATCGAATGTTTGTAAAAAATTATTCAACATTTTTTTTATCCATATAAGTCATGCTGAATCACCCTTAAGTCATTGTATGTAAAATTAATTGTTTGTTTTTTCAAATTATAAAATAAGTAGTAAAAATTGAAACGTAATTTACGTAAGTCATTGTTATAATATTATTAATCGGTTATCCTAATTTGGTATTAAGTCTCATGGTACACATGTATTTTATATTTATATAATTCTCATGTATGCAAGTAGCTCTTCCCTATTTTCTCTTACGCATCGAATACGGGGGCTTAGTACATAAAATGTGGGCAATATATTTAAATAAAAAATATTTACTGTGTTTGACAGCTTTTTAACGATCCCTGAAGCAAAGTAAGCATTCTAATTATACTGTTAATTGCAATCAGTTATAATAACAGAAAGTTGACGAAAAGTCTTTTTTTTGCGTTCAATTAAGCAAAAGAGGACATTTTTCCACCGTTCGTTCAGTATGAATATTGTCTATGTTTAATTAATTATTGTTTATTCGGAAACCTCTTCTAATTTCAGTTATTTCCTCAACAACAGCTACCATTAGATTAATTTATTCTTTTCTTTGGTGTATTGTATTTGAGAAGAAGGAAGTCTTAACTTTTTTAGGAACTTTTGACAATCATGAATCAACTTATAGATTTTTTGCTCAATTGAGTTCCTCCACCCACCACTGCTCCCATCCGTAAATTGTATACGACATTATCCAGTGGCGTAGCAAACTTTAACAGTATCTACAGTTTTTTTTCCTTAATTGGAAGTGTCTTACGAACAACTGCCTAAGACTTGATAGCGTGCACCTAAGTGTGCATAAAATCAGTCCCTTCAGGTAAACGAAGAGCTTCTATGAGTTGAGGTTTACTGGCACTTTGTATGAAGCCGCAATTTTTTTTAAAGGCATGGTAATTTTTCTATTTCTCCACCAAGACGTTTCATACGATGAAAATTATTATCGTGTGATATGGTGGCTAAAGCCGTACTTCACTCGATGATGGCCCGCGTCACAACGTTTCGTTTATACGACGATTTCAAAATTTTATTTAAATTAATACAATTGTATGAAGCTTTCTTTAAACTTGTCACATGTTTTCATTATTTGTATGCATGTATCGGTCCACTGGGAATATCCGGATATGAATTAGAAAATTAAAGCAATTCTCAAGACGATTCAACCATTGATAGGAGCTGGCATATATGACACGCCAACTTAGTTATAAAAACGACAAGTTACATAGCTATTAAAAATTAAGTCGCATAGTGTTCGAAGAGTATCGCTCTTTCATTAATTATAGCACATATTTTTCTTTTTACAAATTATAAATGCATGCAACCAAGTCTCAAGAAAAGTTTCACAAATGCATGCCCTTTCAGTGGAATTATTATCAAAACGAAATTGTTTTTTCGCCCAGCTTTGATCTGTATCAAGATTAAACGCTACATCACACGAAATTTAACACCCTCACCACCTTAAGGATAGTGAAAGGATATAGTAGTCTTTTGTGAGTATATTTAACTAGAATGAATCTTTTCTCTATTTTTAAATGTATCTACGAACTAGGTGAAAAAAAAACAAGCTTCTATACCATATTCGCAAATGCACCGCACATGCGTATTATACATATTTCGAATTCCATGTTCGAATAATCTCGTTTGAAATTCAAATGAGATACTAATATGTGAAACAGATGGCTGAACTTTAATTAAAATGAAATAATTTGTGATATATTATATACGTATACACTATAAATTATTATTCTGTTTAGATTAACAATTTTATGTCTCGTAAAAAGTGAAATAGATTCTCATAAACTTAAATAAACAGTTCATTTCTTGAGCTGACTTAATTAAACGCCATGATATCGCACAGTCTTGTTTAACTTACTGTATCACTGCAAAGATATAATTCTCAAATTAACAAAGTATATTAAATGGGTCAATGCAGATTGAACGCCGATATCTCCATAGAATTTTAATTGAAGATAATCGCTAATAAAAAAATAATACTGACGAACATAATTACGGATTCGAACTAAATCATATCATATTTCACGCTGCGTTTGCTCTACGGTTGGTGTCAATGGATTTGAACAAATTTGATTTGTATTTTAACGTAGAGAAGGTAAGTTTTGAAAAATATCTGCATATATTTCACTCAATATGTAATAAGAATTAAATTGTAAAATCTGACAAAATACGAAGAAATGTTTCAAATTCTTAATGACATGCAGAATCAGACACAATCAAATGCCAATATGTCCAATTGTATTTACTGTAATTAGCGGTCGACTGGCTAGTAAACATATCCATACTCTTCTTAATTGCAAATCAATACGATGGGACAATTATTCTTTAAACTAATAACTTGACAGTTGAGTCCCGGAGCCGTGTTGTCACGCGATAGACCAGCCTATCAAAAACAGTCAAATTTGAGTGATCAAGCGATACGTATTACAACGGAATCCTGGTTTTAATTATAGTCAAGACTTAAATCTTTCCAAAACAGTCATCTAACTTGTGTTAACGCCAAAATAAGTTTTGATTTTATCGACTTAAAATCTCAATCGAATTTTAGTTCTTTAATAGTACCCCTTCTGAAGATGATATTACGGTGACACCGAGTCCACTCCGAGCTAGAGTTCTGCAAGATCTACAAGACAGGTTGTCGGGGGATATGTCTAAGTACATATAGATACCGATAGCGTCAACAGAAAAAAATAAGCCCTGTCGAAAATGCAAGGTGTGTGCAAAGCACAAGAAAAGGAGTGCGACTCGGTACGTGTGTAAACATTGTCGTGTGGCTCTTCACAAAGAGAAATGTTAGCAGTTTTACCATACAAAAATTAAATATTAAAATGTTTGAAACAATTTCAAAAAGTTTCATTTGATTTCATCCACTATTTCCATAATTATAACACTTTTAGTAAACGCTTAAGAAAAATGATATTTTTTCAAAAATGGGCCGGACACAGGGGTTGTTTTACCTGATTTTTCCCGGAGCTGACAGTGTTAAGCGAGAAACACAAAAACGTCCAAACTACTAACATTGCAAAGTTGACATATTATATTATCTGTGTTTGCTTATACATGCCCCATACAGATAATTTGATTTTAAAGACACGAGTTTCTTTCCATAATATCATGTCACCTACGTTTAGTATAAAACTCCTTTTAGATTATTGGCGGACAGTGGAAATGATGTCACTGCGTAGTATTTCTTCCAATTCGCGACGGGAGGAGATCGAGGACCAGATTATGTTTATACGCTAACTGCATCTGCAAATTACGTTTAAGTGCATCAATAACGCTTTTTTGACCACCTGGTGATTGAAATTAATCGACCAAATTGAGGCTCGTTTTGAAATGCTTCTATGAAGGTGTTGCCTCACTAGAAATTTTGCAACGGCGCAGACAATTGTGATTATGGTTATTCATGTTTTTACAGTAGTTTTTGTTTTTTTTATTTACAGTACATAGTTTAAATTTGGTATCTATTTCTGTTAAGTAACCGTGTTTGAGACACAATGCAGGAACAATGAATTCCGGCCGTCTCACCTTTTCATTCATTATTGGCTATCATGAAAATTAATATATCCCTTTTTGACAAATAATTGAAAGACATCAAAGCTTAATAAATAATAATTTAAATTCTCACTAAGCAATCTTTTTATTTGGATAGTATTTAAAGTCAGTTTCTGTAGTTATACCGCTAGATAAGAGCCAGATCAAATGGTTGCATGTTCAATTCCCGGCAAGATCAATATAAAATGTATTCTTTAATTTTGGCACTTGAGATATTGGGCATGTAAGTTCGTGATGTGTTTTAAGCTCGAGTTGATTTCAAAAAATATCATTGAAATATCTGGCGTATTGGCGATTATTAGCTGTAACGCCATATATTTTTCCCATTGTCATAGATATTGCTAAAAGTTTTTAAATGCATTAAAACCATATCCATATTAGTATTTAAATAGAAGTATTGATTTTTCAATTAAAATTATCACTAAAATTCACGAGACGTGTATGAGACGTAGTTTTGCTGCTCATATGCAAATTGTTGAATTTTAAATGGTACGATTCGCCATAAACAAGGAATGTCGTAAAATCATCATTAAATTATCATTTATCTTTGTAAAAAAAAATTTAGACCGCCTTGAGTGTTAGTGAGTACATTATAATAAACGAGAAGTTTTATAAAGTACATTTATTTTTAAGTGTGGTTTAACAGTCAACAAAGATAAAATAAATGCTCGCCCAAGTCACTCAAAATCGGCGCTTTGGTCACTGATTTGTGAAGTAGAACGCCAGTATCAAAATATTACACGGATTTTTAATCAAAAATCGTCAGTCAAAAAGTAACAAATGACTTAGTTATTGATTTTAGGTCTATTTACGTCATCTTCGGTGTTGGAGTCGGTCATTAAGTTATACAATGTTTTCCTCCACTTCATGAAATCTGAAAATTCATAATGCGAGGCACTGCGGACATTGTGGTTTAATTCAACAAAAGTGTGTTACATTTTTGTATATAATTTACATCGACTGGATCGATACATTATTTTACTTACACGCAAAACAACACACTCTTTTTTCCATTTTTTTTTGTTTATTGAATTATTGAATTCTATAATAATTGTATCATTATTTGAGCAGTCATTGATATATATAACAATGTTGCCATTTTATTTAATTTAAAAATAGAATTGACACTATCATTTTACAAATAATATACATTGGTCATACAAAAAAAACGCTGCCACTTATTCAGACGATAGACAATAAAATATTTCATAAATTGTTTACAAAATCAAGATTCCGGATATACCGATTATAATAAAACAAAAAACATCTAACAAATAAAAATGGTGGGTTCTATTTTTGAAAGATTAAAAAATATTAATACACGAAGGTAAAATTTCTTCTTATGGTGTTAGATACGTCTTTAATATTAAAATATAATTTCAATATATGAAAGAGTAACAGAAATATCAAGCCACGTATTACATCGAACAACAAATTCTTTGCCAGTGGTTGTTACCAGAAGAAGAATCAGTTTCCGTGAGAAAATTGATTAAAAATACCGTCGCTAACTGACAGCAGAAATGCGGCCGTAATAAAACGAAGATCTTTTCGATTCATCACGGAAACGATAGAAATATATATATGCATTAAATACAATGTGGAAAATGTCAGCAAGTGGTCCAATTGAGATAAAAGCAATAATTGAATCCTTGATAATGGCATAATTGAGACCACATCTGACTCCTTTCTCAGAGAAACAAAAATACATGGATATTATTTCTCTCAAAAATATACGGAAATTTACCCATACTAACTACATTAATATGAAAATGAAACATGGTTGCAGTCTATTTTATGAAGTGTAGGCAAAGTTCACAACATCAAACAATATCAGAACTTTACTCATTTTCGAAATGTCGTTAACCTAGTACTTTGCCAGAAGAATTATTCAGCATTAACAATTACGCTTTTTAAGCAAGAAAGGCGTTTCCATTTTTCAATAAGACAGGAAATAAAAATCTTTCGCAGTAGTGCTACTATAAAGTTGAATAAATTTTATACCATGTCTTCCTCGATGTTAAATTATTTTATCTCCTTTTGGGAACTTTATTTGCAATAAATATTTAAAATGTAGGATCATACGTATTAAAGTCGACTTTCAGTTTTTATGCGACTTGACATTTACATTACTTAGCGTCAGTAAAAAGAACAGATTTACAGCATATTTTTTCATAGCTGTTCGTAAATCTTTTAACGTTTCGTTTAAAAATATGTATAAATAACATAATTTTATTAAAAATACACGTGCGTATGTATTTTTTTAGTATTATAAAAAGCAGTAATGAATTTAGTTTTCCGAGGACTGGCAAAATTTGTTGACGGCTATTTGGGTTTCTCTATTGATATAACTATTATCATTTTTTCTGATTATTAAAAATATTTTACAATCTCTATTTTTACCATATTATAATGGAGTTTTACCAAGTAAATGCCAATTCAATCATAATACTAGATTTAATGATTTCGAAGGAAAATATATATAGGTAGTAAAATTCCCGATACAAAATTTTCTTTTGTTTTTTCTTATAAAATAGATTATGAAGGCTGATTAAATTAGGCATATATTTTATAGAAATTCGGTATATCAAGAAGGAAAATACGGAAGTATTTAGTTCCGCGAGAATTCTATAAAAGACTGACATTAGCATGATAATTTACATTACAGGGTAAACAATCTATGTATTATAGGGTTTGCAAAGACCCGTTCGCTTGAATAATGTTTGCTATGTGTCTAGTGTTTATTTTTTTCCTGTTATAAAGGGTATTTTACATATAACGTGAGTAAAAGTGGTTAGTCGATTTAATCTACAGCCCTTCGTCCACAGGTCAGTTAACAAAAATTTATCGACAAACTGTAACACTATTTGACGTTTGAAACAGCTGTGCGTTGTGCTGGCGGCCATGAAAGCTGTACAAGGTGAAAATTCTACGGGACGTCTCTCTTGTAAAAAACTTAATTTAATGTCATGAAATAAGTGCTAATCATAAAAAAAATTCTGCAAAATAACTTTATATTACGGTCATAATTTTAAATATACGTCAAATGTATTTATAATAGTTAATTTTAATTATATATTATAAAGCTATTGCAATTTGAAAAATGATTTCTTTTTCTTTGCTGTAATTTACAATTAATCATGGTATTTTTTTAAATTGCATTGAGGTATGGCAACACAATCATTATGTAGTCGTTCTAATGGAAAAATAAATTAGTGGAATGTCAAAATGAATTATTTTCGAGTTTGAAGTTTTTTCATTTGAAGTATCATTATAAGCTCATTGAAAACGTAGTCTCAAAATATTAATACTATGAAAATATTAATAACAATGTATTTTTTATGAGAATTCAGAAAAGAAACTTAGTTCATTGTGTAGTTAATAAATCACTGGAAAAAAATATTAAAAGTAAGTGAAGTAAGTGAAAACATCAAAATGAAGAATATATATATATTGCAATATTCAAAAAGACAATACTTTTCATATATAACACAATTGATAGAAATGAAATAAGTTTTCTTAAAATCGATTTATGGCTTTTCCACAGTCGAGTAATATATGGTTTTATGTTATGTAAGTATTGTATCGATATATTTAAACTGCTTGTTTTCTTATGCTACACAAAGATGAAATTTTATTTACTATTTAATCAATATCCTTGACAACCATTTCCTTCATAATAATTTATTCGTACAAAATGAAGTTATCGAAAAATGAATATTAAATCGGTGTACTTTAATTTCACACCGGTAACCACTTTTCCGGTGCAATGGCTGAAAATGGCATGTCCAATTCCAATTAACTACATATGTATATTATCATGATATTGTGTGCATGAGTATTAACAGCTGTGCGATAGGAGGCCATTAAAAAATCGAATCCGACAACATTTTTCCGCTTCTGAAACAAAATTTCAACATTTACGAACATTCCTATGGAACACACAATTATACAAATATCGATTCTTTTTAAAAAGATATCGTGTATAATATTAAGCTGTTGTGTGTGCGAATATTCCGAAAGGCGTAGTTGCTCGTGCCAATTTTTTTTGACGCTTGGAAAATCTTTAGCCCGCCGATAGGGGAAAAATCATTCCGTGAAACTACATACCTATTATTTATGCGGCAAAGTCGTTAGCATCACGTCTGTAATGACGCCCGCAATCACAAACAATATGAAAACATGTTTTATTAAAATATTTAACGCAGTATAATCAATTTTTAAATCTTTATTTGCTTCCTTTGAATCAGGTTATTAGGTAGAGTCTCCGAGCCGGACAATATTTACTCTCACGTTAACCTTATTTAAAATTAGTTATTTTTAAGCGTTTCGTATTTTTTAATTCGCATTCACACAGGAGGTGTGTTGAAAATCCAATCAGTAAAGAAAATAGTGATATTTATAATTTATAAATAATTCATTTCAAACATAACATCTTTGTCTATTAATTCAAAATTTCAGTATCAGACTTCAATTATGTATTACAACAATACTTTATTGTTAAATCATATTTTCATAGTTGGTTTTTACATCTGGAAATACGTTTTATTATATATATTGCACACAGTTTTACGCGTGTTTATGATTAGCATCGCGGCTTATTTAAACATTTTAATGATTGAAATCAACTTTAATAAAATAATTTGACACTTCATTTTTCCGGCGATTCTTATCAGATTCGAAATTCAAATTAATTGTATTCCGTTTTCGCGTAAATTAACCACGTATCGCTAATTTTTCGTTATTATTAGACCAGCTTGGGGAAATTAATGTAGAATTCAATTTTAAATGCCTTTTTCGGTGGCGAAACACACGTTTCCGGGTAAGGGTTGATTCGCGACTTGTCTCAAAGCGCTAGGATCGCACCGCGGACAAGAAGTGTAGAAGTATAACTGCCTACATCTAATAGCGTTAGAAAAATCAATAGTTTCGGGCCAATAGCCGCGCCGGTCTCCTAACCTCCATATAGCGCATAAGGAAACTGACGTACGGCTAGTCAGAGACAACACACTATAATGAAAAGCGGGACCAAGCATACAATTCCGTACGAAACTTTGCAGGCTAGCTCTTTCTAACACGAAATATACACATAGCCAGACAGATCAACTGTCGTAACGGAAAATCCTGAAGAACTCTGACTTTTTACTTTATATAAAGGAAGTAAAACGTTATGTATTACCTAAGTTTATTTAATTTTTAATTAAGTTTTTGTTTAATTCAGAATATTCGATATTTGAACGTGACAGTTCACAATTCCCGGCTTGCCGAATTTGTGGATACTGTAGGTATCTCTATTCGGAACCAAGCCGGGTAGTGTTTCTTGCTCTATCTTATAGTGAGTATATGATTTAAACGAGACAACCATATACGACCTTTCTTAATTTTCACGCATCAGCCGCGTTAAATATTTTATCAAAGTTACATACTACCCAACGGAACCAAATTTCAAATTATTTTTACATTTAAAATTAAAATAATTCTGCCACAATCTATTGATGAAACTAACTACATGCGATAATTTTTGTCCAATACATATTGTTGCAAAATTATATTAAAGTTTTCATCGCCATTTGCTGTTTCTCTCTTTAAATATAAACCACTTCTCATAAAATCCCAAATTTTGATTTCTCTTTCATAATAATAATAATTGAGGAAGAAGACTCGTAAGAAATGCTGATGGAAATTTAAAATTGGTTGCTTTTTGGTTTCAAACGTATTATATTATTTAACCATCAAATCTGGTAATACTCCTTTACTTTAAATATTGAAACTACTACTTGATTTATCATCTAAACTACCAAGATTGAGTGACTAGCAAGCAGTACCTTTCATGTAACGGTATGATATTTGAATTCCCAGCTATTTTCAACTGTTCTTTCCCTACCTACTTCTTGAAAACAAGAAACATGTCGCTGTGCAGTTGACTTATAGCTGATCTAAAGTCTAAACAATATTTTTCTTTTCTACAGGAAAGCTGTCTATAATATCAATTTATTTTATTAAAAACATATCATAATATTTTCAACAATCATACTCGAAGAAACTAACCATCGTATTTCATTAACTGTTCCTAAAAGGATCTTTTAACAAACACAACAATTATTTTATTTTACTTATAAACTTGACGCGAGCCTTCAGTGATTAGTTAAATAATATGAGAACATGAAACCTGTATTCTAATATTACACTTTTCTCAAGTTTTTTTCAATGATGTCTGCATCCAATGTGGTGCATATGAACTCCAATGGAATACTTATTTCAAACATTGTTTACGAGAGCTGGCTGTTATTCAGTCTCAGACATTAGATCTCGCAGACGGTAAGGATAGAAAGATGAGGATTGGAAAGGAATAGTAGTCAGGTTACTCGCTCTAGTTACGTCCTGTTTTAGGATTGGATGGATGGAAGGGATTGTAAACACCAAATTATACATTTAACAAAAGTCTATAAATCAATTGAAAAAATAGTTGTTAATGTCCGTACGTTGTTACGTATGTTACGTATGTTACCGAATATGATGGACGGGTATTGACCATCCACCTACAGGATCGGCAAGTAAATGGTTGTGAATAATTACAGTATATTTACATATTATTTTCACTCGGTATCTATCTCGAGTATTTGTAATAATATTATCTTATCATAGCGGAGCGCATACTTACATTTGAAAACGTTGTCCTACTACGCCGTAATGGTCTACGACTCTACAGCGTAGATATCATGTAGAAAATCAACACTGCAGAGGTAAGTATTTTTAGCTACCATATAAATAATACTGCTTGATATATCGCAGTAAAGAAAAAAAGATAAAGAACAGCGGTTCTTATAATACATATGAAAGTACGAACATACAGATAAATAACGTTTCATTTGAGGGATTTTTCGACAATTTATTTCTACATTATTTATTATACTATTTTCATTTGTATGAGTTGGGTATATATTCGATAAAATTTTTCAGTCATTTGTAAGGCATTAAGTATATAACTTCCTGAAATATGTTTTTTTTTATTTTCGTTTATGTAATTTATGGAACAATTATAATTTTTTTAGGAATTTTTCAGCTCAGTTTTTGGATGAAAATAATACGTATTTTCATGAACGTTATAATAATGATACCAACTTTTATCAACTGGTTAATAGCTTAGTTTCACAAATTGAAATTTTTACAATAAGCTTATTATGATTTGATACACTACTAATTGGAATAATAGGAGACATTAAAACACGTGGAATGATATGTTTATTTACTTTCAAAGCAGATTGGTTGAAAAAATATTCGTTCAATAGAGAGTAGTTACGTTATTAACGGTTTTCGAATGGTTTATATTATTGTATAATAAAAACTTTCTTGATTCGAAAGATTTATTATGTAACAAACAGCCAGTTCATAATTCCAAGTATGAATGTACTATTTTTTTGTCGAAAAAGACGCGAAATTCAAATAAGTGACTGAATATTTTTACTACGATAATTATTTTTCATTTATTAAATTAAAGTAGTATAAGCGGTCTGATAAGATAACAATAAGTCAGGTCAAAGTTTATTTTTTAAAAATTAAAATCAATAAATAAAGTACATAGTTACACAATACCGGAAAAAATGGTCTGAGAAAAATGTAGGTAGCTAATTATTGTCAAGAAATAAACAAATTAGATGGCAATTTATGAAACTTTATAATCTAAAATTACTAATTGTGTAATATTTTTGACGGCAATGTTTTACTGTTGCCCTGAGCCAATTTTCGCAATATTTATTTGATGCAACATGTAATAAAACCGGTTATAACGATTTTAAATGTCAAATAGTTAAAGGCAAATGTGCAGTTTCAGCTGTTCCGATGATTTTACAACGAATCAAGTTTTAAAAAAATTAAAGATCCTGAAATAAAGCAAACAAGTTGACGGAATTTCATTTTTTTATTAAAACTATTGATCATTAAAATAATTTATCATACAGCCTGTCTTTATAAAGCAAGATTCAGTGGCCACAAACACCAAGTTCCACATCTTAAGTTTACTGTAGGCAACACTGCCAAGAATACGTGGCCCGTATGTTATTTGTAGTGGCTGTGTCACTTTTGTAGTTTGTTTATTATTTTTTCACGTTTAAAAGGCTCAGACTGTGCCACAACTGTAAGTAATAGTCACTAATAAATACATCTAAAGTTCGTCAAAATTTCACGTCACGGGGCTCTGTATTTATTTAAAAAAGTTGAAATAATTTCATTTGGTAAGTCGTGTCAAGACGACGATTCTTTAAGTATTTGGCCTAATTCTGATGTCAGTGTTCCGTTATTACTTAAAAATTGTATATTTTATGATAAATACATAAGTTTACTCCAATTTACTGTACACTAATCCATTAAAAATATCCAAATGTCATTGATATGGAGTTTTTAATTACTTGTTACGTGTGCCCAACAGGCATACATTTGATTGAAAAACGAAAGTGACATGTCGTTTTCAAATGCATGCTGACTAAACGAATTAATAATATAAGTAATATACCAATGTTAAAATCATTTTGAATCACTTTCATTTACATAAAAGCGATTTGCTTTTTAGATAAGTCCTCTGACATTAATGGGTTCACTTTTGAAGAAATGACTATATGAAGATGGTACTGTCAAAATATGGTGTTTATGTAGTTAATATTAAACGTTTTTCATTCTTACAGCGATACGTTTTAAACATTCAGAATTGTTGTAGTCGACTATATTAATATTAGTGAGAGGGAAGACTCAATCGCTTCAGTTTATATATTTTTTTAACATTTTCATGACGATTAAAGATATTAATGTTTATTATATATGTTACGCCGAATGTGTGAAATTGCATGTCACATGAAATGGGCAAAATTTTGCCTGATTCGTGATTATTATATAAAAATGAATGAATTAGGCAAAAAAATGCCCATTTCATGTAATAAGCAAAACCAAACATTCAGCGTTATATATAAAATTATGTTTTCTGTAAACTTATCTCAATTGTGGTCATATTATCTGCCTTGTTTGCTGATTGAAATAATTACCAATTTTTTATGTTGTCTAAAACTGTTTTTGTTTGTTTCCAGCCTTCAGATAGTGGACCACAATACATACCGGAATGAACCCGCAATTCATGCCGGGGCAGCCGCCTCTTAATAATAACCCGTCATCGAACCAAATGCCCTACCCAAGTAGTCCGTTTATGCCTCCTCCATTAAACAATGGTACCGGCCACAATCCTCAATATCCACCTCAGAATATGGGAAATCCACCAGTCAGCACAGCGGCTATAGGACAAAAAATGCAGGCACTTAACATTGGACAAAATGCTAATGGACCTTTTCTAAATGGACAACCAGTGCAAAGGCAGCAATTTGCAATCGGACCTCAAGCTGGTCAAATGCCACCTGGTCAGATGCCGCCAGGTCAGATGCCTCCAGGTCAGATGCCTCCAGGTCAGATGCCTCCAGGTCAGATGCCACCTGCGCAAATGCCACCTGGACAAATGCCACTAGGACAGATGCCTCCCGGTCAAATGCAACCTGGACAGATGCCTCCCGGACAGATGCCGCCCAGCCAAATGCCACCTGGACAGATGCCTCCGGGCTCAATGCCTCGCGGAAATATGCCCCCGGGAACAATGTCACCTGGGTTAATGCCTTCGCAAGGACAGTTTCCGCCGAGTCAACTTCCACCTGATCAATTTTCTTCCGGTCAATTACCTCCGAGCCAATTGCCACCCGGTCAGTTCCCTCCTGGCAGACAAATGTCAGCAGGTCAATCATTGCTCTCGCAACAGGGGCCACTGCAGACAATGGGGGGTGTCCAGCTTAACAATTTCTCTCAGGGTCAAGGACCTCCTTCTAGTGAAGCGGGTCCGCAATTTACTCAAGGATTACCTAACTCACGACCCCCGTCGAATTTCAGTTCACAACAGCAGCAGCAACCACCCGCTGGCTTAACACAACCTCCGGGTGGGTTATCTCAACCACCTATTCAAGACGGAGGGAACATACTTCCGCCTAAGTCCCAAACTCCTGTTTCTATGCCGCAGCAGATGCCACCAAACAGTATTCAAAACTCTACCGGACAAATGGGTTTCCCTCCTCAAGTAAATAATCCCAATTTAGGTAGACCAGGAATGCCTTCGCAGCCGCCCCCTCAAGGACAGTTTCCTCCGATGCCGTCTACCCAAAGCAGACCTAATTTCCCCCCAATGCCTGCGCCCCAAGCTCAACCGGGCTTCCCAGGCCAAAACATTCCTAATTCGCAGTTCAATAACAATTCTCAGAACAATATGATTAATAATACAATACCGGGATTTCAAAATAATAACATGATGGGACCAAAGCCGGGTCCACCGATGGGATCGATGCCACATCCTGGCATGCCTCCATTGCCGGGACAGCAATATCAAAAGTCTCCGATGCCCGTATCGGGAGTTCCCCCACTCTCAAGGGACCAAAGCTATCCGCCTCAGCAATATCCCGGACAACCTAATCAGCAACCTGGGGCATTCCCTGGCCAACCGCAGGCCGGTTTTCCTAACCAGCAGCAAAGTTATCCTCCACAGCAACCGGGGTATCCGGGACAGCCTCAGGGATATCCTAACCAACAACAGCAAGGCCAGTTTGGATATCAGGCTGCTAAGAGATTGAACCCAGATCAAATGCCCAGCCCGGTGAGTTTATTGTATGTGACATAACTAGAAGTGATTAATTTTGATTAATTATTTCATTTACTTTTACTTTCCATGAAAGATGCCTCATATAGTTACTCTATCAACTTATTGGTGTTTTATGAAAGAGCATTTGGTCCAGTACTATATAATAATCGTTAGATAAATTATTTGATTTGAGTATTGTATTTTATGATATGTTGATAATGCTTTCTTTTTTCATAACTAAACAAGCAAAAAATATATGCATTGATCATTATTCAATTTAGCATCTGCAATATACAAAAATAAGTCAAATTTGTCATTAAGATTGTGGACTTTCATTACCAGGACCAGTAATATCCACTCATTTCCTCACATTTCTTGCAGTTATTACTTGCTTTTTAATTGATACTTCCAAAATTCATGTACCATTATACCAATGTTCAGTGCTTGTCCAACTTGCTGGAACCGCTCCACCTCTTTTTGTATCGTAAAATAACATTAACTAACGCTACTTTGATTTCACAAAGACATTTCTAGAAATATAATAACAATTCTATAGTAATATCTATGTTTCTGGATATGTATGCACCCCATACGCATTTATAAAACATATGTTATATCACTAACAAGGATCTTTGTAATTTCAGATTCAAGTAATGACAGATGACCAAAATAACAACAGTGGAGTCTTTGTAACGAATCAAAAAGGTCTTGTTCCTCCTCTTGTTACAACAGATTTCATTGTAGATGATCAAGGAAATGCAAGTAAGTATCACTTCCCAATTACGCTCAATGTAAATTATTACAGACTCGTGAGAACTGTGTTAATCTCTCAGAACTAATCCCAGTAAATTTTAATATTTTAAGACTTACTGATATGCATCATGCTCAATAGTGCTTCTTGTCCAAGATGTTGAAGTTTTCCCTGTTATTATTTACAATTTCTAACTCTCGGTTGAATGTCTGTTATAATGTGTCAATATTACAACATTATTGCCGATGATGGTGATTTTATTAGGTTTCTGTTGATTTCAGGTCCTCGCTATATTAGGAGCTCGATGTACAGTGTACCGGCAACACCAGATATGATAAAACAGACAGCTGTACCGTTCTGCGTTGTGGTTAGATATTTACTTACACAATCATCGCATTGATGCACACATGAGGTTATCTCACAAAATTTAATTGAAAGTCATAAATTATTATTTTACATTGTAAGAAAAACCACTTGAAAGAGAGAGAGAAAATAACAATCCACATGCTATCCGGGTTTGAAAGATTAAAGATATTGATTTCTACTTTGTCTTAACCATTTTCACAGCAACTGGGCGAAGTAAGAAGTCATAATTTTAAGAATAATACTCTACTGTAATTGTGTTTTTCTCATCAGGTGTCGCCAATGGCTGAAACTGTAGGCGCCGAGCGTCCACCGCCTCTCCTAGACATGTCACAGCTAACAGGCAGTCCTGACATGGGACCCGTAAGGTGTTCTAGATGCAAAGCTTACATGTGCCCTGCTATGAAATTCATCGATGGCGGTAGACACTTCCAGTGTGCCTTTTGTAAAGCTACGACTGAAGGTTTGTTAATGAAGCAATAAATTCTACGAGTTTTTAGAAATATGACACCATAAAAATTACCAACAAACTTTTTAATGGATCGTCTTTTTTACTGGTAAGATGAATTGAGTCAAACTTTTGTTTCTTGGCTTGCAGTTCCGATGGAGTACACACAATATCTAAATAACGGCCAGCATTATGGGCAGACCATACCTGAGATGTCTTTGGGATGTTATGAGATTGTTGCCACTAAGGAATATTGCAGGGTAAGTGAAGAATAAACTAGTCAGTTAATTCAACAAATACACTAGGAAATAGTCACTTCTATCCATTTCAACAATGATTTATTTGCATATACATCATCAATATTTAAAACTTTAATCTTTTGCTAACACATCTATTATGGATTTTTTTGGATTATTGAGATTTTCGTGTGCTCGAATGCCTGAAGATGCCGAAAGGCGAAACCCGGGTCGTTAGTGACAAAATACATGGAAGTGTACAAAATCTCAATAATCCAAATTTGATATTGAAATTCCATCAAGCACCCTCAGTCGATGTCTTAAATTATATTATGGATTTTATCTAAAACAGCGTTTCTTAAGTTTATTTTAAAGCCACCCAAGAGTAAAAACGAAACTCCATTATTACTCTATTGTTTTCATAATTATATATTTCATGCAATGGATTTCTCGAAATAAAGGCAAATTTATAATAAATTGATTTTAATACAGAAGAACTCCAATACACTAACGCAAAGAAATGAACACCTGTCTGACAACGGTTGATACAGCATGCAATGCAATCATGTAATCTCACACTCAAATTTCAGCATTGCTCCTCAAATTAAATACATAAATACGCCCCCACTTAGAAACGCTGATCTAAAAGCTTAATCGTAATTAAGGGTTTGTAATTAAATTACAATGAGAATAACATTTCCCTCCAAGCGAAGATGTTGTAAAAAATATCCACTGATCATGTTATTTGATTTGTAATTATTACTATTTCAGAACAATGTATTACCGAGTCCTCCTGCAATAATCTTCGTTGTGGATGTGTCCTATAATGCAGTCCGCAGTGGCCTGACATCTCTTGTGGTGGGGCAGCTGAAGACGCTGCTATCCAACATGCCGGCCCCTCCTCGGGTGGGCCTTATTACTTATGGTTCCACAGTCCACTTTTACAATATCAATGTAAGTATTATCATATTGTTAGTTTTAGCTATTTATTTTAGTCATTCAGCCTTTTAGCCTCAAAGGGCCAATTTATCGGCACACCTAGAATGAGATGAAAAGCCTCAGCCGATTTATCAACGGAAACTTTAATGTATCATGTCATCCGGTTTTCGATGGTTATTATTTTTTTTTATAATACGATACAAATGCGTGTGCCGATAGATTGACTCTGTGCTGCCTTTCAATACAGTGTAGGCCAGCCCTCTGAGGCTGAAAGAGTTTTTAGTCTTTATCTCTGTTGGATTATTAAAATTAAATAAAATAAATTTTATTTCATGTTGGCAAAACATATGATAAAATATGAATTAATTTTGTTGTGTGTTTGTAGGAAACATTGTCTCAACCGCAAATGATGGTGGTAGGCGATGTCCAAGACGTTTTTGTTCCTCTCGCTCGAGGACTTCTGGTAGAGCCCGGCAAGGCTGATCATCTTCTGGACGCTCTGGCTGAGCAGATTCCTGCAATGTTCCAAGATACTAAGGAAACTGAAACCATTCTGCTGCCTGCCGTAGTGGTGAGATATATGTTTCAAACAATTTGCTCTTGTTATAATAGTTAAATAATCAATTTTGATGATCTCAGAATTATTTCATTTTGATTGAAATAAGATTTTAATTTAAATAATTTATTTTAGGCCGGTCTAGAAGCGCTAAAGGCTGCGGAATGTGTTGGCAAGTTGCTGATCTTCCATTCGTCATTGCCTACTGGTAATGCACCAGGGCGTCTCGCCAACAGGGATGACAGGAAACTTCTTGGTACCGATAAAGAAAAAAACATCCTGAGTAAGTTACTGCGCACCCGCACATCTATAGTGAATATTGTTTCCAATCCTATTCAGTTGAAAAATCAATTTATGAAACTGTCCGTATTGGGATTCGAATCTGTGAGCAACTGAAGCTAACAACACCGACTACAGATCCGACATTTTGTGTTGATATTTTATCACATGGAAATAGTTAACCTAGATGATCTTAAAAAAACAATTATTTAAATATGTGCATACAAGCTCATGTATGGTCATTATGAAAATGTAAAAATATAGTTGATTTTCAGCCCCTCAAACGAAAGCATACAATGAAGTAGGACAAGACTGCGTGGGTGCGGGTTGTGGTGTAGAACTTTTCCTCTTCAACAATTCTTATGTTGATGCGGCAACCATCGGACAGCTTCCCAGATTGACTGGAGGTTCCCTGCACAAGTACACATATTTCCAGGTACATTGTTACTTGTGTTTAAATATAGCTTTTGAATAAATATTAAAAAAGAAGACAACTTCTTGTGTTCACAGTAATAATCAACAACTTCATATAATTCGGAAAATACGAATGATTTAAAATCAGCATTAATTACACTGATTGCAACTTCTTCCGACTGGTAGGATTCCGGCACTTTAGTAAATCATTAGGTACTATCCATTGGATGTATTTCAGTAGAGCTGTAGGATGACTGGTACGACATAAGAGGAAGCAAAGTGATTGGCTTGCTACAGCTGTGTTGGCCATATAATCTGAATAGAGAAATTTCAAATTCTCATCTAAACAAACAGCTTTCCACTTACCAGAGTTTGTATTTTTCAGTCATGTTATTTTAATACCTTCTGATTATTTATTTTTCATTTGGGTGCTACACAGTAGTACAGCAGTGTTTTTTCATCAATTTCTGAAAAACTACGGATTTGTTAATAAGTAAAATTTCCACTCGTATCTAATTTTTTTGTTCAACTATTTTGTAGGCTGATGTCGATGGTGAAAGGTTCCTGGCGGACCTGACCCGGTGTGCTGACTAGGCCGACTGCCTACGACGCAGTCATGCGAGTGAGAACTTCTACCGGAGTCCGAGCGACTGACTTCTATGGACACTTCTTCATGAGCAATACGACAGATGTGGAATTGGCTACTTTAGGTGAATCAAATTTATTTTTTGACTGCATCACTGGTTTTAAAATATTTCAAATTATCCAAATGTGGAAAATGATTGCATAAATCACATATACCTATATCTTGGATATAAATGTATAATTCAATTGAATATTCATGCCAATCAGTATATTTATAATGAATCCTTAGCTTGCATTTTTAAGAGTAGCAATGATCATGTTTGTAGCTAGGATGTGATACATAAAGAAAGAAAAAGTTGACTTTTATAAAATGGTCGTTTAGCAAGGGCTGTAGCGTCACCCGAGGAAAGTTGTCATACTACTTTACTTGTCATGGCTATAACGCGAACCAAAGCAATATTGGTTGGAATTATCAATTCTTTTCGAGGGTTTTCATCTTCACAGAACAGACAGACACTTACGCGCATTGCCACAAATTGTTTTCAAAGCATTTGACATTTCATTTGCCTATTGTATTTATTTTCTCAATATTACTAGTAAAAAAACCTCTCATGTTACATGTGTGAGCTTATATTTGACAGCTACCCCAGATTGGTTTCTTTAATTCCGAATTCAGCCGGCAGCTATAATATAATGGTCGATCTTTAGATGTAAATTATTAATTGAACATCGAATGAGTATATCCTAACAAATATGTGTTGTGTTGTTATTCATGCAATGTTTTTTTAACTCATCTTCTGCTGTTTTCAGATTGCGACAAAGGAATAGGCGTTGAAATAAAACATGATGATAAGCTGACTGGGGAAGATGGTGTTTACATACAGGTAAAAATATGTGTACAAATTATTTAATTATAATTTTATTTAGGTTTAATTATTCAGAGAAATCTTATTTCTCTTTCTGGAATTGAATGAATCGTTGCATCGATTTATATTTGATAATTTTTAGGTTGCCTTACTGTACACCCACGCGACTGGCCAAAGACGACTGAGGATCTGCAATTTGGCTCTCACCGTTGCGACACAAATGGCTGACTTATACCGATGCTGCGATTTAGATACAATTATTAATTTCTTAACGAAACAAGGTAACATTGCATAAATACATTTGCAGCTGCTGCTAGTTATAGGTCAGTGTGCTTAGTGGCATTGAGTGATTCCTGTGTATCTTTTTTTTGGTACCTAACATGCTTTGGTACTAGGGTACTTTGTATAACAACAGCTTACAGTCATTGTGACTATTGTTGAGAAAAACTACGCTTTTAATATTTCGACTGTGGCCAATCTTTAAAAAGAGCATGCAACATGTTTCAATGGTGGTTATTTTCGCTAAAAATCGATTGCTAGAATCATTTACATAATCTTCATACTGCACAAATGAATACCGTCAATTCTTGATGGAAAGACATTATATTTTAAAAAGAAAACACAATTTGTTTTGTACTACTTCCACATTTTTATAACGATTGAGTTGAAAGGTGCCAAGTACTATCATCCGTTAAAATGCAAAGAGACTATGAATAACATGGCAGTGCCTCTATGTGCACGGCTGTGAAAGTAAGAAATGTGTAATTTCTTTTTTCACACCTATTGCAATTAAATAAGTATTGTTACAAATTGATAAGTATTGTATTAAAGTATTACTGAAGCTTTGTTTTAAATTGCTAAGTATTGTTACATAAGCAGTGTATGGTATCTGCACTGTAATTTTACTGACAAAAATGAGTACATGTTTTCAGCATTTAAAACGTTTTTGTTAATTTATGGCACATAGCATGTATCTACTCCACGGTATTCAAATATGGTTGAATGTTTGATAGAATTAAAACAGATTTTTCGAAGGGAATATTTGTTGCACACTTTATTAAAAAGTAAAGCTAAAAACATTTATGTCTGTGTTATTCAAATATTTTAATGCTTGGACTAGCCAAGATTTTTGTCGTCTTCTTTACCACTCGTCTTAGTTAAACTCAACTACTAGCATTTTGTCACTTTTATAGTGGTAGCCTCCACTGTACATATTGATAATTATTTTTTATTTTCTTTTCAATCATTATGTTATTTTGTAGCTGTATGGAGATTGAGTGAACACACTCCGAAATCAATAAAGGAAGGAGTCATAGCGAGATGCGCCCAAGCGTTGGTCTCTTACAGAAAACATTGCGCCAGTCCGACAAGTGCGGGGCAGTTGGTCTTGCCTGAAGGCATGAAACTGCTCCCATTGTATGCAAACTGTTTGATTCGAAGCGACGCCTTAAGTGGAGGTATGGACTAAGAATTATTTGAATTGTCAAATTACTCTGCATAAGTATAAAATCTAACATTTTCATAATATATATTAAGGGTAAAAATTTGCTTTACTAATTGCAGATTGTGAAAATGCAATAAATCTCTCTTTTAAACAAAACTCAGTTGTAATATAATTTTTGATGAATTTATTATTTGGGATAGACACCATGCTACATTTAGTTGGTTCAATTTCAGGTGCGGACATGTCTTGCGATGACCGTAGTTGGGCAATGCAAGCTGCCCTATCCAGCGACATCGCAAGCAATTTAGGTTCACTCTATCCCAGATTGCTTGCGTTATCGCCATTGGCAACCGGAGCTCCCGCTGAACCTTTGAGATGCACTATGGAGAAACTTAGAGATGATTCTCTCTATTTGTTAGGTGAATATTCAATAATACTTAATATAAAAATTCCCCTAAATTAATCAAGATTTATTTTTATCTAAATTTTTTTCAAAAAATTGATTATTATGAATTCTCTTTTACAGAAAACGGAGTGCACATGATGCTTTGGATAGGTCTTCAAACCCCTCCGGATCTATTGCAAGGATTATTCGGGGTGAACACTGCTGCGGAAGTCAACACGGAATCGATGCAACTTCCGGTTCTCGCCAAACCTTTCAACCAAACCATCAGAGATCTCATCCACACTATCAGAACGGAAAGAAGGAGACACATGAGGGTTAGCATTATATTCGTAATAAATATACGATCAAAAATTAATCTAAATATTCTTATCTGATTTATTGTCGTATTTTAATCTTTCAGCTGACGATGGTTAGACAGCACGATAAGTTGGAGACTGTATTCAGGCACTTCCTGGTGGAGGACCAAGGCCAAGACGGCTCCGCATCGTACGTCGACTTCCTCTGCCATGTTCACAAAGAAATTAGAGCTTTACTCTAGGATCACCTTACGGCGCAGTGGACATATCTCAACCACTAGCGCCGTTGCAATATTCTTAGTTTCTATTGTTAATAACGGTAATATAAACTATAAATGTTTGCAAATACGTTTTAATTCTCAAACTGTTTCGTATACATCATAAATAAACTTTCACTGTTTCATTGGTAACTTCAACATTCTATTATGACTATAAACTAATTATAGATAGATGCGCACTTACCGATGAAGCTATGATTGGTGGTAATTATAAATTGTGTTCGCATTCTTGTTGGGAGTGCATTATCGTGACTCAATTCACCAATAGTATTGTCAGAATTAGCTGCAAACTAACTTGTATTTAAAGAAAAGTTCAGTTTAATCAATGATAAAAAAACATATATAAAATATATTGTCTCATGAAAATTCCAAGACACTAGTATGATTACACACTTCACATGTATAACAGGTAACAGTTTGACAATTAAAAAGATGCTTGTACTTTCTTATAATTTTAAATTGCTGGGATACTTTTTGTTTGTATGTGGATTTTTATGGCACGCTTCATTTGATTAATTGTTTTTTTCTCAACACAATAACGGGTTATGTTATATGTAGCAATAACAATAATTACCTTTTTTTAAATGGATGTTTCCACCATCTATATTCTGTTAGTGTCGATTGATTGAATTGAAGTATCACTCATTTCTTACAAAAGCTGTCTTTATATGATTGAAGCTTTTCTGAATGTATATTTTGGATCATTAAAAGTCAAATTGTTATTGTCTAGCAGAAAGAAGCAATTAGTCGGTGAAAATATATTGGGCATGTGTAAATTGACTTTGTTAGTTGAGACAATGGTTTTTAAAAATGGAAGAGATTAGATTTTTTAATCACATTTTCTTAAGTACGTAGGAAAAATATTTAATATCGTAGTCCTGTTGACCGTTATCTGTGAAATATAAGACGGTGTCTGCTGGCAAATTACCAATTCACCGTCTGTTGAACACTCTTGTAACGAGTTTACAATTATATGAATATTGTTTTTATTCCTTGAGAGATGATGGCACACTTTTATCAATTCTCAGACTGTGATAAGACAACAACAAAAAACATTAAAATGTCTGTTGATTGTGAGTCAGCGGATCAATCTTTAGCGGTTATTCAGTTAATTAAATGGTATTCTAATCTAGTTCTGATAAAATTCTCCGAGAGCCCACCATTATCCTGACAATACTGGCTATTTAATAGTCATAAAGAAGTGGTTTCTTTACAAAAAATCTCCATTGCACACATTTCCAACTGTTAAACTCAAATAAATCCAACTAAAATGTACTGTGTAGTTTTTCATTCTATATTCAGTTGGTAGTGTTTGCTCAATTTTTTTTAGATTTTAAATATGTTAGTATGCAACACTGGAATTTCATGCATTTATTTCATAGTTAAGAGGTTGGCACACTTTATGAAATAATTATTAATTAGAAAGACTCCACTTCCGACTAGTGGATTAGACAAGATAAAATGGTGGTCTGCTTCAGAGTTTACCAGAAAAAACATGTAATTATTTATATATATAATCAATGATTTTTACTACGTGGAAATTTTCTATCGGAACTAGTGCATATAATAAATATCTAACGGTAACAATAATTATGATCTTGATGGAAATTTGCAATATGTAAAAAATGTTTTCTTTTATAATTTTTTTGTTAATAAATTTAATTATTATTAGAAGATTGTGGTGTTTAAACAAGGCATTCGTGTGTAGGAAACAATTCTTATTATTTTTTAAATTTATATTGTTATATAAAATATAGTATTCAAGAATGGCATCATAATAACTTGTAATATTCCAACATTAGTTGTAATCATTAAAATATATTATTTTTTCCACAAATTTTACCGTGCATTATTCTCTCTGTTTGGTGTAAAATTCACTATTACTTATGTTTGTGAAGAATCGGAAGAGGAAATCTTTACTTACGGCAATACATTTAAACTCGTCTAAACTGATTAGCATGAAATAAATATAATAAAAATCAATTGCATTGTAGGTTATTATGTTTATTTGATATATTTTGCGTACATTATTAAAAATATTCTTTCAATGGACAGCAATCTTGTATTAAAAATATAGAACAAAAAAATCCTCTTTCATCAAAAAGAGAATAACTAGTCTAGATATACCCATGATCGAAGTGCAATAAAAAGCAGTTCCAATGGTCTGAAAATGTTTCATATTAACTAAAGCAAATTTCATGTAAGGCAATTCTATTGCTTTGTCAATTTATCGTAGATAGGATATTATTAAAACAGTACACTAACTATAGAATGAATTTGAAGAATGATATATTTCAAAAACCTTACTGAGAATTGTCATCTTTTTCTACATTTTAAAATCAACCATTGTAATGGTTATATCTAAATTGTGAGTTGATATGCATAAAATTACTAGTTAGTCTCATGGTAATAAAAGATAGAAGGTTTACGGTTACGGATATTCGTTTTGTTCTGTGCATTATAGTAGAACCTATTGTAAAATTATGAAAATAGAAAATTTCAAGCATGAGTATTTAACACTAGTGGAAAGTTATTTTCTGTGAAATTAGGTTCATTGAATATTTCAAAAACAATATTAAAACTTCCTTTTCTTGTTATCCGTTAATCCGGAAGGAATAATACTTATTGTTTCAAGATGTCTGTAAAATTTAAAACGTATAGTATAAAATGTAAATCAAATAATTCAATTTTATTTTCAAAGATCTATCTAGAAGCTTTTATTTCCAATTATGACCTATAACTTTATTTAGTTTAATTGTGAGCATGTGGGCATTGATTCCAAGAAAGGAATAAAAATCGTGGAATGGTAATTCAGACAGCCAGAATGGTCTGATCTGGACACCAGATAATGTCGGTCACAAATACCTTTCTATACTTTCATTAAACATCTTTATCTTTCTGTTTTACCTATATCCTTTATTACCATAAATTTGTCCCACGTTTTGACACATACATCCCAAATATGGTGTATTTCATACTACAGTGCATTCAACAAAATTTTAATTGTAGTATGAATGGGAATATTTCATTTATTATAGAGTAACAATTTTGATAAAATAGAAAATATCTGAGATAGAATCAGAATAGAAAAATTAAGTACATACTTTGTATGAAAGAAGATTTTGATAGTAACTTTAATATATATTTGATAGGAAAACGTGTTGAATTTTTTTTTCTTTTCAAATGTTATTTAACTAACCTATCTACTTACCCTGTTAAATAGAAATAGTTTTTGCGATCTACATGTTTTGCAGACAACAATATATATAAAAGGTGGGGTATATCATTTATATATTATTGTAGAATCGTAATACTTACTTTTTAAATCTATCACATTTTATTTACAATAACACTGCTATATATAGACAATTCATCATTAAAGTATGATCGATTATTGGTTAGAACTGAGTCACTCTCTTGTTCCAAGTAGACAAGTTTTAAAATTTGCTGTGGTTTAATAAAATATGTACTTTCTGGATTGGAGTTATTTTATAAATTGCAAGGCAAGGGCTAACTTTTCCTCAAACCAACAAAAATTACTATAGATTGTGAAATAACCGACTAAACGTCACAAAAATTGGTAGCATCATCATATTGTGACAATAATCCAAAACTGTATGACACTCGAAAATTCATGCAAAACTCACTTTTCGGTCACATCTTTCAATTTGCATGACAAATAGTAACAATATTCAAACTGGCAGCAATTTTCAAAAAGTATTAAGAGTGAAATAAGGGCATTTAATTAAATTAATAGCTTACAGTGAAAATTATTAAAAATAATGCAATTTCTGATTTTGGTCAAGACCAATTTAAATGTAATTTGAACAGGATTTCAAGGATATTATTTTTCATTTAATTGATTGATTTTAGATTTCTTTACTTTCGAAAAGCATCATGAAAATATAATTCAAATATGGATGGATATCTAATTATAAGAAGCAAATAGTTTTCTGCCTTCTGAAAAATAAATAATAATAAAAATCTTGTCAAAGCTGCCAAAATATTATTCAAGTAAAGATAAATCTTTGATGCCAGGTATTATTGTCATTCAGTTTACTAAATCAAAACAAGTAAAAACTTAATATTTACTTGGTTATTAAGTAAAGTGATTATTTTTCAATTTTCTTATATCTCGACTAAAAAGAGTGGACTTTCGACAGAAGTTTTCAATACTGAACACCAAAGAGTAAAGGCATAACCAAACAAAAAATAAAACTTAATTGTCAATTATTTATTACAAAATAAACAAACTCATTTCATTCCTAAAACAATATTTATAATATATGTACACTGCCATCTTGACACATGAATTAGCTACTTAAATATAAAAAAATAATATACTCTCATAAAATATATAGAAAACATTGCACATTAAAGTGAAAAAATAAAACACAATGAATGTGTCTTGTATGAAAATATCGTCGATGAATAAATTGTGAATGATAATGTCCAAAGTAAATCTTATTGTTTACAATAATATATACACCACCATTTTATAATCTTAGCCATTTGTGCTAACATTTGAAATAAAAATAATTACACCAGCCAGAAACGATTCGTATTGTTACAATTATAATTTCGCCAGGTGTTTGTTTGCCAGAAGTTTAAAATGTGCATTCTTTTTTTCAAAATTTTCGTGCACAATTTGAATATAAACAAATCAATTTAATCGCAGTTCTTCGAGTTTCAATACTATTCAAATTGAATGATTTTGGTCTACTAATACATCTGGAGTAAAAATTTTGCTACAATTTTATTTGGTGGCATATCGAATTTGGTATTTTGACCGAGCCGGTAGGCGACTTAAATCTAAAACGATCAGTTCGCAAAAAATTCATCCCACTCCTTATTATATTTACAAACATTTAAAAATTAATAATTTTCTAAAGGTACTTTGTAACCAATAAAATGAATCGAATAAAATCTGGGCGCAATACAACAAACCAGAATAATTTTATTCTTAAACAAAATCACCATTTTAAGCTGTAGTAAAAATATATTCATATATTTATAATATAATATATGTGTACTGTAATATGAAAATCACCAAATTATCTATGGTATACTTGGTCAAATATTTGCACTTATAAACAATACAATTTTATTTCTGCTTTAACTTTTATATATTGAAATATTATTAAGTAAATTGCTGAAAATGTAGAGTATCATGAGAATATAAAAATTGTATATTTGATTGATTGATTAAATAGAAAAAAATAACCCTATTGGTCCAGCCAAAAAGGACGTAAGACAAAACTAAATATGCTTCACAGTCATAATATATTCACAAAAAGAGAAACATAAACAATTGTTTACTGAATATTAATGAAGTCCCCCATACACGATTCCTTTAAAATTAAAATACTGTATATATGGAATACCCCTTCAATTATATATGTATTTTTAAAGGTATTCTGAATAGCCTCTGAAAAATATTTAAAATTTTATAATTACTACACAATTAAATTTATTGAGTGCATATCAAAATATACTGATGTTTGTCAAAGTTTTACGCAAAAGATAACAATTCTAATTAATAAAAGTAACACAGAATAAATCATGGATTCATTTTTAATAATTGAATTTATATTTTGAAAAATTAATAAATGAAAGTGGCAGCAAACTTTTTCATGCGTACGTGACAAAAATTTTCAAATAATATTTATCGAGTTACCTACGTGCCAGGCAGTTTTTTTATAGACATTAAAATATTACAGAAATTTATAGCGAAATGAAAATAACCCATAATCATTCAATAAGATTTTACTGTTGTACATTGGATATAAAATATATCTGCCTTAGACTTCGTCACATAATTAAACACAAACAAAAATTACTAGTAAATATTTTAACAATTTAAAAAAATATTCATTATTTGTAAGCGTATAAAATGATATTTTTTAATCATTCATGTAGCACAAAAAATTTTATATGTGAAAAATCTGGCATGCGTGCTATAGGTGTTCCATGCCTGGCCTAAAGCAATATTATATAATAATAGACATGATAAATATATAAAATAACATAAATCGAATAAACTTTCAATGATGGGTGGACATTTTAAAATCATTTGATTGTAATTGACATACAATTTTCTTTATTATCATTTGAATGATAATTTACGATCATATTAATCATTAATTAACGAATCCATGCTTATTCAAATCACAATAATTCTTATATAAAACCATGACTTAACTAAATTATAAGGTAGATAAAAAATTATACGTATAACAAGTTTAAAAATAATATCATTATAAAGAAGCCTCTTTATTCCATATAGGATCAGGTGGAGTTCCGCAACAGAACTACATTTCATATCGCAATTATTTACAAGATAGAAAAAAAATTACTACATAACTACCTAGTGAATTCTTATTAACAAAATAATTTTAAGTGAAGTGTTTTTAGGCTATTGTCAAACGTGGATAGTGTAATATAGTCTCATTAATATACACCATTTTTACGAACAAATCATTTTTGAATATGTGCCGTATTCAATAAAAAAGTGTGCTTCGCTTAATGAATTGTTTTAAAATATAGTAGTAGGGGGAGGATAGTAGTATTAAGTATAATGCATTATGAAATCAAATATAATTTGAATCAATATGAAAAACTTATCATATCTTATCAATCCAAAAAAATTCATAATATGTTAACATTTTGCTGTCAATAAGTGAATACTAGCAGCCTATGAGTGCTGTTGTGTTTCTTTTACTGGAACTACGCTTGTTTCTCTTCAGGATGTATCAAAGGTCTGTAGGACCAGTTGCCGACTCCGTCGAATTCCAGGATATGATTGTGATATTTCCTAAAAGAAAAAATTACATTTCAACATACAAGATAATATAAAAAATGCTAAGAGACAACATCGTCGCCCAAAAGCAAAAGGGCATTTGTGCACTAGGCATAAGATGCTGGTTAAGAGGAAAATATTAAGTGATATAACTAACCATAAACTAGGTCTATGTGTAATTGATAGTAAAGTGATGCCTTCTTTGATTGCGGATTGATAAAGAGTTATCTCTGTGTCCATTGAAACAGCACTAGTACATTCATCGAGTAAAGCATATACCGGCCTGAAAAAATAAATACATAATAAGTGTCAGAGAAATAAGTAAGAATAAAATCATTAATTTTTGAAACTGTCGTTTTTCATAATGACAGGTTCTATACAAATACATAAACATTGCAAGTAGGACATCCAATTTTCTTTTCGGACTGCTTTTCTGATCCCGGGATTCCGGGATTGAACAAAAGCCAGGTTTTCATGTTAGATATTGTCAAAAGAATTTTTTTTGCTCCCGCAACAACCGGGCATTCACACGTCCGTTATTGGAAATTGTCAAAAAAATTCTTTTGCTCCTGCGACAACCGATCGTTCACGTGTTCGTTATTGGTAGGACAAAAGTCAGGTTTTCATGTTTGAAATTGTCAAAAAAATTATTATTATGAACATGGCGGGCCGGGTAAGACCACCGCAGGCCGGATAAGGAATTGTGAAAAAACCCTCGGGCATTCACGCGTCTGTCACACGGCGGGCCGGTTAAGGAATTCAATTTTCAGAAAGAAAAAAATATTCGTGCTATGTTTGGGTCATAAATCAACTTCTTGTGAAACCCTGAAATCCCGGTATTGATATTGAGTCAATCCCATAATCCTGGGATTGACTTATTGGTCAGGATCCCAGGATTGGAAGCCATAATTGCAAGCGATGCTGAATTCAACAGTTGTAAAAATTGCAAGTTTTTTTCATTAGTTTTTTCCCAAATTTAGTTTAGTCCAAGACAAGATAAATCAAATACTATTTTAGCATGTGCCCTTACCTATGATAGAATAGTCTAGCCATAGCCATCCTTTGTTTCTCTCCGCCTGACAGGGTATTTCTCCAATCTCTCACAGCATTTAATCCTTCTCTGGCCAACACATGTCCTAGTGATACCAGAGCAAGAATTCTCCTCACACGAGTTTCCCCGTCGCTGCCGGTAGCTTCGAATTCCTCACGAGTCGAAGGATAAATTACTTGGTCGAGTAACGTGCCAATTGACATATACGGTCTGAAATAAATCGAAAGAACATTAAGGATACAAAACATTTATTAATTCCTTATTGTATTCACCAAAAAACAACAGCAAACAAATACAGTGGAACTTTGATTCTTCGTTTTTCAACGGACCCTAGAAAAAACAATAAATGCAGATAAACGGGAAAGTCTTGAATTATTCTTATTCTCTAACATAAAAACAAGATGACGCTTGTAGACTAGCAGTTTTGGTCTTTTTAAGATGGTGGTTGAATAGAATTGCACGTGCTTATGAGTGGTATCACAAATGTTTGACAAAAACAATGTATCAGGCTAATGTTTGTGACCGGGCTATAATATTTAACCGATAAATCAAGGAAAACGATAGATCAGAAAACGATGAATGCAATATTATTTAACCTTGTTCCTATGGCTGAGACTATTAGTAATGACAAATACATGCAGGAAAACAATGAATCATGGTTTCACTGCAGTCCTCAATACTCGATCCATGGCTTACAGGTATTGTCAATATTATACCTAAACGACAGTTTCATACAATAAACAAACTAGAATTACATATAATTAGGTTGCTGAGACTGTGGAGCACAATTCGTCACCTTGGTTAAACAGGGTTCTATCTGCAAAAACTAAAACTGTCCAGGAGAATAAATTTAAGATTTCAGAAAATGTAACATTCTAAAATACATTTATGCATCCACATATGTGAATGAAAGAGACAACCACTTTAGAGACTGTGATTTACTTCACATGATATTTCAAATTATGTATGCAGATGGAACCTTGATGCACTGTAAAATTTGTATGTTTTTCAAATAGAACACCTTTCTAATTTGAATTTTGATGGATTTACGGACAATTGTAAGGTCTTTTAATGCAGCTAGAACCATATGTTGAATGTGAATATAACTGCAGATGGAACCATGTTTCCCCAAGATGATGAATTGGCTATTTCTATCCATCTTCCTGACAAACTCTAGGTGAGTGACTTGCTAACATGCAATTTTCAAAGCTATACTAACATAGTAATAAAGGGGCACATTTGACTTACCTCTGAGGTATATAGAAAAGAGTTGGTCTTTTCTCGCAGGAATCTTGAATAATGGGTTTGGCAACGTCCGCCAAGGATTGTTGGTTGTTCTGCTCAGTGCATGAAGGGCATTCGCAGTTTCGGGGAATCCTGAGTTCGCCAGCATACACCGGCCACAGACCGGACACAATTCGGAACAGACTGTCAACAAATTAAGAATAACCTTTTTCAATATATTGATCACAGCATGCTTACAGCAACAAAGATTGTAAGACATTTGCCACAAGCCAAGTGATTGAGAATAGTGATGCTCGATTCAGATTTTTTGATAAATCGAAAGCTGTTTGTTTCCAAATATTATCCAGTTATATTTCAGTCTGATAGTTACCATCGAAACAATAGTCATATATTATGTATGTTCAAATTGTAAGGTGTATTTCATGTTATATATATTTGTGAACATTGTGCAAGTTAATAGGGTAAAATATCAAAATATTTAGTTCAACAAAATTTTATTAGGTAGTTGAAAGTTATTTCAGTTTAACGCCATCGTCAGAACTATTCGACCATCGTCAGACAAGATTATAGTGGAGTTGTAATCAGTAAATGCCAATTCAATCAATATTGTGTAAAATTTGGATTATTGAGATTTTGTACACTTCCATGTATCTTGTCACTAACGACCCGGGTTTCGCCTTTCGGCATCTTCAGGCATTCGAGCGCACGAATGGACTTGAACTGACGAACTGACACCCTCAGTCGATGTCTTAAATTATATCAATATTGTGTAAGTTTTTTGGTGGTATCTCTTTGACGTAATGACAATTTTCGAATTTAAAAATAAAAAATTAAGAACTTTCCGCTTTACCTTCGAGTCGAGGAACACATTAATTATCTGCAATAATGCTTACAAGATTTACTATTGTAATATGGAATGTGTGACTTCAACATAGTGTGTGTTTATATGATGACAAGTAACTGTGTTCTCGAGGGGAGCAATACCGGAGGACATCTAGTCTTAATTAGTAATAATTCTACAGCTGAACTTTTGGCAGTAATGTATATTATGATTGACTATTAACCTTGACTTTCCGCATCCATTGGGTCCGGTGATTATCAAATGATGACCAGGTTCGATGTGAAGATTCATTCTGGTTACCATCACGTCGCAGTTAGGTGTCACGATTGGAACATCGATTAGGTCAATAGACAAGTCTTCCGTGTATGTAATCTTACCTGTAAAAATTATTAAGATAATGATAGATGCATCGAGATAAATTATGCAATTCTCACATTATGCCAAAGGCGATAGTGCAATGGGAAATACTCCATTCACCACTCCACAAAAATTCTTTAAAATTGAATGTTTTTAATTTTTTTTTATTTCATCTGACCCTTTAAAGTGGGGCAAAGAGTGAATGGCTAATGAAATAACCAATCCATTTTTGACAAAAGGGAGATCAAGAAATTGGGTATAATGAATAGCAGCAAAATAGTTACAAAGCAGAGTCTATGTGGCCAACATCTTCATTATCGGTTGCAATATCCACTCGTTCCAATATCAGAACGTACAATTTACATATGTGGTTTAAAGTAATGAATGTATGCAGTGATGTGCTGCTAAAATTCTATCAACCAGTTCGCACCTTGGTAAATCTCAACCCCCAATTTTTATACAATTTTTTTTTTCAAATTAAAAAAGAATTTTCAATTAAAAAAAATATATACATTACAAAGTTATTTATTTACATTACATAATTTAAACATTACTTAAATCCATTCCAAATAGTGTTTTGATTTTCATTCGAAACTTTGTCCGTGACGGGTCTTATTAGTCTATCATCTGATGTGTGACGATGACTTCTGAGCCATGGTTTAACGAATGGTGTGAAATCCCATGAAGTCAGTGGTAGACCTATCAAATTAATGGTCATTAAGTCTGATATACATATATCAAACTTAATGACTATTAATTTGAATACTTAAATTTGTCTTTTTTTCTGAACAAATAGTATTCATTAACGAAAATACTCCTTCCGCCTCTGCAGAACTTATTGTAATTGTATTAATAATATTTTTAGCGTTTCTGATGTTTCAGGAAGTTAATCGCGATTATCTGTTAAAATATTAACGGCCACAAGTTTTTACTTTATCCATATCGGATCAATTATTGTGATTGTGTAAAAATTCGATCTCGGAATTATAATACTTATAAAAAATCCGTATTTTAAGAACCAGCTCTCCGAGCCAAAATTTAGATTCCCAATGTAAGTGAGTACATATTGACACAGTGGCAAAGAAAAAGGACGTAACCCACACCAAAAAATATTGTGTATAACACACACAACACGTGCCAATACACTATATTTATATATAAATATACAATATATCGACTGCAAAAAGGCAAAAGGACTCATCCCGTCTTTTCAAAATATTTTTTTTTCGATTATCACTGCATACACACGTTTTGGTTAGGCAATACTAAAATATTTTTTGTGTGTGGCTTACGTCCTTTTTCCTTTCCACAGTCGATATACATCCATATCAAATCCTAAATTAATTTATATTTCAAATGAATTTGATTAAGATTGGTAAGAAATCGTGCAAAATAAAAAAAAAAGCAATTACATCCAATTTTATATATATTTAATTTAAAGTAACTAGATTTTAGGACCTCACTGCTGCTTTGTCAGCAATCAATAGATTGGGCTTGTCACTACTGTTAAATGGTCTAACCTTTGGCAATAGGCTGACCGTTGATGAAGTCAACCCTGAAGTCGTCCTTTCCACTGATGCTGTTCATCTTAGGCGAAGACTGATCGAGGGAAGTCTTCACGTAGCGGCCGTTTGCTGTGTCTTCGAACACTTGGAACATACTCGCCACACGGTGAGTGTAGCCCGCAAGCGTTACAATTTCCTATTAACAAAATAATAATTATGATATCATGATTCTGCTTTGATTAAAAGAGTTGGTAGATAATTTTGCTACAAATTGAATAATTACCTTATAACTAGACATGAGCCTTTCGACGGCATCTGCCGCAGAGTTGAGAAGATTTCTCGACGTCGTCAAATATTGAGATCTTTCGCTGATAACTCCTTCTCTGTCGGAAGCTATGGTAAAACGAATAATATCAGACTCAATTATTATATTTATTTATATAGAATAGAAGTGGAAGTCTTGAGAATTTGGCAAAGTAAATTCAATAATTCTTAGTCAAAGCATAATAACATAATGTGTTACTATTTTCTTAATTCTAAAAGCAGTAAATTGCTTCAAATATTTGACATTAGTGGAAAATGGGGACCGTTGATCGCCCATTTTGTTTTTAAATCATAAAAAATGTTATTTTTTAGTATAACCTTTCAGAATTTAGTTGCATTACATTGATAATTAATTAATTAATGGTGGATTTAATTAAATTAAAAATATGGTATTTGTACTGTGTCTGCGGGTTCTCAACCTAAATTTGGTCATGGGCACATTCAAGATTGATAAAAGAAGTGGAGGGTGAATGCCGAATTTTACAAAAAAACAAATTCAAGTAAAATGAGTAAAATTCATTATATAATTGCTAAATTGCTGTAAATTTGTCTTTAAAAATTATACATTTAAAAGCCTGTGAGAGCAATTTACAAAATAACCGTTTTTGGATTCAATTGTGATTTTTCGGTAATTAATGTTTCGTAATGGTCCCAGCAAATAGCTTACTCTTAACCTAGCTGGAATCTGAACCTGAAGCTGGAACTGGAATCGTATCCACCGTAACAGAACAAATGGTACAAATTATTCCGTAATCAATAATTATTACGAAAATAAAAACCAAAGTAATCAATTTTAATATAAGTACTTTAACAAATAATACTAAGGTACCTGTAGCTGATTATCAACAACCCAGGTTTCAAATGTTGAATTGAAAAAACAAAAATTTGGAATCAATATTGTTAGGACTCGAATGCGGAACCTCGCATGCAGAGCTTTCACTGCTAGATTACTGAGGCTGACATTGAGTGTGATAATTTACCTGAACTAGCTTTTCCGAGCAGAATTGGTAACGCAACCATGACCATCCCCGTGCCACTCCAGACGTATTTCATGAAGAACTGCTCCAGCATCACAAACCATAACTTCTGACCAAAGATCACATTCATTTGACCCACCAGACCGTTGTATGCGCTGAATAATTCACGTAGTTCAACCTGAAGTAAAATAAAACTTTTTTAGCAATAAAATTTTATAGTCAAAACAAAAATACTATCACAGAAGCCTGCTTACTCGAATGATCTTTAGTGGAAAATTTCCGCATATGTAAGATAATTTCTGTCATTAGTTTGTCCATTCAATAAATAATATTATTAAAAGTAAAAATAAATATTCATTTTATTTGCAGTGCTGCTTGAGAAACTTGAATTTAATCAATGATTATCACATTTCAATTCTAAATTCTTTAGTGTTTAATTTTAATTTAACATATTTTATTATCAAATTTAACCCATTAAGCTCCAGAGTGAGAACAATAATATAGATTTGTGATGGTTATTATGAAATTGACTTTTATCATAAAAATCAATTATATAATACTACATCAATTATATATCTATATGATTCATATATATTCTATATTTATGATATAATAATTATATAATCAATACAATTGGTTATTATATAAGTTTGGTATATGTATCATAATATACACATACATATTGGTGCCCTATGGCTAAAAATTTCATAAACAGTAGTATATTTAGGAAAATATGTAAATTTCAATTACGCACTAATTTCTCCATTAATAGATTGTCACTAGCTTATTTCAACATACTTTAATGCATAGTAACCAAGTCTTGGGTAACTGCTGTCAAGACACTCCTGGCAATCATTTGAAAACGCTTAGCGCTGCTGGGTTATGGGATACTTTCAGTAAGGATGCAATAATAACCTTGTGTCCTCCGTAGAAGGCGATTTCTTCTGCATGCGCAATAATCCTGGAGTGGATGTGTCTCAAATAGCCGTGCCTCTGAGCTTCTTCACTCACCAGCTGGCCAAACTTGGGACTGAGTATCCTCATAATATTGCCGGTTATTCCTACCACAGAAACTGCAAACAGAGGACCTAGAACCAAAAAAATACAAATTAATTAATTATTCATAGCTGCGAAAAATAGTAATTAAAATGTATAATATTAAACAAACAATGGTACCCCAAAGACAAGATGTACGATTTAATAGGACTCTTTCAGTTGGTAAGTGAATCATATAAGATCACCCGTTTATTTATAATGTTGTGTTTAGAATGAAATCTTGATGGCGCCACTTATTTTAAATAGCCATAAAATTTTATAAACAAAAAAAAATTCATGAGCAGTGTTAACGACTAAGCAGTGTCAACGGCTTTTTTTTAAAGATATAGCTTATATCATATCAGCTCTCCTCAATTTTTGCTGTTTACTTGGACCATTAGATAAAATGATTTTTAAACTCACCAGCGATAATGTTGGCCTTCATTTTAAGGGAGAACCTGGCCATGGTGAGGGCGATGAGGAGCAAATCGAAACAGGGCTTTGTCAGGTGGCTGTAGAGGTGGGCGCATGACGACGCAAATACACATACATCGTCAGTCAGTCTGAAAATCATATTCAATTCAATAAATAAATCGATGTTTTAAGATATCCCACTGTGGAGCATATATACAAGTATTTCAAACAGCTCCAACAAACTCATAGTATTAATAAGCATGCAAGGATTTTTAAATAAACCACTATAGTTAATTATATTGAACTATATATTATGAAAGCTTCAATTACTGGATCTCGCTGTTGGAAATCACTAATAAGCTTCTATGAATGAGTGTTTATAATCCTCATTGATTTTCTTAAATGTTCAATAGAAATGCAAAAACACCTGATTATCTATTGACTGATTTGGCATTCACTTGGAAGAACTTCATTACAATAAGGTAAAAATACCAATGCATTTAGTTTCACAAGAATTTTATCAATCTCTTAATAGCTGCTATTATAGTTCTGAGGATGGCGTAAAGCCTTAATAGCTATCAACAAATTAATAAAATTCTTTTGAAACTAAATGCATTATTATTTTTACCTTATTAACCTGAATTACGTTATGCACCAAGTTTGTTTACACAAATTCAAAGACGCTAGACGCTAGAGTCTAAGAAACCAAAATAACTATCTTTCTAGCACTATGTAAATTTATTGTAACAATATATTCATTTATTTATGACAACAATAAAAATAAAAATACTTGTATTCTTAAAAATATAAATATCATCAACAATGGCATTATAATATATATATTATTAATGTTAACAAATTTGTAAACAATTTTTGTTCCCTACATAAAGCTTACGGACTCCTAATGGTGTAGTTTTATAGAATCTATTTTATTTTAAATTTATATATTTCACTCACCGATGGTCAGCATTTTCTATTCTGCTATCTAAATTGGACACCCTGTAGTATGTTTGATTTTTGAAGTACATTTTGTAAGCGTGATCCACAAGTCTTGATCTGTAATAATTTGAAGAAATTATTGGGTTGATGCAAAAGTTTTGACGTTTTTTTTATGCTTATAAAAAAATACTTTTCTCTGAAATGACAAATTACATCTGTTTCCAAACTATTCTATTGCATTATATGTTATATTTTCTCTTCACATTCAGTTTTGGCCTAGCCAGAAAACAGAACAGAGCCCTTATGGTTTTTCGGAATGTCTGTTGGTGAATTGCATTTAATTGTTAATAACAGAAAATATTCTAACGCAACAAATTAATGAATAATAAGTTGTAAATCCTAAATGTAATTAAAATTCAAACTGCATTTATACAAGACTATTCACATAGTATAAAAAAAGTATGCGAATTTAGAAATATTCTTTACTAAATAATATACTGCATTTATGTTTGAAAAAATAAAAAAATGGTTTGATTGAATTTACCTGAAAGCTAACGCCAATTTGTTCTCCAAATATCTGATCATCGAGTTGATAAAAGTCGCAGGAATTGCGATTCCAAACCATTTCATAAGCATCAACAAAAAGTTATTGAGATCTTTTTTAACTATATATTTCACAATGGAACCCTCCAAGGAGGCGACGAAAATAGACAAAAAAGTCCGAGTAAACAAACACAAAGTGTGCACGGCGAGGAGAGCGGTCTCTCTGCAGTACAATCTGGGTACCATAATTTTCACGAGGATAATAATCTGCCGAATAAACTGTTTATTTAACCCGGGGACCCTGGCTCGAAGACTTCGTAGGATTTTCGGACTCTCGTCCTCGGAATCAGACGGATTCTGGTGGTTTTCACACTCCGCATTGCTGCGGCACGTTTGACACTTTTCACTTTCACTTTTCGCGTCGCAAGTTGTTGGAGTTTTGCACTTTTCCGATAATATTTTCTCGTAATTGTTATTCATGTGGCGGGTTCCGTTCATACGTCTTATTTTGGTTTCGCGCTCTCGCGTGGATCGGTGGGAAATTAATCGGTAACCGACCAATCCCACGGCGGCCGCTCCGGCAGCGCAGCCGCATAGCGCCGGCGTCGAGAGTGTCGAGCATGCTCTGGCGACGTCGTCACGAACTTTTGAAAGTACGGCGGGCATTTTGAATCCGTGTAGAACTTGCCTTCTGGCTTATCGTTCCCAAATTCCTTGACTCATTTATACTAACACAAAGGAATAAACGCTGTCAACAATCGCTATCGCAATACTCTTTTATCACCTCATTACTAAACTATTTCACTTAAAACAACAAGTCGTCAATGATAAATATTATTTAATTAAGTAAATATTTTATAAACAAACCGTTTTGTTCTACTAATTTTACATTTGTTACGAATCGAAATTCAAAATTAACAACATTTGATTTTTATTACGCAAATGTAGCCGAACGTATTTATAATTTTACTGATATATTTATACGCGTGTGCGAAATGATATTTATTTTTATTAAAATTTCTCTCGTATAGATTGCGCTCGCAGTTTCAACACCTACCCGCACGAAATTCACTGAATAAATGATTGAATCTTAGTCCACATCGTTGAAAAATTGATTCACGCGCGCGTACAAGTTTTTATGATTAGTCACAGAATTTATCATATGGTGTCATATTATAATGCGTCAATTCGCTATAATTCAATATCGGCTACAGATATCTCGGTATTAGTCTAATCAGCATAAATCGAGACAGTAGCCTACTTTCATTATTTGATAGTCATCAATTTGGGAGAAATAGAGGAAACTGCTGATATGCCTAGAATTTATTTTTATTGTGTTATTTGTATTATTTTTCGCTGTAACAACGTTCGTTTATTCGAAAAATATAACTATTATATTAATTCGACTCAATTTGCTAAATTTAAATATTTAAATTTTATTTCGAGTTTTTTCTCAACATTTTATGACGTGGCTTCTATGTTCTGCAGTCACCTTCTGAAACAAAATGCAAATAAAACGTGTTAAATAAATTATAATATTTTAAATTAATATGTGGACTAATACATATCTCCACAAATTTTAAACAGTAATATTGTAATATAATTTAATAATGGTGATTTTGTACACCTGACAGTTTTGTAGAATTAGTTGCATAAGTATTTTGTCCTTCTATAATGGACTCCCACTAAGAGAGTTCGATTAACTTTTGTTCAATAATTTACGTAAACTAAGAAGGTACTGGCAAAGGTTACAGTGTCCACAAGATTGCAAAAAACCGATCAAAATTACTGTATTTACTGCAAGGGATTTATTTTTTAACGTAATATTTCAGATCAATGAGAAATACTGTTCCCACGCTGCATTGGTTTTATTTAAGTTATTGATTTTATACAGTATAGAAAATAATATTTAATTACACTTTATACAATTCAATCCTAGAGACCGGGTTTTGTTTTCAAATTTTAGGTTAAGCAACGGAGTGACAAGCAGTTTCGTAGAAAAATTCTGTTGAGATACCTGTATTAGAAGGCCGTATGCTGCACGTTGCGAGTGGACATGGCTAAATCAGTACTCCACTGTATATATATTACATAATTATATCACTAGGTATATGGATATATTGTAAGGATTTGATATACCCCGGTATGAAAACAGACGGGAGAAAACGAAGAAACATGCTCGCCAATACAAATGGAAATGGTATCTATGGTTTTTCGTTTTTGCAATTAAAATTTGCAAGCAAATCACCGTCGGTTTGACAAAAAAGGAATTAACATGGCACATTACGCGCTTTTACAGCCTCTCTAGATATATTCTATTCGAGCAGTAAAATTTCGTTAAATGTAGTTCGTTATTAATAATTAACACGAGTTTACAGTATGTAATTTAACATTTTCCCAGAGCATATTACACAGTAACTCGAACAACGGAGCCACAAATAAATTATACCTACGGCAGTAATGAAAACTATTCTTACATAGTGTATGTAGGTATAAATAATTATTTTAAAAAAGATGTAATATAAAATCGTGCATTGTTCAATTTACCGATTGCCGTGACCTATAAATATATTTATTTATTTGTAAATTAAAATACATGGCATTACAGCTGACATTACATTTATATAGTACAATAATAATAGTACGAGCATTTTTTAAATTAGAAAATAGAAAAAGAACAATACATTATTAACACACAAGAAAAAAATATTTAGAAAACAATACCCAAAGTTCATTGCTGAAAATGTCAACCTCTCTAGGCGATGCATTTAGCAGCCGAACGGCTCTTGCAACTGGTGCCTCAAATGACCGACGCGAGGAACAAGTTTTAAGAATAAAAAATGTTTGTTTATGGCTTCGGCCAAGTTTAAGTTTAATTGGGAGCGTGTAAGTTAATAGCAAAATGCAATAAAATAAATATTTTTTAAAAATAAGCCGAATGGTCATAATGATGGGATTTCGTCTACTCGGTTGCGGGGTCACGGGTGCGAATACCGGAATGCAAACATTCACAATTAGAATTTTCAATAGATGTATATAGTTTGAATCCAAATGATTGGATGGGTGCATTCAATTATTATCCTCTCTGAAATTGAAATATCCATGTCCTAGCCCAATGTGAATCATATGAGCTGCTATTATAGGATTTATTATAACTGAACAAATTATATCTAACGATGAAAATAAATTTCATCGCAGCGTGTCACTCCAATTTCACGTGGTGTACTGTGGAAGCGGCTGAAAATATTACACATCGACGGTGTTTTGGCCAATTGATGTAACCCTCGAAATTGAAACTGTTAGGAAAGAGTGAAAACTGTTTTATCGAAAACTTTATATGGCGAGTTGCGTTTTGAAACTTTGAAAGAAACTTCTGTAAATTCTCATGTTTGCAGATACGGGATAATACGTATAGAGTGTCAATATAATAGTGGTTTACATCAAGTGACCGGGTCAGAGGTTTGAAATTTAAAACCAATGTAAAATGATGTTTTCATTCCAAATAGTGATCAATTTATTTTTATTTACATCATTTGGCCGACACATGCTCTGTCGTCTTTAAAATGAGATCTAATTATTAACTCATTTTCGTATTTTTGAGGGTTACATCAATTGGCAGAAACACCGCCGATATTATATACATGTCCATACATTAAATTAGTATACTAACATTGTTAACACGGCAAGAGCTTCCGTTATCGCAGAACGAAAAAAAAAGATAAATAGAAATATTTACATAATATATTAGCCTAATACAAATTTTATGAGATTTTTTCGTTTTCGTCTGGGTAACCAGCTCCGAAATTCTACAAAATCAACCTCGTGGTACTCAAAAGCGTCTGTTTAGCGTACGTCTATTAGAAGGCCATACGCTCCACATTGGGAGCGGACATGATTGAAAAAAAGCCGCAATTTACTTAAAAGAAGCTTTGTATTCTATTTAGAAGAAGATGTTGCATTTTATTTTCGTTTAATTAATTTTGTTAGTAAAAACACCGATATACACTTGCGCCTCGTATAACACGGTTTTGATATAACACGGTTGATGAATTGTGACATATTTTTGTACAACACGTATTATATAACACGGTTTCAGCATTTTTTTATAGAAAATGATCGTATAATGGAAAGAAGTTTGAAGTTCAAGAGGTAATTACAAAACTTTGCCCCTTATCACGAAATAAGTAAAGATTTATACGCTAAAAGCAAACAATCCTTTATTACAGAATTTTTAAAGCCTAAATCCAAAAATACTAGTAAATGTAAAATGATATTTCCCTTCCAAAAGTGGTCAATTTATTTTTCTAATTTCCATGATTTGGACGAGACTTGCTCTGTCGTCTTTAAAATGAGATCCAATCATTAACTCTTCTTCGTATTTTTAAAGGGTTACATCAATTGGCAAAACACCGTCAATATATTGATACGTTTCTACTTAACACACTCTTATAACATAATATTTATATTTATTTTGTACAGTGACAAAAAAAACATTGTAAGCTTTTTTAAGTATTGTAGTATGTAATATGAAACGAAATTCGAAATAATATTCTTCAGTGCAAGCTTAAAAACTAATGTAGTGTTTGTATGGGTGCACTATTTTCTTTGACGTTTTAAGCACAGTAAAATTATTAGAATATTTCAATATCTTAATATTGGATATTCGAATAATCTATTTACGAATATTCGTTGGTTGTGTTGCCGATTATTCAACAGCTTTCACTGTGGAATGAAGAATCCGATATGTATCCAGTATATCTCTGAAAAGTCATATCAAATGACTTAACATGAAACATGACCTTACACAGAGACCTTCCTGCTTATTAAATCGCCAATTATAAAATTCATGTAAGTTTTTTTAGATAACTAATCAAAGGGCGAGTATTCCTAAAGTCGGCCGTCGCCAGTGGTCGGCCTTTTGAGCTTAAAACTTAAATAATATTGAATACATTTAAAAAACAGATTTTTTTAATACGTCTAGGTAGTCTTGCTACTTTCCAATGTATATCTGCACTTTACTGACCTATATGATAAAATACGCAATTAAAAAAAAGCACATTTTTACTTCACAAGTTTCGACAAATTCATCTTGTATGGGGATCGCTAACAAAATATACTTTATATTGTCATGCTTTGCATCATTATGTTTTTTATTGTTTTGTCTACCAGTAAATTATTTCGCGACATTGATGAAGTTTCATAGTGATGGCCGACCATTGAATTTTGGGAGCCGACCACTGGGAGAAATGGCATTTTTTGTAAACTTCTATTATTTTATGCTAACTATTTTATTTTTAGTTGGTTACATTGTTTGATCTCTATTTAATGGAATAACAGCGAAAGAAATATGTATTTATTATTCATTGACTCAAAATACCTTTTGAAAGTACACCTGTCGCATAACTGGCCGACCACTGGCGAAATGACCCTAGTTTGTTTCTATAAATAATAATATAGTGAATTAAGATAATATAACATACGTCAACAATCTATCAATATGAATAAAAAAAGTTTTTTTTTTGGCTGTCAAACATGTTTCCTTATAATTCAGTATTTTTTCGTACAAAACCATTAGTATGTACATACGGATTGTTAATATGAACAATTTGAGCAAAAGAGTTGACACGCTTCACAATTTCAGAATATGCCCTTACAACCTTGAGCGCCTTATTCTCGCTTCCCTCTGTCAAAAACACTATGATTGTTATCTTAATTCTTACATTGATTTAATTCGTGGAGACGCGGTTAGCCAGTCTTTGTTTTGCTTCCATTCCGTAGAGTGGTCTGTAAAACCCATATCTGTAAACTTAACCAGTAAAATATAAACAAAAAATTCAACTACAAGTGTTTTACTTACGTGAAGCTAACCAGTGTAACTAAATTTCAACACACACGCAAACCTAAAACAGCTACTTACAGAGCATAAGGAAAATGTGGAGTAACGCCAATTTTCAAAAAAATATTACTTCGATATAGAACATGACGAGACTGACAGCTCATTTTCGTCAAAGTTTTCGATACGCTTTTTTGACTGCCCAGCCTTGATATTGAAATAAAATTTATTTCCTTACTTTATAATAACACAGTCGAGTTAGTGGGTTAACAACTAAAACTTAATCAATAATATGCTAATATGTTGGTAGTTACCTAAATATTTCAATGATTGTTAAATCATAAATCAATATTAACAAGAAATGTGGGCAAAAAAAAAACATGATCATGAATAAAAAGATTTATTGTTTTATTTTAACAACATTCTTAATGGTGGGAAAACATGATAATAATCAACATTTAGATGATATCGCAATTTTCTAAAATATTTGTATTTTAATTATTTTTTAAAAATCGATTACTAAGAGCATGTTGACGCCTTTAATATAGGTAGATTTAAAGTAGTTTCTCATAAAATATTAACAAAATAATAAAAAAAAAAATTTTCTTCGACAGTGAAAACATAATATATTAGAAGGAAGAGAAAATACCAAAGAAGATAGCAAACGATTCAAAAGACAGAAAAGATTTCAAATTTGAAAAGCATGCTGTACTTAATCATGCGAAATATTTACAAAGCACGATATTATAGACTAATTATTTGATAATATGAAAGAAAATTTTGACAAAAAAAGGAGACAAAATATTTTTTAATTAAAAAATTCGACGACACGTGACGACGAATGAGTGAAACTAATCATGACCATTTTATAAAACTTTGGAATCGGTACAAAAAAAATGTTTTTTATTATAACTATAATGCATTTACATCAAAAATTGACAGCGTTGGCACATTAATAGCGTAAGCTGACAATATGTTAAGTTATACAGTACTTGTGCAAAAAGGGATATAACAACTTAGCTTGTACCCAGTATTATCCACTCTAGCAATAAATTAGCCAGGGAATTAAGAGCCCGCTTTGCAGTCTCCACATAGTCTGAGCAATACAACATATTATATAGCCTAAAACACGATTCTTTAATGTATGTATTTTGAAGCATCTTTACGCAGATTGCAACGTAAAAAATCACCATACAGGTTGATTGATACTTATTATAATTAATAATATTATAATTACTAAATAAGTCAACTCGAGTAAACCAGATATAAAGACGTGTCAACCATAATAACACAGCAAGCGGTATTCACAAGGTTACCAATAATTTTAAATAACTGGCATATTACGTACGTATTTATATCAATTAAACGTGATCACGCCTTTCTCTGTCTATCTTTTTTTTATTGAAAATTCAAATTTAAATTATTAATATCTCGACATATTTTAATGATACATATTCAGTTAATTTATTTAATATTAATTATAAATTGTTGTCAACTGATAATAATTTTTTGCAGACACTGACATGTATCGGAAGATTACAATGAAAAAATGTTCGTAGAGCAATTTTAAATCACGGAAATTATATCGTTGCTTGCATATCGTGGTTCGGCATGCAATACCGCGTTAGCGACCGTTTTTTACTAAAACTTATTTATGTTGTCATTCGATGCTAAATCTGTTTTTCCGTGGATGTGCAATCATAGTATAATGCCGGGTATTTGTTTTAATCAACGTTTTTATAGGCATGTACTTTAAAAAAAATTATGGTTGAAATGTGATTATATCATAATTTATTTTTATGACTTAATGCCTTCTCTATACACTCTCGATATGTGTGTTTATGTAGACAAATTCATCGAAAATTAAATATAATAACAATTGAGCTTAATATGACAGTGTAAAGAGATACACCTGTGCTGATAGCATAATAATGAAGACCAGTATTTCGCAAAATCTATACCACGAAACCAATAATGTAATCCTGTATTTTTTATCATTATAGTAAAATTTCGACGGATCACATTAACAAAATGTAAGCACGTGGAAACAATTAAAGATACATCATTGAAACGATCGATGCGTATATATTTCGGAGTTATTGGGATAAATTACCTACACGAGTTTTTGAGCATGTTACCAAGATATCAGCGTATTTTTCAAATGGTAATGATAATTATTCAAGTAAAGCGATACAATTTTCTCAGTCGACAATCCTAGTTGAGAAAATATAAAAATAAAAAACGGACTTTGTTCAACAGCTGATATCAATTAGAATGACTTAAACGTTTTATTAATCATTAACAAGTACAACAATATTGAAAAAAATAATTCAAATAATAAATAACATTAAACATGTGATAACAATTCTCGATAACAAAGAAATCATATCGATTAATCAATCAAAGACCAAATAATACAATAATGATTTGCCTGATTGTCTTACAATCTCGGTTTCAAATTCAATATCTTGGACTCAAAGAATGTAAGCAAATGTTTCTTTATCGATGTGAATTATTATTAAGTTTATATATTTTACAGTTAATCCTTCGAGGAATGGCATTATAAGATTAGCACTATCATATTTAAGCGAACATATTAATTTTTTATTACTAAAAGTAGAGTGCATATACGGCATATTACATACGTAATCAGAATGTTTTTTTTTCTTCTGAATTCAGTGATTTTATCATCTTCGTGGAATAATTTACTGTCCTCCTATAACAGCAATAATCAGCCGTTTATGTGGGGCAATTTTGTTTGTAGCCATGACCACTCCCAATATGAAGCATATTGGCCCATAATGTGGTTAATCTCAACATCGCTGATCTAAAACTTATCGTTTGACACACCTTGGTTTTGTTTGTTAAGTTATGTTTTATTAGGGTCCATAGCTGACAGCGCATAGCTTTAATGGCAATGATTCTTGGTAGTCAAACCGAGGTATTGTCGGTAATCGCAAACGGTTGCCTAAGGCTATAGCTAAAAATTAAAAAGCGTCCAGCGGACGGGTCTATTATTGACAACAAGGGAAGGAACCTAGAGTGGTTATTTGTTTTGAAATTGGACTTAATTTAAATTTAAAATCGTTTGCTGTGTCAATTGCATTATAACTTAAAGATAAATTCGTGTGTTAAGTAAATGTAAATGTAGACTCAATTTTATGTGCTACTGATATTTTGTGTAATAAACCACCGCATTTTCGTTAATTAAATAAGAGATGAACTGGATTTGAAATGGTGTTTGCTTGAGATCCCAGACCTCCCGGACGTTGATAACCAAACATTTGCCTCTCATAGATTCGGCCTTCTCACGTTGTCAAAAAGAAGTGTTTGTTATTCAGTCGCTCAACGATTTTATTTCGGAAAGAGGATAGTATAGAATTCTACGGTTAGGACAGGACTAGCTCGTTTACGCCTCGTTTTTTTTATGATCGGGTGAGAGGAAGCTTGGACATGACAGACATCCATCCCTTCCAACACATATCTATAAGTCAGGTGAAATATCAATTTAAGAATGGGTGAACACCGCAGCCGATAACAACGGTGTTCGGCTGAAGACCCGGAAACTATACAAAATATTTAATTGCTACAATTGTGCGGAGGGCGAAGGACGAACAGTGAAAATGTTGTGGAAGGGGAAAACTAGTGTAAGTTGAGCTGCGTTGAAGTTACTGGCTTACTTATTAGTTAGGTAACTATGGACTTGATTAACTGTGACTTTTCTACTATTCTTGTATGCACGGGTCATAAATTCTGGCGCCCACAAAACTCGAAATACTTTTGTCTGCAGTATTTGAATCGCGGTTTTGGTTTTCTATTTATGATACACGTGTTAGATAACAGTTATTGTTTTTTTTAATACATCGTATCAAGGGAACGGACCAGACAGCGCTCTGTTAAATCAGCGGACATGGAGAGACGTTGGAACTGGCTGGATCAAGTGCTGCGAATGCCTCCGGAAAGCCTCAATCCTGCTTGCCTCTTCTTTCGACCGGTGGGATTCCAGCGTCCTGGAAGACCATCGGGTACTATCTATAGGATGTACTCGACGGAGCTGACGGACTCTGGCATGTCATGAGAGGAAGCAAAACGATTGTGACAAAACGCAGGTGACACAGAATCATGGTCGAAGATGGTTTTGAATAATTTGTCTTCAAGTTTTTTTTTGCCTAGCTCGTATTGTTTTTCTTTTTCTGTAAAAATATATTTATTTTCTTCCTGTGGGTAAAACAAATTAAGAAAAAACGTTTTACGAATACTAGTTTTACTAAAACCTATTTATGCTGGCATTCGATGCTAAATCTGTTTTTCGCGAATGTGCATATATAAAATGTCAGGTATTTGTTTTAACCAACGTTTTTTTATGGCAATTGAATTGATTGATGAATTGTAAAAATATATTTATTTTTCTTCGTGTAAGGAAAACAAATTAAGAAAACTTGACTATCGACTTAACTTATCATGTCTTATTATCAAATAAGCATTTGGAACTCGGTTATATAATACAAGTAATCATAAACACATCTCAAGTACATCCGTATATTTTTTATAAAACTCTGACCTTGAGATATCGCGTAAGATACTAATGTAATTTAATAAATAAAAAATATAATTTGTGTTTAATAAAATGAGGAGTAATATCCTGCCATTTAAGTGGCACGAATGTTACATTGCTAAATATTGTATTATTGTAATGTGACTGTTTGATAGTTTGGATGTGCGTGGCATTGAACTCCACTATTTGACGTCACTGATATTTACTTGGTGCGGTGTACGTTTTTATCAGAAATTATAAATAAAAACAATTGTAGTTGAATACTGGTTTATTTTTCCCGGTAACAATTGAGATGGGTAAAGGTAACTTTATTCGTCGAGAAGCAAATGAGAAATAGGCGCTCGAGGGGTGCGGGTATACTCTAAATTATGAGGCGTATCAGTATATAAAGCCGAAATAATGCTTTGACAAACACAAATAAACAGTCGATTTGGTTTAATTGGGACATCTTAGTACCAAAGCGCTCACACACTGGCGGCTATCCACATTGCGGCATGCCGCGCCTATCATCTTGACCATTATAAAAATGTATAAGTAGTATAAAACAAACTGTGCTTTATTTTAATAAATTTTGAACCAGCCTGCCAATGGGTATGTCACTGGAAAGAGCTATAACAATGTTCAACAGTATTCCTTTGGATTTCGACAAGTTCCACTGGGATGTGAGTGCGTTTAGCACGATAATTATATTTAAATGTATTAAAGTAGATTTTGTTTGACTTCCTTGCCAATTTCCAGTATTTTTTTTTTTTTGCTATGTTTTAAACGTTTCTTTAAATTGCAAAACCATAAACTTTTGTTATGTGTATATTACACAGAGCGTGTCAGTGTATTAGTATGTAAAAATCCCGTGATTGATTGACGACACTCGGCTAGGTAGATTCAGTACGCATTTGAGTGCAGTCATACGGCGTATACTCTACAACTAGTTTAATTAATTGGGTTGTAAGTAAAAACTAATTGAGTCGTGTCGAGCGATGCAGGTTGCACTGTAAAATTATGGTTAAATTGGCCGTTGCCGCAAAATTGTTGTGCAATTACAATGTTTTCAACTCTCCTATTTCTAAAGCGAAGTGGTGTCACAAACATTTTTGAGTAAATACAGTCGACGTAAAACAACACTATTCCAATCAAGAACGTAAAATTTTGATGCATTCTTTGTATTCGATACTTTCCCCCTCACTGGCCGTATTCATAAACATGGAGTTATTTGTTTTAGATTAGAGTGAAATATTTCCGGGTCGAGTGGTAAATGTCGTTGGCTTTGGTTATGGTGCTCAAAGGTTTGAATCACAGTTTTCACAATTGATTTTTTAATGATTTATAGATTTTTGGTGGAAGGCATGGATGTCTGTGACGAATAAAGCTCCCTCCCACCCATCTGACCTTATGAACGGGCAGTGGTGAGAGCGATTGGGTAACCGCTAGTCCTGTACTAGCCATACCCTTCTAACTCATAATAAAAACTTATGTTGAGATAAACTCCATTAGGATTCCATATGCGTCACATTAGTAGCAGATATGGTTAAAATAATCAAATATAATTAAACATTCGTTCAAAATTTGACGCGGAGTTTGATGTGGTTTTATATATCGTGGGCTTGTTCTAACAGAAATTTTGTGAATTTCCATATTCTGTTCTATTATGTGGAAAAAGTTGATATAACAAAAATGACATTAAAATTAGAGTTTACGAGAATGTAAGCTCATAAAACTACCAAGTTTCAAAACTTAAAAGTGCTCTAGTGAAAATATACAAAATTTCTGATGGAACAATTAAGTACTCGGCCCACGATATGTATTACAAAATTAAATTTACTTTAACAATGTTCAGCGATATTGCTTCGGGTGTTGCATATTTCTCGTGGACGCAAGTGAGTTCTGACGAACACTATTTTCTAATGTATTAAAGTAGATTTTGGCTGAACTTGGCCAGATTCCAATGTTTACTATTTTTTTATATTGCAAAAGCCTTAATAATTTGAAAGTTTGTACTGTGCATAATATATTTCATATTACATAAAAAAATATTGTACGATTTTGAATGAACTTGATTTGTTTTTGTAAATTATGTTCTTTGAAACATCCCTTTATACGTCAATTTCAATACGAAATCAAAAATTCCATAACGCAATATTTTTACTTTGAACACTTTAACGCGATATTTGCAGCCTAGTCAAGTTTAACTCATTGCAGTCCCAAGTAAAACACGCACCTTGGCATATACATTAAATTTATTGCATTATTGTTTTAAGAAACACCAACTTTAAGCCCTATAAATACTAAGAAAAGAGGTTTAGCAGTTAATTGTTAATCACCTTATCATTGTACAAAAAGCGATAAAAAAGATCTTCGTAATAATTTATGTTACTTGTAACATCATTAATCATAGCATAAAAATATTTTGCGTATTTTATTGATACACTATATACAGTGGGAAAAAACAAGTTGTAAAAGAAAACTTATAATGAGGGGTATACAACACAAATGGTAATAGCAGGGTGAGGCAACGGAACTGGTGTTTTTCTTGAAGATTGTCCTGGAAGGTAGGATCCTATCGACTTCAAGCAACCCTGACTGAAACGTTCGTTTTGAATGGTATGTTTGTAGGTATCTCCTAACTACAATTTTCAACGTTATAAGTGGAAAGTTAATAGTAGATCAAGAAAGAGTACGGAATCAAGTGAAAACGTCACAAATATCGATACTCACAACACAACTGATAAAGCAATGACACATTTTTTGGTAATTTTACAAACGAGAGAAATTTTCAAATGATTATTTAAAAAAATAGTAGCTAAGAATTCCCAGCATTTAATAAAAGCCTTACTAGTAAATAACATGTTCTGCTGCAGAATGACGAGTTGATATAATTGTCCATGATTTTGGATGCAAATTCTTGAGTAACATTGTTTGGCAGTTGTGGCGAGTGTATTCTTCAGTTTACTAAGCGCATCTACAATATTCATTTAAAACTTATAATGACATTTTATTAATCAATTATCAAACGCTACAATGGATCACGGTCGTGAGTTACGTATCGCTGGAATTTTTGTATGTTGTAAATTGTTGGAAAATAAATATATAAACTGTTTGATCAGCCAACCGTTCAAAAAAACACGATTAGACTACGTAATATCTGGTGCCATTAGAAGAAGTAAGACTATATTGAATATTAGTCTTATTAATATGCAGTGTCCGTTTTCCAGGATCAGGAAGATTAATAAGACCTATCCAAACTTTTTAATTAATTTTACTGAATAAAAATATTCTCTATACAATCACGTCAACAGCTCTGTTCAATGGACTTCATGCGATAAATGAAATATATGACAAATCACATATATAATTAAAAATGCTTTGTTGTGGTATAGTGCAGATAAAAATAATATGTCGGTCTTATAGGTCAGTCAACGCTCTTTGGGTTTCGAATGACTGCGGTGTTTTCATACTTACCTACCCACCTCTACCCGATCATGTAAGCGACGCGTAGATAGAGCGACTAGCTAACTACGGAACATTTATTTCTTAAATCTATTCTTCTTTCATTACAGTAATCGTTGAGCGAATAAATTACAATCAGTTCTCGTAAAAACAAGATTCTTTGAGATACTCAATTAAGAGTCCACATGCTCCACACTGGAAGCGGAATTGATTTAAATATATATATATACAGTAAAACTCTGATTTATCGTTTTTTAAGGTCGAATAAAAATGAATGCGGTATTATTTAACAATGTTCTTACTTACCGAAATCGCAAAGAAATTATTATTAGAGGGTCGAGTGGTCTTCTTCTTTCTACTTCTTTGGCTTCGGCGCTCACGGGTACGAATCCCATTACGGACAGTTTGATAAATTGATTTCTGTTTTAGAAGGCATTGATGTCTGAAGCTCCCTCCCACTCATTCGATCCTCAAAAACGGGGCGTAGCGATAACGATTAGCTAACCACCAATCCTGTCCTAGCTCTATCTTTATATCCCTAGTTTCTTCGAAAAAGAGATGCTGAGCAACTGAGAGACGATCAGGTCTCATAGAAAAACTCTTCAAGGAGTCGATATACCTCATTGGGAGAGGACATAGTAATAAAAAAACAAACGACAAATGAGGGAAAACGATGAACGCGAGAACAATACAACGGGGTTTCATTGTTGTTTACTACACGCGAATATTTTCTTCGGTGAAGTAAGACATGTTATAATAAGCAATTTTAAATTAATAATAGCTAGGTGCACGAGCCGATTTTTTTCTATGAAGCGTAAGTAACAAGGCCACAGCAATAAAAAATATTTTGATACGTTCTCGAAAATTACTGGCCATAGACAAAATAATTAAATGTTTTTTTATTCATTACATCATTATTTATTTATTGCCTAACACGCCGACCGTGTCAAGAATAGGTACTGCAATAACGTACAAATATATCGATACAGATATTTCGTATTAAATACAGGTATTGGAAATACCAATATCGGTATTAAATACATAGATAAAGATAAGTATAATTTTTTTCTTTTAAATAAGGCCAATTGGCATTGCAATGAGGACGAATGAATTAATATATGTATCAGTGCTACACAACCGGTGTGCAGCGGCGCAATGCGTCTAAAAACAGGAAAAAAATAACATCAACCAACATACAACCTACAAAATATTAATGAATAAATAAGCAATGTCACATAATATTACTAAAATCAGCAAAAAACCGATAAGCTCAGGTGACGTCTAAGTATTTATTTATATGTAGTCTAGTTTAGTTAAGTTTTTTATTTACAGCTAATTATAAAGAAACGTAATTTTCAAAACTACGGTTTTTTTTTGTTGCAAAATCAAATAAAAAGTGATTCATCACATCAAAAGGGTTAAGAACCGCCCAACTAGGTCTAAATAGTTTGATTGGTTGTACTTAAAAAGTGCTATATATTTCAAATTCATGAAATAAAAGAAAACAATGAAAATTCTATTTATGAAAAATACTTATTTGTTCTTACGGTGTGTAGCGAAATTCTACGCGCTGCTTAGTCTAGAAAAGGTTTCGGAGCACTGATCTAAAGAATCGTGGGCATGAATTGTTTCTACTTCCAAAGTGTAGAACCAGCTTACCAACGGTAATGCCATGGGAATAGTTTTAACACGTCGGCATATTCCGCGTGGACGTGAATGAGTTCCAAGAGTACTATTTTCTATGCTTTAAAATAGATTTTTTCGGAACTGAATCGGTAGACTTTTTGACAATATTTTTATGTATGCATCCTTTGTCACAGTGCAAATTGTATTGTTTAAATGTATGTAAATATTCAATTGACATTGAATATTTAAAAAAAACCTTAGTCTATGAGGTTTATGTATGTGTGCTAAAAAAACAGACCAATGTTCTCAAGCTTGCACCAGGAGTGGCCGCCTACATGGACTCTGAAGAACTTTTCAATTAAAATTTGTTTACCAATCGATTTCTTCTCGAAGTTTAGTTTGGATTTCTATTTATTTTATTTATTTACACGTGCGCCAAAAATTGAAGACGTCGACATATAAGATGTTATTATAATATTTTTAATTGTATATCTATCTTTCCGATCCTTGAATACATCTCAAAGACTCCTTTATTTCCGCAATGCATATTGTATTAGCTAATCGTTTTAGCTTCTAATATTAAAATGAAAATAATAATAAATATAGAAATGTCTGAAAATGTGAGTCACTGCGTGTAGGAATAAAATACATATGACACATTATTATTATACCGCTAAACTTGTTACTTTCTTCTGGAAGCTACAGCGATTAATTCATCAGTATTCGTTGCATAAACATCTAGCCAGACTGTATATTTGCTATATTATATGAAGAGTTAGAAAAGCGTTCGATACTCGAGGGGAAGGTGGAGAGCGTCAACACCCTTCGACAACCCCGAGTCCGGCGTGGCGACAAATGATAATTCACAGCTTCCTTCGTCCTCCATTAAAACCCGGTCGTACTCAGTATACTTTCTCTTTAATTGCAGTTAGTTTACACTTATAAATTCCTCGAAGACAGTTACACAATTTCAATTTAAAACTCTGTAAGTGGTTTTATGATAGGATCGTAAATCTCGGACTAAGTCGCCGCTTCATCGGCGATCGACTCCACCGGGAAGGCCGAGTGGCGAGTCTCCTTTCCCTAAACATCGCAAGCTTTTTGTTTACTTCTAACGGTAAACAAATAACGGTAACCAAACAAATATGACAAATTATTTTTGAATGCCTTGGGAGAGATATTACATATTAAATTTGCATTAATAGAAAGAATCTGCAGACGGGTTTTGAAGACTCCTGTCCGCCCCATAAGTACGGGGAGATGTCATATAATTAATATATCTATACTTAGTCGATTTTCGGTGGAAAATCACGACGATGAAAACAAATTAGAATTCTTGTATACAAATATGTTTTAGAATTTATTACACTTGTATAGGCAATTTCTTATTTTGAACCAGAGGATTGAAGCGGACGATCTTTGAATTGTTTCGTTCCAGGTCCGCTCCGTGTTTCGAGTACAAAGTTTTGATAGGAATTATATTGATACTCCAGTACCAAAAATTTGCAGTTTTGATTTAAGTGTGCGGAAATGCTTAGAATACCGATATCTACCAGTTCCAAAATATATCAAGCGATAATCTGTGGTTAGTACTTTAGATCCTAGTGAAAACTTCTGAAAACTATTTGTATAATATTATAAAAATATATTTTTGTAGATAATCCTAGAATTTCATTAAAAACCACAAAAAATAGATGTGCAGTAAAAGATTAAACCTGCCCAAAAACTTGTTTCCTAATTAATTTAGAACTATGATATTTGAGTTGTCACATTTTTGAAATGAAGTATCGATATGTACGTAGGTATAAAAAAATCTTAAGAAAAAGTTTTAAAATAAGCTTTACTTAATTTTCGTTATCATTACCTAGTAATTCTATAAAATAAAATGGCAGACAGCAAATGATCCTTGATAGATTGTCTATTCTCACTTTAAAATAATTTCAGCTCCGAAAATAGTAACTTGACACTCGTTTGAGTATTCGGTATACTTGATGACAGTGTTGTGGTATGTCAGATAATTCCACGTATAATATTTTTTAATGACGAATAGCATTTTTTCAACTACATCCATCGTAATTTAGGACGAAATTTTGATAATAATAAACAACTTTAGGAGCTGTGAAAGACTAGTAAATTTAGGTGTTTTGGTTAAAAATCAATTGCTACAATGCCCCGCTTCAACGTTCTGTTTTGAACTGCGTTGTTGTCGGGTCTGTCAAATTATAGGGGTCAATATCTTTGATTATGTTTTTTGAGAATGTCTTCATTAGTGAGGTGTTTGTTTGTAGAATTGAAGGATAACTCATCCACGTCTTTTGTCATTTCTTCGTCTACAAATAAGAGATGTTTCCGCGCTAGGAGTGCTAGGACAACGATGCTGTTATCATTTTTTGCTAGCGCTACAGCCCGGATGGACCTTGGCAACCTCCTGCACTCCGCAGTCTTACGCCGATCACTGACCTCCAGCACTCGTTGGTCTAGAGAAGTCTTAGCAGTAAAAAACGTACAGCGTTTTGATGGTTTCCATTCATCCAAGCTTGATATTTAATCAAAAGTATGTTAAACACCTTTTTATATTACATAGTCCACAAGTTTATAATGTGATTAGGTCAGGATCACAATATATTTGAGAGTGTCGCTTAACATAATTAAATAATTTATACTATCAAGTATATAAAAACATTAAAAATAAATAGTTAATTTGCTTATATTACTTTTGACATTGTTATATGCATCATATAGGTCAGTGCTACGCAACTTTTTCTTTACCACGGCACACCAAAACATACACATTTCTGGGCCACAATCACAAGTAAAACAAATAGATAAAAAGATATACTCAGATATTAGATTAAATTATATATTACATTTTTTTAAATAAGCATTATAAAAGATTTGCATGCGTTGGCAGCGAATCGGATATTAGATACAAATAATTGGATTTTTTTACAATGAAGGAATGCGTTGCGGCACACGCCTCACGGCACAGCGGTTGCAGAGCACTGGCTTAGATAATCATCATCATCACCAAGAATATTAAGTTTGAATTTAATTCAGTGGTATGTATAACCATAAAATACAAATATATCTGTATTGATTAATTAACATAAATATGGTTTAGCAAGACAGTCCCGGTGATTTATAACCTGGATATAAAGATATTAAGTTTTATTGAAACACTATTTTTAATATTGAATGAATGATTTTTTTTTTTTTATTTTCACGTGTATTTACAAAAAGTGGTGCGTTAAATGACATACCGTTGGAAAAGTAGTCGTTGGTTTAAAAAATGTTGAGCACTACTGTAAAAGTTCAATTGATTTTATTTCGTTGTTGCATGACAAAGTACATAATTGCTTTACCAAAATTAAGTAAAATGACAGTGTGTTAAGCTGAGGTATTGATATTGCCTATAAAATTATGTTGAAGAAAAAGCACAAATGTATTGAGGAATATTATTATAAAGATATATTCATAATTGTAAGGTAATTATTTGAAAGTATTTATAATTTTAGCGAGTGTAAGATTAAATATTCTATTAGATCAGACCAGGATTCGCTTAAAAGGGGGGGGAGGCTGTTTTTGCTGCAGAAGAAAAAAGGTTTTAATTTATAATTTGAAACAATGGAGTAATGATTTTTTTATCATGTCCGCTCCCAATATGGAGCATATGGACTCCTAATGGAGGTATCTCAACATAAGTTTTTCTACGAGACCTGCTAGTATTTCGATAAAAGGAATAAGGATAAGAATTTTAAGGATAAAAGGATTACTAAGAGAAGAAGATCGAAGATGACTAGGATAGGACTAGTGGTTAGCTAATCGCTCTCGCTCTCGCTACGCCCCGTTTTTGGAATCGGATGGCTGGGAGCGAATTTTAGACATCACAAACATCTACGCATGCAAACATAAATCTTTAATTTGGATTATTGAGATTTTGTACACTTCCATGTATTTTGTCACTAACGACCCGGGTTTCGCCTTTCGGCATCTTCAGGCATTCGAGGACACGAATGGACTCGAACAGACATTCGAGTCCATTCGTGTGCTCGAATGCCTGAAGATGCCGAAAGGCGAAACCCAGGTCGTTAGTGACAAAATACATGGAAGTGTACAAAATCTCAATAATCCAAATTTGATATTGAAATTCCATCAAGCACCCTCAGTCGATGTCTTAAATTATATAAATCTTTAAATTGATTGAAAAATCTATCAATGAAACCGTCCGTACCGGGATTTGAGACCGAGACATCCGTAACCGAAACCAACGACTTTGACTACTGCACATCGGACCCGAAAATATCTTAATGTATATAATTATTCTTTTTGCTTTCATTAAAAATCAATAGCTAAAAAATTATTGTCGCGAGAGTAACAATCAAATGCAGATGAAATCGTTGGCCATTTCACCACTGATCCGAATAATGAATAACAAATATTAAATAATTATTTAGAAATGTAATTCCGTCGCCAGAGTGGGGGGGGGGATTATCCTCCAGACCCCTACCTTTCCCTGCGTCCCTACATTATGTGCTTATATGCTCCACATTGGAAATGCATATGATTTTTCCAATCTTAGCTTATTGTATTTACATATTTATTTATTTAAGATAAATAAAATGTAACATTAAAGACAGCCATTAAATGACAGACCACAGAAGTTTTTTGAATTCATTATAAGTTCAGCTCAGAAAACAAAGAAAAAATTTCAGATTATTACTACCGCAAGGAAAATGGAAGACAGCTGACTTCTGAAAAAAATGACACGCGCCAGTTCCAAAACAAACAGAGACCACTTAGTCCCAAGTCACTGTTGACCTTAGATAATAAAAACCATAATCATACAAATGTATTAAAGAAAATCAATAACTAGCGACAAAAGAAAGAAATACACTAGTCCCTCGATTAACACGGAAGATGGAATCCGCTAGATTACCGTGTAAAGCAAAACTTTTCTACTATACTGAAACGACAAAATAAATGATAAGTTTATGATAACAGTTGGGATTTATTGTGAATTAACATTGAAGTCAAGGTGTTTCTCCTTTAACAAAATATGCAAAAATAATCAAAAGTAATAATTGTACCTACATTTATTTAATAATCTTGAATATATTGTTTTTATTTTAAAAATAAACCATAATTTGTTTTGTACTGCTTTCCCATTTTTCTATCACGAGCAGTTTCGCTCATCGCGAGCATCAAATGATAAAATACAAATCTTAACAAATATTTAAAAAATTAAATAAAATTTGCCGATAAGGTTAGTCTGAAGGTGCTTCTTAAAGAGGTTAGTGATAAAACCAGTGGAATAACAAAGTTGTGAATTTTAATTTTATTTTTAACAAATCTATATATGAATTTGAGTGTTCATAATAATTACAAGGTATATCGAACAATTGGTCGAAGAACTATGACAAGAATTTACAGATAATCATACATATTATATATAGACGTTTGTATAATTATCTGTAAATTCTTGTCATAGTTCTTGAACTAATTGTTTGATATAATATATTTACCATGTAATTTCAAATTGGAATTGTTGAGATGTTGTACATTTCCATGTATTTTATCACTAACGACCTGGATTTCTTCCTTTCGGCATCTTCAGGAATTCGAGTAGACGAATGGACTCGAATTGACAGACAGTAAATAGTGTCTAACGATTATATGTAAGATAAAAATCTAGGACCCACACTGATACCTGAGTTAATCCGAAAAAAAAGATTGAAGATGCCGAAAGGCGAAACCCGGGTCGTTAGTGACAAAATCTCAAAAAATCAAATTTGATATAGAAATTCCATCAAGCACCCTCAATTATACCTTGTAATTATCAACAACTAATTTCATACAAATAACCTTGTGTTATTAAATTTAATAAAACACTAAGCGGTTTTCTTTTTACTTTCACTATTTGACGGAACACTGTGGCAAGATTAGGTGCCATGTAGCACACATTCAGAACCACTGATGGATACAGACAAATTTAATATTTTTGATTATTTGCATTGCAATAGACAGTTTATCATTGAAGGACGCATCGAAAAAAGATCATTGCTTATTTCTATTTTAAAACATTATTTGAGTACATGAGTACCAAGTACATTTTATATCGATTCATAATTATCATTTCTAGTGCAAACATTGCATAGCAACGGATAAGCAAATCAAATAGCATGTTTCTCAATCCAACATAACTAAAAAATATTAAATATTCATTTATGTCAGTCCGACAACAACTCTAAAGTACGCTGTATATTGTGCTTGAAAAATCCAAAAGAGATATCAATTTTCAGCTCGCTACGTTCTTTCCTCCAAGAGTTAACAAACTTTACTAAGTCAGTATAAATTCCGGGAAAACCGGATGGTAAAACTAAGCATTAGTACATTAAAAAAAAAATGTTTTATAATCCACTTAGGTATCTCAGTTCCAAAGTACAACAAGTCAAAAATTTACAGATTTGAGGTAAGTACGAGGAAATGCTTAGAATATTGATATCTACCAGTTCCAAGATGTAACAAGTGGTCACCTGTGGTAATTTTAAAATGAGTGGTTATTATTGCTTTAGATCAGTGATGCACAAGCTACGGTTCGTGGGCCGCATGCGGCCCAATATGACATTTGTTGCGGCCCGAAATAGCATGTAATAAGTAGTAAAATTATGTAACTATTAAATTAAAAATAATAAAATGCATATCTCGTTTAGTATAATATAGCATTATTTTCCAAAACTTTTACCCACTGCGGCCCGCGAAAAATAGGAAAATGGATAAACTGGCCCTTTGTCAAAAAGATTGTGTACCACTGCTTTAGATCTTAATTGGAACAACTACGAAGATTTTATGAAAACCTTTGAAAACTTTTATATTAGAAAAAAACAAAATTATGTGTATAATATTACATTTAGGTATAAATATAATTTTTAGATAATCTTAGAATTTCATTAAAATCTACAAAAATTTCGATTTACCGTAGAATATTATACCTGCCCAACATCTTGTTTCCTAATTATATCAGAACTACGCTTTTTGAGTTGTTACACTTTGGAACTGTGGAATCGCCTCTATTCTGATGAATTGGCAAACTTCCGCTCATTCTCTATACATGATACGTCCATTCATTAAAAAAAATATACCGAAGATTTAAATATACAGTGGAGACAGATTCATCGTTTTTTGGGCCCATTAAAAACGATAAATTAGCAATAAAATTTCCCCATGCATGTTTTTCGGTCACAATTAATTAATTAACATGTCGATCACGAAGCCATTTTAGGCCAGCCCTGATGGTATATTTACAGTATTGTTAACAAAGTACAAAAACTGATTTAACAATCGATACAGTTATATATGTATTATTTGTCGACTCGTTCAAAAATACAATGTGATCTGGAGTGTTATATTATTTTTATCAAACCGAATAAAGTCATACTTGAGTGATAAAAGGCATTTTCGTGGACGTTATGATAAAAAGTTGTCAACGATGACGATTAAAGTGATGTTTCTCGATAAATATTTATTAGGGTTACCCTTCGCTTGAATAAAACATTTCATTTATATCGTACATTATTGATAAAGTATTTAACCCATGTTGCTGGTTATGTTATAACAGTTACGAACGATACCGCTTGGGCATCTTCACCTACTGTTTAAATGAAAGATAGATGTCGGTCACTGACGTTCTCATGCAAAATAATTCCCTATACATTAATAATAACTAATGACGGTAAATTTCAAAACGGTAAACTTACAATTATTGTATGTTTAACGTTTTTAACCTACATATTTTCGAATACATTTAAATTGTTAGTTGGGTCCGACCCCTGTGGTCCCTAAACACGATCCCCCTCTGACTCAAGTTATATAATATATGAAGGAGAGGGTCAAAGAAATGTCACTATCGTTTTGAGATAATATGAAAAAACATTACACATAACTGTATTGTCAAATTATTTACTAGATACAAAATTAACATGTTTTATACATGTCAATTGTTTAATTTTTAAAAATGTGAACTGCTGGGGAGCTCTGAGAATATTTGTAATGCTGATCTTTCAATGTTTTCTTTCTAAACTCAGATAAAGGAACTTATTAATTTTCTTAGTATGCCATTTGATAGCTTACGAAATTACCCACAAGATGGCACTATTAACTCATTTCGCGATTTGGGTGAGCAATGATTTTTCTTTTCCCTTGGCTTTCACAAATATAATAGTAGGCATTTTCATGTGGGTGTTTTGTCGGTCTATCACAAAGTTTCACTGAAGCAATCGCCATTGTTCTGTTTAGCGATTGTCCTACAAATACGATAAAATCAAATGCACTATTTTCGCATCATACAGTAAGTTTCTCTTTCGAAAATCGCTACAGTTCCAGTGGAGTCTTGGCCTCCTTAACAGTTTTCGTCGATTCAGTCCAGTCCTCGGCAGACTACAGTAAAATATTAACAAAACGTTAACATTCCTCCCGTTTCCGCTAGGTTGACAGTGACACACTGATTTGGTGTAAACCGGTACGAAGTTTATCCCTGGTGTCATTTCAAAGGCAAACGGTTTGTCTCCCGTTTACCACAAAACAACAGAAATCAAATCAAACTTCAATATAAGCAAGTATAGAGAATATAGAAAAATAGTCCACAAACCATCGGAAATGGACAGAAGAACATTAACTCAATTAGACTCCATGGTTAATAAAAGTAAGGTGAGAGATTAGATCTTGGTTCCAAGTCAAATGATTTTTGATAGAGATTTTACGGTTGAATATGACATGAAATATTTATTTATTTTATATTATTATATATATAACAAAATAGTAAAAACAAATAGCAAACATTGGAAATCGGCAAGGAATTCAACCAAGTAAGTTCAGATAAAATCTACTTTAATACATTAACAAATAGTGCTGTTCTTGATTCACTCACGTCCGTTCACGCGGAATATGTAGACATCCGAAGCAATACTTTTGAACATTGTTTAAGTTTTTCCCAGCGGCATCCCCATTGGCAGGCTAGTTCATGTCCACCATTCCTCAAAAAATGATCATGAACTCTCATTTAATCAAAGTATATAAAATTTACATAAAAAAATTGATTATGAAATTTTTTTCGAATAGATTGTACGTACCCACATATAATACATAAAATAATATCGATTTATTTTAATATTAAATATTATTTATTGCAAACACACGCCGTGGTTTCGTAAGCCTTGGACTAGTCTTAACGATTGATAATTTATAGTTAATACTAATTTTGTTCGAAAACCAAAGAAAAGGACAAATAAGTTTATTAAAAATACTTCGCAGTTATCATTTAAGAAGTCACAAATTTTAATGAAAAACGAGTTGTCGACAATTGCGTTATCCGGTGGGTCTACTATAATTATTATTTCGAGTCGTGAATATTTTTTTAGAATTTGGTACCCAATTGAAATGATTCATCATTATTTTCAAATAACTATCTGGAAGCTTTCACTTCCAACTCGGTCCAATCATTTTGCGTTCATCTTTGGACATGTGGCTCTATATTGACGTTGATTCCAAGGTAGGATTTTTTTACGATATCCTCAATAAATAAACTGGGTCATATTAAAATATATTTAATATAAAAATAAAATTGATAACTTAGTTATTAGAGTGACTGTGTTACTAAATGTGAAACGTATTTTACTTCTTTAAGGAGCAGAAGTGGAATAATTACGAATAGAAATGAATTTCTACAAAGTTACCGCCAAATCCATGGTAAACATTGAAATATATTAGTTTATTCTCTATATATGCAGTAGTGAATGCAACAAATTTCATTTTTTTCGATATCGACATCTAGGATTCATTATTCTCTTTAAAAGGTTATATAAATCAAGAGAATAAAAAAAATTTAATAGCTTTTACAGTGAAATTTGTTAGTCAATACGTACATAATTAAAAGATAATTCAAGAATAAAATATTTTAAGATGTGGAGATGATGACGTGTCATTAACATTTAATTTTTTTTTCAAAAAAAAAGAGAACTATTTCGATATCTTTTTTCCGAATATTTATATATGTATGATAAAATATAAACAAATATCCCACAATTTATTACAAGAGTTCAATACCGCTTTCCCTCGATAAGCAAAGGTAGGCGTTGTTGAAAGAGTCAAGGGTCACGATATTTAATAATAAAATGTAGAATTCATAATATCAACATAAATATATCGCTAAGCGAATGATCATTGACAGCTGAATTCAATGTCATCAGTTGAGAATTCCCTGTCGCTGAGCGACAGCGTATCTGATCATAAATTTGATAAAATTATAGGATAATTGATAAAAAATATGTTTTGTTTTTAATAAATAATTGAGAAAAACTTAATTGCGTAACATAGAACTTTTTCTTCGTTGTTTTTGTACTACCCTGCTAAGTAAAAATACAGAAAATGTCGAAATTAAAGTAAGTATGTGGAGAATTTAGAATATTTTACCTAAGAAAAACCACAGTAAAATTTATATTTTGTACTTAAAGAAGGTCAAAATATCCTTGTAATTATTGAAAATTAACTTGAATTTGTAAGTAAAAACACAACTTTATTATGTTTGTAAGTAAAAACACGGTCCTTTTCGTGAAAACACTGCGTTTTTACTTACAATTATATACATAACACCTTTGTACATTATCCCACAAAATCACTATCCAGATATAAATATTACTATACTAAAATCTAAATTAAAATAGGAAATCTGATTCTGTCGAATCGTTGAACACGTAATTACTGTGTTTTTACTTAGCAGGGCAGAATAGCTTTCGCTAGTAAATGTCCAACTTATTTTTAGTCAATAGGAGGCACGTACTAACGCCATTTCATTCGGTAAAATGAATGACCCGAGACCAAATCCCAACACGTTAGGAAAGCATTTTTTATCGGCGGAGGACCGTAATGCGGTAGGAAGATTGATAGTTGGCACTGCCGCATACACCACTGCTGCAGTGAAGCAGAAATGCACTTCACTGCATGCATGCACTACCTGACACAGATAAAACCGGCTGCAATAAACCGACGAAGCGATTCCGCTCTTACCTCTCACTTAAATTTGTCCAACTGCGAGTAATTCCATATTAGCTTACTCGTACTAATGCAGAGGTATGCACAGTACCAGAATTTCCCACTCGGGCCACTGCCCGGCTCGGTCCGATCCGCAAATCAGCTTCAGATGAGTTACGAAAAATGATTATCGAGATTCCGGCCATTCTTTTCTTATAAAATTATTTCTCATAACGGATAGGGATACTATTGATTCCTTTTTAGATTCAGCGCCGGGTAGATTATACTCTATGGCGATAACCTTCCAAGGGCGCATTCTACCCTACAGAAACAAGCAGGCGTTGTCTCGCTTATTTATTTATTAGTGTGTACACCATATAGTGGGATACCCGGGCTAAGCCCTATTTCTCCTTTCATCTGATGGAAAAAGAGTCCAGATTTGGAGTATGTGGAGAGTTTGGAATTTAGTTCCCGATCGTCCGGTTCATTAGTCAAACTCAAAAAAAATGAAATTCGAGTTAAATATGCAGATTTATGTACAATTTGCGATCTATCTGATTCAGTACTCAGATAACTTAAAAACGTCACCAAAAAATGCAGACAGATAACTTTCTTAAGAATTAAACAAAATGTTGATATTCCTGTGTTTAGAGAGATTACAACTCGAATAATCGAATACATTCGGTCCTTTTTTAACTACTCGATATTCAAACATTTGACAACTAATTTTTCATGAACTATTTTTTTTACAAAATCGACGAAAGATTACATCACAATGTCTCCAGATTTCAAGAACAATAATGAATATCCCATGTAGTGGTTTTTTTGTCTTCATTCGGATGCTTTCAATATCTTATCATACTTAAATCATATTGCTTGAGTTTGACGAAAGACTCGGGACTATAAACAAAACCAGCATGCCATAATTTTAGTAACTGAAAAATACCATTAGAGTAATACGACGCAGCTAAAATTTTTTAAATATTTTAATACTATGAAACGGTATTGGAATGTGTATTTACATTGTCTTTATCTGGGACTTGACAGAAGTGAGAAAAAGTTTAGTCGTAAATTATTATAAGATGTCAATGATTTAAAATTTGAATAAATGTAATTTTTATTATAAATAAGCTCGTTTTTTACAAATTTTAATGGACTATTAAATTATTATTTCAGTAAATACAATTTTATGGTATTAATTATTAAAATCGAATTTATAATATTATTTTCATACTTCAGAAACTCTTCGAACATAGTCGAATAGTTTCAGTTTTGCCATTCGATATCCGAATAGTTGGACTCCCTAGTACTGACTATACTCGGAAAGTACCCAATTTTAAAACACCTGTTTATAAAATGTGTAAAACTCGGGTATCAATCAATATTTTCTTTATGACGATAAATTGAATACTTCTTTTTCCATTATCCCAATATGGGTTATTTGGAGATTCTAGGTAATGAACTGGACGGCCCGTATAAAAATTTACAGGTTTCAATAACTAAGCTATATGATAATTTAAAATTTTAAAGAGCGAGTTCATTGAAAGATGTGAAAAATTTTAAAAAATAAACGTTAATTTATATTTTTTTATTCAGTTACTGTCGAGTGAGAAACAATCTCGCGAGAGGAGTTACGCGTGACAAAGATAAAATAAAATATATGTAATTTATAAACTTGTTATGGGCCATGTAACGCGATAAACGTGGGCCATACAGGAAGGACTAATTTCACGCAATTCTGCGAACATTTGGTTCACTTAAAAAAAATCTGACTACCAATTTTCGAATCACTCATCTGATTCTAAAAAGTCAGATTCTATATTTTTTCCTAAGCCATTATGGAAAAGCTCATTTAATTATACTTTAATATAACAAGTTAAGTATATTTCTTTTTAATATTAATTAATTTCTCCTAAAATAACTTAGGTCGGAGAAATAATATGGATGGGCCAACCACATAAGTGCAAAGTTTTCAGGAGATAGTTTATTCAATCTAATACATTTTTTCTGTTATTTAAAACACAAAATTAAATAATAGAAACGTAAAATAAGTCGAATAATATGGAAGGGCGAAGTGGGAACAATCACATAAGTCAATATTGCAATGTTTTCAGGAGACAGTTTTTTGACATCTGAGACATACGAGAACTGCTTACTATTCAGTTACTTATTCCTTTATTTTTCGTGGGGGGGGGGGGGGGTAAGGACATAAAGATGGAGCTGGTACCGGTTAGCTTATCGCTTTCACGTTTCCCCGTTTTAGAATCGAATTGACGGGAGGGAATTTGACGCTTCATGGACAACCATGATATCGAACATAAATTCATAAATATATTGAAAAATCGGTAACCAGGCAAATCATAACAGATATATTCCGTAATTTATCATATATACAAACTCCAGTTATTGTATTATATTAAATATTTATTTGAATATGTGTTGTATATTATGTACTTTAATTCATAAATAGATACGACAAAAATATTCTATTTTGTGTTGTTTTATCGCTGTTCTGTTTTTTCATATTCTGATTTTTCATCGAACCGAAACATCAATTTATAAAATTGTCTACATTCTAACATGTGTACAATGGCAACCGTATTAAGCGAACCCCTCAAAGCGTTGACCACTCGGCTACTGGCATGTATAAATAAGCATTACAATATTATTCAATAACATAAAAAATATTTTTTTGTCTCGCATAAATGAGTAAGTATGCACGTGAAGTATGCCATGCCATAATGTAAACAAGACAAATGATGTTGCGTGTAATTTTTAGCGCAGTTTTCGAAAGTTTCTCTTGCGCGGTGGAAGACCTCGGAAGCGTTCGGCCATTTCCGGAAATAAGTGGCATAGATTTAGTATTTTATATACCAAGTACATCCGCCGCATAAATAATAAGATAATGTTGTGAACATGCAAGGTATCGGCAGTTCAAGAAACGCGAATGGAAAGTGGTCAAGTGTTTCCCGCATTCAAGTGGAAATTGGTTGAGATTTAGCGTTGGTATTCAGATATATTCTGATTTTATATGATCGACGTCTCAAAAGCAGGTGGACACTTGTGCAAAAATAGAGTTTGGAGAAAAACTCATTTTAAGTTTTTTTTAGAGTAAAACAATCGTGCGGAGGTTATTTCTTATTATTTTGGAATGAAAATCGGATCACATGTGACTTATAACTCAAAGATTGAAATGCAATTTTTATTTGATTTGGATGCTTCGATAATAAACTCCTTAATTGGATAAAAAATTGGACTAAAAATTGAATCTATGAGTGAAGACATCAAAAATAAACAAATCCCCGAAACTTAAAAAATAACATTCGTCATCAAGCCTGCCAGATATCGATAAAATATAAAAATAAAAGACAATTTGTTTTGTACTACTTATACACTATGGATCATGATCATTAGTTATTGATCTGCAAGAGGTCCTTAATTGCAGAAATTTAATTTCATTTATGTGTAATTAATGTGTATGATCATGTGTAAATTCTTGTCATAGTTCTTGAGCCAATTATTTGATATACCTTGTAATTATTATCACTCATTTTTCATATGAATAACCTTGTTAAGATTTATATTTTTTCAATTGTAAATCAGTTGTAAACAAATTGTTTTTTTTTTTAAATATAATGGCTTACCATCAAGAATTGAAAGTTAACACATTAAAAGTGATTACAAAATTACGTTCGGAGACTTTGATGCAGTTATAGTTCTATAACCTCTTCGATTACATCTACGAAATTTTCGAATGTGTCTTTTTCGGCATAGACTCGTCTGTCTACGTGACAAGAATTGCTATCGGAAACCGGCACTCGGTATTAATGATGTGCAATGTACTTTTCAGCGCAGCTGTATCTTGTTTCACATAATTTCACAAAATTTTCATTATTATCATCCTTGGCTTCACAACCCTGGATCATCTTATCTTGTAATTTATGCTGAATGCCAGGAGCAAACTTACTCTCAAAAGCAAGCTGCTCCTCAACACAGCAATAACTCGTCCAATATTTTTGTACGCTATTACGGTGTGGGTTTATGCTCACCACAAGCATCTGAAGACTCTCCAGATTATTAAAAATTAATCATTACGACAAATATGCAACGCCACGTGGTACGTACGCAACTTGCTGCTGTATAGAAACTTAAAAATACCTACTATTCGTAAGGTTGCTCGCGACATGTCGCAAAAATTTCACACCACAAAACTACGGTGAGACAATCCTGAAGAATCGTTTTACGCCGAGAGCAGTTCTGCTCGACAGCCCCCAATATATGTGAAGAAGGATATTTTTCTTAATTGAATAAACACGACATCTTGCAACATGTAAACGGTTTTCCTCAGGGTACTTCCTTACGTATTGTATGTGTATTATCAACAGCGATGGAAGAGGAATACAAAAATAATAACATTAGAGATGAAGGACCTCAGGACTCAACGCTCCATCAAGTTAATACACAAATTATAAAACCTATCCAAAAATATACAAATACTTGACATAATTTGGAACATACCTGTGTATCCTTTTATGGTAAGACACTTCTGACTTCAATGATAGTTTAATCCACTTTCGTTCCGTACATGGAATCTAGAAAACGAAAGAAAAATAAAATAAATACAAGTATAATAAACACTTTGATAAATCTGTCTATATATAAGCGCACACACACACACACACTATATGTCTGTCATCGTTTGCAGCAAACGTATTGAGCGAATTTTGACAGGTGTCACGGCGGTAATAATTTCTAGTTTTATAACAATTAACCACTGACTTTGTGGTCGTCATTATCCACTCGTATTTCAGAGAAGCTTGTCAAAGACCTTTTGCAACACATGTGAAGCATCAGCCATTTTTTAAAAAAACAATGTAGGGAAAAAAGATATTTTTTTGAACAGAAATATAATATCGATAAAACTCACAAATCTTAGTTCTGAGAGAATTAGGAAACAAGATTTTGGGCAAGTTTAATCTTCTACTGTATACATCTGATCTTTTGCAGATTTTATTGAAATTCTAGTATTATCTAAAAAATATGTTACAAACATAATTTTATTTCTTTCTAATATACACAATAGGAGCTTTCAGAGGTTTTCACAAGATTTTCGCAGTTGTTACATTTTGGAACTGAGATATATCGGTATTCTAAGCATCTCCTCATACTCAAAATTGCAAATTTTTGACTTGTTACACTTTGGTAGTGAGATGTCGACATAATATTTATTGACGAAATATAGGTCACTTTTCCGCAGAGCGATCAATAATTTAATCAGCGGCTTAAGTCGATTGATTGAATTAGATTGGTATAACTCAATTAAGGTCAAAAATTACAATGTATTCCACAATAGTTATATAATATCGCCATCAGTTATTTAAGTAGTCTTTTATTTTGAAAAATTAATTAACGTAGATGTCCAGCTGACGATTTCAACTTTGGGCCGCTGCACGGAAGACAATCTCGACTATATAGCACAAAATACATGTAGAAATCTGTATGTTTGTATGTCTGTCGGTCACAACTCCTCCAAAACGGTGTACAGTAGCGACGAGAAATTTTCACAAAGTCATTCTGGCTGCCATTTCTACGGCAACTATGCTATTTTCAACTGTCAACATTTGACTTTTAACATTAAACTGAAAACGCTATATTTTTGACGTCTTAATGAAACCTCCTTACTAAAATAATCCGTCATGTAGTCATAACAACTCAATCTGTGTTGAATTTCCTTAGCGAAAATAAATCTGTTATAATATAAATGTCAGAAATAATAACTTCATGTGAATTGTAAAATTTATAAAAAATCGAAAAGATTCAGCGGAAAATGAAGCTCAAAAGGTAAAGAAAAGTGCTAATGGTCACCAAGCTCAATAAGGATGTGAGCTACTTACACATATTCCTTTTTTATGATTTTGTATCATCGTCCTTATCCGTCCGTATCTTACCATACATAATAGTATTATATTACTTAAAATAAATAAGGACATCAGACTTCCAATAAAACATAAAAGGCGTACTTTAATTATTTATTTATAAACAAAATAATAATTGAAAAATATTTTGAAATAAATGTGAGTATAAATAATTGATTAAAAGGATGGCATTCACTTTCCTCCACAATTCTTTCGATTCTCGTTGAGTACCCCGAGTCGCTCTCATCCGAATGAAATGATCAAGGTGTACATCTGTGGATCTGTTTCTATATTTACTTTTTACCACCTTCATTATTATTACAACGGTAACTTGTTAAGCATTTCATTGAAATTTACTTCGAGAAATATTTCATTTCGGAGTCCAATAATAGAATTTGAGAGGTAAATTTATATATATTTATGATAAAATATCGTACGCGAGCTACAGAAAAAGTCGTTTGGCGATCACTGTGTTAAATAAACTAATATAAGCTACCCCATATCTTGGACGAAGCCTGGTAAAAAATACCAGTAACTTCACAAGCTGTGCCACGGGGCTGTCAACAACAATCGACAGTATCTTATGTGCGATAAATAAGATAGAAATCGGCAAAAAGTAAGCGTGTAGTGCCAACACTTGGCGCATTGCCTTACGTAATAAACACAAAAATAATATTATTGTACATTACACTATCCAAATTAAACGTTGCGGCACCGTAACCATTACGAAACATTAGTATTTAGTCGTATTTTTATTACAAAAACAAATTTTGGGCAAAAATACAAACGACAGATAAAAGTGACTTTCTCTCTCGGTATACTGACTCCGAAACGAAATGTATTATGCATCGAGCGACCTCAAAATAATAATTGATAAGACAACAAGAGTACAAGACTTTCTCGGATATCATTCATATATAGCTGGCTAACCGTTACATTTATAAAGGAATCGTATTCCTAACTTGTATTATTACAGAGATTTAATTTAAGGATGAAGGATCGATCTACCGCGGTTGACGGCCAGTGACAAAGTATTGTCCGATTCTGCTAACGGTATCGCACGTTTTGCCCGTGAATATACTTTCCAGTATTGCCATTTCATCTGGGTTGCCATCCGTAACGATTCCCACGAATCTAGTTTAAGATATCGACTGAGGGTGCTTGATGGATTTCAATCAAATTTAAATCGTCCTTTCAACAATTTAAATTTATTATAAATCTCTTTATTGCTGCAAAAATTCACTTATAAACTTACACTAATAATTTCAATTTTCATTAATACAAATATCTTTTTTTTACCATGTTCGCTACCAATGTGGATCATATGGTGTCTTAATGGATGTACCTCAAAATAATTTTTCTACTAGAACTGCTTGTTATACAGCTGCTCAACCTCTCTTTCTCAAAGAGAGTAGAGTAGATTATAATAACGCCTAATCACGATTTTGAATCTCAATTAAGAGAAATAACGAGCTTGGTGTCGAGCCAAACGACGGACTCCGACTTAATCACAAAGGAAGGTAATAAAAACATATCCCCGAAAGATGATAACTATATATTCTTGATATTTATTTTGAGTTTTTTTTTTCCTTAAAGATGTATACAAATAGAATATTTTGTTTTATTTATTTTGAGAAAACGAACTTTTGGAACAAAATCTTTATACAATCGTTATATTCAATATATTTAAAATTTCACATGAATCACTTTCTAAAAAAACTATTTTCTGCGATTTGTTCTAAGACATCAAATCTCGGTAACATACAATAAACTATAATTTAGTCACTGCGTAAAGCATTTAAAAACATATCTGAAAAACGGTTGTCAACTCTTTGCTAGACAGGCTTGAAAACTTTACTATTTCCATGTAAATACAAGTGCAATATTGTGAACAGATAGACTGCAATCTATATATATATATATAAATGAAGATTTTTTTGTTTGTTTGTCCTCTATGCATTCCTTTACTATTTATCTGATTTCGACCAAACTTTGGTAAATTGTTGTGCGCACACCCGTGAAGGTTTCTGAAGAAAAAAAAATTAAATCTAAAATCTAAAAAAAGAATCAAATACGTACAACTACACGGGCTTTTTTCGGGATGAGAAAAATAAATCTGTGCTTCAGGTCGGTTCGGGTAAAAAGTGTGATATTGAGACTCGAGCTCGGACCGGGTAATTTTATGAAATTTTGGCCAAAAGAACTTTAAGAAACATAATTAAAACACAAACTCTTTCTTGTTTTGAGTGGCATTGCAACGCACGCCGGGTACTCACTAGTTAATTATAAATATAAAAAAATCGACATTTCATGAGATTTTCGCCAAATGGGAAAAAAACCTACTGATTCCTTTTAAGTAGGCATCAATTCATAAAAGGAAATGTATTCATTTTTAACATTTATATTCTATTAATTGATATGGTGAAAGCCATAAATAATTTATTGCAAATCATTAGCCCTAAACTAGTGGCAGCTGTCTATATTGATCAACGCTTGTTAAACGTTACATAAATTAACACTTTACGAAAATCTTGAATAAATTAACCACTCAATATCGTTGCCAAACAGGTCATACTAAAAAGAACAACAAATAAAAATATTAAGTCTGGCCTAATGTAAATTATTTATTATAAAACACACAATAATCATTCTAACATAATATCATAACAAAATGTTGTAATTTTCGAATTTATTCTATAAATGGTTATTTTATAACCAGAGATTTGAATTAATTTAATTATTTAAATAAACAGAGATGAGTGGAATATTGCATAAATAGCTTCGATTACGGTGCTAATGGGTTTGAGTTTTAAAACGTACATTTTCATAAATTCATTTTATCATCGATTTATGGATTTCTGTTTGAAAGCATGAATATCTAAAATTGCCTCCCACCCTTCCGATCCTAAAAACAGGGCATCGCGAGAGCGATTGCTTAACCACTACTCCTATCCAGGTCTTACTCCTTTCGAAGAAGAAAGGTTGAGAAAGTAAAAAGCAGTTCTCGTAGAAAAGAGAAACTCCATTAGGTGCCCATATGCTCCACATAGGGAGCAAAAGATTAAAATAAAAAAATCGTCGTTGTTCTGGAAGAATACACCAACTGTAAAATAATAAGTGTTGAGTGATTGGAAAGGTATAACATTTCAAATGTTTTAAATGCGATACCTTTTTCGTTTAGTTTGTTTGTACAAAACTGTTTTTAGGAAAAGTTTAATTTATAAAAATAAGTGTGCTCTTCTATATGGTAGAAGTTGAAATAAGGAACATTTAAGTAAAACCAACTAAATATGTATTTTTTTCCGATTGAGTGTTTTTTTTTAGAATAACGACGAAATACATAATTTTCTTATATCGACTTTGTTTTGGCCAATTGGTGTAACCCTCAAAAAATACGAAAATGAGTTAATGATTGGATTTCATTTTAAATACGACAGAGCAAGAAGTATCGGCCAAATGATGTAAATTAGTAAAATAAATTGATCACTTTCTGGAAGGGAAACATCATTTTACGTTGGTTTTAGGTTTAAAAATTCTGTCGTCCCCCATTTGATGTAAGCCAATATTATTTCGACACTCCCTACGTACAATCGCGTATATGTAAACATAAGAATTTACAGGAGTGCATTTCAAAGATTCATAACACTCACCATATAATGTGTTCGATAAAAACAGGTTTTACTCTCTCCTGAACAATTTCAATTTTGAGGGCTACATCAATTTGCCAAAATACCATCGATATGTTTACGTGAAATCAAAATGCACGTGGATGTATTTATCGAGAAGTGATTGTAATAAAACTAGCAATATAGATTATGTAACTTAAAGTAGTTCGCTGTAATATCATAACAAAAATAAAGAAAGTAACAGATAGACTAAAAATGAATACGTAACAGCAAATTAAAAAAAAAAAAACTACCATCATCTCAATAATTCATAAGCCGAACAATCGCCACTTTCTACTATCATTAAAAAAACGAATGAAACTGCTGTCAAATGTTTTGGTCGTTTAACATAATACCATACAGGTTTTTTGTATGCTTTCGTGCGCGATTTATGACTAGACGAATTTGTATTATTCAATATTGTAAATGTAATACGTGCATGTAATAACCACGATGCATGAAACGCATACGGACAGACGTCGACAACAGTTCATTAGAAAAGATTAAAGAGCCAACGAGAAGTGAAGTGAGCCAACTGATATTTTCGAAAGAAATAAGTTAAGCGCGTTTTAGTATTATTCTACGTGTCATAACGTATCATAAAAATGAAGTGAGCTAAGTAAATACAGGCTGCAAAAGTATTTTATTCTGCAAGAAGTCAAATTCAATAACGCGTAAATCAATGTAAGAAGATTATAACTTTCAATAAACAACCACCATTTTATCACTTGGATCACTACACTTCTAATCAGTATTATTTGCTTTTTTTTTTATTTTTTATACTAATATCGATTTCCCGACAAAACGTTTCAGCGGTAATTGATTATTTAGGTATAATTTAAGACATCGACTGAGGGTGCTTGATGGAATTTCAATATCAAATTTGAATTATTGAGATTTTGTACACTTCAATGTATTTTGTCACTAACGACCCCGGTTTTGCCTGTCGGCATCTTCAGGCATTCGTGCGAATTCTCGAATACCTGAGGATGCCGAAAGGCGAAACCCGGGTCGTTAGTGGGGAAAAAATACATGGAAGTGTACAAAATCTCAATAATTCAAATTTGATTATTTAGGTAATAAAAAAAGAAGATGACTTTGGCATTTAGCTGTCCACCAAACTGCGACCGTAGTACGAATCGTACGAATTAATTACATACTTGCAGTGCAATTTATAAGCGAGATATACCAAGTTATTTGTATTTCACGAACTGACAATCTGATGAACTAAGGGAGTCACTGGTTTATGAGAGGAGAGTGACCACGAATAAAAATATTTCATTTATATAGGTTTATGGCTGTATATATAATACACCTCGAGTGGCATTAAATTACAAACAAGACATATAATTATTATACTTGTACAGCTTTGTTTCATGAAGCTGCAGTAGATGATATATGTTCTTCTGGTAAAGAAATACGACTATAGTCGAGCAGAGCTGCATGGGAGTGACTTTATACCATTCACAAGTGTGCTTGAGAAAAAAAGAATTTTTTTTTTTTAAAAAAGGTGTGATCAGCTGAGCCAATTAAATCAAGTTGATATTAATTATCTAGAAATAAATACAGCGTTGCGTCGTAATAGTCAGAAACACGTTATTGAAGCTGTGTAAAACGATCATTATAATTACTTCGTGCATATCAGTATAGGTCATTTTAGATTGAGACTGAAATAAAAAGTAATCGAAATCATTTTAAACAACAAAAAAACGAATCTTACACAACCAAAATAACACAATTTTTATTTAATAGAAAAAATAGTTATATTATTTTTGTATAAATAGTAATTAATGTTCGCAACTCCTGGTATAACGCTTATGATAAAACAATACACAAATTTTAAACACGAAAAAAATTCTCTAGACACTATTATTGCACCAAATTCGGTATTTTTTTTTTGTATTTCATCAAAAAAAAATTGACAACTATTAACCAAACACAATTTCAATACAATTATCAAATTTGCTTTGCTTATGATATTGCATATATTACAGTAAAAAAAACGGTGGCTTACGACTATTTGCTTTTAATTTTTAGCTTGTTAAACAAGTGATTAAAATCATTTCTGGGGTATTGTTTTATCATGAGCGATATGCAAATCTTTATTAATTATTAAAGCTACAGAGTTAAACTATGAAATAATTACGGACTTGGCCCGCAGGCCGAGTTTGGCCAGGTCAAGGCGATTTAGATTCGAGCCCGGCCCAGATTATCGCTCAGTTAGCATGTTTTCCGGTCATAAGGTCAAAGTATGTTTTAATTCGCAAGGAATAATATTAAGTCTGTTCATCTAGGTTTAGCGATCATTATTCGGTAAGATGTTAATATTTTATATCACCTATATCAGGGGCTCCCAATCTTTTATGCTGCATTTCCCCTTTTACCAATGCTGAGAATAAAAACCCCTTTTCCCATGATAATCTAACTCTAACTCAAAAGATGCTTTCCAAATATATGTAATATTGAAAATCTTTAATAAACGGCAGCAATTTCCCCCCTGGAACTCCAAAATTCACCCATAAAGAATGTTCCCTAATACATAATTTTTTCATTTTAAAAATATCTACGTCATTTTACCAACATTTCCTGCTAGATATAAATTATGTAAAGCTGAAAACGAAATTGTATATCGAAGATATACCGCCAGAAGGCATTAGGTCACAAAAACAAGTTCTGAGATAATCGCATTAAAAGCAATATTTTTTTTTCAAAGTAAATACATACTCTCTCTTCCAAGTAAAATTGTTGGTTTTTAAAAAAAATGTTGTGTACATTACAAAGAATCGTCTTTTTGGCATACAAATCATAAGATTTTCGATGAGTTATAGTTATATAATGATTTTCGCCAGAATAAAAAAATAACAACATAACTTTATACTGTTTTTTCAATGACATTATATCGTTTAGCACTCCATGCGTCATAACAGTACGAAGAGCGTTAAATTGCATACATTTAAATCATAGAATCATAAAAAACTGACTTAATACGTTTCGTCAGTATAACCTCGATATAGATAAAATATGTTTTTATTTTGTTCATCAAATTGAATGCACGTATAGAAAAAAACGTTTTTAACGATATAGCAACTGAGAGAGTCACCTGGAAAAAGTCGTAACCAACAATGTTGAATTTTCAACGGAAAATCGTTACACTGGAGATGACAGACAATTTGAGCTATAAAAATATACTCTTATATCGCATATATTTCAACACGAGTGTATGTGAATTAAAAACAATACGTTTTAAGGTAAACGTACCAATAGTTGACCGTTTAAGAAAACAAATCAACAAAAATAACGATTAACGTTAAGCATTAGACCGAATGATAACAAAGCAAGTGTATTCGTAATGGATCAAATGTCTAAATTAATATGATAAGACAAAAATAAGAAAAAGGACTGTCATAATAAAATTGTGTTCAATTTTAAACATTTAACACAATTTTATTATGACAGATTTTTCAACATTATTTTGTTGTCGTCCGTGGCGCAGTTGGTAGCGTCGCTGGCTACGGTTACGGATGTCTCGGGTTCAATTCCCGGTGCGGACGGTTTTCATAAATGGATCTTTCAACCGATTTATGGATTTCTGTTCGTAGTCTGAGTCCTCCCTCCCACCCATCCAATCCTCACGAGGCGTAGCGAGAGTGATCAGCTAACCGCTATTCCTGTCTTTGCCCTATCCTTCTATCCCTACTTTCTTCAAAAAAAAAAGATAGGTTTAGCAACTGAGTAAATAGCAGTTCTCATAGAAAAAGTTCTGTTAAGATACCTCCATTAGGAGACCATATGCTCCATCAGAGCTTTCATCCGAGCTTCTTGTCAGACCACTCATGGTTGAATCAAGTAGCACATCCTTAACAATTCTCTTAAAAATTCGAAATAAAATACTTACTGCATAAGATGTTGTATGACACCCGATTGACATATATGGTGGTGTTAGTTCCTCAATTCGACAAAAGATAGTTTCACTTGTCTGAACTCTACAATTTAGAACAATCCCGCGTATTTTCTTATTTTGGGCACTTTTATTGAAAAAGATCAACTACTGATACATGGTTAACTACCCGTACATTTTTTGTAGGTAAAGCCAAAATATTTTTTATAAACATCTGAAAAACGACATTTCTTACGATTACTGTAACAATAATTTTTATTATCACCGGTAAAAGTGGGTAGTTTTATAAAAAATATTTTGAGTAGGTAGATTTTTTCATAAATTTAATACGATTATTGAAACAATATTTTTTATTGTTGTTCGGGGTTGGATGCCCTTGCATTGTCATTTCTCGCCGAGTTCATCTCGAGTGGCTTGAAATAATTCACATCGTATTTATGTTGTGCGATTCAAAAATTCAAAATATTTTGCGTATTAGCAGTAATTATCTGTAAAGACAAATATTTTTTTTAATCGATATATTTTATATATTATGATTAGAATTAGTGATGGCAGATAAATGTAGGTAGTACATATTAAGCTATCATACACGTGCTTTGAATTTTTCTCTATGCAGCTCAATCACATGCAAAGGGAATGGTGCAAGCGAGATATAGACATGCTGGCGTTTGTTATTTTATCTTGTTTATACATACACAAGTGAGATTGTGTGATAAAGATACATATACATTCGCCGCACGTCAATGTAAGCTATGTATATTGTACTAATGTATGTGATATGTGATCATGCAGAAGCCCCACTAAAGTTTATATGTATTACATTTGATGGGTACAACGGAGGAACATGGAATGTAAAAAATATATATATGAGACAATGCAGACGTGTAGTACTCACTTTGATCTAGATCACGGGTCTCCAAACTTTTTAGCCTAAGAGCCACACTCCACCGTGACTCCTCCACTAAGTTCCAAAGGCCATGACCTAGCTAGCTCATCATACCAACATACTGTAGTTTTGAATTACGCGCAAATTTCGATTAGTAATTACTTATGGGCAAGTTTCGAGGACATTAGATAGCCGCGAAGGAGAAAACCAGCTTCTGCCTGATTATATATACTCATATTAAGTCCTTTCGACAAAAAAAATGGTTGAGCAGTTGAACAAATTTTCTCGTTGCTTTTTTTCCGCTTTCAGCACTACTTACCGCGTTTTGGCCCGCGGCCCGTAGTTTGGAGACCCCTGATCTAAATGACTGTAATGCAAGTTTTTTTTTTTAAAAAAAAGGTGACAACATATTCTTTCCATGTACCCTCCATTTGCTTTGCGTTTTGATGTTGTTAATAAAAATCAAAATCGCCTATGAAAATCATCTCAAAATATTATCAATAAAATCGTAGAACCCGTTTCACAAAAACAAAAAAATACGTGTTTTTAAGTTTGAATAAAGAATAATTCGAAATGTCACCTTGCCCCATGAAATTTAGTATCAACTTTAAGTAGCCTCGAACTTAGATTATGACTACAAGATTCATACTTAGCATAAATTAACTACAATCATATTATATATATATTAGCGCACATAAGAGAAAATAAAGTCGTTTCATCAACCACGATAAGTGCAACAATTTGACTAATGTAAAAAGTAAATGTGAGTGTAAAAAAACAATTTGACAAATTTGGTGATACAATCGCTTCTCAAAAATTATTATAAGGGTCAAATTATTTTAGTATTGTTCTTTACTTTCATAAAAATTACTGGCTTTACAATCAGATGTAAATCTTGTACCGAATTCAGGTTGAATTGATGTAACCCTCAAAATTGAAATTGCTCAGGGCTCAGAGAGTAAAAACTGTATTTATCGAAAACATTATGTGGTGAACTGCGTTATGAATCTTTGAAATGCACTCCTTTAAAATCTTGTTTTCAGATACGGGATAATACGATTTTTTTTAAGGCTTAAATCCAAAAATACTAGTAAATGTAAAATGATATTTCCCTTCCAAAAGTGGTCAATTTATTTTTCTAATTTCCATCATTTGGACGAGACTTGCTCTGTCGTCTTTAAAATGACATCCAATCATTAACTCATTTTCGTTATTTTTTAGAGTTACATCAATTAGCCAAAACACAGTCGATGTGTTTATACCCGTGTGTTTATATCCTGAGTTCCAATACCCTGCTTTCCCCCTGCCAAGCTGAAAGATTTTGTTCATTATAAAGTATTCTCAAAATATTATGTTACACGCTAACAATAAAAATACCAAACAAAACATTGCTTGATCTTCTTTTATAACTAGTTTATTTACGAGAAGCTATTTTTAATATTTATTATCCAACAGTAGCAATTATTTACCAATTATACGTTTTTGCATTTATGTCTATTCAGTGTGTTGACAGAAGAAAATTTCTACTCTCCGTTTCCGTCAATAAAAGATTTTAATGGCTTTTTAAGCTATACTTAGAAATTTTCCATTTCACAAATATTACATAATTTTATATCCTGTATTAGGTAAAAGTAATTGTGTCACCATATAATCATTTTTTTAATTTCGAATATTTATATTTTTCCTGACGAGATTGTTAAAAAAATACAGCGAATTTAGTAATATCAGAGCTCACGGAAGTACGAAAAACAATAGCATTTTAACGATTGATATAAGGTGCAGTGGTCATCATCTTCCAGAGTCCATTTTAAGAACAAATCTGGTATTTATAAATTACAATGCAGTGATTGCCAACATTTCTATATGGGTAAAACCACACGTACATTAGATATAAGGGTATCAGAACATTTAGCTGCCTTTAGATTAAAAAAAAGAAACTTCGACATTCGCAAATCACTTGCTAATGGAGAACCATACGTTTAATGCGGATGATGGGGTTAAACTGTTGCATAAAAACATGGGGGATCATAAATTATTTTATCAAGAAATTTTGGAAATCAATAGAGCCCAGTTAAATTCCTTGCCAATTCTGAATGAGCAGCTGAACCTTCCTAATTCTCCGTTATTATATCCTATACGTTGAAACACCTAACAGATGTCACTAAACGTGGAATGATTTTATATATTTACCCTTTTGTCGAATTGCATTTCGTCGAAACCCACAATGCTATTATAATTGTAAAATCACTGGTATTTCTAAAAGAAGTTGGAAAGCGGCAATTTGCCACTCTGCTAATGGGTTGTTTACAAAATAAGGATTAAAGCAATTCTCGAAATGTTAACTCAGGTATCAGCGTGGCTCTCAGACGTATAATATCTTACCTCGTAAATAATATTTGTCGTATTTGTATCTTCTATATAAACGTTAGACACTGTTTACTGTCTGTCAGTTCGAGTCCATTCATGTGCTCGAATGCCTGAAGATGCCGAAAGCATCGAAACCCGGGTCGTTAGTGACAAAATACATGGAAGTGTACAAAATCTCAATAATCCAAATTTGATATATTAGTCCTGGTCATCAGAAATAAATTGGATTTTATTCAGTTATTGAGTTTCTGCTTTCTTCAAATGACGAAAAATAATAGGCCGTAACATGTTTTACCTGTAATACACGGAAAAACGTTTTGACAGCCGATTTTGCCGCAATAATACAAAATGAAAGTAATGTGAACATAGCAAAATAATCCGCAAACCTTCAAAAGTGCGCAGAGGAACAAGGCTCTTATGTAAACAAAGCGTCACGTCATGCAGCGTTACTTCGACCGAAAATACACTAGATTTGTATGGTTAATTTTTCTTTATCGCGTAAGCATAAGTAAGGTTATAAAAACGCCTCGAGCGATTAATTATTCATGCGCCTGCATTAAGTTACAAAACGAAATGGATTATGGATATCTGGTACATTGGCAGCGAGACGATGAAAGGCGAATGGCTATAAATACTGCATGCATATCGCACATAACACGACGAAAGTTCCGACAACTTTCTACGGCAGAGGTTTTCAACCTAAATTACGCGCGGGCGTCTAATGGGACTTTTCTGCTAGAATTGCTTTTTATGCAGTTGTTCAACCTCTCCTTTTTCGAAAAAAATAAAGGATACAACGATATTGGTAGGGCAAAAATAGTGGTTAGTTATTTGCTCACGCTACGCCCCGTTTTTAGAATCGGATAGATGGGTGTGACCTTCAGACATAATATACATCTAGTATCATATTATGTTAGAATCTCCGACAATGTTTGTTTATGGCAAACCAAAAAGACCCGTTTTCATGCTACAGTTACAAATGCATAGAACAGACGCTTACATCATGATATGTAAACAAACACTGGTAGACATGACAGTTCAATGCTGCACTCTTATTGACTCGAATGGAGATTATTAGTTTAGACAATTATAATGCATTGGAGTATGAAAGTTTTGATAATGAACAACATTTTCACATTCGTTTTAAATGGTAGATGTAAACATGAAGAACAATACTGCATTCATAATTCATTTTTTTTGTATTTGCTGGAAATTATTAAATACATTCGAACAAAAATCCATACATAGGTTTGAAAAATAAATTTTAAAACTGTCCGTACTGGTTTATGAACCCGTGAGTACCACAACCGAAGCCAACGACGTTTAACACTCGACCAATAATTTCTACAAAAAATCGTTTGTTTTCGAACATTTGAATAATGTATTAGATACAATATCACCGTCATAGATAATACATAAATATATTACCTTGGAACGAGAAAATAATATTATAAAATGCAAATTAATCCAACAACTCACGTTCCAAGTTTAACACGTCTGCGAGACTATCATCACATGACGCCGTGACAGTTGCAATAATTCTCTCTCTTGGTAGAAAATGAAAGTCTTTTTTCTCTTCTCTCTTGAATAACAGATTACGTTATAAACATTCTAAATTATACGATACTACTATATTTCAAGTGGTGTTAGATAACAGTCCCATAACAGATGATGCAGATTCCGAATTTATGTTATTATCAAAGAAGAAAACGACGATTGCAGCATTTATTTATTGCAAGTAATGATAAACGAGAGATAATATGCATTCTATTGTGCAATATAATTAAACCATACTCGATAAAACTTATCGGATATTATTTTCAAAAAAAGCATATCAATCATGATAAAACAATACCTCGTATACCGCACGACACAAATTTTACAGAAGACAAAAAAATCTATATTCACTACTATTGCATCAAATTCCGTATGTTTTTTTGTATTTCATCATAAAAAAAAATAGTATATTATTAACTAAACAGAATTTTCACATTCTTTTTTTTGTGGGATACTATATTATATTGCATCTATTACTGTAACAAAAACGGTGACTTACGATTAACAGCTTTATTTTTTAACTTCTTGTAATCTCACCCATCACGATTAGCTAACGATTAGTCTTGCCATAGCTTTATCGTTCTATCCATTGGTACTTACCGTCTACAAAAAACTTATGTTGAGTTAACCTCCATTTGGACATATGAGTGCTCTAGTATCATAACTCAGAATCTCTATCAATGCTTGTTTTTGGCAAACCCAAAAAAACCGTTTTCATGCTACAGTTACAAATGCATAAAACAGACGCTTACACCATGATATGTAAAAAACAATGGTGGACAATACAATGCGGCACTTAAATTGGCTGGATTAGAGATTATTAATTCTATAAAATCATAGGGAATTAGAGAATATGAGTTTTGAAAATGAACAAACTTTTCACATTCATTTTAGATGCAAGTTTGTATGTTTAGAAAGATATTTTATAATTTAAATCAGTGCTCCGCAACAAGTATTTCGCGGTGCACTGTTTCCGAACAGAGAAAACAAATAATATTATATATAATATTAATAAAAGAATCTAAGCTCGGGTGACAAATATTTATATATTTTTTTGTATTTAGTCTATCTTAGTAAATATTATTAGTTACAGCTCGTATCAATGAATTTTTGTTTCATCAGTAATTTTCAAAAATACGTATTTTTGTTTTGAAAATCGAATGATAAATGACCCACCATCGCCTCGAAAAGGTGAAAGACCACTGACTGTGTAACGGTAAAAGGACGTAACCCACACACAAAAGATACTATGTATACCCCACACAAAACGTTTATTAAATTGTATACATTGTGATTATCGAAAAAAAAATATTTTGAAAAGACGGAGGGATACTTGCTTTTGCCTTTCTACGCTCGGTATTATATACATATATTTATAAATATACTTTATTAACACGCTATGTGTGAGTTATACACAATATTTTTTGGTGTGGGTTACGTCCTTTTGCCTTTCCAAAGTCGATATGGATTTTTGACCTCGTTACCGTTGCTAGCTTTAATTAAAATCAATCAGTAAAAAATCACAAAACATTATACTGCAAGCGCCGTTCGGCTGATCAATGCGTCCTCTAGAGCTGGGTTTCCCAAACTATGTTCCGCGGAAGACCAGTGTTCCACTGAACACTGAATAGGTGCGCGACAATTTGGAAAGGTTTTATACACTGAAAAGAAATGGGGTATATTCTAATTTTATTATTATCTATGGGTATATTGTTTTTACCTGACCGGCTGACAAGATAATATAATTGAAGATATGCAATTAGAGGATTCAAAATCATCAAAGTTATTAAGTTTTTTTTTCATGTCCGCTCCCAATGTGGAGCATATGGCCTCCTAATGGAGGTATCTCAACAGAATTTTTTCTTTGAGAACTGTTTGTTACTCAGTTGCTCAACCTCTCTTTATCGAGAGTGGGGATATAAGGATAGGGCTAGGACAGGACTAGTGGTTAGCTAATCGCTCACACTACGCCCCGTGAGGATGGGGTGGGTGGGTGACGAGGGAGTTTTAGACAACACAAACACTCAGATTACGAAAAGTCATTAAGTGCTTTATTTATTCTTTTTGTGTTTATATTATATTGTAGTTTCATATTTAAAAATAATTACTAAATAAATAACGTGTTACAACATTTTCAAAAAAAATTTACCACTAGGATTACCCAACCTAAAAAATAATCTTAGTGTTTCGTTAAAATTTTCGGGTTCGCGAAGTGTTCCATTCCAGAAAAAGTTCTGGAAACCTTGGTATAGGGAGGTGGACATTTTCAGCAACGAACTATGGTTATTGTTTTAATAACTTATGTCTTGTTATATTTTCTAAATGTTTGTATTATTATTATTATTTTACTGCATAAATGCATGTTGCATTGACGTCACCTGTAATATCATACATTTTAATTTTTTATTTACAAATAAATAAATATAACCCAAGGTTTATGCATTGGAAAAATCATAGTTATTGAGTTGACCACCATGATACGTACATATATTATGCATACTGTTTAATAAATTTTGAAAAATCATAAAAATAGAATGCTATTTTTAATATGTTGTGACAATTCTTAGTGGAAAGGCATCATATTTATAAATAGTAGAGTTTTTTTTTGTAATATTGTCGAATCCGTATGAAAAAGTTGTGTTCAATTTTTATGTTATAAAAAAAAACACAATCGACACTTAAATTTTGATTCCTTATGCCACAAATGGATACCAATTATGAAACGTAAACATTTTCGAGAAAAAAATAACGACCAATGTAAACATTTCCATAGTGGAAATTAACGGTTTTGGTTCGAATGACGTCACCACATAATATTTTAATAGGATGTATATATTTTATTAGATACAATTAAATTGCATCTAAACAATAAGTGCCATTAATCATTTTTTTTACTATACTCATTTACACTAATTATAAAATACAGCCGGCTGGCAAAATTTATATTTGATGCCACTACAAAGACGTCGCTGGATTTCTCTAAAATTAAAAGTCATTTTCTCAAATTCTGATTGGGCTTACTTTTTTTTTTACCATGTCCGCTCGCAATATGGAGCATATGGACTCCTAATGGAGGTATCTTGGCAGAAGTTGTTCCACGAGAACTGCTTGTCACTCAGTTTGTCAACCTCTTTTTTTTGACGAGAGTAAGGATAGAGTCAGGGATAGGGCTAGCTAATCGCTCTTCTTATACGCCGTTTCCAGGATCGGATGGGTGGGATTAAAAAATCAATTTATGAAACTGTCCGACCTGGAACTCGAGCCAGTGAGATCCGTAACTGAGGCCAACGATGTTGACTAACTGCACCGCGAAACCGTATACTACATATATAGTAACGTTTAAAAATTTTGACCTTCGGTAAAATCGTTTAAGAAGTGTGCCACGTTATTAATAATTATTATAGTTTTTCCTCATAATAAAAAACGTTAATTTTAAATACAAGCCTTCATTGCGCCCCGAAATTAGGGCGTTCGAAAAATCTGTTAAAACCGAGATTAATTTGGGAATATTTTCAATGCAAAAAAAATGTTCTTCAGAATGAGTTTAAGTAGCCATATAATGCCACAGCAATTGCTGCTATATACAGCGTTTCTTCATTTCTTTACTTTTTAATTAAATAAAAGTAAACATTGCTTAAAGCATTTAATGCATTCACACGTCGTCGATCAATAACGTGTTTCATTACCGAATGTGTGAATAAATAATAATATACCACCACCTCGCAAAAAACAAATAAAATCAATGAAACTGGCGAGTAAGTGCTAATAAAAAAATCAAAGAAGTTCTCACAATAACGTATTGATTTTTAACGCTGATGGAAAATTCTATAAAATCTATTATATCTGACAATATGACATTACCAGTAAGGGTATTTTAAAAGTTACTTCATTCAAAGCTATAAGATCACCGCCGTGGTGGTACAGTGGCTAATAGAGCATCCAATCCCAAACCCTTGTTATGAACCCGGGATTTAAAATATTTCACTACCGGGATTCCAGGTCATAAAGCGTAATTTCATGTTGTATATTTATAATTAAATCTATGTCCATTATTACTTCAATTCAAATGAATATATGATTTTATATTTTTTTGGGGATGGGAATAGATTTTGATTTAGAGATGAAATTATTTTTTTTAAGAAAATAGTGCAAATAATAAAACATATTGTTGTCAAAATTATCCATTACCGTCTAAGGATGTTTTGAAATATGAAAGACGGGAGACCACAATACACATAAATATATATTTGTGCAGACCTCTAGTGCAGTGCTCTGCAACCGGTGTGCCGCGAGACAGTACGTTCAAAATGAAAAAATCGAGTATTTTGATAATACAGAAAAAAATTAAAGCCATTCAGTGGCTAAGATCTCCGTTTAAATTGTTCTCGTTGAAACCAATATTGTATTATTTTGAAATTTTATGGAACAATTGTATTAGTCTTTGCATTGATAGTGGAATTGTAATGCTAAGAAATAAAATGGGGCTTGCCTCGTGTGTAAAAAACAAAAATCCTACCATAGAAATTACACATTGCTGTATTAATTCGGAATCATTGATGGCGAGATGGCGCAATTTCCCAGTGCAATTATTACAAACAATGAACGAATATATTAATACAAATTATCAAATCAAGAACCTTAAATATGCATTTTTTTATAATTTGTATTTTTTTCTTTTCGTGTTCCATCACTTTGAAAGGTTAAAAGCTTTTAATTGGCTTTTATTAAAAAATATGTTAGTTTATAATTCAAATTCATCAAACAAAAACAAATTAATAAATAGTAAGTTTTGTTTATAAAATTTACATATTTTGGCTTATGGTGTGCCACGAAATATTAGTGAGTGCTTAGGTGTGCCGTGGGCGAGAAAAGTTGCGGAGCACTGCTCTAGTGTATAGAAACTAAGTGTTATGTAACTGTTCCTAATGCACTCCTGTTAAACATGTAAAACCGCTGATATGTTGCGGGGCATGGTGTAGAAAGTCAAGGCGTGCATGTCTGCATTTGTTGACATCACTGTCTGCTCATTGAATTAAAATCTACTATGTTTACAGCAATGTTTTGGTGACAATAAAAATTTGGTTCGTCAAAGCGACGTCACATATTTGACAAACAAAAACGATCCAGCTCACCTATACTTCTTACACCATGGTTGCGTGGTGCATTCTGTAAGTATGCAGTGGTACTATGTGAAGCTATAGATTCTGTATTCTTCTTATATAGAGGGGAAATTTTCACCACTGCTTTCGAATATAAGAGAAATAGCAAGCGAAATTCGAGCAGTCAGTAGCCGGAGTAATTTAATCGGCTCCTGAACTCGACCGCCCGGGTTCATTGCACATTCTCAACTGCTTTCCAGTGATGTCTGCAGTCTGTTTTGAAATTATTAAGAATAACAAATAACAGCACAATTGAATATCCGAAATAAAAGAATGCTTCAGCGATTCAAATTAAGAACGTTTTCCGTAAATAAAAAAAAGTCGAGAAGATACCGAGGGTTATTATTGACAGAAGCAAATAATTGTACAATGAGACAAAGACGTTGATATTTCAACACGTCACATTTGAGAGCGACATTTAGCCTTTCCTACATTGTACACGCGGCTTTGTCTACAATGTTATTCACAATTATTAAAGGTAGACAAAAAGCACACACGTTCTGTAAAAGATCACAAAGAAATTGGGGTCAACGGTAAGGTTACCAACATTGTAAGTGCAACTCTCAAAAGAGTCCATATGAAAAGAAAAATAAATCATATTTATTTAAAAGATAAAGATGACTAAATATTAAAATGACGTGTCTTGTTGTATCTGTTTGTCATTAGGTCTATCTGAAACGCCTTTATATTTTACGTATAAAACCGTGAAATATGAACATTGTGTTATTGAAATATTGTAATAATTTTTAGTACGTTTATTTAGTCGGCGTCCGTGGCGCAGTTGGTAGTGTCGTGGGCTACAGCTACGGATGTCTCGGGTTCAATTCCTGATGCGGACAGTTATCATAAATTAATATTTCAATCGATTCGTGGATTTCTCTTCGTAGTCTGAGTGTTCGCGTTGTCTAAAAACTCCCTCCTCACACACCCATCCGATCCTCACAGGGCGTAGCGAGAGCGATTAGTTAACCACTAGCCCTGTCCTAGCCCTATCCTTTTATACCTACTCTCTTCGGTAAAGAGAGGTTAAGCAGCTGAGTAACAAATAGTTCTCATAGAAAATTCTGTTGAGGTACCTCCAATAGGAGACCATATACTCCACGTTGGAAGCGGACATGGAACAAAAAAAATTATACAGTATTCTATATAAAATTATTATATATATGTCAATAAAAATATGAATTATAAACATGATGGCAGTCCCAGAAACGTTATAATTATTATTTCAATTTGTTTAGTAGAAAACCGTGCAATATTAAAATTCTTTTTATTGAATGAATATAACATTTGTTAGTATGTTCACTAATACGGTTTTACATCTCGGAGTGTAACATGGAAGTCCAATAAAAACACATATTAGATGACAGTATGTACTAGCGATTTTCAATTTCTTTAATCAAACCAAATTTAAATTTTGATTAATTAAGTCTAAATTAACAAGAATCTTGACAGGCGACACGTATGATTGCCTTGATAAGAATTACCTTTAATTATAAAAGTACATCCGCTTAATGTATAAGTGGAAAACAAGAGTTCGTAGGATGGTATTTAGGGGGCATGAGAGCCATGTTGTCTGCGACATGAGTGTCCTATAACAAAGAACTTTGGTGCGGCATAAACAATAGAAACAGTACAGATTATCATCACTTAATACCTAATGAGTCAGTGCAAAGCAAACCCATACACTTCCATAAAATAAACATATTGATTGAATTGACATTTACTTGGTAGAACTCCATTATAATCGGATAAAATGACAAAGTATTTAGTTCTACAAAATTTTCATTAGGTATTTGATAGCTATTTCAGTTTTACGCCATCGTCGAAAAGCATCATAAGCCGAAACTTCCTGATGGAAATTTCGTATTACTAAATACTTTGTTATTTTATCCGATTAAAATAAATATATTTGTGGAAAAGTAAAAAGTATTTGAAACATAGTAAAAAATATCGTTGTAAATTGCTTAATGAAAATTCGATATGGTTACACAGTCTATATATATATATAAATGAATGTCTGTTTGTTCGTTTGTTGGTTTGTTGGTTTTTCCGGATCTTATAGGTAATAACTTTAGAATGCCCTTGGCCGATCTTCATTCCCTATTTACCATGGGTGTTTAGTGTTGATGTCAACTACATATTTGATATTTCATTATTTTAAATGGTTCACTAATTTCTTTCAAAAATTTCCCAATTTGCTGTTTTGGTTAATGAATATTTGCGAATTATTTAAACTCATTATATTTTGCTCAGATAAAGGATTTTTAATGTGGCGTTATTTTTTTATTTCAGATTAGTTATTCATTGATATGTAAGAGGTCCTTTACATTTTAATTGTAGACTATTTAATTTCGTTTATATACAATTTGTTTGACTGCCTGTAAATATAGTCATAGCATAAAATCATAGTTCATGAACCAACTGTTTTATATATTATTATCAGTTGATAATGCTCGTGATGGGCGAAACCTGTCCTGATCATTATAAACATGTGGAAGTAGTATTGAAAAAAAATAAGCTATGCATGCTTTCTCCAATGACTTTTAAGTTGGTACGATGCTTAGTTACTGTATAATTGTTGTATTTGCTAAAAAATCTTTCATCGTCCACACTATTCGCAGGACACCAAATCGATTGTATTACAGCACAACCAAAACACGTTATATTTAATCTTTGTGGCCAATAACAATTGCAGCGGGTCCGCTTTGTACAACTTTTTTCTAGCATTTATAAAAATCATAGACAAAATGTATCGATATAGTTGTGTGTTTTAGCAGTGGTAAGTTTAGCATGTATTCGCATAATTTGCTATTTTCGTATTGATTAACATATAATTTCACATTTACCGCAAAATGCTTAAAATACATTAATGAGTATGTATTGTATAAACCTGCGCTTCAATGGCTACATATTATAGAATACATATCGACCGTGTTTTGGCCAATTGATTTAACCTCCTCCTGATCGATTTCAACAAAACTTATCTCCTGAGCAATTTCAATTTTGAGGTTTACATCAAATGGCCAAAACAACGTCGATATATATTTATATATATTTACTGCCTTCATGCGTCGAAATGCGCAGTGTTGAAATGCCAAAAATATACTTGTTGATATGAGAATAGTGTAAAAATATTGATTTTCAGATATGAAATGGACGTCGAACTTTCTTATCAATGACGTCAATCGACATTGACAAAAGTACGTAATAGATAGATAACCCCAGCCAGTGCACTTGTCAGCACTTTGCACCCACGACAAAACAAAATAAACCGTTTATCATTAAAAATTTTGTCATCCTAATATCTGAACTCGTTGGATAATGTGTTCATTTCTGCACCCAAAACTGCCAAGCGTATAAAATAAATAATATGACATTCTATTGCATATTCAAATGCAGCATTCTTATTTATTTGCAAAGCCGTTTCAGTATGTCAAATGACACAATTCCTCTTCGATTGTTTGACGAATTATGGAACGTCGATCGCGAATATTGTTTTTTTCCTATGAAACAACGTGTAACTAAGTATCTACCGTAAACATATCCTATCAGAAATTGCATTCACGAGATGCCGCCGGTTTTTCTCGCCCTGAAATCGCAGATTTGAATACATCCATTATACGTCGTAAAAAGACGTGTATATATATATATTTATAAAAAAAATTAATCGCGGAAAAAGACATACAAGAGAAAAAATCCGTGTATTTGTCTCTCTTTCCGATCAAGAGAAAAGATAAAAACAAGCTTCACGATTCGTGGACAGGAATATATTTCATTTGTCTTAAATTGCAATAAAGAAAGCGTTATGTTTATATTGCGGAGTTAACATAAATATGTGGAAATATTGTTTAATAGTATCTTAAAAATTACAATATAAATGTACGATATTGTGTTCTGTAGAAAAAATGCATTATATAATATATTTTTTACCCACTGAATTTTTATGTAATTATGCCAAGAAAATAGAGGGAAAACGCAATTAGTAAACAACTAATAATCTCTTTATCTTTTAGTTTTATTTGTATCCTCTCTGAAAACGGATGTTGGATGATACTCCATTAGATGTACAAATGCTCTAAATTGGAGGATGTGGGTTTAAACATGTTTATACTTAATATCGACGGTGTTTTGGCTAATTAATGTAACCGTCAAAAAATACAAAAACGAGTTAATGATTGGATCACATTTTAAAGATGACAGAGCAGGTCTTGGCCAAATGATGTTAATTAGAAAAATAAATTGACCACTTTTCGGAAGGGAAACATCATCTTACGTTGGTTTTAGGTTTAAAAATTCTGACCCGGCCACTTGATGTAAGCCACTTGATGTAAGCCACTTGATGTAAGCCACTTGATGTAAGCCACTTGATGTAAGCCACTTGATGTAAGCCACTATTATATCATAGATGAAAATTTACAGGAGTATCTTTCAAAGTTTTAAAACGCAACTCACCATATAATATTTTCGATAAAACAGTTTTCACTCTTTCCTAACAATTTCAATTTTCAGGGTCACATCAATTGACCAAAACGTTATATTCTCAGCCGCTTCTACCGTACACCACGGGGAAATTGGTATTCGTTGCTGAAAACACCGTCGATATTATGTAAATCTGCAACAATCTCGATCAGTACCAAGAGAAAAGAAATTAATACGTGCAGAACTGTAAACATAAACAAGGATCACTGACCTCAATATCGAAGAGTACATATGTATTGAATTTATCATCAATTCTGGCATTAAGGGTTTTTTGATAATTTCATATGATATATTTTCATTTTTTAAAAACAATAAATTTACGACGAAAACGTATTTTGTTTTTTTTTAAAACTTAAGTTTCATTTTCAATATATATGGCAAGTCAACTTGAGGAAATTCGTTTCTAATAAAAAAACTTAAAAATGTGGAATAAAACATTTTTTAATTTTAATTGTTTAAGTCATGGGCGACGAAATTTTTACTGTCGGAAGGCCGCATTTATTCATCTTAAAATCAAATAAGGCCGCATTTAAGAAATATACATTCAAAATTCAAATGTGTACATTTTTTGTAAATTCAGGAAAACAGTGTAATTTATTTATTTACGTATTTGCTTATTTCAGACAAAAGGCCGAATTTGACACCGTATAAGGCCACAGGTTCGTCACCTATAGTTTAAGCACTTGAGTTGTATTGATGATTCATTAATTGTTCCATTGTTATTAAACAAACAATCATAAAGTGCTATAAAATAATATACAAAACCGTCCAAAATATATTTAAAACTAAAGTCAAAGTCCTAAATCGTTCAACCACTGTATATTAAATTGAGCTCCTTGGTAGTTTAACAAACCCCCTCGTAGCATTATTGTAGTATGCCTTTGACACACTACTCGATTACGATTAGCCCACCTGTTAGGTAAAGGTACAACAAAATTGTAACGATTTTCATGAAACTACGGTGCCCGTACGTTGGAAAAGTCTAAATTTCCCACAGGTAGGTAGCAAAACTAGTAAATAATTACCTCGACCAGACGACAGCGGACCAGCCTATAAAATATGCATTCAAAATTAATACATTTTGGAAGTTTCCACACGGGTGTACGTTACAAGGTATACGTCTGTCACACGCGTAAATCGATAAAATCCTGAAGCAAATAGTAAAACTCGTGGTTTTTGTATGCCATTGCATTTTCCCGTATAAGTCAGGTTAAAATAACTTAGATGATTATAATACTTTGAAATTCAATCACTTTTACGGATGGCAATATTAAATGGTTTACAATAATATGCACTTTTGTTTAGATCATATTCACTTTCATAAAAATAGTTTTCACTTATAAGAAATGCATTCCACAAAATACAAAGTGACCCACTAAATAATAAAATATATTTTAACATTGAAGAAATATATTACACTAACGAAAAAATATTTTCAGATAGATAAAATAGTTTTCACTCAATATAAATACTCACTCGAAAATGTCACTTATTTTTCTATCTTATATTAGGCCGCCTATATTGTCTTTGCTCCACGCATTAGAATACATTACACAAACCAAACCAGACCAACCCTAACATAACATAACCTACTACAACTTAACTCACTTTGTTAAAAGTATACGTGACTAAGTGGAAACTATTAAAATAAAAGTTCAAGTGTACCAAGTGAATACTATCTAACACAAAGTGCAATTATTCATAACCCATATTAAATTGATAGGCTATTTATTTTTAGATGTCAGCACTGTAGTCGAGCGTTCAAAGGAGGTGTCCACTGATATTCATCAATTCATTTGTAGCGGGTTCATAATGTAACATTAATGTGAAAGGAACTGTATTGTTAGAAAACTGGAACGAGTATACTATTATTTACGTCATTAATGTAGAATTAATTAAATAATTTGAGCATTTTTCAGTCAAGTTTTGAATAATAAAAAAAATGATTACGCCTGGATTCGTTGAAATTATTAATGATCACAAAAAAATATATAAAGTGTTTGCTTGTGCTGTTATTGATGTTGATGTTAAAAGATTCGGTTCTAGGAAAGCCTAGCTTCATGGGCACAAAATCGTCATTAGCTTCGGGTTACATATCTCACGGGTTCTAATTCCAGTTCGGATATTGTAAATTGATCTTTCAATCGATTTATGGATTCGTGTCCGTCGGCATGGAAAGCTGTGATGTCTAAAATTACCACCCACCCTCCCGGGTCTTGAGGACGGGACAAAGCGAGAGCGATTAGCTTACCAAAAGCCCTAGCCTAACCTCATCTTTCTATATTTACGCCTTCCGAAAAAGAGAGTTTAAGCAACTGAGAAACAAGCAGTTCTCGTAGAACAGACTGTTTAAATTCACATGAGATTAACTGAAAGAGTTTTTTAATAAGCCACAAAAGGTAAACTCGAAAAAAAAGACCACGATCACCGATATCCAAGATCTAAATAGCCAAATTGAAAAAATCAAACATTGATATTGACAGTGCCGGAACTAAGGCCCTGAACCATCTAACCCAGCGGTGCGCAAACTGGGGTCCGCGGTCCGATAGGGGACCGCGAAGTGGTTTTGCTAGGACCGCGAAAATTATCGCATATGTTTAGTATTTATATTACATTTTTATAATTATAGCATGTAACATTCTTGGTATATATTGTATTATCGATAAATATATATCAGATGAATAAAGACATTTATTCTGGTAAAGAACCTGATGTTTACGTAGTAGATAAGTAAGATCAAGAGAATGTGTAATAAATAACTTGTGATAAATTATCAAAGTACCAACAACTTTATTAAACGAGGTAACTCGTTTAATCGTTATTTTACCAATGATAAAAAATAATTCCATATTCAGCACTTCGCACACGAATAAAGTTTTTATAAATTACGAATTTATTTTTATTATTTTTTTTTCATATTTATAATGCCTCCAAGAAAGATTTTGAGATATGACTTTTCATATTTAAAAGTTGGTTTTACTGTAATAATGTCGAAGGGGGAAGAGAACCAAAAGTGTTTAAATTCTAGCCACTAGTCCTCAGAGGCCGACACCCTATGAGATGTGTGAATGCTAACAGGTGGCACTGCTACCTGGTAATAATTTTCTAGTAATAAAATATAAAGATGTTTCAACACGATAGTACAAACAAAATCGAAATTTGTGCTCATATATACATAAAAAAAACTTATTTCAAAGGCCATGATCATTGATCTGGCAAATTAATATCTTCGCAAAAACTGAACAAAAAATTGAAAATTGAGCTAATGATGTTTTAGATCAATACGTATCAAGGTTCAAAATTTTTTTTATTCAAGATCTTATGTTATTTTAATTTAAGGTCCGTGATCTGCAATAAAACAGTTTTTAAAGCAACATTTTAGGCTATTCACATAATTTATTTGCTAACCATGTGTGCCCTCAATGTGCAGCACATAAACTAAAGGTATGGACTGGTTGAAAGTCAATCGCACAATTTTCTTTTTCAGATACAGTAAGGATGAAGTTAGGAGAGGTACTACAAACTGTCGCATCGATCTCTGTACAATTCATTTGTCGGAATTAGGTTAGACGGTTAGACTACGGAACCTACCATGGTATTAGATACGAATTCATGATTTTTTTAAATAAATATGAACATCAATTTTTGAAGACTGACGAGCCTGCGGTCTTTTAGGGTCTCAAATGCGGATTGACTGATTTTTTTACAAACAATCGCCTCTTTCAAGACCAACCATAATTGATAGGAAGCATGAATTATCCTTGAACTAAACAGAAAAAGTTCGACACCCCTAAACTAGGCATACGACGTTTGCGAATGAAAGGATCCAAACGACATCATGTTTGTAATTAACGAGAATCACTACTAGTTCGCCTCTATGAATATATTAGAATCATCGAGAATTCTTTGTTTTCACACTATCATTGCTTTGTCAATATCACGCAGGCTGAAATAACAAATGACTCGTAACGAATACAATTGTAACAGGGATTCGAATCAAGGGAAGGGGATGCGACTGACTCGAAGTCACTCATTCTCCTATGTCTACTACACACGTCACATAGTTTGTTATATACCAAAGACGAGTAAGTAATGTATTGAAAGTTGGCCGAACGTCATCTATCTTTTAGCGGGAAAACACATCGACTTTAAGTTAAGTGAAAAAAGATTTATCTTTCCCACATCTCAACTTCAAGAAATCAATCATCTTCGCCATATATAAACAATTAAGATAAGTGCTTGGAAATTTTGTTTTTGAGAAATGAGTTAGAATATAAAAGTACGCAACTCGCTAAATTGATGTGTTAAACAATATTTAAAAACACCTACAACCTACACATCGTATTCTTATTTTGTTAATATCGACGGTGTTTTGGCCAATTGATGTAACCCTCAAAAAATACAAAATTGAATTAATGATTGGATTTCATTTTAAAGACGACCGGGAAGGTCTCGGCCAAATGATGTAAATTTGAAAAATAAATTGACCACTTTTTGAAAGAGATACATAATTTTGCATTGGCTCTAGGTTTAAAAATTCTGACCCCGCCACTTGATGTAATAGATCCCTACGTATAATCCCGTATCTGAAAACATTATAATTTACAGGAGTGCATTTCAAAGATTCATAACGCAACTCGCCATATAATGTTTTCGATAAAAACAGTTTTTACTCTCTCCTGAACGCTTTCAATTTTTAGGGTAACATCAATTGGCCAAAATACCGTCGATATCGTGTACAAGCAATGTACATTCAGTTTAGAGTGAGTAGACGATCGGGTAGTAAGAATAAATACAATAATTGGTGTATTAGCTACACTGTATATCTGTATATTGTCAATGGAACTATGTCTTCGCGCGATTTTTAATCTATCGTGTAAATGAGCACTTACTATGTAGAAAAGGAAGAAAGATTCTTTATGCAATTACATATCAACGAATAAGCAGAAGCAATTTGCAGCGCCATCATTCGGCGCCATTTACTTATACAGCGTGAGGTTGGAGAAATATTTTTAAAAATAACGCTGTCCCGTGCTGAATTATAGCAATTTTGCTAATATTCATGTGAATTTTAGTTCCTTACTTTCTCAGCAATAGATGACACTTGCAATATAGGCTTCAACAAAACTTTTACCATTAAAAAAATGTGCGTAACTGAACTTTGTATTATTGTACTATTTACAATAAAAATAAGCTCTCGTTATCGCTGCTCCAAAGTGGAGCAAAGTGGTTATTGGAGAGAATTCTTGAGGTGCCGGGAGTTGTGTATACGGAAGAGAAATGACTCAAGAAGACTACACATTACGAAAGCTGGGGAGTAAACAAATTTTAAATAGTGTATAAAAATTGAGCCGGTTTTAATAACCTGGCAACTTACCAATCACATATTACTCGGAAACAATGTAGCATCATTATTTTTTCCACTGGGACTTTAATAGTCTCCAATTGTACATATTCATGTTCAATTTTCAAACGATCATCGTTTGAAAATGAGGGCGTGAGCAAAATGAATTTATCATTTATTATGTTTTGTAGAATGCGAAGAATGTTGGCGTCCGTGGCGCAGTTGGTAGCGTCGCTACGGATGTCTCGGGTTCAATTCCCGGTGCGGACAGTTTTCATAAATTGATATTTCAATCATTTAAGACATTGACTGAGAGTGCTTGATGGAATTTCAATATCAAATTTGAGTTATTGAGATGAATTTTTAAATAAAAAAAACATTTTCTGAAGAATTTTTCAAATCAATTTGATGTCCGGTGAATAATGTTGAAATTTGCACAAGCGAACTCTTAATATTTAATTTCTATGACCATTAATAATTGCAATATATCCGGTCTTAATCCACTTTTTACATTAGTCAAAAGTTGTTTAAATTTTTAAAATACTATGCATTGGGTTAATAACGGAGATAATGGTATATTCCTTAGTAACAAAACAATGTTTTTTTTTCATATGAATGTTACATTTTGAACCTGCAACAAATGGATTGATCAGCTCACTTAATGTCTCATAACACAAATTTGTCTCATTCAATATTGATTGTAATAATATTTGCTATGATGTAATATATTTTAGCAATTCTTTATGAAAAAATAACTAACTTGACAATGGTATTTGATTTGAGCATCTATTCGTGTTGTTAGGTCCCTCGACGAATGACGGTATTTGAAGGCCTCAACAGGATTAATAAAAGCTAGATGTCTACTATTTATTACGATTGTAAAGTCGACAGTCAATGTAATGTCAGGTTGATTATTGGGTCAGGATTTTGTTTTTAGGAGAATCAGGTGATGGCAGTAGAATTATAATACACTAAGGCTTCGTATAACATGGTTTTATATAACGCGGTTGATGAAATTGTGACATATTTTTGTACAACACGCTTTATATAATAACACGGTTTCAGCATTTTTTTTATAGCAAATGATCCTATAATGGAAAGAAGTTCAAGAGGGAATTACAACAGATCTTGGCCCCTTATCACGAAATACTTAAAGATTTATACGCTAAAATCATCGCTTATTGCAGAATTTTTAAAGCCTAAATCCAAAAATACTCCCGAGTCCTCTGATAATGAAAACTCACAACCGATCTCGAAAAAGAGTCGAACATATAGAATTATTGTAAATGATAGCGATGATGAATGAATGAATGATATACTATATATAAAAATATAGTGTATAACTCACACAAAACGTGCTAATACACTATATTTATATTTAAATATATATATATCGACTTTAGAAAGGCATAAGGACTTATCCCTCCGTCTTTTCAGAATATTTTTTTTCGATAATCACAGTGTATATAATTTAATACGCGTTTTGTTCGAGATATACACAATATTTATTGTGTGTGGGTTATGTCCTTTTTCCTTTCCACAGTCGATATGTTATTAAAGTTTTTTTCAATACATACGAAAATGTATATTGTTTCGATTGTTTATTAAAAAAAGTAAGGAATATTAACAAACTTCGATATTTTTTTGGAACGCATGCCTTAATTTTGCATGAACTTCAAACCTCGTATAACACGGGATTGTATAACAAAACGTTTTTGTGGAACCATATGACTGTGTTATACGAGGCCCAAGTGTACTTGTGAATAATAAAACTGGTTTATTCAATTAGAATAATAGTACACATTCAATTTTCGCGTGTTATTTATTATACTGAGACAAAGTCAGTGATAATGAAAAGTACTTTGTAACAGTTATTATTATACAGATTTTAATAGAGTTTTTTCCGTATGATTTTGATCTTATTTGACCCTGTCCAACAGATGTAAATAGATTGGTTGGTTAGTCACATTGTAATTGATAGGATAATGTACTCTTTTATATGGCTTGTTTTCATAGACAAAATACATTTTGTGAACGGAAATATTTTGTTAGGCATTAATAGGGTATGGACTTGAATGATAACACTATTATAAAAGGGTGATTCAATAGTTACTTAAGAGTATATTTTACTATTTTCACATAAATTAGTATCTATTCAGCATTTATCGCAAAATGCTCAAAAGACGTGTCTAATAATAGCAATTTTCTGAACTCGGTCCACACATATATTATTATGTTCAATGTTTTTTGTTGGCATTGTAGATTCGAACTTTGAATACGGTTAACGGTTAGCGCAATGCCACATGTCAAATCGGAGATTCAAGAATAAGAATCAACCTGAAAATGATTCATGGCATTGTTAATGCATAATAAAAACAACAACAAAAATACTCTCCATGAACGTATGACTCAATTTCGAGTTTCAAGCTCAAGAACAGAAACGGAAATATTAACAAAAAAACAGTCCTTTGATAAAAAGGTGGCCTATGGAACAACAAATTAGCAAATGCATGACATAAATCATTAGTAAATATATGTAAGAAAAAAGATGATCTAAAAAAACTTCTGAATGTTATTAATTTAATATTGTATTGGGTGACTTATCGTAGGTCAATCTTTGTTCTAATAAAAAATGAAAAATATTACATCTATAAATACTATATATCAGAAAATACATGTATCTGTGTGTCCATCACACTAAAAACGGTGAATTGTAACGACGTGAAATTTTCACATGTCATTCTGACTGCTATTTAAAGGTCAATTTTCAATTTTTATCATTGTTATTAATTGATGGATTATATTTTATCCGTGTTAGATAAAGTATGGTCCACGGTGATATTTTAAGCTTTAAATATTATTATAAATTGATGGATTTTATTTCGTTCCATGTTACATGAGGTACGAGCCACGGTGATATTTCCTACATTCAACTTTTTAACATTATTATTAATTGCTGGACTTTATCTTTACTATATTATTCCTGTTACATGTAGTACGGTCCACGGTGATATTTTCAACTTTCAACTTTTAAATTATTATTAATTGACGGATTATATATTTTGTGGGTGTTACATGAGGTGGTATATTCAACTATCAATGTTAACTTTCACCATAATAACGCCAACATCTAAATGTTAGATCGTCTATCCCGGGCGAAGCTGAGTAATAAATACTATTAAATATATTTAATAAATCCTGATTATGCGTAGGCAAACTTATAATAAGCATATTCTGGCAAGTCATTTTTTGACTTTGCAGGGTTATACTCTAAGACAGTGGTCAGCAACCTTTTTTACTAAGACGGACACTCCAAATGGCTTACTTTTAATAAATGGAACTCTATTCCAATGTTGTTCGATGATAAAGCGAATTAGACACATTATATGTATATTTTCAAAGATGAGAACAAAATAATGTGACGCTTTATACTTATTGCAGATGAATAACTAATTAGACAGGGGGTTCCCAACCAGTGGGGAATTCTTTCCTAGTAGTATTTTGAAAGAACCTTTCGTTCGAAAAGTTCAACATAAATTATCATGAAAAGGTGGGAATTATGAGGAAGATGGGGATCCCTTGAATTAGACATTAGTGTTGGGTACTTTAAGCTTCACAGGTTGAAAACCAGTGCTCTACTCCAACGATATAATATCCGTACAAATCGGATTGCGGATGTATACGCGGTATTGTTTTAATCACTGTTGGACATAGAGCGACTCGTGTTATAGATTAAACAATCGATTGCAAAAAAAATCAAGGATTAATGAAAATTACGTGCAAGAGATACTGTTTGAAACAAAAAAATGTATAATAATAATTGCACTGTTATAATCAATCAGAGCTAATGTAATTCATTTAAAGCATGCGAAAAAATCAAATAAATAATTAAGATAAAAGATTGTACCGTCGCATTACATTTTCATACATTGGTATTAATATGGTAATTAAGTATTATTTAATTACAATAAAAAACTACTATCACTCACCCTTTGAAAAGTGAATTTTTGAGTATTTTTTTTTAAAATTAAGGTTTTTGTATATCTTGATTATTTATACTATTACTTATTAATACAACAATATAATAATATCTTTAACCAGATGAACGCGCTGCACATGTTTATATGTCCAAGACTTTATCTTGTATTTCCGGCCAGACTATAAGGAAACACTTGTGGATATACACTTTAAAAAATAGTTCAATCATTTAGGTAGAGAAATTAGGCAACAGATCATGAAGGAAATATATTTTTGAAAAGAGCTTTCGATATTCAGTCTTTCGAATTTCAGCTTTGAACTGCCGATACGCAGCATTAATCGTCAACCCTATGTATTACAATACTTATGCGGCTACGCGCTTGCTTGTGTACGTGTTGGCGGCATATGAAGACTGGACACAGCCATTTTGCTTGAAAAGTTGTAGATTAAATATTTTTCAGCTTCTTCATTTTCTTCGATTTATTTTAGCGACGAGTTTAGTTTACTTGCTGAAATTGATCTATTTTTAGCCATAGTGAGTGTTTTAACAGATCAATTGATTGAAAATAAATTCGTGCGAAAACGGCTCGCGCTGTAAGGGTTAAGGATATTAATGATTATTTCTAGTAATGTATATTTTTCAGAATTTCGAAACTCATAATTAAAAATGTAAATCTAAATATCTAGAAGCTTTTACTTACAATTTGGCTTTGGATTTTTTTAACGTTAATCTGGATATGAAGTTAGTTCTCTATTGACGTCGAATTTCAGGAAAGGAGTCGAACGGAAATTTTTTTTTTATTACCCTCAATATTAAGTGACTACAGATGTGTTTCTAAATATTAACCTTCTTACAAAATTCTTTTGTTCAAATAATAAAAATAATGTGACTGCTAAAAATCACTGATTGATATGCGTAGTATCCATATCTGAAGAAATAATAATATTCAATAAAAAAATATGAGCATGGCAATAATAGATAATAGATGGCACAATACGTCGCCTTACATGTAAGCTATTAAACTACTCAAAGGGTTAAGTAGAACGCAAAATGAAAATATGACTTCATCAACCTTGTATAGTTAGGAGTCGTAAATGTCTTAGGCCAAAAGATACACAATAATTGTATTACATACGGTTAATTTAAATGAATTAATAATACTTGATAACGCGGAGGTTTTCCGAATAAAACTTTTTTTAACATATAATATGTATATTTTATTTTTTTATATTATTAAGATTAAAAAAATATCTGACGTTACAGCTGACAGCGAATGCGCGAAATATTTTGAAAATTTGAAAATCATACGAGATAAAATTGATGAAAATTTTTATAAGTTCAAGATCACAAATTTAAATTTAAAAAATCTAAATTTGATATTGACCTTCCTGAGATTTGAACCAGGACCCAACTGATCACTAGGGTAAAGCTCTTACCACTACACCAAAGATGCCGGCAAATATTATAATATACATAATAATGTTTTGGAATGTTTGGTTTGTGAATCGAAATACCTATCGGTTATTTGGCTTCTCTGTTTATATGATTAATTCATTCAATACATAAAATATGCTAGTTTTATTTTCACATTCAATACATTTAATGAGCCGTTGGCAAGTGTCCGAATAGCTCACGAGCCACAGTTTGACGAGCCCCGGGTTAGGTCATTATATTTCTTCCAGAAACATATTTTTAAAAAGAGGTCTTTAATATTTCTCTACATTCTATAAAATATAACAAGTTAAATAATTAAAAAAAATCATACACGAGTTGTGAAACCCAAAAATTTGTATGGCCTCCGCAAAATTCAGTACAGTAATTATTGTGCTTTTTCACGTAGCGCTGGACCCATGACCGCGTAACGGAATTAACAAGGAAACCATTGAGCTTCCTCACACGGCCATGGCGATTCTGTATTATCATTTCAAATAATTGTGTCATTAAAGTCAAAAAGGATCAATACAAATATAATATATCAAGATGGGATCATCGCACAATAGTAAAGAAACACAAAATGCCTGCATGAGATTTCTTTCGCTGATAGCGTGTCTGCCAGACAACAATCAGGTTTTGATGTAGATATTAACATAATTATATAAACAGCATATAATTAATCAGCGGTAGTGAAACATAGAGCAAGGACAGAACGGAAGATCATTATTTACAACATGCCTGATCTAGTAACGTAAATAATAACAGGTTAATGTTCCGCTACACTTTTTTTTAAAACTTATTTCCGACGTAAATAATATATTAGAGATTAGAGTACCCGCAAGTTCATTAATAGTCAGTTTTCGAATTTCGTACGTTCGTAGATTCGCTCTTTCATACATTTATTAAAATTTAGATATTTGTCGATAATGTGCTGTGGGTGACAGGGAATCATGTAGGCGCCGCGTGGTGGCCATATGCTCCACATAGGAGTGAATATGGTCGAAGAAGAATAGTACTTTGATTTTCGTTTGAAGAACTGTCATATATACTAACATACTAAAACTAGGTTTAAAAGCAAAACCGATAAATTCACATTTTGTCAAAATCTACAAACCAAAAATTATAAACAATACAAATACTCAAATTTGAATTTAAATTTGAATTATTGAGATTTTGTACACTTCCATGTATTTTGTCACTAACGACCCGGGTTTCGCCTTTAGGCATCTTCAGGCATTCGAGCGCACGAATGGACTCGAATTGACAATTTTAGTGACAAAATACATGAAAGTGTACAAAATCTCAATAATTCAAATTTGATATTGAAATTCCATCAAGCACCCTCAGTCGATATCTTAAATTAATACAAATACTGTAAGTAATTTCTCACAATATTATGATATGTTTAGCACACGCCTCATAACTTTGCACTCCAGCTCCAAGGTCCGGTTCTAGGCTCTATAATCCATACTAATACATACACTGCTCTAGGATCACGGGATCCATACATACTAATACACTGACACGCTCTTTGTTGTATACAGAAGGCGTATCAGTGTAGTGAAAATTGCAAAGTTATACTGCGTATACTATAACTTGCAAAACCCGACAAAATCATACGAAAGGATTTTTTTTAAATCTTCCGCAATTCACGGAAATCACACACAGAAACCGACAAATCCAATTCCGACATGCCCAATTTGATTTCGATTATATTATATTTATTGCAATTAGCGGTTGCGTTAGATTTATATTTTTCTCAATTGAAAATACAATGGAGATGGATGGAAATATAAACTATCGATAAAACTCATAATTTAACCGTGAAACATAAAACCTTCGTTTACTGCTAACATTGCAAAGTGCATATATTGTATAATCAAACATGTTATTTTACAGAAGAGCATTTGAAAGATTCATAACGCAATTGCAAATTAACAAATGCAAGTATCGTCGTCAAAATTGGGACAGTGCTACTATTTGTAATCTAATTTTGATGCCTGCCCATAGAACTGAGTGCGTAGACAACGAAAATGCAAAAGACATATAATCACATATTTGGCACTTACGTGACTATACTTAGGGAGTGTCGATATCGGTGTTTGCTTATGACGTCTCATTTAAATTATGAACATTCTAAATATTACAGCAATGATACAAAAAACTACTTTAATGCTCGAATTATTTTTGATACAGACAAAACATCAGGTTTTGTACAGTCACACAGAATATTCATATAACCGATATTTTACATAGCGATATGTTCCTTCTGCATATTTCTTTATCTATTATGCATATCATTAATCTCGCCATTTAGCATTTGAGACTGGTGTAATATTTTCATGCGTTCCAGCAGCATTGCTATAAGCCGTAATAAGATGCCTTCGCATGACGTAGCGGCCAGCGGTCGGCAACCATGTAAGAGATTGGGTAAAAAAATACAATTTTGAAAAAATTATTTGGTTAGTAGATAAAAGTTTAAAACAAATTTTTACTATTTTTTAAAAAACATATTTTTATAAAATAGTACAAATATTTATATATATCCGGGGCTTAGTGTTGGAAGTACCAAGGTCATATTTATCAATAGTTCAGTACAGGCGATTTTGTATTTCTCAATAACAATATACATCATTATATTTCACGTCACTGTTGCCAAATACTGTGGTGATTTTTTGTGCTAGTGCGGCCCACGTTAATAAGATAGACACTTTGTGTACTAGTAAATCTCAATATATGAATTGCTAATGTCAAAATAGGCATTTCTTGGTGTAAAATATGCCGACACATTATTTTGACATACACTATTCTTCTATTTCATTTATTTTAAATCAGCTGACATAGGGATTTTCTACCATCAAAATAATGAACATTTAAAATTATTTTCTGATACTTATAGTCAAAATGGTCAAAATCTGACTTAGGTACTTCTAGCATTAGGGCCCAGATATATATATAATTTGTATATTTACATATGTATGCGTAAATACAAAATTATTTTATAAAAACAAACAATTTTTTTTATTAAATGCCTCATTGGTTTTGATTATTTTTTTAAGTTTTTCTATATTTGACAAATATGTAGTTCACTTAAGTCAAACACAGGAATCAAGATTTTCTGGTGTTAGTCTATTTCGCGAAGTATTCTGGACAGATTTCATTTGAGGAAATATTTGCTCACAAGAATATATCGATCCAAATGCTGATAATAGAGCAAATGCAATTTTTTAAGCATGAACAAATTGTAAGATTCCAATAAATTATTTAATATATCAACTCCCCTTGTGTTACCTAACATAGTGTTAAAGCACATAACTCCTCATGGATTGTTACGGAATTAATATTACCATAGCGTGCAAAAACAGAAAGTATTCCAATGTCATTGATATTGTGGCTAACATCAATTGATTAATTAAATTAATAAGTGATAAAAAACATTATTTATTCACTTTAACTTTTTTTAATTATTGGTATTTTTAATAAATCAATAATTGTACAAAAAAAATATTATCATATTTTCTTGACGGGTAGCTCAAAATGTTGTAGTGGGTAATTCAATTACCCGCTAGCAGTAGGTTGCCGATTACTGAGGCTAAGCCAATGTTACGCAAACGCGGTTTGGAGAAAGCGACTAAATTTCTACAAAATTATTTACATATTTAAAAAATGATGCACAAGGTTTATTTCCTGAATCTGACGCTAATCATAATAACAAATATACATAACATATATAAAACACACACATGTAGCCTCGTAGATCCCGCCTAAGAAATATATACATATTCTTTCATGACGTAAATAAAGCGGTCGGAAACCCTGGCCTCACGGGTGCCCAAATATGCTCACGAAGCATATTGAAGGTGCAGATATCGCGAACATATTTTTTTGATATTTAGGAACTGCGTAAAATCTATTAAAATTTTAAACATACCAGAGTATTGTGATTTTTTTTAAATATATTCAGTATAATTCTACTTCAAATATCGGTCAGAAAAAGTGCGAGAAAACGAACTGGCTGGTACATTTCAAAATTTCTTTATAGAATCGTTATATTCAATAAAGTGCAAATTCCGTCACGATCACTTTCTTAAAAATATTTTGTTACGATTTTCATATAAATTAAAGTACAATAGTGTAAACAAATACTTTGAGAGTCGAATTATTAAAAGAAAAAAAATATGTTTGGACGTTTCATATGTTTTAGGCGACGGAAAATTATTTCCGCAAAATGAAAGAAAAATCTACTGATTTCTCTTAATATTAATTTTAGACTCAGTTCAATATTGAATAAGTCCCATGTGTAAAATTCAATGCATAGAATATTCGAAAAAATCTACTAAAATAACAAGTAAAAAATTATATGAAATAAAAATTACTAATTATATCGTTATTTTTTTAAATTAATTTTTCGATTTTCTCTTTAAGTGCTTTTTGTCACGCAGGACAAATTGAATGTGCAGCGACGATATTTATATATATTGTTTACAACACAACATATGGGATTAATTTGCAAAATATTATCTGTTGGTAAGAAAAAAAAATGAAATGTAATCAAAGACATTGATACTTACAAATGCATTTAATAGCATTACTTATTTATTATCATTTGATAGTTTTTCTCACCTACTGTGTAAAATTCAATCAAATTCATAAATAAGAATCAAATACCTATATAGCAAATCAAACGTGTGATATTTAGTTGGGTTAAGCTCAAACCATATCACATAATTCTCGTATGCCCATTTGAATGAACCTTCAGAATGTTTTAATAAACTATCATTTACCTTGTATCGTTGATGTGTAAAAATATGTATAGAATGCGGGTCACTTATCATGAGGATAAACAATACGTTTATTTAGTAAATTCATTCGCCTTTTTGACTGTTCAATACAAATAAAACACGATGTTTGTTTTCTCAATTTCACCGATCAAACAATACACAGAAATAAGGAAAATTAAATACTTAATTAAGTACAGTCGCCATAGCTCAGTTACTGCCAATACGAGTTTGAATATAATAGTTTGTTATATATTGTGACATTTTTTTATCGATTAATTAGACAGATTTCAAGTAGCCGTTTTAAATATCATTTTTAAGTACCGTGAAAATGATAGATCAATGGAACATTGTTTCGCAGATTTAGCACGTAAACGTTTTGAGACTTGGCTAAATGAAAGATGGGTACAGTAAAATGATAGATCGATGAACAAACAATGATAAATATTATGAAAACTTTGTGTGCCAAAGTTTCAGGAGAGAAACAAAGCGAACGATCATTGAGGGAAAACAATTCAACGAATAATTTAAGACATCGACTGAGGGTGCTTGATGGAATTTCAATATCAAATTTGGATTATTGAGATTTTGTACACTTTCGCCTTTCGGCATCTTCAGGCATTCGAGCACACGAATTCCTGAAGATGCCGAAAGGCGAAACCCGGGTCGTTAGTGACAAAATACATGGAAGTGTACAAAATCTCAATAATCCAAATTCAACGAATAATGATTTCTTACACAGTTCAGTGACTTAGCACCTTTGCGGTCTACGCTCCGTTCCTATGCTACAGTATTGGCGTTTGAAACGTTGAAGCTGTAACGTTTGGATAATAATAAACTAATTATTATAAGCGCATCAATTGTTTATGTATATGGGCTATGGAGAAATTTCTTTGAAATTTATTAATCCTTAAGCATGAATAACGTAATGAGAATATTGTCAATAGCATGCTTCTTTAAATTTACGAAATTTCGACGCACCAAATAAAATCAAGGTAAAATAGTATTAACACACTTTTATATCTTAAAATTGATCCTAGCTATCCAATGAAAAAAGGTTTATAAACACAGACTTTTTGATGCGGCAGCCAAAATGGATTTCATTTACCCATTAGTAAGATACTTATTTCATTTTGAAAAACACAGACTGAACGAATAAAAAACAATCAATGCGGTAATACGATAAACGATTTAGGTTTAGGTATTTTCAATAATTACGAACTTAAATTCATAAAATATCTTTATTACTTCACTGCAATATAGCACTTTAGAATTATTATGCAATAGTTTAGTGTATTATATATTCATGACGATAAAAAAAATTAGGCCAAACGGGTACAAAGTGATTTGTTATTTTAAGCAGAATTTATTATTTCGAAACAACCATATATTTTATTTACTATTGGTAAATTAAATAAGTATGTACAAAATTACTAAACACTAAAATAAAATACATAATTAAACGTGTATTTTTGAAACGTTTTTTGTGCAATAGTATCATAAATTAAAAATTCTTCTTGCACTTCGAATGTAGATCACTTAAGAGTTATTTCGACAGACGGTGTTTAACGAGAACTAGTTTTAAATCAGCGGTTCAACTATATTTAAAGATAGTAAGGAATGTAAGTATGCGGTTATTAAAGGACTAGTGTAAGTTAATAGCTCTCTCATCAGCCGTCAGGATCGGCTAGTAATATGGTGAAAAAAGTACAGACATTCCGTGCCTATGGGAACAATTCTATAAATGTTCTTTCGAGGATTTTAACAATTAAATAGTAACCGACCAATTATTCTAAAATAGGTTTTTTTAGTCAAATAGTGTTTTTTCGTGGAATGGAAAAATTAAGCACACCCATGAGTTTGCATTCGTATAAACTTATTATATAATATAAAAATAATAAATTTAATTTAAGATAATGTCTCAAATTTAAGATAATATTTTTTTTTTAATTTTCCTTGCATATAAACTATTTACTGTCTGTTCGAGGTCATCTGTGCACTTGAATGACTGAAGAAGACGAAAGGCGAAACTCGGGTCGTTAATGACAAAACTAATGAAGTATACAAAATTTTGTAAATATGCTTTAAAACAATGCAATTCGGCAGGAAATTTAATTTTGGATTATTTTCGGAAATTGTCAAACTGTCAAACATAGTTATCAATGAAACCGATAATTTATGCGAATAACAAAGTTTTGGTTTGTTCTATGAACGACCATTTGAAATATTGTTCATACCGATATTACATTCGTATTACATTTACGTACATTTCCCTGATTCCCATCTATGATAATTTGGCATTTTCCTATTCGCAATTAAATTTCCTACAGAACTGCACTGTTATTATCGGCATTTAGTAAATTACCGGGAAGAAAAGAGTAGCATGTTATAAAGCATATTTAACCAAAATTTGAACGATTCAAATTTGATATTGAAATTCCACCAAGCACCCTCAACCGATACCTTAAATTATAAGTGTCTCAGTTGAGATTCGAGCTCAATACCTCCATCACCGAAGTGCACGCACGTCATAATGATTCGTTATAATATAGAACTAGAATATAACCATTTCACTAAGAACAATTAAATACGTAACGATAAAACACGTTTCCATAGTATTAAGTCAAAATTGATTAATACTAAGTTTCACATATTATTCAACAATAACTCTGAAGTGTATCTCAGTTATTAAAAAAAATACTTCAGACGTTATTGAACTTTGTTTGAATCACTATTTCTTCAATTGAGTCAGTACTTCAGATTTGAGCACCGTAGGCCTTGAAAGCAAATTTGTATGGCTACCAAGTGCCTCATAATCGAGTACTTGCCTATGTATTCGCTATATTATGCAGTACCTATACAATTTTAATTAGATACAGACATTATATTTATGTATACCTATTATATTTACTAATATTATCTAAAAAAACACATTTGCTATCGTAGGTAAAAATAAATACAATCCAACCATCAGACAAACATAAATAAAATATATCAATGGTTATTGTAGATATTATTATCTTCGTGAAATAAAAATGTTTATGGTATCAAAGCCCTGACGATGGATACCATAATACTTAATAGTGAATCATTATTTTTTAACTCAAATTATTACAGTACCTACCTACTCACTTGTGCTATTTCACTTCTGAAATAGAGCAAAATTTATTTGTATGCAAAATAATTTATTTAATAGCCATTAAAGCGATAGATAAGATTCAAAATAAGAACATAATAATTTCTTCAGATAGCAATGAATGGAAAACATTTAAATTTTGCGAGAAGTCATCAGAGACTGTATGCAGTAATTGGCGTTTTATCTAGTCTGACGTTTGCACAACCATTCAGTTAAGTCCTTGCGTAAAAAACATGAGCAATTCAAACAATGAATTCCTGGCAGATACAAGAAGCAGTAATGTTATCTTAAAATAGTGAAAACTAATATTCGAATGATAATGAGAAGTTAAGTACCCAGTTTTCCGCGAATATTTGCATAAAATAACAATTTAACATGTATCGATGATATTGACATAAGAATTGTATCCAATGGAACTCACCTTATTCAAAGATGTAATCTTTCGTAGTAACTGTTTACTGTTATTCCATTATTTGAACACAAAACTAACCACGGAGACTCGACATTTACTTTTTTCCTTATTTACTTTTCGAAAATCGACACCTTACTGCGCGACACACGACAGATCAACAACAATAGCTGAAACCTAACTGAGTGACTGAACCGCGATAAAAATTGAAAACATCGCCTTGTGTTTGCCTCTTCTGTCATTACTACGAGCTGTCAGAGTGGTACGTTCCGAAAAGTCGATAAAAAATAAAACTATTGCGCAATCATACGTTCCAAAAAGAGCATGTATTAGCTTGGATTCAATCTCATTCAGTCTCAGTGGAAGTCGGAAGTTATTTAATAAATTAAAATTTAGTGATATAGGTATTAGAGACTTCATTAAATTTAAATCGTACAAAATGTTTGATCTGTAAGCAAGTGATTATTTTCATTGAACGAATTAGTCCGTTTTACATTAATTTTAGTATTAATTGGAATAATAATAATTATTGTGCGGTAAAGAAAAGAACTATAGTAAAAATAGCAACTTGGTTTTAACTTGTGCTAAAGTGTGTAAAAAGTGCCATTAATGTGAATAAATATTGTAGAGAAAATTTTGCGATCAGTGCACGGCGAATATAAAATTATAAAAAATGTATTTCATATTATTCATAATCATTGCTGAGCAAAAACCGAGGGTATTCTTTGCCACTAAATAAATAAATAATAAAAAGTTACACAGCCTTTACATTTATTAGCAGAATTTTTGCCATATCAGACACTATTCCAATAATAATTTAAGAACCGTTGGTTAAATGATAAATAACTAGACTTTTTACACATTTATTAATATATTTATGTATAGTTGTTTATACGTACTTACGCTTTACCTAGACCTAGTAGCAAACAAAAGGGCTGTTAATACTGAGTAAGCTGTGTGTATATATTTTTTTTATTTTCAGAGGTCAGTCTGATGTAGATGTAAGTGCTCGCCATCATTTCAGAAAAACTGGCTTCATTATTTGGATCTACACCATCAAGCTGTACAATACGATTATTTTCATAATGAAGTTCTTACTGTTTATTGGTTAGTTGAACAAAGCACAAGGTGGGTTCTGCATAAGTACATAATGGCATTTACGAATTCATTTATAACGATAATATGCATCTAGTATTGAATTCAGCAACACAAAAAATTAACCTGAGAATATGTAAATTTAGCTAGGCAGAGATGTCGGTCTATATCTCTGAAACAATTTACCACTCACTGGAAAGGAGATAAACAGCTACTTAGAACATTCAGGCATTCTATAAAAGATTTAGAGTGGGTCCCAGTCTGGATGTATATAGTTAACTCAAGAATAAAGTGTAAAATTAAATCTTATTTGAAATGGAACAAACTGTAAAAAAAAGAAAAAGAAAAAGTTTAATTTGACTAGGTACTTACAGTTTTTTATGATCAAATCTTGAAAACAAATCATACTTAATATTCAATCTGCTTCATCAAAAAGGAAATATCTGCATTTGCAAAAGTATACTAAATACTGTTAATTACAATTCATCAGTCAATAAAAAAGTTCAACACACAACTGTCAACTTTTGAGAACACTGGGAATAATGTCCAATTTCAGAGTAAAGTGTCATTTGGTAGCACATCACTACAAAAAAATCTCTTTGCTAGGCATAATTGTGTAAATTGGTGTGCTCCGAAATTTGTTTCTGAAACACAGAAAAATTTATTTATGTTGCATTTCCGTTATTACGTCTTTCTGAAATATTTGCGAATTTGACTGTCTGATGATGCTTCTGAAAGAGGCAAAATAATTTGCACACCTAGTTTCACAAGAAGTGGTATAACAAGATTATCAATTTGACTTTGCCCCTAACATTTTTTCATTTATTACAAGTTGACAACAGACTAAAATATGCTTATACCCGAAATAGCATTAGATCTGTTATCTGCCGCCGATTGGATTTTCTAAGCTTTTTATTTCAAAAAAAAAATCAATGAGTAATAGAATGCTATAATATTATACCTACCATGATAATACTTCTTTAAGTGTATTTTTAAAATATGTAGGTACCTATGAAAATAATCATTATACATAATATCGTCGTTGTTCTGGAAGAAGGCACCAACTGAAAAATACTAGTTTTTGAGGTCTTAAGTGACAAAATACATGGAAATGTACAAAATCTCAACAACTCAAATTTAAACTAGTTTTTGACTTTGAAGTTTTTCAAATGTTTGAAATCCTATACCTTTTTCTTTATGTAGTTTGTTTGTACAAAACTGTTTCTAAGTAAAATTATAATTTATAAAAAATAAGTGTGTTCGTTCATTTATTAATTTGTATATTTGTGTAAAAATATTCTTGTTTCTAGGGCAATGTATTAGAATCCACTGTATGGTAATAGTTATAAATAAAATTATTTATAGTTCGAATATTTGGCGGGGTCAGGTGCTGTCACCACAATTAAATAACTCTTAGATATTATTATCAAAAAATCATTGGTTTTGTTTTCTTATTAGATAGAAAAATCCATTCCAGTTTGAAACCTTTAGAATAAAAGAAATATCAGAACAATATTATTTTCCGAATTTCATCAATATAATTATGCGAATAAAAAAATATTTTTATGTGGTACTTGAAGTTTGCATAACAATAAGACTACATTTTGAAAATATAATAACGATTGTAAAACCAATCCTTGTTTTTACTGTAATTCGATTTACAAGGCACATTTTTTCTTTCCATTTTATAATATAGTCCGTATTTTTTGTTTTTCCGCTAAATAATTAAAAGAGCACTTAGTGTTTTTTTGAATATCGATCGATATCATCATTTTTCAAATAATAAATAACAGTATTTCAAAATATTTTATAAAATGTAGAAATTATTAGGTACTAATCGACATGTCAGCTGATTTCTGCAGGCAGGCGACACTCTTGTGTCAAAAAAGGTGTAGTCTATGGTTTTCCTGCTGTATGCTGTGTTAGAAAAAACAATGGTGTAATTTCCAACATTTTTCTCGTAAGTATTTTTAGAACGCAATAACAGCGACCGGAATGCAAAGAAAACAGTGCAATCTTACGCCGATAATATGCCATAGGAGTATTAGTATCTTCGCTAGTTCATTGTACGCGAAATCAACTCGAGAATATACATACCAAGTGTCAGATGCGAGTTTTAATAATTATTGTGTTTTATTGTTGTACGTATGTATAGTATGTGCGTATATGTATTGTTGCATTGCGCCAGAGGTCAAGGGGCTAATATCTTGCGGAATATCTACCCCTGAAACATTCTTAAATCCATAATATTAGGCGCAAATAGATTTGACAGATAACTCGGCCATTCCATCGGACTCCGACACCCTATGTATTTACAAGCGCAAACTAGCAACGTTGTTATTTTTTTATCCATAAACCTGTCAAGATGCCGGTCGCGTTCGGATTTTTCAACAGCGGTCGTATTATAATGTGCTTTTCTAGAAATCACCATAACTATTACTGATTCTCATAGTGTAATTACCCTTCTTACAAAATAAACGACACGGTACTCAAATAAAAGACGTAGTTCTTCATTTGCTATTACAGTTTTTACTTGAAATGTGCTTATGTCAAAAATTACCAAAAATCACTTGAATTATCCTTTTGATTTTACCTATGTACCCGAATTTGAAAGATTGAATTTAGACAATGGTTTTTTCATTTGTTAGATTATTCCATTTTAAAATTTAGGATGACAGTTCCGGTGAAAATGATATAAGAACACAGTTCGTTTCTCTGAACTTTTCCCATGTGGCAAAACATAATATTTTTCTATAAGTTGAAAAATAGTTTTCAGATTTCATTGCAAAATTATTCCATCAAGCCAACACCTCAAAGTTCAAGTTAAAAGCTTTTCTGATTTGAATTATTGACATGTTTTTCATAGTGACCCATGATTTGAGAGTTCATCATTCTCAATAAGGTCAAGGTCCATTTATACAATTATTAGTGTGATATGTAAAATTTGTCAATACTGCTGGAAACCACAATCCAAAAATAGTTTCCATGCTGTTTACTTTAAATGTTGCTATCATCATAGACATCTGTGTTTACAAGAAGTGTATAAAATATAAATGTTTCATAGTACATATAGCAGTGGCTTAAAAATTCTTACTTACATTTTCGTAGTAAAATTAACTATACCTAATTTGTTTTCGTGAGCCTTAAATTGTAATATAAAAATGATAAATACAGAGAAAATACTGTTTTTATTTCAATCAAATCCTAAAATATTCTAAAACACATATTCCTCGACTAATTTTGAAAAAAAACTCTTCCGTTCTGTTGCTTTCAAATCATATCTGTCATTTTTTTTATAAGAGTCAAAACTATGTGCGGTTTAAGTATCGATAGTTATGCATTCGATTAACATGCTTTTGTTGATCACAAAAATTTTAAAGAAATATATGACTTTCAAAAAGTATTACAACATCTCGCAGAGGCAGTTCAGGCTCAATCGGTACAATTAAGTGTTTCAAATATTAACAGGAAACTTTAAAGTATATAAAAATAATCAATTTGAATAAACAAGAACAACCTTGAGCAGTGTTAACCTATAAAAGATTTTTTTTTAAATAGCATCAATTACAACTAGTATATTATTCAAGATAATCATTTCAGTAAACATATATATGTTATTTTTTCATGCTATTCTATTGTAGAATGGTATTTTAAGAATATTATGAAAATACATTCATAGTAAATGAAAAAATTGTTTATGTATAGTATATTTAAACTTTTTTTTGGATAATTTAATTGTTTTATATTATGAATAAGGTTTGTCGCAATCACAAGATTGATTTAGTTTAATACACGGCGCATTTTTATATTTTAATCAATATTTTTCAATGAAAACAGATAATGGTTTGATGCTACCTCCCCATATATACAGTCAATTCCGCTTAATTGGGACAATTGGCTATTTAAGTCAAATCCGAAGACACAGAAACTAAAAAAAATATTATGACAATAGACAACAATTTAGCATGTTATGATGAAAATGAAGACTGTGTCGATATGGGTAACCGGACTAACCAGAACATGACGAAACAGAACAATTTGAAGATAATATTTTTGTCGTATGTACTATTTATTGAACATATATGATTATACTTTACTATACTTTATTATACTTTTTAAGTTACTAAATATTGTATAAATTAATAAATATATTATTTATTTCTTATATGTTCAATAAATAATAGATATGACAAAAATACTGTTTTCAAATTGTTCTGTTTTTTCCTGTTCTGTCTAGTCATGGAGCCATAGATATGCAATTGTTGAAATCATTAAGCGAACATCACAGTGATGATGAATTTTGTCACGTGACTATTCAGCAGGCAAAAAAAAAGTTATAAGTGGGTTGGAATGTTAATTTAAGAAGGCAATCACAAGAGCCCAACAACCGCACTGAATACCTGTGCTGATTTGTACAATTGTAATCCTACAGAAACAAAAAACCGACTACTTTTGATGAATTCCTAAATAAATAAATTATTTTGTTTGTTCAAGAATTTATATTTTTATAAATATTATTGATTTTTTTTACACATTCTTATGTAAAAATACTAATATTTTTTCCTTTAAATTCACTGATTAGAGACAGCCGCTTATTTGGGGCAAGGGTCTGGGGTGTTGTCCCCGTTAAGCGGAATCGACTGTAAATGATAAATTGTCAACTTATTTTGTTATGGATGAATACCTGCTTTGATAATTTTAGACGTGGCAACATTCTTTTTTGTTGCAGCAACCTGCAAGCGCCAACATCGCGATACTCCAGCACGACAACAAAATAAGGAGGAAGAATCTCTAATTGTTTATATTATTCATAACATTGCAACGTTGATTTTATTTATGATTATAACTAAAAGTTCCAAAAAAATACATAATGATTTTATGATTCCTTGCACATATAATATACATATTAAAATTTTATAAAATCATTGCACGTATTATTCGAAAAAAAAATTTTTTTGGCTCTTGATTTTTAACAATAGATTTTTAGAAAATGCCAAATTTTTATTTTGAAAGACTGAATTCCCGTTTATTTACATTTTTTCCGTATCGATTTTTATAACTATTTATTTAAGTTTGCTTATTTACATTTTATTTAATGAAGAATTAACATTAATGTCAATTATACAGTAATAATAATATTTAATCTTCTAAGGGTAGAAATGTAATTCAAAAAAATATCTTCATAATAAAATTGGTTAGTTTTATATCTAGTAATCTTAAAACTGCTATTCAGCTATCAGTTAAAGTTATTATATTACTTTAGTGTATTCTATTTCTTTAGACTGCTGCGAACATTAGATGGTTTACAAAAAGTGAAATAAATATATTGTCATTAAGTTAAATTATAAACAATAATCACCGCCTTAATGGAATACGTTGAATCCATAAACGCTTTGTCAAAACAAATGGGGCGTCGATGCTCATCCAGATCGTTACTGCTCGGAAGTAGATTCAAAAAAAGTCAACTATCTTTAATCATCGCTTTATTAGTAAAAACCTATTAAAGGTCCGTCGTATTTTCTTTTTATTATTTATTTCATTCACTTAAACATCGAAGATGGAGAACGTTCCGTCAAACATATCATCGGTCCGCAACGTGAAGACGCGTAAGGATAACCTGATCACGCGTAAACATGACAAGAGTCCTGAGAAAGCAATCAGACCGGCCGCCAAGAGAGAATCGCCGAAAGTCACAGCCGCCGCGAGGAAGGTCGTCCAAGAGGGGCAGGAAGACGATCAGCCCCTTACGTCAATAGATAGAATCGGAATAGACAGGCCCAAGAAGTTGGTGATGGGCCAATCCAAATACGGCTTGGGAAAGAGACTGGAGTATCCTAAGGCGAGAAATTTGCCACTGCCGTCGGCTAGATTCGCACATCAGGTAAATATTTTTGTTTTCATCAGTTTTTATTCTACAATTTGAAGAATAATGTCGGATTTACATTACCATACATGTAATGATAAATACTCTATTCACCCAATATGTGGTGTTAGTCTTTAATTTATAAATTATAATTAAATACATTTATAAGCATATTTCTCTGAATATCGTCATCATCTGTGTTAATGATTTCCGTTACTGTCCCTCGAATTTAATCAGTGAGTGCAATAATAAGACTTATTTTTTCATTGTCGTTTTTCGGCACATGGTCGTTTTTCGTGAAGTGACTGTAATTGATCAAGAAACTATATCAATCAAAATGTCATGGAAAGTTTCTCCAAACTTTGGCATTAAAATGCCCAAGGGCTTAGTAAATATTTGGAAAACCTTTTTTTATCAACTTAGTTTATTGCAAATTAACCAAATCCCAGGATAGGACTGTTGCCTCAGTAAATAAAAAACTAATTAGCCATAATAATAACAATTAATTCACTTTTATAGAGATATTGCATAATGACTGAAATTTCGAAATGTCCGTTCTACATTCAATTTAAAATATGCAAGGTGTAATGGAATTTAAAATTAAATCATCGAATGCAGGCAACAACACGGCAGAGTTGACTTCATAAATGAATAGTAAAATTATCGATAGAATTGTACACAACCATCACTAGAACAATCAAATCACTTTAATCTGTAGTATAAGGTAATACTGTACAGATAAAATGTAACTATGAAAGTTTGTCAATTGTTCAACGTGAATACAAACAACTTAAATTTCAGCTATCTCCCGTAAACCATCATGTACATCATTTAATGGATCATCATCATTCCACAACGAAAGAGAAAACTGTTCATGGGAAAGAAAAAACATTCAAGGTAAATGTTTGTTTATTTTGGAAAATTTCATCACCGTAATATGCGGAGAATAATAAATACCTCACCAAAACCAAAGAATCCAACATTTGATTTGCAACTTGTGATAACTCGATGTAGCACAAACTGAATTGTTTCTTAGGAAGCAGTACCCTGACATGCTGTGGTGTAAAAAAAAGTCTTGGCATTGTAATCTTCAATATAATAGCCCAGACCGGTATGTAGGCTTAGATGTTTTATTATTATCACCTGTAGGTATGAAATTTTCTCATGACCTAAGCGTCCACGATGTATATAAACTAGAGGTCTTCACGGCCCGGGCTCGGTCGGGTAAAGACAATTCAGATTCGTTCTCTGGTCGGGCCCGGGTAAGGAATTCAAATTTACGAAAAATATTTCGCACTAAGTTCGGGTCATGAGTCAGCCGTAAGGCAATAGTATTCATAACTTAAATAATTTATTCCACTTGTGCTATGAATATCATTAGAAATATGGAAACAATAAAATAAATTGTTTAAAAAGTATAAATGAATTCCTATATTAAAAAAAATTGGGCTTTTTTCGGGCTGAGAAAAATAAATCTGGGCTTCAGGTCAGGTTCGGGTAACAAGTAATATTGAGGCTCGGGCGGGCCGGGCCTGAGGATGACGGGCTCAGACCGGGTAATTTTATAAAATTTCAGGCTGTGCAGACCTCTAATATAAACAATACACACAGTTCCGACGTGACGCAAAAACTAAAGAACAGCTACTTTAGATATTCATTATTTCAATTTCAATACCATCATTTATTTTTTTTTTAATTTTCATTATTTCTATTTTGTACATTTCTGTGTATTTCGTCACTTACGACCTGGGTTTCACCTTTCGGCAAATCTTCAGGCATTCGAGTACACAAATGAACTTGAACTGTTACTCAAACTGTTATTCGAACAAAATTCTCGAACTCAAACAAAAATTTATTAAATTAAAACTGTCATCTATGACGGGCGTTCCCACTAATAATTAATATTTTCATAAATCATTATATTTAAATATGTATTTTATGTCTTGCAAAGGTGGTAGTCCCTGCCGCAGACCCGATGGTGATCCACACCTTGGGAGGGAAGAAGTCAGTAGGTGGAGCTGGGAGTGGAACTTCGGGGGTGGGTGTGAGCTCCGCATACAAACTCCAAGATCACTACGCTGCCGCTCTCAACATCATCTGCACTAAACAGAACAACTTTGATGTGCTGAATTCATTATCCACCAGTGTTGTAAGGATATAAAATTTTACAGCATTGTTACATATTGTGATACGTTTAAATTCTTAAAGTATTTTATACTGAGAAGATACCTTAGAAATTGCATGGTCCAAATTCCGGTCCTATTAGCTGTGCACTGTCCACTAGTTTGAATCTCCATGCGGACCAATAAATAAATGATTTTCCGATTGATTTATTGATTTTCGTTCAAAGGTCATTTCCTAGTCCCATCCTTCTATGCCTACTCTCCAAAAAAGGAGAGGTTGAACGACTAAATAAAAACCAGTTCTCTTAAAATTATCTTGTGAGCTTTGTAAAATTGACACTATAATTTATATTGTATTCAATACTTGTCTTTGTGTGGCATTTAGGCTGGAGCGGTAGGCGTCAGCGGCTACAGAAGGCGAGGATCGGGTCAGGCTCCACCTCCTCCGCCAATGCCCGATCTAGACGCCAGTGGAAACAAACTTGTCGCTAGGCTTGAAGACGACGCGTTCATCTCTGAACAAGATCTGGTGAGTTCAGCATTATTGTATGATTTAACACACCAATAGGTTGAGCAAAGCATTGAAGTAGCTAAGAAGCTAGTCCACGCAGTTTTGGCAACAATCTTATGTCAACTGTCATGTATCTCCTTGTCTTGTCGCTGTTACTATTGCAGCAAAAATAACATCGATGTTTGTGTTTTGCTTCCCAGCTCACAGCACCACATATTGTGAGTGTTGTTTTGAATCTATCTATTGACTTTAAACTTTTTAAGCATTATTTTAAAGTTCTATAAGATATATATATAAATAAAATAAACTGCTTATGTACATAATAATAATTATAAAGTTGCATTAGATAAATCTCTAATTACAACTAATTCAGTAAAAGATTGTTCTTTGCTCCTGAATCTGGGATAATGCAAACTCACTTGAATATCATGATGTCCTGTGTCAAAAATCTTCCTTCAACTGTTTGTAGAGGGCAGAGACACCAGATGGCAACGAAATTATCGAATCGAAGCACCAAACTGTATCATTGGGATCAATTGCGCAGCAGTGTTTTTGTTTACACGTCTCCAGGAAGCCATCACAACAATATGCAAACGCAATCTAAAAATAGTGTTGTCACTCAACCTGTTGACGGTTGACCAAGTGATGGCAGCAATTTTTATCCTGCTGTGTCCTCCAACATAACAACTCTCGACAAATTATTCAATTACAGGATCTGCAATTTCAATTCACTCGCATACATAAATCGTCTTCTCTCGTACTAAAGTGTTGTAATTTAGTCTAATATAGCCACTGTAATGTGAAGTTGTCTGATGTGGTACATTTTTGTTTGTCATCTCGTTCTATATTCAAAACATGAGACATTGATGATTGGGGTGCTTTTGTTTATTCTGTGTGACTATTGTTTGAAAAAGAAGGTGTGTGTTCAATCATTCCCTTTATTGAACACTGATTTATTTTCTGAATTCATTTATGATTCATTATTTTTCTGTAGATCTGTAAATGAGACTTTTGAAATAATTTTGTTTACTCAAATTTTATTACAATGCAAACTTGAAATATGAAAAATCATGTTACCGAGATATAATCATTCGATTATTGAACATTAAATCACTTTTAAAATGAATGCAATGTTAAATTATTATTATGAATGAGGAGACTATATCGACGGTTTTTTGACCAATTGATGTAACCCTCAAAAAATGGGTTAATGATTGGATCTCATTTTAAAGACGACAGAGCAGGTCTCGGCCAAATGATGTAAATTAGAAAAATAAATTGACCACTTTTTGGAACGAAAACATCATTTTACATTGGTTTTAGATTTAAAAATTATGATCTGGCCACTTGATGTAAGCCACTATTATATCGACATTCCCTATGTATAATCCTATATCTGCAAACATGAGAATAGACACCAGTGCATTTCAATGATTCATAACACAACTCACCATAACCTTTTCGATAAAAACAATTTTTACTCTCTCCTGTACAATTTCATTTGTGAGGGTTACATCAATTGACCAAAACACCGTCAACATGCATTAACATATTAATCTTACGCTTAAATTTTGAACTTATGACACAATCAGTAATTGAAACCAAATCGAGAAAGGCAGCTTTTCTTCATTCCTCTTGAGCAGGACCTCCCAACCTAATTGTGGTTTCGAGCATCGACAGTTGAAAACCAGATTTAAAAAACCATAACCAAATTTAAGTACAATGTGATACATCTATAGACCTATGAGTAACGCTCCTAACACTACAAATTGTAATACATTATTTATTTAAATTATGTAGGAAGAGAATATCGAGATAGAAGAGAAAGGTTTGCAGGGTGCGAGAAGTCCAGGTCCACCAGCCCCCGGGGATGTTTCGGCGGTTCCCGGCGTCCCTGGAGTGACCAACTCGGCTCACATTGCAGACACAGACTTCAAAGGTATCGCTATTTTTAAAATATTGTCATAAAGTCTATCATCACCACTTCTCTAACTTGTGGCTTGTTGTACAAATAGCCTTCCTAAAAGAAAAAAATACACAAGACTGTTAATGAAGAAAACAATGATATATGTTTTCTATATCAATGAAGTAAAAATCCTCTGCTCAAAATTTTCAATATTTGTCTTTTGCGATTATTTATTGTATAGATAAATTATTAATACAATTTTTCTGTTTTGCATACAAACAGGCCTAGTCTATGGTCCCATATATGACCTTGAGAAGCTGGAGTCTCAAAAGAAATTAGATCGCGATGAGGGAAAGGAGGACGAAGAGGAACCAATCGGAGTGTCGCCATGCGGAAGGTACTTTGTAATATTTTACTGCTAGACAAAAAAATAGCTCACTAAAAATATTATTTATTGATTATTAAAAGCGGGCATGCTGCTTCATTTCATTATCATTCTTCTGTTCTAAGATTTTTCAAATACGACAAAGAGGTGGGCCGCGGTTCATTCAAGACCGTTTACCATGGTTTGGATACACAGACTGGAGTTGCTGTGGCCTGGTGTGAGTTACTGGTAAGTTTTCTTCAAGATTATATAAATAGTATTCACACACTGTTATAACCTAACCCTTTGCATAAAAAGATATCATTCTCATCAAAAGATCTCCCTCTGTGATTTGCTTTTGAAAGATGCTGATTAATCTCATTTACTTTGTGGAAAAGATTATTACGAATAGTAGTGAGTCTTCATTTCAATTAAGGCAGCCACTCTTATTCAATTCTGGACAAAACAGGGGAACCTTGACTATGGTTTTATTGATTCGTTTTAATATTGCAGGAGAAAAAGCTGAACAAAGTAGAGCGGCTGAGATTTCGGGAAGAAGCGGAAATGTTGAAGAAGCTACAGCATCCTAATATTGTCAGATTTTACAACTACTGGGACGTCACGCTTGCAAAAAAGAAAAATATTGTCCTTATCACCGAGCTAATGTTGTCTGGGACACTTAAAGCGTAAGTTGAAGTTTTTCCGTAACACTAGTTAACCGAAATATGAAAATGACTGCAATGTTTTCTATCGGCCATAGCTAAATACTCCTATAGTATGGTCAACAATTAACAGCAAATACATAATCCTTCTCTCCCACCCTCTTTTAAAAGCAGGACTTAAAAACCTTCTTAAAAACATCTCCTGTCATCCATATAGGCTACTTTAGGAACTTTTAGTCATTTTGACCATTCCATTTGAAATAGTGTTTTTAACATGTTATTGGTTAATCGTAAATCAAAAGTGTGCCTAATAATTGATTTTGTTTCGTTCAGCTATCTGCGGCGATTCAAGAAAATAAATCCGAAGGTGCTCAAGTCCTGGTGCCGGCAGATTTTGAAAGGCCTAAACTTTCTTCACTCGCGAACGCCGCCCATCATCCATCGGGATCTTAAGTGTGATAACATCTTCATCACCGGTACAACTGGAAGTGTTAAAATTGGGGATTTAGGATTGGCCACATTAAAAAATCGAAGCTTTGCCAAGTCTGTTATAGGTTAGTTACTCTTTTATAACATTCATTCAAATATGTTAGTATGTGGCCTTAATAAATAATGGACTATTCAAGCCTAGACTTGAAATGGTAATCTTATTTCGTGAAACATGGAGCACTAAGAAGAGCTTCAATCCAGCGTGGGCTTTAATATCTTCCATAAGTATATGCCTCCATTCTGTTCTGTTCAAAGCTGCTTTCATCCATCATGTACATGATCACTCAATCAATAAAATTATAACTATGATATTTTGTAGATTTGTACTATTTGCATTCCAAGAAAATAACTGCTTATTCATAATGTTATTGCATTAATACACCAAGAATCCACTGCATAACTTATTAAACAAAAATTTATCGTTTCTTTTTCCAGGTACTCCCGAGTTCATGGCTCCTGAAATGTACGAAGAGCATTATGATGAGTCAGTAGATGTATACGCTTTCGGAATGTGCATGTTGGAAATGGCGACCGGTGAATACCCTTACAGCGAATGCAGCGGTCCAGCGCAGATCTACAAGAAAGTTGTATCTGTGAGTTAATATTCAAAAGCAAAATTTGCAAACTTAATTTATCTTATAATTTAAGACATCGACTGAGGGTGCTTGATGGAATTTCAATATCAAATTTACATGGAAGTGTACAAAATCTCAATAATCCAAATTTAATTTATCTTATTGAAAAATCCCCTAAAAAACCATTTCTTTCTTTTATCTGAGATTTGTAATTGTTTTATTTATTAAACTTCATGGTTTACAGCAAAGCAACACGCATCTTGTTGAGTATCCAAAAAGTACAACAGATTTGTTCAATTGATAAAGTTGGAAAAGATAATTACTCTAATTTAGCAAAGTATTTGTGGTTATAGTTTATCACCATTTTATGTGTAATTTTTATGTTGTAGGGAGTGAAACCTCAAAGCTTTGAAAAGGTGCAAAATCCAGAGGTCAGGAACATCATCGAGTCGTGCATCAAACCAAATCGAGAAGACAGGTACTTCAAAGACTATAAAGCATTTACTGTTACCATATAATGTTATTTATTTCCTCAGAATAGATTATAACCGTGTGAAACTTTTTCAGACCTGCCATGAAAGAGCTTCTGAATCATGAGTTCTTCGGTGAAGACATCGGTCTGCGACTGGAGCTGGTCTCGCGAGATTTGGTTGTTTCATCAGACATCACCAATGTGCAGTTCAGGCTGAAGATTATCGATCCTAAGAAAAGGTAAGAGTATAAATTTAGAAGCTGTATTATGAAAAGGATGATTTTGTTCAATGTATTTGTATACCTACATATTTTCTGAATATAATTTAAATGTTTTCTGCTTCATATATTTCGTTATTAACATTTTCAGATCTTATACACATAAAGAGAATGAAGCTATACAATTTGAGTTTGACATGCTACATGATGACTGCGAAGGTGTCGCCAATGAAATGGCCAAGTCTGGACTGATAATGGAAGAGGATGCTAGAATCGTCTTTAAATTGCTCAAGTCGCAGTTGATTAGTTTGAACAGGTAATGAATTTGAATTACTTTTTTATTCTTTATAGTTGTCGTTAATTGCAATTTTTTTTAAACTTTATAGATATCAACACTGTAGTATTTTTTCAGTTTCAATATTTTAATTCATTCTGACACTATAATGGTCAGGCAAAGGATCAAAATCAATCTTACTTCTGACATAGAAAATACTTTTTGTGTTAACCAATTTGAATTAGAATGTATCAATAAATTTTTCTCCTCAGAGAACGGGCTGAAAAGAAAGCTCAACTGTTATTCAACCAAGAGGCAGAAAAACAACAGCAACAGCAACAGATGCTGTTGGATCAGCATTTGCGACAAGGAAAGATGGTGCACGGCCAACAGAACATGACACACTCACAGAATGATGGCATTCTTTACGCATCACCCAACTTGTATCTGACATCGCAGGTTTGTTTCAATAAAATAAAATAACACACACTCTTCAAAGTAATCTCCCAAAATACTAAATGTGCTGTATCTTGTTCAGATCGGAGGAGTCAACAGTGGGCAATCCCAAGGCTACATATCTGGTCCTCAGCAACAATATATTCAGCCCAATTCACATCAACAGCAATGGTAAAACTACATACTGCGCTCATGTGCTACAATATGAATGAATCCAATCGAATATTTTAAGTTTATTAATGGATGGATTCTCTATTCCTCAGGCTTGACCAGCGTTTACTTCAAGCTCAACAGACACTATATGAGCAACAGATTCAGCAACAGCTGGCGTCCGCTGATAACACGACTCTGCACCACTTACTCCAACAAAATCTCCTTCAAACTAGAGTATCGCCTGCCCTCATTCCGCCTGACGACCCCAATCAACAGAGACAGCAGATGCAACCTGAGCAGACGGTTTTGGATCAGACTCAACAGCCGCAGGGCGTTTTTCACCCTGGTTGGCAGCAGAACATTTCAGATCTTACGAATCACCAGGGTCAGGCGGCAGAGTGGGCGCTTCAAAATCAAATCCACCAATGGCAGGCCGCCGACAACACCGCCGTGCCCCAAATCAATAATGGCCAATTTCAACCGGTGGATCCGGCGCTGCGACGGCTACAGAACGTGCTGACCAACATAATTCACGACGGCGTGGTACCGAGGATCGAGCCCGAAGTGCAGAATATTCCAGATGAAAATTTAGGGGAAGTCGATAACGTTCCTTCGCAAATGACTCAAGAGTACCACAGGCAAGTGTCCCAGAACGCCGGTTCTGCGGGATACGGCTCGCTCGACTCTCCCGCTATCTCCGCATCGCAGCATCACAGTCATGATCCCGTCCTCGCTGCCCAGATTCAAATGAATTCGCAGATGCTCGCTCAGCAACAGCAGCAATTGATGCAGCAAAACTCAGCACAGCCCCATCACTATCAGCGGCTGCAGCAACATTACATCGCTCAACAAGAGATGCAACTCCAAGCCCAACAACAGCTCCTCGATCAGACCGGATTGGTCTGGTTGGGGGATCAGAACGCAGCTTATGCCAATGCTCCTCAGCAATTTTTGGATCACCAGTACCTAGTGCAAATGTCCGAACGAGAATTACAACCGGCCGCGGTTCCCGTAGATATGCAGCAGAATCTTCAACGACAGCAGCCTCTGCTCTATCAGCAGATTCCTCCTCAGCTGCTGGAGCAGCAAATTCAAAACAACTATTTTCCTGCCACTGATCAATATCAACAGCAGCAGCAGCAGCAGTTGCCCGTCTACTCCGACCAGCAGATTCAGCTCATGCAAAATAATATTATCGGTATCCCCGCCGTCGATAACCTCAATCTACAGCTATTGCAGCAACAGCCGGTCGCTCAGATCGTCCAGCAGGTCGACGACTACCAACGGAACGACATTGAACGCAAATCTGAAAGTTTGGGTTCTTCGGGTGCACGGACTCTCTCCAGGGCGTCAAGCCACGAAGGTACCCCGGCCCAAGTCGGCCCTCAGACTGGTGACGAACGACAACTGGATAACGGTGCAAACGATCAGATAAAAGGAGAGCAATTTATGACTCCACTCGGAGAATTGCCACCTGAAGAACTTGGAGGTTCTACCAATGTAGAACCGGCCCCTGTCGTAACCCAACCTCCTGAAGGTGACTTGTGCACTTTTTGTTTATTTATATTTGACTATAATTGATTATATTAATAAATTAAAATTAATATTTTACTTGAAAAACCAATATGTTTTGAACCTGCTACTAACTAACCTATGTTGTTTATATAGAGAAACGTAAAAAACGACGGCGCGCCGGAGGAGAGAGAGGAACAGGCACGAGTGGAGGCAGCGGCGGCGTGCCTCGCCTGACCGTATTAGGACTCATCGGACCGTCCGTTGAGTGTCAACTCGAGTCCAAATCCAAAACTGTCACATTTAAATTTGATGTTGCCGATGTCAATCCCGAAGAGATAGCCGCAAATTTGGTGAGTTTTGATTTTGTAGTAGAAGTTGTTTTATTGCCACGTCTGAGTTAATGATTACAAAAGATTGCAAAGGAAACTTATCCAGATCATTCTGTGAAACGTAATAATCAATTTCTTTCCAGGTATCGAACACGCTCCTTCCAGAATCTCAGAGTGCCGTTTTCATAGAGCAAGTGAAAGACATTGCAGCCCAATTGACAGCCAGGCCTGACGTCATTCCAGTTTTATCAGTGCCACCTTCTCTAAGACTTAATCTCAACGATAAGGTGAGATATATTTTAGATATTGTAAGGCATCCTGACTGCTCTTTCTTCATTTTGTATTTTGTGGTAAGTTTATAATCCAGCTTAAATTGATTGGGAAAGAAATACTTTTCCATGTTAAGTGAACAAAGAAATAAACTTTTACTAACACTATACTTGTTCTTTGACTTCAAAAGATTACAAAAAAACTGTCAAACATGTACCCTGTACGTAGTTTTTATTATCAGTTGGCCGAGAAATAGTAAGCTCTGTTCTTGAATAATAAAAATTGAACAATTTGACATCAAATTGTTCAATTTATATTATTCAAACAACTCAGAAAGTGAACCTTTTAGTGAATTTGATTTATATTATATTGTTTCAGACCGATTACGATTCAGAAAACACTGAAAAAGAAGAGAACTTGACTGATTCAAATCAGGACAATTCGGAATGCACAACGCCTACAGCGAGCCATGATCACATGCTTATTACTGAACTGGCGTACGATCCAGTACCCGTCGGTATGATTTCTGATAACGCGACCGCATACCAACAGGGTACAGTTGATCTGTCTAAGACTCCCACCAACGACTTCGCCCAAGACCCTATGGTTCACGGAGATGCTAAAACTCCGACTTCTACCAGCAATATGCCTCCGGAAACAGTCCTGCCTGATAATATTTCACAAGCTACAGGGCGGGAGATCGCGATGGACGTAGCTAGAACCGTACTCGACCAAGTTTTGACAGAAGCATCGTCCGGTCTCTCCCGGCAAACCAGTGTTGAAGTAAAGCCTACAATAGATAGTCATAAAGAGCATTTAAAAGCAGAGGAGCAATCTAGTCAATCAAATGATAATGTCATACAGTCCCCTAGTGATAATAGTCTAAAAATGGTACTCGGAGAACTCGTATCACCCAATGAAAGTGCTCCACTTTCCGATGGGAGTGCTACTAATAATTTTGTCAGAAATGCGACAACCGATAAACCTGCTGAATCTAATAAAACAGATGAAAGCAGATCGCAATCAACATCAAAGGTAAAGGTGGAAGGGAAGAAATTGCTCACCGAGCCTGTCAGAAAAATATCTAGGTTTTTAGTCAGTCCCGTTGTTAACGATTTGTTGAAACAGAATGCAATGAGTGCGGGCGATATCACTGCGACGAGCACTGCTCCTAAAGATATCCCCGGACGACCCAATAAGGGGATAGAGACTGATAATGTTGCCAATATATTACCTTCGAGTCCTTCGTCTTACTCGGAAGCGTTAAAAAGCACTGAACCGAAAAAAGTTTCCAAATTTAAAGTCAGCAAAGTCGATGAAGGAAGCTTAAATTTGCCACACGCAAAAATGAATGGGGTTCAGGAGACTTACATCAAAACTGATGTAACCATACCCAACGCATGCCTGAAAGATAATCAGAATATGGCTGTGAATACCGTTAATCAAATGAATATTTCCAACGACGGTATGTCATATGCGTCGGTCGTCTCCGGTGAAGGTATCACCAATGTGAGCAGTATGATGGGCGAACCGATAGCGTCGACTGGTCAAGCGATTTCAAAAACCGCTGGCGTGTCCGGTTCGTCGGTTGAAAGCGGAGACTGTCTCTCTCCGCCCCAGCCCGTGCACCAGTCTTACGTCGAACCCCAAAGAAGACCTACGCCGACGCTGACCCCGCAGGCAAGCCAAATATTTAATAATATCGGAGTCGGACAAATGCCGCACACCAACCAAATGATGAACATGACCAATCAGATGCCCATGCAGAACTATTTCAACACTCCGGCCGTGCAGCCGTTGAATTCGCAGATACTGAACTATTACAGCGCCAATCATTTGGTTTCCTCTGATCAGCTGCAACCGAATTATATGGCACCTCTGCAAGTGTCGATAGCCAATCAGCTCGGACAGTACCCTAATCAGACGGTTTCGCAGCTGGGACTGACCAATCAGCTCATGGCCACCGGCGGTTTGAACATGGTGGGCACTGAGCAACCGAACAATTTGACGCAGCCCCAGATGATGTCCAATGAAAATTTATCTATGATGTTGCTTCAGCAGAATTTGCTAGGGTGAATATTTGTATAATTTTTATCATTACCAATGCAGGGCTAGCTTCCTAGAAGCTATTACTTCCAATTTGGGTGTAAATTTTTATTGCGTTCTGTGCTCATGTGGTTCTCTACTGCCGCTGATTCCAGGAAATGGGGCGACGAACCGAAATGGAATTATACGCTCCATATTATATGACTACAAATTTTGTTTCCAAATATTAACTTTTTACAAAATTCTTTTGTTAATTTGAAACAAACAAAAAAATAATGTGACTGCCAAAAATCACTGATAAATAAGTGCATTATCCATATCTGAAGAAATAATAATAATTCAATTAAAAATAAGAGAATAATAATTGATAATAGACAACATAACACTAGGACACACATATGCGGCCATACTCAAAGGATTAACACAAAATATGGATATTTGTAAATAATGCATGCTGTGATTCTGAGTCCATGAATATTTCTGTCAAATTCAGTCATTGAAATTTCGTGTTGTAAAATACATGATCCCTGATTATATTTCAGCCAACAAGCTAATCAGCAACGCCTTCAAGGAGTATACTTGAGAAACCCCCATCAAGGACTGTTCCGACCTGCTAGTGAGTTTTTATTTTATAGATTTTAAAATTTATTCTATTTAAATACATTACAGTAGAATTTTCAAGATATGGAAAATATATTAAAATTTTTGATGTATGCATTTGGTGGGTCATTTGTCATAGATTTTGAATGTTTAAAAAAAATTTTGGTGTTATAGCTAGTCGGTAAACAACAAATATAAAAATGCTAAATAGGGTCGTTTCGCCAGTGCTCAGCCAGTAAGCGACAGGTGTACTTCCAAAAGGGATTTTTAGTCAATGAATGATAAATACATATATTTTTCACTGTTATTCCATTAAACAGAGATTAAGCAATGTAACAAACTTAAAATAAAATAGTTAATATTGTACCAAGCATAAAATAATAGAAGTTTACAAAAAAAATGCCAATTGTCCAAGTGGTCGGCCCCCAAACTCCAATGGTTGGCCTTTCGTTGCCCAGTGTTCGGCCATCACTATGAAACTTCATGAATATCGCGGAAATAATTTACTGATAGTAGACAGAACAATAAAAAACATAATGATGCAAAGCATGCCAATATAAAGTATATTTTGTTAGCGATCCCCATACAACATGAATTTGTCGAAACTTGCGAAGTAAAAATGTGCTTTTTTTTAATTGCGTATTGCATCACATAGGTCAGTATAGTGCAGATATACATTGGCAAGTGGCAAGACTACCTACACGAATTTTAAAAAAAATCTGTTTTTTTAAATATATCCGCAATTATTTTAGTTTTAAGGCCGTTTTTCCGGTTTTCAAAAGGCCGACTACTGGCGACGGCCGACTTTAGGAACAAGCACCCTATGCTTTACATCATGCTACCTTTTTTTCTACCCGAAAATTAACTAAATGTCTCAAAAAACGATGCAATTCTGTAGTAAATTTAATTACAAATAATAATGTATGCGGATTATGAAATATTAGTACAAAAATAAACGAACCATTTGACATAAATATTATGTTGACATTTTCATGCTAATATTATATGTTTTGTTTTGCATAAATTATCGGATTCTTTGATTCCCTTGTCTGATAATTTGACATTTTCCTATTGGTAATTAAATTTTCTGTAGAACAGCATTTTTATTAGCGTCATTCAGTAAATTTTTGTGTGTAGAAAAAGAGTAGCATGTTGTAAAGCATATTTACAGTTAAAATTTCTGAATAAGTGATTTATGTAAGTTACCACATTTTTGCTGTCGGGTCTTTACATAGATACTTACTTTGTTCAAAAATTTTCAGACATTTACGATTTAGCAAGCGGCGCTTCAGGTTATTCGGCATCTCAAGAAATTCTTCCCCCGTATCACCAGCCAAATTTAGTCGGTAAATACAAAATGTATTTAAACCGTAGTTGTTATCACCTTTGTTCAGCACTGTAATTTTCATCACAAAATGTCCGTTGCATCACATAAATATGATTGTTCATTAGGGAAAGGAACATAGTAATTATTGTAGAGTGTATAGACACAGTATTTCTCTAGAGACGTGCTCACTGGACGCTCACGGTACAGATACCTCTTATAATAATTATTATTTAAACAAAATAACCGCAGCGCCGTTGCGACTCCTCAATGACAACTAAGTTTATAAATTATTTCACACATATATTATTCGTTAATTCATATTTACCTTGCCTTAACCCAGTCTCCCCTGTTTCCTTAATGCAAAGCTCTTACTTCTAATTAATACTTAATTAAAGTAATAATAATAACTCACCAAAACCATCCATGCATAAATGACTCTGGAATATTTGTGACAGTTGTTTGAATTAACTAAATTTAGTACAATCAAACAAGAGCAATTATTGTCCCTGTTCCAACCTAATAAGATCCAATTGTTTATAGAGGTCCATAACAAGACAATAATTAGCCCCCTGGTTTTGTTAAAGAGGCTTTATTCTGGGATTTTACCACTTCATAAGTTTTGACCGTTGTAATCGTCAGAAAGATAGAGCTGAGAATAGAGATGTAGAAAAAATTAAGTATAGCAAGTTTGCTAAACCCCGTCATAGATAAACAAAATAGTAAATACGGTTTTATGACATAATATTCTAATCACATCCTTTGGGAATATGAACAACGAAAGGGGAAAATCATTCCAAATAATTAAACCATCTGGCAGATCTATAGAACCCTGTGACCTGTTGCCATAAGGCATAATTTTTGCTTAAATTCATAGCATTGTATGCGGACCAAATAGATAATAGCGTATAGAAACTACCGAGCACACTATAGTGAATGCACGTACAACTTGAAGAATTTTCCTAGAACATGTCTGGTAAACATTTGAAATAATATATGCTTTACACACCTTATAAAAAATAATGAAACCCGAGCCGTGGGGATTGAGACAATTTAAAATACCCTTAGGACTACTTCTTTTCGTAGAAAATGGCATTTCTTTTGTCTTTATTATTGTTACAAAAAACACAACTGAAAACATTATACACTCATTTTTGTAGCAATGTTCTGTTTTTGGCTTTGAGATGGCACTGTATGACCTTTCATATTCCAATAATCATGTACAATTAAGACCTTAGTCTTAAAACATTTATACAATGTTAAACGTTTCCCTTGCAGATCCTGATCATCTTCAGAGGTTACCGCCCAAAGGACAAAACTATGACAATTATATGCTGGCACTCCAGGCGAAGTTGGCCTCAATATCTGTAAGTCTTCTTTCATTAAATTATCCGAAAACTAGAGATGTTTTTATCATTAGCAAACATTAATTCATCTTTCCTTGTTAGGGCCCTCTATCTCCGCAGTCGCCGTCAGAAGTGTCTTGCAGTCCACTCTTGTCTCCTACTTCTGTGAGACTTTCTGGATCTCAGCCGGTCGACAAGGTATATCACAGTTGAAATAATAAAATAGTTTTATTCGCATAAATAATTAATTATACCTACGATGGTTTTACCTTTATTACAATAATTCAAACTGTTACTGTGATTGTGAGCAACATAAACAATACTGTCACCTATTTCATCCCAGCTTGTACATAATCTAAATTGACGGTGTTTGTCTTGTTTCGTAGCTACACGATCCTGAAACCAGTCTCCACCATCACCATCACCACCTGCAACAGCAGCAGCAACAGAAGTCTCGGAGAACCGTCGCTCATTTGGCTGACCTCGAACACGAACTCTCCAAAATTAATCTCAACTACCGCTCCCATCATCATAAGGCTGGATTGGAAAAGGTCTCTAATCTTATTCCTGTCAATGAACATTTGACATTGCTATTTGTGTTATGCTATTTTTTATTCATGTATGATTATTATTTTTTTCAAGGTGGTTGGAGTTGGAGTCCACTCTGGTGTTCCTGAAGAAGAACTCTTTACTCCACCGACGCTTCCGGCTGATCATCGGGTAACATATGAAAACGTTTTCTTAACACAGCCTTATCTAATTATGACAAACTTCAGGCACTTATTTAATCATTTCGTTACCATGAAACGTTTTTATTTGAAATAGTTTATAGTAACATACTTAATATTCAGCTGCATGCATGAATAAGTTTTAATTTTTTAATAATAAAGTATTCTTCTCTGATTGGATCGCTAAAATGTATCGTCATTCCAATAGTCACAATTTCTTCATACAATTTTTACATTGTATTTTTTTATTAATTTCAGGAAGAGATTATGCTCGACAACAGTGTTGGTGCTATGAGGCACGCAACAGGTTAGTAATGCTTCAAATAAATTCTCACAAACCCTATCAGAAGAAGTCCTTCGTTTGTATAACAAAATTAATATCGAATGACATACCAAAGTACATCAATAGAGACCTGCATTTCTTTTAAATAGTTCATCATCAGACAGGAGAAGGTGGCCGAGTGCATTTTATATGAAAATATAATAAAGAACTATCGTACAACATTTTTCGATTCATTATAAAATGACCCAATGGTTATCTTGAACATTTTACTGTTTTATAATTGGTACATACCTAACTAAAACGGTCTTACATTATAGCTGGCGGAACCCCGTGGGTGTATGGTAGACTGAATCTACTGCCGGTGGCTCGAGTTCCGGATCATGAATTGTGTAATGTCGATTCGCTTGCTTTCCAAGGTTAGTTTTACTGCCCTCTCAAATATAGTTATGCTGTCTGACAATTTTATGTATTTTTAATTTTCTATTGAATCACAAAAATTCATTATCAACTATTTCTAGATCATTTTAAAGACTTACAATACCTCTTTTCCAGCTGGCAAATCACCGCTTAAATTAGACATGGACGATCTTTCATGTGCGGATAACAACTCCTCATTAGAGGAGCAGTCTGATACGTTTGTAGTGACAGATTCCCTGCGAGTCAGGTCGTATCTCGTTCATCATCCGTTCGACCACATAGCTGCTACATTCATAGACCCAGCTGAGATCCTCTCGCAAGGATCTTGCGCTCACTCCAAGTCGAGTACTGACGCTTCTCCATCGGACCCCGAACAGGACACTTCCAGAATGGCTACGTTGATTGTTGACGTTTCGAAGGAGTACTTCAGCACTTGCGTAGTTTTAGACTGCAGCTTGGATTTGCTGTCTCATCCAGATGGTAATTTTAAATGTTTCGAAGAAAAAGTCGGTTCGGATAAAGTGTTCGGTCAGGCAGAGTCCACTGCTCTGCAGAGATGGGGCGAAGGGGATGGCGGTATGATCGAAGAGGGAGACAGGAGAGTCGAAGACGGAACGTATATGAGGGAGGATATGATCAGCGTCGCGGATGGACTTGGTGCTTCTGCCATCGTAACAGAGAATTTGACAGAAAAGAGTGAGTAGAATTATTTTATAACATGCATTATCTGCCTTTTTCCATTGCTGTCTATTCTTTAACTTACCTCCACCGGTGCCCTCCATCCATTCCATTACTTCCATTACTAGTTTATTTCCCAATTTATGTAGTGTTTTTTTTTTAATATCCAACATAATAAATTACAGCTTTTTAGTTTTCATTAACCCTTTAACAACTTTCAGTAATATATCTAAGTATGTCCTGTATGCTAGCAAATTTCTAAATTAAAAAAAAATGCAAAACCTTGTGTTCAAAAATTGTACATGGTCAAAAAGATTCGAGGAACTATGGATATGGCAAAGTTTCCGACGATAATGTCGGAGCAATTTGTACCTGCAAACTGATAAACGTGAAGTGCGTGTAAACTACAATGGCTATACGAAAGCTGTCGCTTTTTCCGCATTGTATGAAACTTTGATTGAAGGTGCCCAGAATTCACGTATTCCCGCTTTTTGAGTGCAATTTCTCCAGTCCCGTTTCATTTAAAATACGTTTAATATCGGCACGTACGCTTTTATTTCCTGCAATTCAGGTCCGAAATATTGAAAATTCACTTAAAATTACGTAAATTTTATGATACTTATACACGATTTTTAGGAGGTTACAACTATAATGAAATGAAATAACAGTTTTTATTAGATTTACAATATAACTGAACATTGCATTTTGCGCTAACTACTTACTTTAACTTAATACAATAAACTACTCATACTAAAGTTTTTTTTTTTTTTTGTGGAAATATGTGGAAGTAGTACAAATGAATTGTGTTTTATTTTTTAAAATAGTCTTTCCACCAAGAATTGACAGTTAACACCTTAAAAGTGACTAAAGTTTTATGTTTATATTGCATACATTCATCGTAAAGTGATTGAAAATATGATTACAACAACAAAACAGAGACGCACATATCGAGCAGAGCGAGAAGGGAATAGACTTATTCTGACAATATTGGCATAATTGGACGATATTCAAAATTTCGTCCAATTATGCTCTCGGCAAGTATGTGCAATACGGAAATGTTTTGATGTTTTATAAATGACCACACATGGTCGGCAGCAAATTGTCGTAAAAAGTTGGTTGTCTTATAAAAGCATTATCAATCGTCTCAATTTTCATCAAAATTATTTCCTATGTAAACTACCAAAATCAAAACTCTATATTTATATATTGATTCTGCAATTGATGTTAGATGTATATAAAATGTTGGATAGCAAAAATTAGGTATATTTCTTGATGGTGAGAACATCGACATCCAACTCTGTGGTGTCAGCGGTTAACTGGTTAATTTATGAATTACCAGTACAACCATTATTTATAGAAATATTCTGATCGTATTACAAGAGTATTGTTTTTTTTTTTAAATTTCGAACACTGATCTTAAAAAACAGGAGGAAGACAGAAATATTGAGTAATCAATGATCTTTTAAAGAAATTTTAACTGCTATATTTTAATACTTATTAAAGTGTGTTCTTTTTTGTGTTGCAGGTGTTTGCAGAGAAATAGTGCTTCTTACCCTAGACACAGTAGAGTTATGATTCCGTAATACTTTCCTCAGCTTTTTGTCTGTTTATTGTTATTTATAATTGTACGACATGTATTTTGTTATTTTATTATAATTATCATATAATTATATACTCCGTAATATTTATTATGAAAAAAGAAATGGAATATGAACTTTTATTTGAAGCCCGCGTGCGTTATGTTGCGCTATGGCCGCTTTCTTTTTCAAATCAGCTCCAATCTTTAATCGAAAGGATGAAAAATATTTCAAACTCAACTGATAGTCTTAGCAGTAATGGCATAATAAATTATTTTCTTAGCCTCTCCTCTGTGGCGGCATTTTTGACATTTTGCTTTAATTTTGCAGCAATTTGATGTAAGCCACATTTAACGAACCCAAAAACATGATTTTGTTGCATTTTCTGTTAAACATGTATTGTTTTTTTAAATGATATATTATTCAGTCCGCTATAAAGATACTAGAGTCGGCCTCTGTTGTCTAGGAGTAAGAGCTTTGCTCTAGCTATCGGGTGGGTCTGGGTTCGAGTCCCGGCAAGGTAAGGTAATATTTAAATTTGTGATCTTGGACATGAGTTTATGTGATGTCACTTTTCCTTGAGTGACTTCTCATATAATTTTTCAGTTTCCAAATATTTGACGCAATCGTTTAAATACTTATTTAAAAATTATTTCTTTGGATAGCAGCAAACACAAATATATAAGTAAACAAACTCTGCTTGAATTAACAACATCTAAGCGAAAGTAAAACTAAAAGAAAACAAACTTTCGATAAACCAGTCATCAGGCTCTGAAAGGACTAAGTAAACTTCGATGCAAGATTGGCTAAAATATTTTCTCAATAAACAAAGCATAGAATTGAGCAATATAAGTGCCAACTTTGGGAAAGAATCAATAGTTTCATTAGCTTCAAATCAACTGCCATGTGTGAAATTGTTTCTTTTTTAGGCTTACAACACAGTAAGGTAGACAGACAAATATAGGTTAAAGTACTCTTGTATTGTTAATTGAATCATTATGGATATTTATTCACTACGTATATACGCAGTGGAGTTTTAGATATCCCTTTTTGCTCATATCGGGGATGTTGACAATTTCTTAATTGCTTTAAATCACCTTTTCGTACTATCTTTATTTGTATCCTTTGAAAAATATTATTTGAATTCAATACAAGCTATCATTCACATATTTTGTTTAGTTTAATAGTTCATCTCATCCATGCAAATCAAACAAAATTGTCAAAAGTGTTGTTAACTATACGTAGGGGAAATTAAAATGCATACTATTGGCATAATATTCACAATTGAAGGAACATTTAAGTGTTTCCTGTAGTTGTGTGATGTGTGACTATCATTTGTCTGTAGTATCTATTAGTATGACATTTTCAACTTGTGATCCATGATTTTTGCATAAAATCAACTTGTATACGAAGGAAAAGTTTCAACGCTAATTTTATAATATTTATATTTAAAAATTTTATAAACAGGAATCTGGTTACTTTATAGGATATAAGCACTTTGGTCTACTACATCTGGGTTTCACTTTTTTTTTGCTAAAAGCAATCAATTTCATGAATTTACTTAAATATGGCTAACTCAATAGATTATGATTTAACTAGGATTCACATTTACCGACACGCCTCTCCCTCACTCACGCCGGAGTGAGTGAACGTGTGCCGGCAAAAATTAAGATACATTGTGTTTGTAGATAGGAGTGCTCCCTTATAATGAGTCTGCCTTTTTTTATGGCAACACCATTTTCTGCATGATTCCAAGTCTAAATGTACTATTTTTTATTTATTGTTAATTTAATAAATGCCAATTTCGAACTACAGATAGTTAATTTATACCAACATATTTTCAACTTCCATCTGTTGGATTGTAAGTGATAATTTTGATTATTCTTAGCTAATCACACACTAGGTAGGATGTGTTGTCCGCTGACGAAGCAGCGTATCCATAATTATTATCAGATTAAGCATTTGTAATTTTTATATTATGCTTCAAGTAGGTCGCTTGCATGCTTAATTACAATGACTGCATTGAATTACCCAGCTGGACTGGCAACCCTTTTTCGGAGTTAATTTATTTGTTTTTTTTTATGATGAAGTTACAATTGTTTTTCTTATTTAACAATTTTCAATGAATCAAACCAGATAATATTTAACGAACCTTTTTATCCAACATGAACGTTGTCTTAGTCTTACGTGTTGGCACAATTTAACATCTTTTTCTGCATCTCGCTCGACCCTCGTCTGTGACAGTAAAGCTAGAAACTTATGTATACAAATTATGAATTAGATAATAAATCTACACATGAAATGTCTCCAGCCCCTGGTAATCTATAAAGTTTGGTTTTTCTGATGTAATTATCAAATAACATCCCAGCGTTCAGTTTTATAAATTCATCTGAAATGTTGCTCTTAGATTGCTTAATAGAAGTTACGAATGCAGACAACTTTTAGGTACTTATATCATTTGTTCTGCAATTATGACGCAAATAAATATTAATTAAATAAATTAGGCGTCTTGTTAGTGTTGCTGCATCGGAAAAACTTTTAGTGTCATTTAATGCAATATTTCCATCGAATATTTAGGCATTTCAGAGTTTTTTTTTTTTGAAATATAACGCTGATATTTTTTACTCGAATAATGTGAAACAATCTTTCCAGTCAAACTAAACATTTTAGTACTACCATAAAATAACTCTGTGTTGGTAGATATCATTTTTTACTGTATTATGGAGCTTATTTGAAAGAGGTGAACCTATATATGTATATATAATTGCATATGAAGTAATATATGTATATATATATATAAAATAAAAAGAAATATGAAAACTCCAAAAAGCATTTTTATTATGACAGTAGTTCCAGAGTTTCCTCTTTTCACTTATTCGTGCATGCATATACATAATTGTCATTCTAGGGCTCATGACACTAATCCTGGGCAGCGATAGCTGGTGAAAAAATCATCAAGCAGTACACAAAAGGGTAAGACCAATTATTTTACAAGAAGTCTAATCCTTGGATTTATAAAATGCTTTGATTACACAGATATTGAACTATTGTATTTCTTCTTTCATATTCACTCTATGTGGAGCATATGGTTACCACAAAGCGTCTCCATGATTCCCTGTCGCCCGCCAATCGATTTGCTTCCTCCCATGACATGTCAGAGTCCCTCAGCTCCGCCGAATACATTCAATGGATAGTACATGATGGTCTTCCAGGAAGCTGGAATCCCACAGGTCGGAAGATGAGGCAAGCAGGCTCTCCGGAGGCATTCGCAGCACGTGACCCAGCCAGTTCCAACATCTCTCCATAAGCGCCAATGTGACCGGGCGTTGCCCGGTCCGTTCCCTAATCTCCGAATTCCTCACAAAGGAAAACCATTTAACTCCCAGTATCCAACGCAAGCATCTATTCTCGAATTGTATTGTATTTAGGATATTGTTTTTTTATTTAGATGTGTATCATATTAAGTTATTTTGGCATGTCTCCAAATCATTCTTAAATATTTGAGACTTAACGCACTCTTCCTTTCACACAGACATATAATTATATTATAAATATGACATACTAATCGCACGGTGGATACCTGCACTATTGTAATTCGCAACTTTAATGATAATAGAATTTTCGAAAAGAATAATATCGTTTGATAAACGAAATATATTATTTATCGATTAAGTTTTAAAATGGAGATACTTTTTCTACTAATTTGGGTTGGGAAAAATAAAGAAAGCGTATAATCAAGTCAGCATTAAAGATCAAATAACTTCAGGCAGTAAAAAATATTTATTTGATAGATATAACTTATGATAATGTAAAGCAAAACAATGGCACAAAACTTCAAATAAAATATTACTGTAAACCTTTTATATTAGTACTCATAAGAAAATTATCTATTATTTCATATTTATCTCGAATTTAGATTATTTAAATACTTCTGATTGTGTATATTATACTTTTAAAGCATTATAAATTAACTTTCAATACACAAGCAATTAATACAAGTAAAATAAATGGCCACTATATTACCCAAAACTTTAATAAACAAAAATATATCAGGCCTTTGGATTAATGAAATTTTGACAGCTAGACTGACATCTCTCTCTGATTTAAAGGATTAACTGTCAATTCTGAATGGAAAGGCATTATATCAAAAAAAAAAAAAAATTTGTCATGTTCTTCCAAATGTTTTATATATATCAGGTCCGGTTTCACTCATCGTGAGCATTATCAACCGATGGCTGACTCCCTTTTTACTGTTTTCAGATTTAAAATGCTAGCATAAATATGTATGTGAGTTAATGGCTTTTAATGTATTTAAAAAAGCCTGATGTCGCAGTGGTTGGTGAAATTTCAAGTGTCTTTGCTTGTGAGTTTTGTAAATTGTAAAGAGTTGGAGTGGGAGGTAAAATCGGTGACTGCAGATTTTCAAAGTAGGCATTCTGTAGACAACCTTGGTTAATACAACGGAATAAAATAATAACAGATGTTTTTTTACTTATGTGAGTATTTAGAAGGAAAAAAATGAGGTATTTAGAGGATATGGCAATATTTCTTTGTAATATAAGCATCTAAAAATTAACAGTTGGGTAATTGGTGGCGGAAATTATGAAATCTTTAGACGGGACGATTGTATTATTATTTTCCTCTCGGCTTAATCATTTTCATAGCTGGTGGGGGCAATTTGGCGAAACCAGCATTGTCAAATACTGGTAACAAGTCTCGAACACGTGCAGAAATTGATCCTCCCGTAACCCTGAAATCAAAAATAAATTTAGCCCATCTATGTATATGACAGATTTTTCTACCTTGCGTAATGTTTTGAAAATCAGGTAATCAGGTATCACATGATACAAATCTGCATGAGAGGAAACTCGACCTCTGTGGTCTAGTGTTTGCCCTAGAGATCAGGTGGTTCAATTCCTGGGAATTGCTTGCTGGCAAGGTCAATATCAAATTTAGATTTTTTCAATTTAAATTTGTGAACATGGACATGAATGACTTCTAAAAATTCTCATCTAGTTTATCTCGTATGATTTTCTAATTTTCGAAATATTTGGCGCATTGGCTGTCAGCTGTAATGCCAGATATTTTCTTTTAAAATCCATCTTAAAAAAAAAACTGGCAAATAACATTTTATGATTTCGTTTGCAAGCAATCATCCTCATTACATCATTCTTTTCACTCAGAAATTAGTGTCTCTGGTAACTTTGCCCACTTGTATGGTTTAACCAACGTTCCTTCCATAGTAATAAATACATACTAGAGATCAACTCTCTCGCATCAATTAATTATTTTCTACGAGATTCAAGGTCTTACTCTGATCTTGGTTTGCTGTTGACTTTATAAATGTTGAAAGAAAGGTTTCTATCCTTTTAACAACTCGTAAAAACATTTATTCATTATTTAATAGTTTTAATAAATGCTAATTTTTCACTAAACCCCTAGGGTATATGTGATGATTTTTATTCCCATCCACTCCTGAAAATGGTACATACAGAGTGATTTACTAGCTACCAGTCTTTTTCCAGTCCCAATCCTTACCTCCACTGAAAGGAGATTGAGCGACTTAATTATAACTTCTAACACACCTGTATTTAAAAAGTATCAAAAAGATCTATATCAGATCAAACTAGTGGGCCGCCCCTGTTGCATAGCAAATAAAAATACCTTCCAGGCCTTGCCAAACGAGCCGCCTGTTGAGGCATAGCCAACTCAGTTGGGAAATAAGTGGCTCCGTAGAAGTCCAACCCATTCTGCAGCAATATATTGCACTCTTCGATGGAAGCTAATGTCACTCTGACAGCAGATGTCGGTTGTGGTGGTGGCCCTGCCGGTGCTCCTGTATCTCCCCCACTTCCTGCAGCATTCTCTGTAAGGCTTGTTCGCCGAGGAACCGTCTTGTCAGTGGTTGCTTTTGCAGTTGACGAAACTGGAATAAATGTATAATTATCAGAACAATGCCAAAAATATATGATTTTGAGCATTACCTAGGGTAGATATAGATTGCAGCAGTCATGCTGCATTTAGAATCCATATGACAATAAAATAGAGGTACTAATTATGTTATAATATGTTATATATATATAAAAAAAAAAAAAATGATAAAAAATTTAATCTGTTTTCTTTTCACTGATGGCAAACACTAACTAGTGTTATTTTTCATGATAATATGGTATGGTATGGCAATCATATCGCCATGGTAGATTACTAGATGACTGAATGTTAAGCAATCTAAAGTGGTATTCTAGAGATCTGCTTAATTATTATAAAGAATTTTTAAAAATTGATGTTTACCAGTTCCTGCACCATGTTGCGAGCTGGAAACTTGAACCCTCACAACCTCAACAACGGATGAGAACTTATAGAGCGAATGGCGAATGTCGTCTTCTGGAAGGTCGTCGGGAATATCAAACACAAATATTGTAAACATCTTCTGCGGTCTGCATGGTATGATTACCTGGAGAATTTATAGTCATAGATTAATGTCGATTGACCAAAAATAAATCATGATAGCCTGCTTTCTCATAATTGTTTTTATTTAAATTATAAAAACTTAATTATAATGGAATCTATACGTGATATGAATTTAATTTGTAAACCTCATGAATAATTCTACTGTGAACAAAAAGTCTTTATTCTGTCATAGATGTCAGTGTTTGTAAAAAAATATGTATAATAATATAATGTGGTTTGAAACTCGCCTAACTCTTATGGAATTAATTAAAATGAAATTTTAAATATTATCGTGCCAGTAGAAAACGCTTGTAAATTCAATGAATATTAACCTTACCTTCCTGTAAAACCTTGAGTTCGTAACTTTGTGGAAACCCTTCTTGTAGACACTCTGATAATCATCAAAGTCGGAGAATTTGAAAAGAATTCCCGTTGCGGTCCTGGTTAGACTGAAGCAGCCCTTGAAGGGCATCTTCTCACAGATAGTGGACGCCTTCTCCATAGAAAGATCATGAGAAGGAGTCAACAAAAATGCCCCCTTTGTCAGAAAGTGCTCGGAGTCGGATATCTCTGAATCTGAATCGCTCTTCGCCATCGTATGGATTTGTTCTTTCCAGGCGTAGTTGTCGTTAGTCTAAAAAATGAAAATCATTGTATCATCCAAATGCATAATATGTCCATATTTTTCATCCACTTCAAATTCGTCTCAAAACAAGCAAAAATGGACGCACAATATCTTTGCACTAAAACATCGAAATGCTCAGTATCGTTGCAACAAATAGTAAGTAAAAAATTCGAATTGTCGAGATTTTGTACATTTCCATGTATTTTGTTACTGACGACCCAGGTTTCGCCTTTCGGCATCTTCAGGCATTTGTGTCTTAGAAATCCTGAAGATGCCGAACGGCGAAACTCGGGCTCGTTAGTGACGAAATACGTGGAAATGCACAAAATTTCAACAATTCAGATTTGATATTGAAATTCCATCCAAGCACCCTTAGTCGATATCTTAAAATAGTAAGTACTGGAATGTATCATATGAATGAACCAGTAACATATTTTAAAACAGTTAATATCTAAATGGGTTAGTTATCAATGAAAACCTTTCAGAGACCAATACCCACTGCAAATATTTTTAAATACCTATGTATTTCTTTTAAACACATAAATTTCTATAGAATATATTTTACTACCTACCAATCTGTACATGAGAAGCTAATAGTACTGTATTCAAAAATGTTACATTGTTTGGAATTTTAAGATCTATAAATAGCTTAGCATTTATTGATAAACAGTTGGAGCCAGTTCAACGAATTTATATTATTATAGTTGTTATATTGATACATTAATTTTGAAAAGTGTGAGTTTTTCATCAGTAGAAAAATTAGTCTTATAGTGTCCACGAATCTGGCGGTTGGATAAGCGAAAAAATAATAAAAACTTGGGTAAGTTTTCTTTATTCTGCACTGTACGTGTTAGAAAAATTATGTTTTAAAATATCTGTTACATAATAATTATAATAAGACACGCGTCTATAAAATATTATCGCGTTTCTTTACCATGTTGCAAAAAATGTTTTTGAACACTTTCCATCTCAAAAACTGTCATTAATAACGATTTTTAAAACAAACAGCTCAGTGGGATTCTAGAACTTGATTTACAAGGCAATTTACAAATTTAGAATATACCTTCCAATATAATGTAGCAGGATAAAATCGATGGAATAGCATCACACATTAAGTTTTCCAAAGTACGTACTTACAACGAAGCACGTGTTTGCTCCTTTTGTAAAGTTGATAAAATGGAGATAGAAGTATTAACCTTTCAGGTAACATATATTGAAAGAGTAGTTTTTTAAAAATGGCAAACAACTTTTAAATGTATTTACTGGTAAAGTTACTTAAAATCTTTCTTAGCTGCTGCTTGATACCTAATCTATGTCTTACGTCAACAAAAAATAACCAATCTAATTATGATGAATTGTAGAAACACCTTCAATTCAGTTGATACACACAATTGAATATATGGAAAAATAATTGTAGAATCTTGTGTTCCTCTATCTTAAATATTCTATTCCGATTGACAATAGATTTTCATAGACTGACGGGTGCCAACTTTAGATCAATGATTCATCGAAAATTTATTGAGATCACAATGACACTAAGCTAATCCATTGACACGAAGGGTCATTCAAATCAGCAAACAATAAATGTAAAATAATAATCCGTCATACTTTGATTTAAATTGGAGCCAAACCTACGGCGCGGTTCCGCTCGAAGGCGTTCGCCTCCATTGTTATGTTGCGTTCCCGAAAGCTATTGTCTTAGACCGCTCCTTTGAAATTAACCACTCATTAAATTTGTCTAAACGTAAGATTTAGCTTACTTCCGTTGGGTGACTTTAATTTTATGTTATTAATTCTTTGACTTAAATACCGCGTTAATATAATTTAAGACATCGACTGAGGGTGCTTGATGGAATTTCAATATTAAATTTGGATTATTGAGATTTTGTACACTTCCATGTAGTTTATAAGCAGTGAAAATGTAGCACGAAGCTTCAGAAAATTTAATTTTCTCATCAAATCATCATGTATTTAATTTTCATTATTACAGATAATTTTGCCTGCATATCGCCATGGAACGATGTAATTTTTCGCATAAGGAGCCTAAAGGGCGTCAAAGTACGTACTTCCAAAAAGACATTTTTTATAAGACTAAATATTTAGCGATAATTTTCTGTTAGTAATTACAAGGTATTTAATTAATTACTCCATAAATTTATATCGTGATGTCAAAATTGAATAATTTTTGAAAGAAGATTTAGTATTGAGTTAAGTTTAAAAAAGCAAATAAAAAATGATGATTTATCCGACAGTGGCTACATACATTAAATCAGTATAAATTGCATATCTAGGCTTAGAAAAATGTGGAAAAAAATAATAACAGAAGCCATGTTAGTTTTATTTTCATAACTATTAAAATATTCACAACGCAATTTCTTATGGATTTTGATGTGTTTTATTTATGGTCAGATTAATTAATAGCAATAGTCATTTATTATAGGTACATCACATATTAGAAAAGATACAGATAGACAAACATACAAACAATTACGGTTACATAAAAAAACATCTACTTTTATGGACTATTCTTAGGAAAAACTATATTTAAAATGTAGTCCTCTAAATGCTCTTTAAAATAATCATTAATGCATATTTTTATTTGAATCGATTTAAGTAAATCACCATAAATAAATCAGTCTTTGATTTTGAGTCGACGTTTCCTATAATCATTTGAACTCGAATATTTACTAAATAAATTACATTAAAATTGTATAAGCAATATGATGAATTAAGGTACCATAATTATTTGGCATGTTGTCAATATATTTGAAGCAGTAAAACTCATGTTAAATATTGCCCTAACAATGACGTGATGCAGAAATAGCTATCAATAATATTGGCAATCGTTTTTCCAATCCTGTCACTTTTGTTAATAAATAAAATGGTTACATGTTAATGTCAATGTATCTTTTTATTGTTTTCACTGAACTCACATTAAAAGCTCCATAATCATAACTATTAAAACAAAAAAAAAATTATATAATATGTAAAATTGATTGAATTGGCTTTTATTTGGTAGAACTCCATTGTAATAGGATAAAATAACAACGTATTTAGTTCTACAAAATTTTCTTAGGTAGTTTATAGCTATTTCGGCTTGACGCCATCGTCAGAACTATAACAATATATAGTAGAACTAAATACTTTGTTATTTTATCCTATTAAAATGTAAGACTTTGCTGAAAAAAGGAAAATCAGAACTCTTAGAAGCCATCTTATTACTTTTTATTGAAAAAACCAAACTTCTTAAATCAGTTAACATGTAATTCTTAATGAAAAATGTAACTTCGGGTTCATTATAATAAGAATATTATTTCATCCAATAGCATTGCCATTACTAATTGGATTAGTTTAAACAAAAGAAAAAAATCTTTTCTTTCAGATGTAATTTAATTTCTCCTTACCCTATCCTCGGATGGCCACCGTAAGCGCCCTGTTATGCCACCGATAGCAACATATAAACGCGTTTTCCCAATAAAATAATCCTCATTGTAAAAGTCTTTACATTTCTTTTTCGCAAAGTATTTTAAGCTAAACATTAAAAATTAATTTACCTGGCGATGTTTCAAATTATCCGCAGACGCCTGTCTGGGACCGCTGCCTACCCTTCCTCTGGGCACTGTAGGGTTGTCCTCCCCCCTGCTGGAAGACATGGCGCTGGTACTCCTCAGCGACACAGTTAAGTTTTCTACCTCACAATCCGACCCTGCTGGGGCCTCGTATGACATCATACGCAGGAGCACAGGTTCGTATCGATTTTGGGCCGCGAATGGACAATTCGACTTAACGGAACTCTATTTATATCTTCGGGAGACGGTTCCGTTTCGACCTGCGAAGATGCATCGATATTTTGTGTCTTTGAAGCCAAATCCAGGGATTGACATTTCAATAGTATTTATATTTATTAAATATCTGAATAATTTAGGACAATTCCGTCGAGTTTATTTTGGCCATCGAGAAAAAGAATGCATTCGAACTGACGGAATAATCGATCTTCCTAAAGTAGAATGTACAAGAGTTAATTGTGAAAAAAGGTTACGCATTTTTTTTAATAAAACGCAATTTGTTTTGAACTACTTCCACGTCTTTATAATGGTCAGGACCGATTTCGGTCATCGCTAACATTAACATATTAAAAGTGATTAAAGGTTATGCAGATGTATATTTATGTTGGCCAATTTAACGCCCTTAATGATGATCGTTTGTTTCATCAGTCTAATATGAATTCATTGTATTGGTATTCCAACATTACTTTCAAACATTATATTTCCAAACATTCAGTGACGTCAAGTTTTCGTTATACTCCCCTAAAATGAAATTTTCGCTTATCAAAAATTGAGATTCTTTTGATTCCCTTTAACTATATCATTCAGAATACACGCAGTATCCTTATTCATGCCCACGTCTCAAAATTGTCCACCTTCATCTACTTGAGTCCGTGAAAATAGATCACCAAGCCTCTCATATTGCTGAAGATTTGCAGTCTGCAACAAAATATATCATTAAAATTCAAAGTCAGTATTGCACACTTCCAAAAAGGTGTTATTTAAAATCTAAGTAAATAATTTAGTGGCCACGGTCCGCACATTGAATCGATCTTATCGAATTAGATTCCCACGCTCGTGGCCCGATCACAAATCAATAAAACAAAGGTAGTCCTAGCTAAGTGATACTTAAACATATTGGATGCTCAAACAGCGTGAACGGATCATATCGATTATTGAGTTGTCTGGCTTGTTTCATATAACAGTATCTATAGCTAGATAAATGTCTGCCTAATATAATGAATGAGCTCAGTAGACTAAACGAAGTCAAATTTCAGCGCTTATTATTAAATGAAATCAAAACTACTCTTCAATGAATTATTTTTAACAATCCGCTATTATTTTTTACTAATGCTTAGAATAATTAACGTGTTTGGGATTGATTTAATTTATCAAGCGTCGCTAAAACATTTTTTGTGGAAAATTCTAGTGACCTAGTTCCATAGTGAAAAAACTACAAATTGGTAGAGATATGACCGATCAAAGTTTTGACTCATCTAAACTGAGTCGTAAAAAGTGATGGTTTGTTATTTCTATTACTTTTTTATTCAAATAGGTGGTCAATAGTTTTAGCTCAAAAAATAACATTTTTGACTCATCGTCCTATGGAACTGGGCCTCCGATATGTAAATATGAGCCAATTCAGCACAGCAGCACGCGGAGAAATCTATATAATGCTGTAGGCTGTAGGGTTGCACGTTGATGCCAGCGCAGTTAAGTAGGTTAAGATTGTGAGATTTTAGTTAGTTCACGAGTGCCGTATGTTTGAACGAGAATTAACGAAAATATCCAACAGGGTGTAGAAGTAGAGGCATGTTGATATTTTCTGGCTAAATGGAGTTGTCAATGAATACCGTATCCTCGGATCACCAAATCGAAAACTGAATACCTAAAATTTTCAGATGCCATACATATTTAAAACTACAAACTAAATTAAATACAAATTCTTGCATTCTGAAATAACAATGCTTTAAAAAATCTGAACAACTTGTATGAATATATTGAGGTGTATTTTCCATTTGGTTTTGTAATTGAGTTTTCAGTCTCTAGTTCATAGAATAAGGAGAGAGAATTCTTGTAACATATTTAGTAAATTAATACCCACCAATGTAGATGTTTACATGGTTATGCAATTTTACAAATATTGTTAACAAGCCATAACTCGATAAGTATTTAAAACAAATGTTTTATTGTCATTTAAGCGATCAATTACTTGATCAATTTCATTGAATTGGGTAAATTATTATTACGTAATTGCCTAAATCGCCAATCGACCATTTAATTACATTTTATTCAAGTTAATTTTCTTCGTAGCTTTTAAACGTTTCCCGTGGGTTTTTAATTGTTCCCAGTAATAGGTATTGCGTGTGTTCGTTTTGAGTTTGCGCAAATGTCTTGACCTTGCGATTATGTGTTAATAAAATAGCGAAGTCATGTTTTTAGACAGTTTTACTTCTGAGGTTTTACTACCATTTTGTTAAATACCTACTGCCAGGAGCTGATTAAGAATATCCTAACACAAATTATATTTTCACATTTTGGTAATATTCCTTTGTGTTTATCATGACGGCTACTTTCAGTTGTAAAAGTTTTCCTATTTAGACGAATTCAACAAATAAAGTAAAATCGTCGATATAGTGGCAGAAGGCGTTAAGTTAAAGAAGCTTGTTCTGAGATAATCGACTTGAATCGGATGAGAAAATCATGACATTGAAGTCTTTCTATTTACATACCTTAACAATTATTTATTAAACTAACCACTCTATGAGATTCTTGAATCATTTATGGATTTGATTTAATTATTATAGATGTACCAATTTAACTTGGCCGATAGTGAGGGCGCAGCCGTCGCGTTAGGAATGTCGCCATACTCAACCAGAACTGAAATTTCAATAAATTCCAAAACTGATATTTTAACGACGATTAGGATTTTCGAAAGATATTTAATGGAAATTGGGAAAATTTATTCTAGACTGACAATTCTAGTTCCAAATTCGGCAGCGGCCAAATAAGGTTGGTAATACTATAGTAATTATTTTCATAGTAATATTAATTATAGTTTTTTACCACTAATAACAGTGAAAGAAATTGACGTAAAAAAATACATGAAATATGGCTGAGCTTGTTTTTTCAGACGATAGGCCGTCCTAAAATCAATATTATTTATAAACATTAAGAAGTCATTTTTTCCCACCCCATATTTCCCTAATAATAGTACATCTGACGCGCAATACGATTTCATTTCTTTCAATGTCGTATTATTTTCGTTAAGAATACGTATTTTCACAAGCGTAAATTTATAAATATATCCACAATTATCTCTAGTTCACAATATACTGAAAATATGTTTGTTATATGGGCCCCCAGCTCGTATATAAATATTGTTTTTCCTTTTTTCTTTGCTGGTATCATTGGTATCTTAAATTCTGAAATACCGAGGCTAGATCTTACCCTCTTCTTCCCAGTGGTGTCGGACGTGTCGGTGGTAGGTATGAGCTCTGTGTAGTAGTAGTCCAACCGCTCTATATAGACTTACACGTCATAGCGCTGCGAACGCCGAAGTTATTACGTCAAATGCTTTTTTCGCTCCGCCTGTGTTGCCAGCGTTCTATCCCAAAAATATTATATTTTAAATATTACTTTAAAATAATTATAGTAATATATTATAAATAATACTTTTAAATAAATATTTCTAAACAATAGTATTTAAAAAAATGATTCTTTTTCTTAATCATATTCGCTCACTATGTGAAGTATATGGCCACAATTTATTTATTTGCTTGTCTATGGTTTGTATATGGTGCATTGTCCATAACAACTATGGAGTTCCTCGGTAAATTCGGTATCAGCTGCGTCTGCATACATTTCGTAAAATTAACCGCATTCATATCATCAAATCGGAAAGTAAATCAGGGGATGATTTACTTTTCGATTTGAAAATTAGCAAGCCATTTTTAATGAACCCGCTTTCTCCGCCAGCATGAACAATAATAAATCTTTGGCCTATGGAATTAGAAGTCATTACGCCTTTGACTTCTTTTCCGTCTTGCCAATATTTTTTCATAACATATGAAGAATGAATGAATGTTTCATCAAAATATAAAACAGGAAGTTTTTCATTGTCTATGTTATTTTTCATTAAGCTAAGGAATCTATTTCGCCATGCTATGATATCATATCTTTCCATTAAATAAGTCCTTTTTAAGCGTGATTTTTTAAACTCAAAGCCTATCGTATGTAAGACTTTTCTTACATGCTCTCTCCCCCTTGATATTCCATATCAGTTTTTAAGGTCAGTAAAGTGGTATTGAGTGTTTGAGAATTTCTTTCTTCGTCTCGTAAAAAACCCCCACTTTCTGTCGTATGGCACACAGATCAAAAGAATCAAAAAAAAAAATTTTTGTCGTAAATAGTTGATGATGAGCTTGAGGTTGAGGGCGGTAGCACTGGTTAATGATTCAATAATCTCAAACCTTTTTTTTTTGATATGGTTTTTCTTCCATCAATAATCTATCCTCGAGAATAAATTCAGGCTCCGTGGATAGGTATCCAGAAGCTTCTTCAGAATAAATATAATGTTCATGGAGAAGGTTCTCGTCGCTAGTTTTTCCTAGCCTCGATCCACTAGTTGGAAGTGAATGAATCTAAAATGTTTCCAACTGGATACGGAAAAAATCTTTTGGGCTAGAGGCTAGAGTTTTCGTTTCAAAATTAAAATATTAGAACCAGAACTAATTGGCTAATAAATAGTAATATTATTTATTGTACAGCTGAGCAACATAAAAATCTTAAATTAAATTAAAGTTTGTCTTTTGGTTTTAAAATATATTTTTATGAAAAATCTAAATTTAATTTCGTATAATATAAATAAACTAATTTAAGACGTCGACTGAAGGTGCTTTACGGAATTTCAATATCAAATTTGAATTGTTGAGATTTTGTAATTTCCATGTATTTTGTCACTAACGACCGAGGTTGCTGTCAGCAGTTATGCTGTCAGTTCGAGTCCATTCGTGTACTCGAATGCATGAAGATGCCGAAAGGCGGCACCCGGGTCGTTAGTGACAAAATACATGGAAATGTACAAAATCTCAACAATTCAAATTTGATATAAATAAACGACTCGGCAAAATCCAAAATATATTACAATTGCTGTCTCAATCCTGAACTGGTTATTGGCTCAAATAAATTGGTTAATTTGATAACAAAAGCTAGCATAACAATGTTTATTCCACCCACGTTTAAAAACAATATATTCAAGAAATTATCCTATTAAAGATTGACCTGCAAGATAAAATTTATTTACCGAGCCGATTGGCGTGGTGTTTAATCATTCCCTACTATAATTAATACCTTTTATGGCCACCATTTAAGATAAATAAGTTAATTTATATTTATGTCGGCGTCCGTGGCGCAGTTGGTTTCGTCGCTTTCTACGGTTACGGATGTCTCGGGTTCAATTCCCGGTGCGGACGGTTTTCATAGATTAATCTTTCAATCGATTTATGGATTTCTGTTCGTAGTCTGAGTCCTCCCTCCCACCAATCCCATCCTCACGGGGCGTAACGAGAGCGATTAGCTAACCACTAGTCCTGTCATAACCCTATCCTTCTATCCCTACTCTCTTCGAAAAAAAGAAAAGAGAGGTTGAGCAACTGAGTGACAAGCAGTTCTCGTAGAAAAAAATCTGTCAAGATACCTCCATTAGGAGACCATATGCTCCACATTGGGAGCGGATATGGAAAAAAAAATTAAATGAAAGATTGTATGATTTTGTTACATTTCCAAGATGCTCTGTGCCCTAGGAGTAAGAATTTGAATAAAAGCGAGTGCAATAAATTTATTTAAATAAAGCAAATGTAAATTAACGTCCAGTCTATTGCAACTACATAATATCTTACAATGCTATACCATAAGCAATGAATGTTATAATATAGGCATATTAATTGTATTTACTAATTCTTTGTTAAGTCAGCCTATAAATGGTATATACAACCATTGATGGATGAACGGGATCAACTAGAACCCTATGGCATGTAGAAAAGGCTTGAAACTTACTGTCATTTCATTAGCCATGCCCTTTCCCAAAAAGTATCTAGAATAGGCTGTATGTATGTACTTCAGTAACTAAACCTCTCTTTTAAGACACGGTGATGGTGCTAAGAAATGATTAGTCGATCGCTTATTGCTCTCTGAACGCCCTTTTCGGAATCGGACAGGGAGTGAGTGGGAAGAAATGACAACATCACAGATATCCAACCCTTTGTATAAAACCGAAACTATTCTAATGTTCATTTGGGGATTCGCACCTTTGACAGCGCAGTCGAGTAGAACGGAAGCTGAAGAGCATTTCTACTTATATTCGGGACAGAAACTTCACCACAATAAAGAAAAAATTTGCGAGTTTTCCTTTCAAAGCCTTCCGTCTTCGTATATTTGATTATTAATATCAAAAAATCATTTTCACTGTTTTTGACAGTTATATTGTTGCCTTTTATAGTATAATGTATAGGTACATAACTTTTTCAATATTATAAATATAATAAAGCTATTATGCAATTATTTCCAGAAGGATTGTGCCAAAGATTTTGCTTGTTTGTGCGACCATCCCATGCGTTATTATTTTAATTGCCTTAAAATACTACAGCAAGCCCGTGATATGTGACAGGTATTTTCATTGGAAATTATTATAATTGCATTCAATTATTAATAATACTAATCGGAATATTATTTATGGCATAACAATGCTTCCGTTCGACAGTCAAAATAAATTATTATGTTAATGCAACGGATGTAGGTTAGGTTTTATGTAAACGGTGAAGACAATTTTACGCCTAACTAATTTTTATTGATCTTTAAGATTAACCTTGTCGGATTGTAAAATCTAACATCGATGTAGAAGTAGACATAAAACATAATAATGTAGATACTCGACCAAATGTGCGACTATAATAATATTATTAAGGTGACCAACTTTTTAACAATGAAAAGGACACAAATAAATTGAAGAATAAAATGCGTAATAAAAACATGTGTAACGTTTAATATTTTAATTATCGTCGCTTCCACGGCAAAACCACTTATCAGAAAATTTGTCATTGTTCAGGAGAAGCAAAAAACATCATTTAGCTTAAAGAAGCAAGATGTTATATCTTTGTTTATAATAAATATTTGTATTGCCAGTTTCCATGAAACAATGGAAGAGATGTCATTATTTATATATTCTAGAATTCTTGGGATATAACATAATGGAAAGAGGAAAACTAATAAGTGTTTTGAAATATTCAAATTAGAGCCTTCCTATTGGTCCCCCATTTACATGTTTTTGTCAGGTGAGGTATAATTTAGTTTTTCATACAATGGCATTCAAAACTCAATTTTTTCTGATAAGTGGTTTTGCCGTGGAAGCGACGTTATGCTTTCATCCCTATTAATTATTATTTCAATGAGTACTTTTCCTACTTGAATGAATATTTTTGTCTATGGATCATTTTCTAACAATATATTGGAAACATCTGAACAAAAATTATCTCTCATATTGAATTTTACAACAAGCTAGAGTATCAACATTCAATCTAGATTTCTCACTTATCCAAAAATCATAAGCAATTGAAAAAACTCTTTCAACTGGTGCATAAGTAATTAGTTCCAGGGCAACACAACGTAAATTGAACACGAATCAATACATTTTCAAACGGATTATGTTCGTTTTTGAGATGGCTGAATATTTCTTCTCATCATTTATCAATTTCAATATGTCTTTTTTCCACTGTGCTAATTTTTCAAGAATTAAAAATAGATTCAGTATTCTTATTTCTTCAAAAAGATAACTATCGTCTATTTTAATATCTGGCATTTATTTTAAAAAATAAAACACAATTCATTTGTACTACTTCCACATATTTATAATGATCAGGACCAGTTTCGCTCATCACGAGCATTATCAATTGATAAAAATACAAACATAACAGGCTTTTTATATACCTTCATTTTTACACTCAATTTTATATAAATAAGCCTGTTATGTTTGTATTTTTATCAGTTGATAATGCTCGTGATGAGCGAAACCGGTCCTGATCATTATAAATATGTGGAAGTAGTACAAATGAATTGTGTTTTATTTTTAAAATATAATGTCTTTCCACCAAGAATTGTCAGTTAACACCTTAAAAGTGATCTGGCATTTATTTAGACAAAAAACTCAATACAAAATTCAATATCATTAATCCATTATACTGGTGAAGAAGACAAAAAACACTAATGAAAGTCGTCATTTCCGATAATGTTTGTTTCAGACCATTCTTAGATATATTGAAAACATATTTGGTAAAAATTCTGCGCTTCTTTGATAAACGTTCGATCGAATACGGATATTTACAGATTAGTCTTCAAATATCGAAAAGGGTGTCATTTAGGAGGACACTTTTAAAGGGAGGACTGTTTTCCTTAAAGGAGGGCGTTTGGTCATCTTAATAATATAGGTATTACCTTGCTGAGGGAGTAAAGGTGCCGTTAGACTATGTAACACAATACATTAAAACATTATAGTCATATGCATTGACTATCATCTTTTGAAGTGCTCCGCTCCACCTCCGCTCCAACTCCGCTAAGGCATTAAAGTCCTAGGTCCAACTCAGCTACGTGCTCGCAGTAAAAAGTTTTAACTGTTATTTTATCAACGGTGTTTTGGCTAATTGGTGTAACCCTCAAAATTGAAATTGTTCAGGAGAGAGTAAAAACTGTTTTTGTCGAAAACATTATATCGTCAGTTGCGTTATGAATCTTTGAAATACACTCCTGTAAATTCTCTTGCTGCAGATACGAGATTATCCGTAGGGAGTGTGGATATAATAATGGTTTACATCAAATGACCGGGTCAGAATTTTTAAGCCGAAAACCAATGTAAAATGATTTTTCCCTTTCAAAAAGTGGTCAATTTATTTTTCTAATTTACATTATTTGGCCAAGACCTGCTCTGTCGTCCCTAAAACTAGATCCAATCATTAACTCATTTTCGTATTTTTTGAGGGTTACATCAATTGGCCAAAACACCATCGATATGGTATAAGTATGTCGGTATACAAATTTAAAATAAGCTTTATTAATTTATTTTCATTATCATTATTGATTCCATAAAATAAAATGGTCGACAGTGAATCATCCTTCGTCGATTGCCTATTCCCGCTTAATAATAATTTTAGTTCAGAAAATAGTCGCAGTAGAAAATGTTATATATTTCAAGTTTTGCGAAATATAATACTTTTAATGATAATTAGTATTTTTTTAAAAAATACATTCATTATAAATTAGAACCAAATTTTGATAATAATAAACAATTTCCGGAGCAGTGGAGCGTTATAAATTTTAGGGCGTACGGCTTCGCTCCTGCTGCGGGAAAACTCCCATTACTCCACTGTTCCGAGCTTCTGTTTCGAGCACCGCTCCAACGGTCTAGTATGGGCGTAATATATAAATATACACCAGTCCCTCGCTTAACACGGATAATTAGTACCACTAGTTCACCGTGTTAGGAGAGACTTACTTATATGGAAAAGAGGGCGATAGGATGTTTTTTAGAAAAATAATATGTTACAAAACATACATAAAAAAAACTATTATCCATGGACGCGCTCACTAGAATTAATTTGTTTTCTTCGTCAAAACATGAACCGTGTCAAAAAGCGAAACCTTACTAAACGAGGGATGGGTGTATCAGTGCCGCCATACATGCGCTAAATGCTGCGCATGAAATTATTTTAACTCCGTGTTTCTTTGTTAAGTTATTAAATATTTACGAAGCGATGAAACAAAACTACTTCAATGTTCGGCATTTATGCAATAAATTAAACAGTAAGCAGTTGGATCGCGCATATCGTGTTTTGTATGTATTTTGCTTCTATATCGATATTTTTTCGATAATATTCTGATTCGAATTGTCAGAGAAATCGTGTTTGATTTGTCGCTACCTTTAATATGGGTAAACAGGAAACAATGTAAGGGAATTTAATAATTCGAAAATAATCTTAATTGTTGAAAAGAATATTTTGTTCTATTCCATTTATTGAAAAGGTAAACATTAATAAAATCCCGAAACCTACTTCTTGAATAAATATTCAGACTAAAACAAGAGCATTCACTAGATACGTGAAGAATATATATAATTTATTGAAAACATACTATATTTTTACAATCCTGACAAATTTTATGTTTCATATAAATAATTTTTCTCCAAAAATGTTGATTTTATATTAACAATACTGTTGGGTTAAGGCTAATTTTAATTTACCTACTCTTTTTTTTATTAACGTCACGACGCAAAAGATTGCGCCGCAGACAAAAAAAAATATGTATAAATAAAATTTCTTGAAAAATTTATTTACATACTGTATTTTTACAATTCTGTCATTAGGAATGTTATATTTGATATTAAAATTTGTAGAGATCCGCAGGTTTGTTTTTCAAATACATATGTCAAAAAATCCATAAGTCATTTACATACATTTTATATTTATTATTTATGTATTATTATGTACAATACAATTATTTATGTACAATACATTAATTGATATATATTCTACATAAAAACAAATTGAAAATTGTGAATTGATTTAGAACAAGATATCCAGTAAATTTTACTGAATATCAGTAAATTTTACTAAAATAACGTTTGAAAAAATTATAACAGATTTATTCTTCCTCGCTTTGCTCTTAGCAAAATTATCAAAATCTGTTTTATCTGCCAGTTGGTGTGTTATTGAATGCACAACTTGCTCACTGTTGATATTAAATTGTTTTTTTTATTTATTTCGTTTTCGAAAAAATTCTTTCACAGCTAATAGCACAATCGCGAGAAAATAAATTAAAAGCATTTTAATATTTACGACATTGAGGTTTCATGATTATTCTTAGATCATTCAGAAAAGAAATATATTTTGTCATCGAATCACAAGGTATAACAATTCTTATTTGTGTATTACCATAATGTTAATCGAAAATGCTGCCCCCTAAAATATGCCGTCCTGGGTGCCCCCCCCCCTCGCAAAAACACACTAGCTTATAGAAACTATTTTGACTTCACGATACTTGAGGGTGAACTTATTTATATTTATTTATCACCAGAATTGTGTTTTAAGTTCTTAAATTCAATTAAAAACTTCTTTATTAAAATGAATGTAAAGATATTTTAGTGGAAACATTTAATTAAATTAATTTTTACAATACCCTTCACCAGCGCTTCCGCAGAGAGATCATTTTCTACAATAAAGCGAATTAAAAATTTACTACAAATAGTAAAGCTGAGGAAAGAATTTCTGCTCTTGCGATAATATCAATTGAAGAAAACTTTTGGAAAATTTAAAACAGGAAAATAAGTTTCGGTTATCAATGAATTTTGTAAGAACCAGAATTTATACGTACATATAAGCACCTAGAAAATTGTTCGCGACACAAATATGCCATAGTAGAATACTTATAAAATAAAACATGATATTTGTAAGTATTATATAAGTCTAATCAGGACAGGTTCCGCTCAGTGAAAAAGCATTAAAATTCATCAGTAAAAAAACTGGTCCTAACTCCTGATCATGGTATGAATGTGTGAAATTAGCACTACCTTTTGACCATATAAGAATATAAGTTATTTTATTTTTTGGATTTTTGGAAACAATATTTCGATACGCGTACTTTAAAAAATAATGTCACTTCATTATATATATATATATAATGTTAATTTGTTCATGCATAATTTTGAAAAGATAAAACACTATATAATATGATTTATGAATTGTGTTTTACATTTATGAATATAATTTCGATACGCCAAAAATTTATAACTATTACCATTTAATAGTTTTACTAAATATGACATAAGCGGAAATAAACACACTATGGCAGAATTTTTCCCAAAATTTAAACACATTTTAAATAGTTGGTGACTACGATATCTAGTAGCATCTTAAAGGATTACGGATGCGTTACAAACTTTGCCTAAAAACAACAGGTGTCCACTATTTTCCATTTTCATTTTATTGCATTTCTCGATTTGCTGTTTATGACTGAATACAACTGTGCAAAGATATATTTAAAAAAAAAACATCTTAAGTCCCTCAAATCAGCTCTCAACAATATGCCGCTTTTATAAAAACATACAATAGTCCAGGCCATTTTGTATGGAAACAAGATATTCCGTTTTTCCCTCTCCTGTAGAAAATAAGTTTTATGACATTTGCTGTTTTTAGGCCAAGGACTTCGATTTCTTTTGCGCCTCCTTCGATATTTTTTTTTTATGGATGGAAAATTATAAATGAAAACGAAGAATACTGTAAATATAGTTAAATGGAGATGTGGTCGATATTTTCTCACTGTAGTGTTTTCCCCGGATGGAAAGAAAACTCAATCAAGCGTTGAAGCAGGCAAAAAAAATATTTTATTTGAATGTGTCCAGCTATTCAATATGTTAAAAACACATGCTTTTGGTCAGTCAAAAAAGTTTTAATAGAAAAACACTATATACAACAACTTAATTGTAATTTTGCTGTGTATAAACAATATGCATAAATATTTTTTTTTCACTGTTGACGCTCGAATATCTATTAGTAGGATACCATCGGCGGATTACCCCATAAAGGGTATGAGGCCTACGAGTCTCAGTGCCTCAAAAATAGCTTTTACATAATATCTAACCCAAATATTTAAATGTAGTTTTCAATATTTATTTTTATTCTAATAATACGGCAGCAATTGTATTAGTTGAATAAGTAATGAATGCAATGTCTTTCAATTTATTCTTTCATTCGATCGCCTTTCGATATGAACAGATATTCCTGATTAGTTGATATTACAGAGAATTTTTTTTTATGTATTCATGTAAAAACGCTTTTTTGCTATCCGAAAAACAGGGCCGTTAAAATATTATGCGCCTGGGGCCTCACAAGTGCTTAACCTTTATACGCTCAGCGCTCCCGTACAGGACCGTTGATAATGACACATTTCGCGATCGGAATACACTGATTTATAATTAAAGTATTCAAAATGTAAATATTACCTTACATAAATAATGACTTACATACCGAATCATAATTTTATTTTCGCATTTAATAAACATTGTTGTCAAAATAAGTAATGCAAACATACCTAAGTTTTAATTGTGTAACTTTAATTTACAGTTATATAAACTGTGAAAAATAGTGAATAAAGCTTTTATAAAATTTAAACAATCATTTTTTTTGATAATGCTTTTTACTTTACCCAAATAAGTTGACTTGTTTTAGAAATATAGCTATTTTAATGAAAGCTTAGGATCATGTAATAATTGCGTAAAAAATGGTTGGGCGGATAAAGGTTATTCCACCACTGAAGGTTATGGAAAGAGTTATGATCCTGGTATTTTGTATAATCTAAAATTACTTTAAAGGTGTTAACTGTCAATTCATATTTATAATGATCAGGACCGGCCCTGATCATTATAAATAATGCTCGTGATGAGTAGTACAAACAAATTGTGTTTTATTTTTTAAAATATAATCTAAAATTATTGGTTATTATTGATTTTTGTGTTTGAAATTTGGACAAAACACTTTTTGAACGTTATCTGACGTGGACACATCAATAGAAAGAAAATTAACTCATCTAATTTATTGGTTTAAAAATATAATAGTATAGTAATTATAATAATCGTGTACATATTGTTAAGAAGAATAAGGTTCTGCTCCACACAGTCACATAAAATGTTTTGTGACTCTTTCAGATGTCTCTTACAAATTTTCATAGGATATTCCTTTATTTACAAAGAAGCTGTATTCTGGGTTATCTGGAAGATAGTGAAAACTTTGATTTCCTCTGACCAGTACACATGGTGTTATTTCCAATTATAATGATGTTAAAATTTGAATTATTGAGATTTTGTACACTTCCATGTATTTTGTCACTAACGACGCGGGTTTCGCCTTTCGGCATCTTCAGGCACTCGAGCGCACGAATGGACTCAAATATATATTGAAATTCCATCAAGCGCCCTTAGTCGATGTCTTAAATTATATAATGATGTTCATTTTAAGTCACTTGCCTAGATCAGTGTTCCGCAACCTTTTCTCACCTGCGGTACACCTAAGCACTTTCGCGGCGCACCACAAGCTAAAATATGTCAATTTCATAAACAAAACTTACAATTTAATAATTTGTTTTTATTTGATGAATTTGAATCAGTAGCTAGTATATTTTTTAATAATAGCCAATTAAACCCTTTTACCTTTCAAAGTGAGGGGACATACAGAAATAAAATAAGGCTCTTGATTTGATAATGTGTATTATTTTGATACATTCGTTCATTGTTTGTAATAATTCCACTATGAATTATTTCACCATCAGAGTTTCCTATTATATGCAACAATATGTGATTTGTAAGGAAGGAGTTTTTTTGTTTTACACACGAGACGGTCCCCATTTTAGTCCACATAATTGCAGTTGCACTATCCGTGTGCACACTATAAAATTATTCCATTAAATATCAAAATAATATATTTGTTTCAACAATAATAATTTAAACTGAGTTCTCAACAACCGAATGGCTTTGATTTTTTCTAATATTAAAATTATTATATTTTTTCTCATTTTGGACGCACTGCGCCGCGGCACACCAGTTAAGGAGCACTGATCTAGATAGATAGGTAGATCTTTATAAAATTTATTCAGGGACTAAGTATCCATTGTTTCCCAGTCTCGACCCAGCACATTGACTGTACCAATTTGTTTATAAACTTCATGGTATTCCTCTAGGATCAAAGTAGTTTCCTTTTTTCTTAGGATTTGCTTTATTCTGCCAAAAACGCGATCCACTGGTAAGAAACTATTCCCACGTACAGTTCGATTTCTTTTATGCATTATATTGAAAATATTAATACTATTTCCATTCCATCCATCACAAAATAGTAAAAGTATTTTTTTTCCTTACATTATACAAATGATGCAACCATCTAATATGGCGGCTCCTACGCTGTGATTGGTTGATAGGACAAAACATGTTTTAATAGTTTTTCAAGGCTGGAGAAATCATGTTTTGCTTGAATAGGTCAACTTTAAGATTATTTTTATATAGGAAAAAATATTCTTTTATCAAAAACAGTGGTTTCATCCTACAGATTTCATTGTATTTACCTGATTTTAATTCATTTTTTTTAAATCTGTGACAAATCACGTTTTGAAAGTTTGCACCTCATATTGTTTTTTCGGCGTAAAGTATCGGTTTCCCCGATTCCCTTGTACGATAATTTGGTATTTTCCTATTCGTAATCAAATTTCTGTCTTAAGCAAATTGAGGGGATTTTAAAAAGAATATTCGAATTCACTTTACAACATGTTTTATTTTGTTTAAAATATTTCACATAATCCACGCAGCTTTATGTCAGTCATACAAATAAACTAAAACATACAAGTATAATAATATAATTAATTAATTAATAATAATAAGTATTACTTTAAACAAATCATCTGGTTTATTGTGAGTGTACACTTAACTTCATAAGCTATTTGGACAGTTTAAACTACACAACAATAGAGTAGAATAGAAACTTTATGAATAAAGTGTAAAAAAGAATTAAGAAATATACTAATTCATGGAGGCCGGCCAATTTCCAACATTTACTATTTCGAATTAAATGAATTAGTTGGCTGTATGAATATTTAAAATTAAACGAAAAAGATAACTATTTATGCATTCCTTCCCATAACTTTTTCAAAAATTTATGTGATGTTGCACCACAGTAGTCGAAATTCTAATCTTAATCAAAAAATCATCTATTGATACAATATTACCACAATCAAATTATTTCATAATATTATGTAATATTTTAATATTTTATTTCAAACTGTCACTAGAAAAAATTTAAAAATTTGGAAAAGAACTTCACAATTATTGTCAAAAGATTGTGAAATTGTGAAAAGATTTTTTGAGAGCCAATTTCTAAAGATAAACTAAAACACTTAGATACCACTTGTATGGATGATGCATTAAGATATTGAATATGCGTAAAAATGAAATTGTTGGATGCTGGCCATTGGCTGACTATTGCTAAACAAGAAAGAAGGACGAAGGCTTAATAATATTACGATCAAATGTGATGCAGAAGCAAAGAACGCCACTTTGTAACAAACGCACAGAAACAAATAAATATTTTTACTATATTTAATTTAATAATAATAACAATAAAATTGTGATATTGTATTTCAATAAAGCTCAGTAGGTTTGTTTTCGGGTCTGTATACAAGATGGCGTCGCTTTCTTTGCGATTAGCTTAATCTAAAAATTGTTTATGGTAATTGATTTTCTCTAGATTATAAAAAAATGTCTTCATTATCGTTGACGAGTTTGCAACTAGAATGCCGGTATAACTGCATTTGAAATGTATGTATTATTGTAAAACATAATAACCATATCTGTCAGGCGATATGTTTGATATGGTATAATGTAACCAAGTATTGTAAAAAAACGTGATAAAATTAAACTGCATTACAAAAGTTTATTGTGACGTCAATCTAGTAAATTCGTAACCAATATCTTTATAAGTATTAATTTTCTATAAAATATATATGTGTATTGCATAGGGTAGGGTGGTGTATTTTTTTATATTTTATAAGGAAAGTGAGTGAACATCATATATTCTTTTCTCATCAGAGACAACTGTAACCGACAGACCCCGAGTCACACTCATTTATCTACACACTTGCGACTAGGTCACGATTTTTTACAGGCGACATTACAATTCTATTATTAAATGGTAATTTTTATCGAATAGACATTTTGATGAAATTAAGAGAAAATTAAACACGTAAACGTTAAAAGATCAGGAAATAGCTACGTATTCCCACAGTTAAATCACTATTACCCCGTAATCTAATATGATTAATTTATAATAATGTAATTATGCAAGAAAAATTGTTAGTTTTTTGTCTATGGCGATAAAAAAAATGGTGGCTGCATTGTCGAACATCTGGTAATGCTAATGATATTACATCACTCCAATTATACACAATTAATCTATATCCAAATACATATAAAAATAGCATTATTTTTATAATTTTTGGGGATCTAACGCCTTAAAAACGAGAATAGCAAAATTAAAAACCGTCAGTTAGATTTAGTTAAACAGGCAACATTCTTTCATACATGTCAAAAACAATGATTCCTTTACTTACCTCTTCTCTACTAAATAAATATTTCTTTATTCAAAATAAATTTGAACACTTCAGTGTAGATAAAATTAAGTAGCTTTAAATTTTTTTTTTTCATATAAAGAAAGTATAAAACAATGTGGGGGAAATAATCAATTACTTAAACTTTGAAAAGTGTCGGTGATTTTTTGTTATGGTGCTCAATGCATATCTTATTCAATATGTTTTTAAGACGTAAACAATTACATGAATGCAATAATGTTGCCTGTATAACGCTAAACATGACGAGACATCCGCAGATTACACTAACATAAATAGTTCTATAATCATACTTCAAGGCAAATAAAATACTCTCAAATTTTTACATTTTATTGTATTTATAATAAATACGAGTTACATGTTAAACTATCTCTACATAGTAAGAATCGTAAATAGCAAAATGGAAACAAGCAAAAACTATGCTTTTAATTTGGTGGGGAAACAAATTGCAACATTTTTTTAGCTTAACAAAATTCAGTTTACATTAAACAAGGTAGGTTCCGAATTCAAATGGTATTCAGTGATTTCCTGTCAAAAATTGAATACATGTGAAATTTTAATTTATTGAACAATTGAGGGGAAAATTTCACAATTGCTTTACCGAAAAGTCCGTAAATAATATAAAATAAACCCTATTAACTTTTGTCATATATATGTGTATATCAGAAGCGAGCCGTGAATTTCTCTTTTTCTCGCTCAATCACATGTAGAGTGAAGGGCGCGAGCGAGATGCAAGAGCATACTCTTGTATCTTACTTGCTTATATACAAGTGAGGTTGTGTGATAGAAATAAACATACACCCATGCGGTGGACTTATCTCTATTTCTATCGCACCTTTCACTTTACCCATGATAGAGCGAGGAAGAGAGAAAACCACAGCACACGCCTGATTTATATATAATGCGTATTTGGTGAGTGTTTTCTTTGACAACAGCTTTAACACAAAACAACCAAATCTTGAACAGCAGATTTCATATGATTGATGAAAAGTATTTTTTAAATCAGTGATATTTTAGCATTATCGATGTAACTTGGCATAAAGTAAAAACAATAGTTTCTAGCCTATCATAAAGCAAAAGAATATACAGAAAAAAAGTAAATCAATGGTAGTTTTTAGCGATAAGAAATAATTATTTTTCACCAATTATCTAGTGAATATATTTTGTTATATTACTGTACATTTGTGAAATGGTTAAGAAAATGTTTCACTGTGAAAATAAAAACTAAAAAAAAATATTTATCTCAATGAGAGGAGTTTTGAGATAGTTGATCACGTAAAGAGCATTTGACATACAAATATATAATAGATTTGAACTGCGGCGACATCTGAGATAACTGTGAAACAAATCCAACATACACATATTCGCAATATTATATATAATTATATGTAATATAAATATATATAATAATAATAACCAATCTCTATAATTATTGACAGGGCATTTTTCAATTTGATTTTTATTCGATACTGTTTATTCTTATTCAATATTTTTTTTACACATAAAGTAGACATGCATTTTAACAAAATATGTATACAAAAACTCGAGTGTAAAAAAATGATCCAAAAATTATACTTACGAAAATTTTTGTTTTCATATTATTCGCTAATCATTCACTAATGCTTATCAATAATTTTAAATTGCCTATCGATTTTGAAATTTTTGGCTGTAATTTTTACATCTATTTTACACGGATTTGTTATTTTATCAATAACAGGAAAAATTGTCAGCGTATTACGCTTCAACGGTAAAATGATTATCAGTTAACCCTTTGACTGCCTTATAGTATCAATACCGTAAGCTTACAAACATTCATATCTACACTTATGTGGCACTTTTTTATATTTATTCACAATCTCTTCTCATATTTTGTTATTGCATACAGAAGGCAATTGATTCCGTATCCATACTTTGAATATAGTATTTTACATCAGGTACAGTCAAAGGGCCGAATTGCCTCGATGAAAAAATCGATTCGTGAATAACAAACATCGTTTAGACTTTATTTAAACCGCGTCGCAATTACAAAAAAATAAAAATTAAAAGAAAGCGGATTCGGCCATCAGCTATTTCAATAAAGATGTCTAATCTTTTATATTTGAACACATTGTCGTTTGATGAAATTTGATATTAACTACAAAACACGTCCTGAATTTGTAGATAACGTTCAAATATTTAACTAAAATTGCTCGAAGTTCAAATATTCCTCCGAAACCCAATCATATGAAACTAAAAATCACAGAAAATAAAAAGAAATAGAGTTGAGCGTTTCTAATTGAATGCGGCAGTCCTTTTTAAAATAAATACAGTTAGTTCTCTTTGTACTAGCAATTTGACTCTTTCTGAAACATTTTTTTTTTATACATCGAGCAAAGAAAAATAAAAATGATATATTGGAATTACTTTTTTATTTTTTTAAATAGTTACATTAGGAACATATTATATAATTAAGTCTAAGAAATAAATCGTCGGGTTTTGATTACTCGGTTTCTATACGTTAGAAAAATTATAAATTTCCAAACGATACCAAAGAAACACATATAAAACGTGAAATTGACATCGATTTTGTAATTCAAATTGCCTAATACATTTATAAAAATGCTAATATGTTTGATACTTGTTTGGTGTATTCTGTTATTTAAACGAAACCAATCGTTTCAATGTCCACACATTTTTTGTGATGTTTGTTAGCTTAATAGTAAGATTATCTTCTCAATATACAGACACCAAAAAATAACAATTCAATTGAAAAAATCATTATTCAAATGGGTATAAATAATACAGAAATAACTTAACATAAACCGATTTAAGTAAAAAAAAAATTTACACAATTCTATTATGGCGAAAGCGAATTTTCCATAAATTAACAACAATAATAATTATCAAACTAAATTTTCCTTGCATTCCAATCAACTAATGCATTCATAGCTTAAATAATATTTGAAGAAGCTCTCAATGTCCGATGGATATTTGAGCGTAGGTCAAAATAATATTTTGACAAATAGCAAAATATTTAAGTAGTTAGTTAGCAGAAATCATACCACTAGAGGTGCTGTCGTGTGTTTACTGATAATGTTTATCAGGGAAATTCATGGGAAAAATATTAAACAAACGAATTGTAATCCGAATAAAATAAAAATATCAAGACATCACCCCAGTTCTATCGTTGATTCTATCATTCTATGGTGACATTTAAAAGTAAAAGATAAGCTTTTAAATTGCTCAGAATGATTTGGCATTTTATGCCCAGTCTATACAGAATTCTATATTCAATCTGGTTTAAAACATTTGTTTTTTTAAAACAAGAAAATTGATATTTGCAAATATAGAATTAGGGTGACGATTTAGAAGACTTTCACCAGATTAAAGTCAGGGAAGTAAAAAAAAAACGTTAGAATATTTTTCCACGAAAGTAAATAATTACGACCTCTCGGAAACTACAAACTTTTCAACATCAAAAAAATTATGATAATCATTAAATGGAAAAAAATGAATAAAAGAATATTCAAATTTTATTGAAATTACGACTCACTGAATGGCCGACGATATTGCGGGTATTGACAGACGAAATTAACAATGTGAGACGTGATTCTGAATTTTGTTTTTATATAATTGCTCGAACAACTGTGCATTTAGCCAAAAGCCCGCAAAAACAATGTATTCCTAAAAATACTCTTACATTATGTACAATAATAACTGTGTCCGCCGACGCTCGCTCATTAAAATAATTTCAACATACTTATCGTCAATCTATGATAACAATACCAAGGGGCAAAGAAAATGAAAAGCCAGCGACCTTTAAAATAAGATAATATAATAAAACCGACCGCGGTGTGGCCGCCTTCGTCACATAATAATGCATACAATCTACAATACATTATTTATCAGATAAATGTTGTGTTTTTCTTCATCTACTGTAGTAAAACAGTTGTCCGCAGAGGACACTAACGTTATAAATTCAATATAGACCCTTAATAAATCCGCACATCAGGCATTCGCCGACGTCTTAATGCACATTAATAATTCGCCTCCGAGATATATAAACAGCCATCACCCCCTCAATCTTCATCTGCGTCCCTTTTGGTGGGAGAGGGGCCGCGGCGTTCGACGAGCCGCCGGCGTCCAATTTCACTTTAGAGGCGACACCGTTCGAGTCTCCGTTGACTGCGGCGCTCCTGCTGTCGGAGTTCCTCTTGTTCTTATCGGCGCCTGACATTTTCTTCGGTCGGTATCCGTGAACTTCAGCGTCGGCGGGGGAAGCCGTCTCATCGGAATCCTCGTCTTTATCCATTTTTTCATGGCAAGTCAAAACGAGGCCGCCTCTGTCTCGGGATGCGGATCGGTGTACGGGACCCGATGGCCGCTCCGCCGCCGAGTGTTTAGTATTTTTAGAGGGCGTCTGTTCTGTCTTATTCTGAATAGACTGCGACCTGATTCGAGGAGGGGTTTCAGGAACCCCTGAGCACGCTTCACAATAATAATCTTCATCATCTTTGAGAGAGTTTTTAACGAGACCGACACAGTGAAGGTGGAACCATTTTTCGCAACCTCCATCACACTGAACCCAGTCTACTTCTTTGCCTGCGAAATGAGAAACATCACATAAAAAACATCATTCAAAATTTACATACAGAAGAACAATAATGTGAAAAGTGCAAAGGAATAAGAAAGTATTTCTACCGGTGGGTCTGAGACATGTGTGCGCCGCGCAGTCTTCTTCATCATCGTTTGAGCTCATGTTACCAGAGCTGGTGTCTTCAGAGACTGGAGATTGCGGCCCTGCACCGCTCCTTGCAACTTCGCAGGCTGCTTCGCCGCTTGCGCTCGCCACTCCTGCGGTTCCACCTCCTCCTCCTCCCCCCCCTGCACTCGCTGCTCTTTCCTTCTTTAACTTGTGAGGACCTACAGATAGTTTCGTTATCATTAATGTGAAAAATTCTATTTGGAGTACTCGTAAACAAAAGCAAAAATGAATTATTGGACTTAGTATACAAGTATTCAAACAAGATGAATTTTGAATGTATTCAAGCTGTCACACAGTATTATCAAAATTGTGTGCATACCTCGCCGACCACGAACTGACGGTTTCCCTTGAGCTGTCAAAGAGAGTGGGGCCTTGGGAACCATCCCACGTCTTCGACGTTCTTGTTTTGCCAGATAATGTTTCTTCATCATGAGACTGCCGCCTCCTGGTACTCCCTATTAATTGCAAACAAAACACTTTAGTATATTTAAAAAAATCTTTAGTATCCATCCTCATGAGTTGATGATGCTCGTGATGAGTGATACCAGTCCTGACCATTTAATAAACATGTGGAAGTAGTACAAACAAATTTGTGTTTTATTTTAAAAATATAATACCTTTCCACCAAGTCAACACCTTAAAAGTGATTAACTTTAGTATCATTTAACATAATTTTAGTATTTTCAAAATAAAGCACAATTTGTTTGTACTACTTGTTTATAACGATCAGGACCGGTTTCGCTCATCACGAGCATTATCAAATGACTAGTATAACCGTACCCGTCATAGATGACAGTATTGAAATTGAAATACTGAATTTCTAAAGTAGCTAGTACGTCGGAACTTTGTGTGCATTGCCTAACATTTTATTTTATATATACAGCAAACGCTTACGTCATGAGAAAATTTCATACCTGCATGTGATAATAATAAAATGTCTACATTGCGGTCTGGGCTATTATATATAAGATAAAAATACTATTGTCACAAGGCGAATTTGTATAAAATTGAATGTTTACAATTAGAAAGAATATAAAACAGTTGGTTCATGAACAACAAGAATTTACAGGAACTCAAACAAAATATATATAAACGAAATTTAATAGCCCACAATTAAAATATTCAGGACTTTTTACAAATCAATAAATAAATACTGATGTGAAATCAAAAATAAAGTTGCATTAAAAATCCATTAACTGAGCAAAATTTAATGAGAGAACTGATGTGTAAATATTCATTAGGCAAAATAGCAGACTGGTAGAGAACCATTTAAAATGATGAAATTAAGTATGTAATTAACATTAACCCTTCCGAGATGGGCATGACAATATGGTCACAGTAAACACATCAATCCCAATATTAGCCCCATTTCTTGTTGAATATCGTTCCTTTCACTCAATTTCAGTTAAAAAGGATATTTAAGTCAGTTTTGCACCACCTGTTTTCGCATCGATATCTACTAAAAGCACGCACGCTTTTTTCAAGTGTTCATTGAAATTTCACAATCTTTTAAGGTAAGTTTTAAAAAATGTGCTTTTAGTAGATATTGGCGCGAAAACAGGTGGTGTAAAACTGACATAAATATCCTTTTTAACCGAAATTGAGTGTGGGCAATGATATTAAGCAAGAGATGGGGAGAATATTGGGACAGATGGGCGATGGTGTTAATGTGACCGTACGGTCACCCTCATTCATCTCTGGAGGGTAAACACTATGAATTATAAAAAAAATAAAAGTATATATATATACTGCAAATTATGCATAGATTAATGAATCGGATATAGCACAGTGGTCGATGCTACTGGCTGATCTTCCTTCCCCATTTACCATGGCTGTTTAGTGTTAATGTTAATTACTTACTTAATATTTCATTATTTTAAATGGTTCAGTAAATTGTTTTTAAAAATTAACCAATCTGCTATTTTCCATAATGAATATTTACCATTTGCTCAGTTAATGGATTTTTAATGCAACTTTATTTTTGATTTCAGATTAGTATTTATTGATTTGTAAGAGGTTCTTTATATTTTAATTGTGGGCTATTTAATTTCGTTTATATTTATTTTGTTTGATTAACTGTATATTCTTATCTTAGTTCATGAATCAACTGTTTTATATACCTTGTAAATTGCAAACATTCAACTTCATATAAATAGCCCTGTGACAATTGTATTTTTATCAGTTGATAATACTCGTGATGAGCAAAACCGGTCCTGATCATTATAAAACATGTGGAAGTAGTACAAACAAATTGTGTTTTATTTTTAAAATATAATGCCTTTCCTCAAAGAATTGACAGTTAACACCTGAAAAGTGATAACTTTTTAGTAATATAACATTAGTTGAATATTTAAATCGTTAAAGTACTAATTTAATACTACTACTTATTCCAAACTAATGGGTCCTGTCAGGGTGACCATGGAATTATGTATTAATATGGGAATTTCATTATTTTGATTGATAATTTATGTTTATTTTTTACGAAATCAGAACTTAAAAAGTTACCGCCGAAGTAAGTAGTTCTTTGAATAGCATTTAAAACCCTCCATTCTACCCATAATGCACCTGTTTTCCCAACTGGGATTGAGGGTCATTGTTGTGATCAATCCAGATGTCATTCTAGTTCCTAAACTTAGTGATAAGATTTGCTGTATTTTATCTTGTATATAGGCGATGTAAACTGTTTAATTTCTGTCAGTTTGAGTTCATTCGCATGCTCAAAATGCCGAAAGATGCCGAAAAGCGAAACCCGGGTCGTTAGTGACGAAATACATGGAAATGTACAAAATCTCAACAATTTAAATTAGTAAAAGTAGGTTCATTACAGCATTATGGGCGTTCGCACATTTACTTTATAATTATGAACTTGAATTTAGATTCAATTTTTTCAATCACAGAAAATAGCAAACGGTTATTGACATGACCGATTGGTTAATAGACAATTTACACAAACCATCGACTGTGCGCAATTGACTGATAAGTTTTCATAAAAATAGTAACTACCAAACACGACTTTGGTGAAAAATTTTTCTGGCAATGCATTAATTCAACGGTAAGAATTACTTGAGAGCTGACCTGCATCCCTTGCTTCCTGTTGAGATAGTTGGTGGCGGTAGGCGCAGGGGTGTTAGTTCTCCTGGGGGCGGTTATGCCTGAATTCGAAATGGGCGGTGGAGATTTGCGAGATCGTTTCACACTAACCACTTTGACTGGATGCAATCCTACAAAAAAAAAGGTAAAATGATTTTCACAAATTAGCATTTTGCACAAGTAATTTTTAACACTTTAAAATTGATATGATGTTAATTAAATTTTAATAATAATAACCGGCCATTGAGTGTCAAAATTTGCAAAATTTCATTTATTGAAATGAGCATTAACCCTTAGAGCGCGATCCGTTTTTGCAAGAATTAATTTTCATTCAATTTGATCTGATAAAAAAAAGCTCACTATGGCTAAAAATAGATCAATCTTAAATATATATATATATTAATCAAAATTTCATTTCAATTATGTGATATATATATGAGTTATCCCAAATAGATCAAGTAAACTTAACTCGTCGCATCCTCGCTAAAATAAATATCTTCATATACACCGTCAACACGCACACAAGCAAGCACGTGGCCGCATAAGTATGTGTAATACATAATTCTGACGATTAATACTGCGTATCAAGCTGAAATTCGAAAGACTGAACATCGAGAGCTCTTTTCAAAAATATATTTCCTTGACATCTGTTGTCTAATTTCTCAACCTAAAGGTATGAACTATTTTTTAAAGCATATACAAGTGCCCTTCTAGTTTGGCCGGAAATACGAGATAAAGTCATGGACATGTTAACATGTCCAGTGTGTTTATCGGGTTAAAATTGATACGATAACTAAATTTTTATAATAATAACCAGCTATTAAAGGTGTCAAAATTTGCAACATTGCATTTATTGGGAATGAGCATTAACTATAGTCGCATCTGATTCAATACAGAACCTATAATGAATGAAACTAACCATCTTTATTCCGCCTGGGTCTCTTCATATGTCGTCTGTGCAGTGGTCCTTGTCCTGGTCTCTTTGGGGCGGCAGTAGTATTTGCAGTATTAGCGTTTCCAACGATGGCAGAATTCGCAGGTCGACCGTTGCCGCGCTCGTTCCACACGCCACACGGCGATCGACCATCGCCGCGTGCTGCACGGACCACGTTCCACAAATGATTCGTTTCCACCATTGACACCTGGAAATTATGGTAATTGAACAAATAAATATGCATATTTTAAATGGCAATACTAAAATTACGAACATCAAGTAAATATAACCAACAACATTTTTATAAAAATGAAGTTAACATATAAATGTTTTCTTTCAGAGACTTTGAGATGGAACGCGTATACATCACAAATATAGATATGCATTGCAGATATATTAAAAGAATTGTCATTCATTTTAAGGTATTATAAGACTTGCTTTAGTATTTTTTATGGATGAAAAGAGGGTTACGTGAACACATTGTAAGTAAACCGCCTAAAATTCTTGTACAGTGGAGGGGAATTAATCAGTTCTTGAGATAACAAAAATCTATTTATAATTATTACTGAACAGTCCAAAAACAGAATCGTATCTAAACCTAATAAATAAAGAATGTTCTAAAAATTTGTTTGTACTAGTACTACTTCCACATGTTTATAATGATCAGGACCGGTTCACAAATTTCTTTTAAAAATCTCTGCTATTTTGCTTAATCTATGCATTAGTTAAAATCATTAAAATTTAAGTAGATGGATTTTTAATGCAACTTTATTTTTGATTTCAGATTAGTATTTATTGATTTGTATGAGGTTCTTAAAATTTTTATTGTAGATTATTTAATTTCGTTTGTATATAATTTGTTTGATTACCTGTAAATCAACAGTTTTATATACCTTGTAATTTTTGACATTCAATTTTATATAAATAACCCTGTTTTGATTGTATTTTTATCAATTGATGAGTAATAATAATTGTAAATAGATTACCTCAAGAACTGATTAATTCCCCTCAGTAGTAGGAAGTAGTACAAATAAATTGCGTTTTATTTTTAAAATACAAGGTCTTTCCACCGAGAATTATTGACAGTTAACATCTTAAAAGTGATGAATGATTCATAAAAAAAATTAGATGATTAATGTATTAAAACTCACTTCAAGCAGATCTCCTTCCATCATGAGGTCTTCAAAGCGATGCAGCAGATGTGGAGATAGTCTTAATCTTGTCGGGGCGGTAACTGAAGATGCGGCTAATGGAGGACTGCGCGGCAATGTTTGAGGAGACGCTGAATAAGCATGCTCTGCTGCAGAGCTATTTCTGAAAACAAACATTACATTCAGTGCTTGTTTGTCTTGTTAGAATTACAACATATATAATTGTCAATGTGTCTGTATCTAAAACACGACATTGTGTTTGCCAGATGTGCAGACATAGTGTGTGAGTGAATATTAACAGGTGGCAGAAAATCCTGTACCGTTTCATTGCTTTTGTTCCCTTTTTGAATTATCAAGAGGGTGAATCTAAGAATACGAAGGTATACCTTTTGGAGTGTATACCGACTCTTCGGTTGCTTACCAAACATTTTACTAAAAATAAGCATCTTAATGCACTCGTGTACGTGTTACAATCAAATTAATTGCCTAGAATGAAAATGAAAATAAATATTTGTCTATAAATCATTGATGTGAAACTTGTAAGCTGTTTTTGAAGAGTATACATAGTACTAGGTATCCTCACCTCTCGATTACATTAAGTGAAGTCAAATCAGCCGATCGTAAAAGATAAGTGATAAACTAACCTGCTGTGAATATCGGAGTCGGGCGGAGAACCGACACCGCTGGCGGCGCTCAGCTGGTGAACTCTGTGCTGGAGTTCTGGATTTCTTGAAGCCTTGCGAAGCTCTGACGATATTATTTTTTCTGTCTTCTCTCGAGCGGCAGCCTAATCAAAATGTTATCCATCGATCAAAACTACTGTTTATTAAAACCGCTTGATAGTTGAGATTCAATTTTCATATTTAAGAATGAAAGAATACGAATTGCTTCTGTCACAGCGCTATATACGTTACGCCGAATGTATGAAATTGCTTTTTTCATGAAATGGGCAAAATTTTGCTTAATTCATGAAATAAGCAAGCCCCATTGCCTCATTTATGAATTAGGCAAATTATCTGCCGAGTGCGTGAATTCGGCATGAATTTTTCTCCCTAGCTGATGAATTGAGCAAAATAGATAGTAACGTTCCGTGTTTTTTGCATAAGATTTGCTTATTTCATGAATTAGGCAAATAATCTGCCCATTTCATGAAATAAGCAATTTCAAAAATTCAGCGTAACATATATGTTGAAACAACTGACATAAAACATATTTGAGTATTTTCATAAAACATATTTATACAAAACCTTCATGGCTTTAATGCTTTAAATCTCATACTAAATTAAGCTTCAATCAAAAATCAATTAACCTGCGAGACTAGATGATCAGCATGCGTTAAGGCCGCCATCGCTCTGACCGCATCTCTGGTAGCTAACAGAGACCTGGCCACATCTTGCCAGGCCATGGCCCTCTCTGTGAGGCATTGCAACGCTTCCCCCTCGGCCAGTCTGACGGGTAACTTCTGGAGTGCCACCAGCAAGCCTAGAATTATTTCCAACCTCGGTCTCCGGGTTCTCAGGCACGACGGGCAAAGAAATCTGGAGGACGCCGAAGCGTTGGAATGGCTCTGAGCCGTGATCGACGGATTGTTCTGTTGGAGAGTGTTTGATGTCGGGGAGTTGGGTGCTTCGGCGTCAGGTGGTGTTGTTTCTGCAGGCGGTGGTGACGTGCCACCCGTTGAAGTTCGCGTATTCACGCAGCTTGCTATAAAACAAATATTTGAGATATATAAGGTAAATGTACCGGTAGTTGACCATTTACCAGTAGTTGATTTTTTTACAATAAAAATGCCCAAAATAAGAAACGTGGACGCGGGATTGCTCTAAATTGTAGAAACCATCTTTTGTCAGATTGAGGAACTAGCACATCACGATATAGGTCATTGGGGTGCTATAGCAGCCATTTATTTTATTTTGAATTTCTTAAGAGAATTGTTAAGCATATGCTACTTGATTCAACCGAGAGTGGGTCTTATAGGAAGCTCTGAGGCAACTCTGACGAAAGGTTGTCATGAAACCTTCCGATTAGACATGTTCAACTACTGAAACATTAACATGGTTGTTAAAAATTGCACACAATTTTTTTGTAACAGACCCTTTCCTAATTTTTGTCATATAATATTAATTAAGACATTTGATCCATTATGAATACACTTGCTTTGTCATCATTCGGTCAAATGTTAATCGTTATTTTTGTTGAATTTTTCTCTTAAGCGGTCAACTACTAGTGCGTTAACCTTATATATTGTTATAAGTTTTGATTAGATAACTGTGTGTTCGAATAACTGCTTTTGACTTTGGAATGATGAACAAAAATAAAGATCATGACAGTGCATCGGGTTGAATTGGCGGTACGTATGAAGTACATCCATTTGTATGGAGTATGATGATTACTTAGCAAAGACTATAGTATAATAAGTGTGTAAAATTCAGAAAATAATTGAAACTTACAATGAAACCACTCTTTGCAGAGCTCACACTGGGTCATCAGCCCAAACTGTCTTTTCTGACAAAGACAGTACGTAACACCGGGCTGCGGTATTCTTATATCCTTTCTAAGATTTCTCGCCCTGCAAAAAATAATTTATTGTCAAAATAACACGGTTAAACAAAATTTAAAATGCTGTTTCAAATTACATGCAATAACAGGAGGAGGCGACAAGTTAAGAACAAATGCGTTATGTCTCACCTGAGTTCTCTCATGTTAGCGATCTCCCTGTCTTCCGCGGACTTAAAGGCGGCAACAATTTGGGTGGGTGTCCGTTCCTCGTTGAAGTTTTTCATGAAATGATCCGCTTCCGGTGTTGAAGAGACAGGCGTATTGGTACTGGGAGATGAATTTCCTCGTGCGGTGGTATTTGCAGCACGGCCGGTGGCGGCCGTCGGTCTTCGGTTGTTCGACAAGATGTCAGTGCGAGGGCTATAAACATATTCAATAAATTACAATTGCTTTTAGGTGTTCACAGTCAATTCTTGGTGGAAAGGCATCGTTTAAAAGTAAAACACAATTTCTTTGAACGACTTCCACATGTTTGTAATGATCAGGACAATACAATCAAAATGGGGCTATTTATATAAAATTGAATATTAATAATCACAAGATATATAAAACAGTTCATGAACTAAGATAAGAATTTACAGTTATACATAAATGAAATTAATCTACAATTAAAACGTTAAGGACCTGTTACCTTATTTAATATTAAATACATAATATTTCATTGTTTTTAAATGGTTCGCTAATTTCTTTTTAAAATTTCCAAATCTGATATTTATTATAATTAATGAATATTTATGCACTATTTTAAGTCATAAATAAAATTTTGCTAAAATATAGATTTATTTTTTATTTCAGATTAGTATTTAGTGATTTGTAAGAGGTTACATTCCTTTATATATAATTTGTATGACGATCTGTAAATTATTATCTTACTTCATGAACTGACTGTTTTATATACCTAACGTTTAATTTTATATAAACAGCCCTGTCATGGCTGTATTTTTATCAGTTTATAATGCTCGTGATGAGCAAAACCGGTCCTGAAACATGTGGAAGTAGTACAAACAAATGTGTTTTATTTTTAAAATTAAAATTGATTAAAAAAAAAAATGAGACAAAAATAATAACACGTAATATAATCTGATAAATAAATATTGGATTATTGCCTACCTGAGTGTCTCCATGAGCCCGTGTGGCCAGTTTTTTCGGAAGAATGTTTTTGCAGTACGATCTTTCCACTGGCAGGCCGACTCTAAAGCGTTCACTAACATATCTTTCTCATAGAGATTAATCACTATTCCAGATCCCTTTTTCACGATAGCCTCCAATGTGCTGAAGTAAGGATAGCAGTCTTTGGATTGCATGTCAGCCACCTACAATATTTCACAAGAAAGTGTTGAGAAACAGAAAAAAAATACTGGCGAAACCAGTGATGAAATCACTTAGAACAACGTTTTCCACAGACCCCCAGTGGTCATTGTGACCGCTGAAGGGATCTGTGGAAAATTAAAATTATTTTGAGTGTGCTTAGGAAACGTCAGGGGGTCCGTGAAAAGCTTAATATAAAAAAATATTTGTGACACATTTTCATTAATATGAAAGTTGAAACAGACTTTAATAAATAATTTGGTATCGATTTGTTGGGTGTTGGGACCCTTTTGCAAGCAGACCGACAAACTCAAATGAAACCATACTAATACAGAAGCGATTTATTTAATTATCCACAAATGAGGAGAAACCAACGTTTGAACGCACCACAAATTCTGGTTACAAAAACAGATACCAATTTTATATCCTGCATTATGGATCACTGTACAGGCTGTTGATTGCTTTCCTGTCTTCCTATTAATTAGAACGTGGATTTAGTGCAGTTATGAACTTCATCTTTTAAATATCAACATATTTTATTTATATTTTATTTTTTCATCACCATTCAAGACATTAAAATTAAATGTATATTTTTTCTATTATGCAGTTACGTAGAGTTATTTCACTTGGGAGGTTCATAGTTCATGCTTTTGCTTTAAGAAGGGGTCCATGGGGATAATTAGTTTGGGAACCACTGACTTAGAATATTCAAACAATGTATCAGGGTGTGTTTATAAACAATTGATATAATACCTTTTTGAGCCAATCTTTGGCCTGATTGACTGCGACAGTGAGCTGCTGTTTACTGGGTAATAAAGCTTCGATTTCTTCAGCTTCAGCCAAAAGTGATTCCGTCTCTTGTAAGGTTTTCTCTTCAGATTCGGTAGCCAAGACCAATTGCGCTTTCTTTTCCCAAACGTCAACCTAAAAAATTGTGAAAACTATTATCAAGCCGATCATATCGTCCAGATAACAAAAAAACACTTAATATGCAAAGTATCTATACCTGTTGTTTAAGTTTCTGCAGGTAGACAAGCTGTACTTCTAATTTGCAATGCGGTTGAATCTTGAGTCCCTGTTCCAGTAGCCGATTGATCACTTCCACACTTATCGGATCATATCCGTCACGGTGAATCTTGACCTCTTCTAAGAATTTTTCCTGTGAACGCAAATGTCGTATTTGTATACATTTGAAAAATTTAACCATGCAGGAAAATTCTTGAATGAAAATATATGAAGAGCAACATCAGTATTCAATATCGCGAGAACCACAATAATTGAAGCGTTTTATCACATACCTGTTTCAGTCTGTTCACAATCCGCGGTAACTTTGGAAGTTGAATGCATAACGCGGCTCCCTTTTCGGCGCACGCTTCCAGTTCTCTAATTTTGTTGGGTCCGCCTGGAGAGCCCGGTTCACCGACTAAAAGCGCATCGGCAGTCCGCTCGATTTCCAATGTTTGACGCAACACTTCCTTTACAGCCGAACCTGTAGAAAAAAGATTCATTCTAAGTACAGCAATATAGATTTTAGATATATCAGTAAATAATATTATTTTTCCTTTCTTATTTTTAAGAATTCAACAAAAAAGATTACCTTCAGGCAACACACAGGCCAAGTTGTCGATCTCCTCGCAAAACATTGTGAGCTCTTCTACAGTGAGTCGGTATTTAAGGTCCACACTGTGACGTGTCCTGGTTCGCATCTTATTTAAATCCAGTTGGTGAATTACAGATACACATTTCTCCGCATCTTCGATTGCCACTTCTAAAGCGCGAATTAAGTCTGATTTTTGCATCTGGAAGAGAGAAAAACAAATAAAATAAGTTGCATGTCCGTTGAAGTAAATATAATAATCGTATTTTTTAATATCAGAGGGCATACTTTGAGATCTACAGATTTTTTCAGATGGGATCGGAGCCCTTCGAGATCACAAGACTTAGGAGTCTCCGGGGAAAGGGCGTTGGCGACTGCATCAGCCCATTCCTTAAAAGATTCTGATCTTCTTTTTAACCTCTCTAACATCATCGGAAGTTCATCCAGAGTATAACGATACCTATAACACAAAAAGCCATTAATAATAGAAGCTAGTCGTTTTGGGATGATTTCTATCGTAAACAAATCTATTACAGGGAATTCATATATATTTGCATACCTTAGTTTATGTTTTTGTGGTGGACATTGACAGAGATCTGTGTAATGCCGCAGACATACAAGATGAACGGTACACGGACATGTGACCGCTGAAAGGAAGCAGGTTGTTTTGCACATTGAACACTGTCTCTCATCATCAGGCAAAAGTTCAAATGCTTCCCTCTCAGCTTCTGTCACACCCTGAAACAAGATTTCATACAAAATTTTAAAGATCTCCTAAATTATGAACTATAAAATCGATATACAATACGCATTATAATTTTATTAATTATTTGAAATGCCAATTACCCAGTCCAACAATCCCTTTCTGAGTTTTCTCTCATGTCCTAGCATAGTCCTCATATCCTGGTATGTAGCCAATGCCACTGTAGCTTCGAGCGAATCGGCCTCCAGAGACATTTTGCACACCAATTCATCGTGGGAGAACACACAAAACCGGCGCAGATTTGAATAATGTGCTATGCATTCGCGCCCTATCTTCAACTACAATTAACAAAAAAAATCATTCAGTGAAATATGTTACGTTGAAAACGATTAGTGTAGATATAAAAAATATTAAATGTGTTTACCCAATCCGCGGGTGTGAAATTGACTGCCTCGGCAAAGTTATATCCCTGATTAAAGCCAGCGTGATAAGCTCTCGGGAATGTGATCACAAACTCTCCGGCATTTTGATCCGTTCTAGAAAATTAAAAGCAACTGTTTTAATTATATTTTGCCAATTTACTTTTGCAACCCTAATAACAGCTGACGATTTTGTTTGGTGACATTATTTATGACCCCATATAAGCGGTTCCGGCGATTTAGGCTTACCTGTACACTGGAACACCAGCGTGCATCAATATGTTCGGGTTCATGATGGTAACGAGCTGATGCAGAAGGTCAGGTTGCCACTGGAAGAGTTCAGGAGCGGCGGATCGCATGGTCGTCTCAAATAACTCAGCTTTCGATCCAGGAACTCCATACCTATTATTTAAAACATGAATTGGCTTAATGGGAAGCTAAATAAAGTCAAACTATAAAAATAACCTAATGAAAATTAATATAGTCACAAATTTTGTTAACGTAATTATTTATTGAAAAAAAGGGGTCAACTCACCATGTCTTCGGTTCTCCCCAGTGCATATAGTTGATGGAGTAACTCCAATGGTCCTCGTTGTGCCAGCAAAACGTAGCAAAGCACATGCCGACATACATCCAAGGTACCTAAAAATAAAGATGCACATTGATTAATCATGTTTAAATTCCATAACAATTGTCTAAAAAATTGCAAAAGCCATTATAGTTTTCAATTAAATCATTTCATTTCTTTTTATTCTACACCAATCCTGTTTTTCTTCTTTACTAAATGAAATTAAAAACTTCGGGTGGATCAAATGGAGACTTTCTAAAAAGGAAATCTGTAGGCTGATATCCACTTGCGAGTGTTCATAAACTGTCTTCAAATATAGGTAAAACCTTAATTTAAAAATCAGTATTCATTTATTACATCTTCACATTTGTCAGCTGAAGACTTTTCAAGAGTCAGTGAGGACTGGGAAAAGCCGCCATCGAAGGCGGCAAAGACAAGAGTAATGCCAAGAAGAGAGGATGGACGGTGGTTTGATAAAGCGCTGTGTGTGAGCGCTTTACTGTAAATAATAATCATAGCAAAATGTATTTTCCAATGACATGTTTCATTCAGGTAAGAATAGTATGAAATGATATTACAATGACATTGTCTTCATGCAAACGACTATTTATTTCATACATTGAATGATAATGAATATCTGTACACACCTTCATGCCAGAAATGTCAGCGTTGATATGCCCGAGCACGCTCCCTTCCAAGAGGGGCAGATTGTTCAAATTCCAACTGGAGTCTGCATATTCCTGATCACCGGCATATAGGTGTTTACTCGATTTTGTGGGGAAACCTAGAAAGGTAGTATCGGAATCATTAGCTATTCGACAAGATAAGCCATAAGTTGAATAATTATATAACAAAAAAGAAGACTTACCGGATCCGTGATCCATCGAATGAAGGTCAGCACCGTATTCCACAGTCACGTCTTCGTCTATGGAGGAAACGATCCTCCAAAATTCTTTTTCAACTGTTTGCGTTGGCACCAGCTGTTGCAAAATAAATTTGAAAGCTATAGTAAATTAAAAAGTTTATTTACACCACACTTAACATAGAATGTTACTTCAATACATTGTATAATATAATAAAAAAGACATGGCCAGCATGTCAGTTTCTATTAATCTATATCTCAATAAAACATTTATTTCTCATATAAGTTATACTTGCCGAAAAAACTTTTCCATAACTTTATGCATTACTATTTCGCATCACTGGAAATATGATGTGAAGATTTTTAATATAAAGATTATGGAAATATATTTCGTAAAACTTTGTTGTTGCAATAAATGTTTAGGTAAGTATTGTTCAGTTTAAACACATAAGCCCCATGTTAGATTGTTGCATGCAGATAAAGAATCAAAGTAATGACAATTCTAGGTACAACAGATGATGATGAGAAATACATAGCTTAGATATATGTGGTGTTGTGTTGCCAAAATAATTGCCTTTACTTTGCAGTGACTGAGAAGAATAAAAATCATAACCAGAAGGATTCAATTGCACCTCGTAATAGACATTATGAGGGTGGTATTCAGTGAATTTTGGTTAACAGATTGAACTGGGAGTGGTTAGTATAATAGTAGATGCATACATGTACAGGCATGTTGAAGTACTCGGATTTGAACTGATCAGCCATCTCTCCGAACTGCTGAAGGGAATATTCTCTCTGGGCTTGTTCAAAGCCAAAGGCTTCTGTGGGCTTTGACACCTAAGCAAATAAACAAGAACATTTTGTTACACATTAACTTATCATAGAAAAATATAAAAGAAAAAAAAATATTTTATAGATAATTGCTACCTCTTGCGTTATGCACGGCGGACACCTCCAGTCTCCTTTGGGAATATCTCCAAGCGGAGGCATAAGGCAGAAGGTGTGATAGGAATCATCGCATCCGTCACACAGCAGCATCTGTTCTTCGATATCACCTCGTCCGCAATTATGACAGATGTACTTGGCCAGCTGAAAACAGATCACAATATTATTTGAAAAATCAAACACAATACAAACTTGTAGATTGATCGAAAACTGAATGAAGCAACTAACAGGATCCACAGCTCCGTCCCTAGTGTCGGGTGCAGCCGGTACGACGTTGACGGTCATGCTGACTTGTCGCTTATCTTGAAGCGATGGGGCCGGGTTGGGAGGAATTCGAGGCGCTCGCAGGCTACCCGGACAAGACGCCATGCTCACTCCCCCCATTCTCCGTTTGCTAGGAGATTCACGGAGAATACCTATAAAACCAAATAAGTTTAGTCAAGTTTAAGCGCACTAGTAGTGCCTTTACAATGCCGATATTCAGAGCGAAGAGAGAAATAACAGAACATGAAACTGCAAGAGACAATGATACTCACTCTTTTTATCATCGACTTCTGGCGTTTTAGACGCTGCAGATGTAGTCCTACGAAGGTCTTTCTTTCGGTCTCCTCCCTCGGCCCCCATGCATCCTTCAGTTTGACTTCCTTCATGCTCCAATTCAGGCTCACTCTGCAAAAGCAAAATTTATCAATAATAGATATGGCCACTTGACAGATGTCATCACATTCAAGTAAAGTAATCAACCAAACAAACATTATGTTTTTTCCATCGTCTTGTGGGAGGTTTAACATCAGGCTGCGGTTGAGGAGATCCCTTCTGAGCTGAGCCCCGTCCTTTGCATCCGACTGTGACGTTTGCTTTTTCAGGTGTCATCTCTCCTTTCTCCAGTTTCTAAAACAAATATTTGAATTTTGAATTCTTCATTGAATATTTTATGGCATACAAGAATTTCGACATGTTTTTTTGCTATGTATAATTATTTGTGCCTGAATTAAGGGTATTGAAAATAAAACTGTTGGTAAATCAGACAAAATATGTAACTTCTATTATAAATCATGATGGAAATGTATTTCTTTCAATGGGTTGAACATTTTAAATATATAACTTTAACCAACCATACGACTCCGACAATCGAATTTAAATTAAAAATAAATAGTTTGAAGAACAGATTTCTAATTCAAGATATTATTAATAATTTAACTGTTTTAAATTTGGATTAATGAGATTTTGTACACTTCCATGAATTTTGTCACTAACGACCCGGGTTTCGCCTTTCGGCATCTTCAGGCATTCGAGCACACGAATGGACTCGAACTGACAGACAGTAAACAGTGTCTAACGTTTATATAGAAGATACAAATACAACAAATATTATTTACGAGGTAAAATATTATATGTCTGAGAGCCACACTGATACCTGAGTTAACATTTCGAGAATCGCCTTAATCCTTATTTTGTAAACAACACATTAACAGAGTGGCGGATTGCCGCTTTCCAGCTTCTTTTAGAATTACCAGTGATTTTTACAATTATAATAGCATTGTGGGTTTTGACGGGATACAATTCGACGAAAGGGTAAATATATACAATCATTCCACGTTCAGTGACATCATTAGTGACATGGGTAAAACCACACGTACATTAGATATAAGGGTATCAGTATATTTAGCTGCCTTTAGATTAAAAAAAGAAACTTCGACATTCGCAAATCACTTGCTATTGAAGAACCATACGTTTAATGCGGATGATGGGGTTAAATTGTTGCATCAAAACATGGGGGATCATAAATTATTTTATCAAGAAATTTTGGAAATCAATAGAGCCCAGTTAAATTCCTTGCCAATTATGAACGAACAGCTGAACCTTCCAAACTCGCCATTGCTGTATCCTATACGTTGAAACACCTAACAGATGTCACTAAATGTGGAAAGATTGTATATATTTATCCTTTCGTCGAATTGCATCCCGTCGAAACCCACAATGCTATTATAATTGTAAAATCACTGGTAATTCTAAAAGAAGCTGGAAAGCGGCAATTCGCCACTCAGTTAATGTGTTGTTTACAAAATAAGGATTAAGGCGATTCTCGAAATGTTAACTCAGGTATCAGTGTGGCTGTTAGACGTATAATATCTTACCTCGTAAATAATATTTGTCGTATTTGTATCTTCTATATAAACGTTAGACACTGTTTACTGTCTGTCAGTTCGAGTCCATTCGTGTGCTCGAATGCCTGAAGATGCCGAAAGGCGAAACGCGGGTCGTTAGTGACAAAATACATGGAAGTGTACAAAATCTCAATAATCCAAATTTGATATTGAAATTCCATCAAGCACCCTCGGTCGATGTCTTAAATTAAACTGTTTTATTTTTAAATAGTTAGTAGGCAGGTTCAATTGTTATAATAGCTTACCACTTCCAAGGCTTCGGCACTTTTGAAGAGGTCATAAGGAAACAAAATCCTCTCATAGTGGTTCTTGAGGATTGTGCCGACACCTTTTCCTTGCGGATGACCCATGCGCACTGCAATCTTCGACCATTTTCTTTCAGCCGTACACACATCGTAGCCACCTAAAAACATGTAGAAGCATAAGTACAGATAGAACACATAGAAACACACAAGGATAGACTATACTCATTATAGATGTGTACCTCACCTGCTTCTTTGACGACTCTATGCAATGCGTATATATCTAAAGGTTTACGTTCAACGGTTGGTATCTTTAGCATAGAACCTTGCAACTCCCAGAATTTCACGATCTGGTCTAAAAAGTTCAGCTTCACTCTGGTGATGGCCTGTAAACAGTAAAAATAAAGAAACTAAATTTAAAAGCATTTGATAAGAAAAAGTTTAGTCTTTGAATATTTTGAGCCTTGCCAGAATATTTTCAATAATATTACAGTAAAACCTCGATATGACGGACAAAATATCCGCTTGTAAACAATACTCTACACATGACAATCATGTCGTACCTCTCGCACTCGAATTTGAGTCATAATGCCATCCTGCCTGTAGACTGAACATACGTTTGCAACGCTGGCCGCTGATTCACACAGCAGTTTAATTTGTTTATTCCAAGTGAATGAATGCATTTATTACCCCACTTGGTGAATAACAGTGAAATAACCAAGTTATCAATTTTAATTTTATATTAATAAATGCTTCTTAAAAAATGGTTATAATTTTTACGTCCATCACAAAATTATATTGATTTTTAATTCATTAGAAAACGAAAATACCTAAAATTGACAAAAAGTACAACGGTGCAAAATGCACAATGGTGAGAAGTGAATAAGGAACAACTTTTTTTCTAATTGTTAAATACGAAATACTTCTGTAAATACATTACCCCAGCCATAGCACAAAGTATCGAAAATGTATTTTGATTGTAAAACAAATCAATAAACTGAAATAAAAACTGAAAAAATATCTACATATATAAAAACTGAATGTTTGTTTGCTTGCTCTATGCGTTCTTTTACCATTCATCCGATTTCGATGAAACTCTGTTGAGTTGTTGTGCGCACAACTGTGAAGGTTTCTGAAGAAAAAAAATTATTATCTAAAAAGAAAAATTAAATACGTACAAACAGCGACATCTCGGACAAAACCTACTGATTTATTTGTGTACGCACCAGACGAAAAACAAAAAATTTTGTGTATCTAAAATAGAGGTCAGCTCGGGCGGGTAAAGACAATTCAGATTTGGGCTCAGGTCAGACCAGGGTAAGGAATTCAAATTTAAGAAAGAATTTTCGTACTATGTTCGGATCATAAGTCGGCCATAAGGCAATAGTATTCATAACTTAAATAATTTATTTCACATGTGCTATGAATATCGTTGGAAATATGGAAACAACAACAACATATATATATATAATTTAAGACATCGACTGAGGGTGCTTGATGGAATTTCAATATCAAATTTGGAGTTTCTAACCTTCATAATTTTCTTAACTCATTAGATGATAAAATTCAATTCATTTTAGAAGTAGGGGGCAAGAATATAAATTTCCTTGACTCTATTCATGAATTTAAAATATTTCGAAAATCGACTTTTTCAGATGCTGTCATAGATTTTAAATTCAATGCATCCTTTCTCATATAAATTTGCTGCTTTCCATTCTCAGGTTCACAGATTAGTCACTATACCTCTGAGTAAATTTAATTTTGAAAACGCACTAAACATTAGAAACAAATTGACATTAATAATGGCTATGAGGCGTCTCTTATAGATAGTCTTGTATCAAAATAAAACAACGTAAATTAGCAGAAAAGATGCTATATTTTGGGAACTTGTCTTAAGACATAGACCAACCTAGGAACTGGCATAGAATTAGTTATTTAGGTTGTACAAGCTTTAAAATTAAAAAACAACTCGCTGATAGTGTTAGACCGGCGTTCTATTGCAAAAATTCTCTAGGCAAATTACTTATTAACAATAAAGATAGAGTCCACTTTAAGAACAAATATGGTATGTATAAATTACAATGCAGTGATTGCCAACATTTCTATGTGGGTAAAACCACACGTACATTAGATATAAGGGTATCGGTATATTTACCTGCCTTTAGATTAAAAAAAGAAACTTCGACATTCGCAAATCACTTGCTATTGAAGAACCATACGTTTAATGCGGATGATGGGGTTAAATTGTTGCATCAAAACATGGGGGATCATAAATTATTTTATCAAGAAATTTTGGAAATCAATAGAGCCCAGTTAAATTCCTTGCCAATTATGAACGAACAGCTGAACCTTCCAAACTCGCCATTGCTGTATCCTATACGTTGAAACACCTAACAGATGTCACTAAATGTGGAATGATTGTATATATTTATCCTTTCGTCGAATTGCATTCCGTCGAAACCCACAATGCTATTATAATTGTAAAATCACTGGTAATTCAAATAGTAGTTGGAAAGCGGCAATTCGCCACTCTGTTAATGTGTTGTTTACAAAATAAGGATTAAGGCGATTCTCGAAATTTTAGCTCAGGTATCAGTGTGGATCTTAGACGTATAATATTTTATCTCGTAAATAATATTTGTCGTATTTGTATCTTCTATATAAACGTTAGACAATGTTTAATGTCTGTCAGTTCGAGTCCATTCGTGCGCTCGAATGCCTGAAAATGCCGAAAGGCGAAACCCGGGTCGTTAGTGACAAAGTACATGGAAGTGTACAAAATCTCAATAATCTAAAAAAAAAAATATATATATATGTTAATGTTTATGTTTAATGAATTAATATTTTAAAAAATTGGGCTTTTTTTGGGCTGAGAAAAATAAATCTGGGTTTCGGGTCAGGTACGGGTAACAAGTGTGATATTGAGACTCGGGCTCGCATCGGGCCGGGCCTGAAGATGGCGGGCTCAGACCAGGCAATTTAATGAAATTTCGGCCCGTACAGACCTCTAATCCAAAAGCACTTTAAAACACAAACCCTTGCCTTTTTTCAGTGGCATTGCAACGTTTGCCGGGTACTAACTAGTATTACGTAAAAATAAATTTCAGTACAACATTATTGCACAGTATTGAAACAAATGCATATTAATTATTTTAACGGCCCAAAAACAAGTAGACAGTGATGGCAACCACTTTTCAATAGCACATTAAGCCACAGGTACATCTGTGAGGTCTCGATAATTACTAATGACAAATATTTTACAATTCAAGTATCATTCATATATTCATTCTTCGATACAAATTTCAAATATTCGTTTGATGCAAGCAATGATAAGTGCCAAACGGTAAATACACAAGTCGACTCTGTTAGCCATATGAAATGATGAATATGCTTTTACCTCTAGCTCGTTTAGACGCTGTATCCTGGGAGTGAACTTCAACCGATCGACATCCACTGCAAACGGTGGCTGCCAGTTCTGCAACGAAAGAAATTTGGTTTAAGAAGTGTTATATTTAAAGCGATATATAAATCAGCATTATTTCACATATGGCTGGTTTTTCTACAAATTCAATATTTTGCATTCCTTAACAGCCAATTGGAGAATCTTTATTTAAAAGAATGCTACCAGTAAAAATAAAGCACACTCTACGGAGCTTGCCTGATAAATAAAACATATTTGTAAACAAAATAAATATCTCAAAGTTCAAATATTACTTAATAACGATGCGTGACCTTTCCTAATCATTTGGTTCTGTATAAAATTATAAACACAAATTACACTCCATTGTGATCCAAATGGATGTCATTTTTTTCCAGTTTAAAACGGGTTTTGAGCAACTATAGTGAAAAGAAATATTATCAGGCCAAAGTTGGGGACAATCAATAGACATTGAATAATGCATGAGAGTACCTCAGCAAAGGTCCAATAATTGTATTCTATTCCTAATGAGATGACATTGTGGCTCCTTATGAATGACTAACTGAGCCGCTGCTCGCTATCAACACTGACACCTAGTCAAAGTGAGAATATAATTTTATGAAGCACTTTAGATAAAGAGATAAGTATTAATCTGTTGGACAATATCAAAACAAAATGTGCACAGACTTCACTATAGCCGATAAACACTTAAATAGAGTTATCTTATTAATTTCAAAACACTGTAAATAAATACATTATTTAAAAGAATTTCGACTGCAGTACACTGCCATCTTTTGAATGTGATTGATATGACATTAAGAGATGGAAGGCAAAATAAAGTGATTTATTGCAGGTATATTGAGATATATATATTGACAAGTGTTTTCATGAATAAAAACATACATTTTCTGGTATCAAGTGATCTAAGCCTAAAATTTTGGATGAAATTGATAAACAAACATCTGCAAAACAGATATAAAAAGTAATTTTCCTAAATGCAAGCAAAAAACATGACATTTGTTTATTGAACATTTATTCGTTTCTTATTAAACCCTACCATGACCAAACTTTTCTAGAACTTTTTGCTACAACAATCAATCTATCAGTTTTCAAATTCTCATATTTATGTAGTTATATCTTTAAAAAAATATGCTTGATTTATATCTCATTTTCGGTATTTCGAGAATTGGAGCTTTGCACTCCAAGCCAGAAAATATAATAAAAAGGTTTAAAAATTAATTAACCCTCTGCTTGCCAACGTCCGATATACCAGCTTATCTTATATGGCGAACATTGCCAGAACCGTTGGATGTCATCATTGAAAATTTATTATATTAACATTCTGTAGGGTATTGTTACTTATTTGTAGCATTTCTTGCATAGTAAACCCGAAAGGGCTGGCAACCAGAGGATTGAACGACTATAATATGGACCTACACATAACATATTCTAATTTAACGATACAGCATAATATATTATATTAAAGTGTAAAAAATAAAAGGTAAAATTTAATTTCGTATATGAGTACTTAGTAATTATTAAGTCAGGTTGAAGTAATAATTTGAAAATGATAATTCGCTTGTAGATATCTTAACTTTTACAATATATTTACTCTGCAGATGCTTCTTAAATAATTGAATCACAAGCCTAAATTAACAAAGTTACTTATTTGTAAAAGGAAATGAAGCTGCATTCAAAAAGAAAAGTTGAGATTCTATACATTATGTTTTATTTAAGAGACTGCTGTTATATAGGAAGTATATATTTATAATTGCCATTTACGTTTTTGAATGACCTTACTTTGGGTTCTTTATTTCATATAGGTATAACAAGTGTGATAATTACAATATACATTTGTCTTGATTTATCTGTTTGCCTGTAACACACAACACAGCACAAACACACAACACTCACTCTCTCTCTCTCTGTCTGCACAGTTAGTGAATGTTAACAGGTTTCAAAGTCAAATGGTATATATATATAATACTAGTTAATATAAAAAACAAAGGGCTGACAAAATCCCTTAAAAAAAATTGAATAAAAAGGATTGAATAAAGTGATTTTTTACAGACGTTTTTTGGTATCATTTTTAAGGTAAGTTGACAAAAAAACACTACAGCGCTTCCTAGCTGTTAAAGGGTTAGGTATATTAGATTTAGCCAAAATGTACTTGATTGATCAGTATCTAAAGCTTAATTTGAAATAATCATAATTCTCAAGATTTAATATACTATGATCCTCTGTTTAACTGATAGTGAAGACACAATCGATTAATTAGAGGAGCTGATCATACAATAATCTAATATGAGGGGTTAATATCCTGAAAGGCTAAGAACTGTACGCACTGCTTTGTAAGTGTGAACGAACATGCAATGTGAATGCGATGACTATCTACAGACTAGTATAGATACAGTACTGCGGTGTTTACTTTACATCGAAGGTGTGAAATGCATTTCATTTAACCCAATATAGGTAACACAACTGTGTATATACATATTATTATCTCAGAAACGTTTTGTAAAACCTCATAAAAAGTATGCAGTGAACATCTCCTGAAAGTTGGTAGGGTTTTTTTGTCACTAACGGAAGTAATAAATAATCATTATTTCACACTTTTAATGAATATTGAAATATTAATTATTTTATACAATATAAGAATATCCTATGTAGGTGTGTTAAATTTCCAATGCATTCCTTGATATTTTCTTGGTGGATTTAACCTATGACACGAATATTATATAATTATTTAGCTACTAAAGAATAAATTCATTGTACTATGTCTCTACAGAATGAATAAAAGTTTTTTTTACATATTTATATTTTTGCTTCCTAAATTATATAGATTTCGGATATCACCATAGTTATTTTGCCTTGCTAAGTAAAAATACATTAATTACATGTTCAACGATTCGTCAGAATCAGACCTTTTAGTATAGTAATATTTATATTAGGGTAGTGATTTTTTGGGATAATGTACAAAGGTGTTATGTATACAATTGTAAGTAAAAACACTTTTTTTACTTACAAAGTCAAGTTAATTCTCAATAATAATAAAAACATTTTGACCTCTTTTTAGTACAAAATATAAATTTTACCGTGGTTTTTCTTGCGTAAAATATTCCAAATTCTCCACTCTCTCATACCCTATACATACTTTAATTACGACATTTTTTGTAATTGCTGTATTTTTTCTTATTTAGATGATTTGTGTAGCAAGAAAACTTTAATGATTTTCGTTGTTTGCAGTATTAGATGCCTCTTTTACGCTTATATATTATATTACTATGTCTGCTCCATGTATTGAGCATATAGCCAAAACTCGGCACCTCCAAGGCTCCTGTCGCCCTGATTTCTAATTAACGAATTCAATGCTCACAATGTTTGCTGCCTCATAACGTGGGATTTTATTCGCAGTCTGTTTTTCCAATTTTGGGATTTTAAAAATTCAATACATTGATTATGAAATATATCTATTTCCACACAACTCTCAATATTGAAACACATCATAAAACACTGGATGTTTTACAATATTCAAAATGTTGATTACAATTTATAACTAACAAATGATATTCTTACGGCAGTTAAGTAGTGACTGAAAGCAGTGTTTCAGTCAAGAAAATATTTGATAATATTTGTAATGATACTGATACATGAATTACATCTTATGTGACCCACAACCCAGTGGTGGAGTGGAGGGTCATATACAGTATACGTTCCGCTATATAGAATATTCATAGGAATAATGTATACCCTCTGGTCAAAATATTCTACCACAAAAAATGAAATGTATTTTCATTAAATAATACCGTAAAACATTGTTGATTTTTATTTTTGTTTTTCTAATCCTCAGGGATTAGGTTAGGTACAACACGGATTTGAATATGGATGTAAAAGGTATACAATATTGCACAAAAAGAAACCTATACCACCAGTGAAGTTTACGAATACAGCACTGCTTACATCAATTCTTAGATAATTGGAAAATTGTTTAAATACATGATGAAAACTTTGATGAGTGTCACAGAGGTGTTGCTGACTAGAATACAGCCTATCCTACCACCATAAAATACGTCATGCACCCTTCATGGATTGTAAATATTTCACTTTAAGGGGCCTCTACAATTGGCGCAGTTGGTAGCGTCATTGGCTATGGTTACAGATGTCTCGGGTTCAATTCCTGGTGCGGACGGTTTTCATAAATTGATCTTTCAATCGATTTATAGATTTCTGTTTGTAGTCTGAGTGTTTGTGATGTCTCAAAAATTCCTCCCACCCATCCTCACGGGCGTAGCGAAAGTGATTAGCTAACCACTAGTCCTGTCCTAGCCCTATCCTTCTATCCCTACTCTCTTTGAAAAAAGAGAGGTTAAGCAACTGTGTAACAAGCAGTTCTCATAGAAAAATTCTGTTGAGATACCTCCATTAGGAGACCATATGCTACACATTGGTAGCGGACATGGAAAAAATAGAGTTAATGCAATTCATTGAAGAAGTTTTAATTTTGGCTCAGTATTTTTGTCATATGTGAGAAATTATAGAAAATTAAGAGAAAAAATACAGATGAAATGGAACAAATAAAGCACACAATAGATGTGCCGTAGTGCATTGATTATAAGACGCACCTATATTTTGAAATGCCAGAAATGAAAATAATAAAAATCACATTTATTGTACAGTCGAAAGATTAACAATACATATATTTAAGCATACCTATGTATATTATTGCCTATTTACACACATGCACTTGTATCAGAATTAGAAATCTCAGAATCCATTTCAGATTTTGTTAAATGACGACTGTTCTCAACTAATTAATCAACACCCTCCACTAACTCCACGTGTTGTCAAAGGCAAAAATGCAGTAACTGCATTTTTATCAGTGATTATAAGACGCACCACAAATTCAAAGACACTAAAAACGTAAAGAAAGCTGTGTCTTATAATCAATTATACTATGTGCAACAATGATAAATGAATCATTTTAACATCAATAACTAAATATTCATAATACACCTTACTATACAAAACACAATCCGGATAGAAGAATGATTTATAATTTGCTTTGCACATGGACATTTTAAAAATAACATTAAAATAGAATTCAAAGCTATAGCTACGCACCTATGTTTTATAGTTCGTTCTCTTAACCTAGATTTGTTATAATAAATAATGACAAGTGTTTTTAATCACTTTATTATAATTATTTTTAGTTCAGATTAGGATTGTGTACTATTCTATGAATGAATAATTATGTCTTCACTACAAAATCAAAACAATTATGTACATAATTTGTAACAATTATGGTTTTTCTAAGCAATTCAAATAGTCATCATTTTTTGTTTCAAGTTCACACCTTAATTTAGAATTTCAAATAATCAATGAATTTTCTTTGAATTGTTCTAGCAGACACTCTCATTGTATTACATTTAGTTCATAAAATAGACAACCGGTGGCCACCATTTATAAAATTTGATATTGTTGGTATGTTCATAAATTCACTGGTAGTTTATTGATTAGGTTTTTTCTCTTCATGAACCATAATAGGCATGCAATTTTATTATTAGAATGTAGGTATATAGTATGGAGATACACTTTATATTCTTTGCATGATATTTCAAACATATTTCTCATGCCATTTACGTACGGGAGTAATTATTTCTGCATAATAGAAGTAATCTAAGCTATTAAAAAATGAAGAATGTTATATTAATTTTCATTTCCATAGGTTTGCAAACTAAACAATGACAGCATTGCAAATTAGTAAATTACCATGGATCACTGCAATGAATTTACTATTATTGCCAGTCACCAAATCAAAATAGATAAAAAGTCAATATTACATTCAACATAAAACTGTAAATGGCTTTGATAAAAATACAATCTGGCAGTGGATAGTTTACCTCTCAAAGAAACGGACATTATTATTGAAAAATTTCATTTAATATCTCTACAACAAAGATGGGTAAAGTGGCTACTTAAAGACTTTCTATGAACCTATCTGTATACCTCATCAGAACATAACTTTCAAAAGGATGTATTAATAAGATTATGAATATTTTATTATCACTATGCTTCTTTATAAATATTTAATAATATGCCATAACATTGATATGTGGCATCTCATTTGTGCCATTATCTTGTATCTTACAAAATTTATAAATAAAAATAAAACAATATCATAGGACCTGAATAGGTGTAACTGTGTGTACTTTCAAAATAGAATGAATTAGGTTTGTTATTATGTAATAATGGTAATGAATAATCTAAAAACTAAAAAATGGATATTGATAAAATAAAAAGATATTGCCATAGCAACAAAGGCTACAAGGGTGTTTGGTCCCTGACTATTATAGTGAAATAATAGTCTATATTCTTGGAATGTTCTTATGAGAACAATAAATTTATCACACAATGCTTGCAATTTAAATCAATACTGGGTTTTAAGTTTTGGACTGACTTTCTATAATACTAATTAAACTCATAAAGAGAAGAGTATGCATACCTACATTTCAGACTATGTACTTTTATAAAAATAACTTTTATTTAGACCTGTGAAATATTACTCTAGAAGGGAGACTTGAAACCTCAGTTGAGACTAATTGATTGCCACGGTTTTACAACAATATGCCAGATCATTGTGCCTAGAAATATTTTACAACCAAGGAAGTGGATCCGTTCAAACAATATTTCTAATCATCACAGCTCAAACAAAATGGCATCCATAAAATGCAGTTTTGATATATTCACCAGATGTAAAATCACTTTTGCGGAAATTAATGATGTTGTTAATCACTGACAAGATTATTTCCGAAAATTTTGTAAAAATATGTAAGGTCAAATTACAATCGTTCAAAACATATTGAAATGTTGCAGGTATACTCGAACGTAGACATATAAGTTGCATCATTTGTAGGTGGGTGCTTAATAAACCAGTAAATACAGAAGTTAAGGACGCATAAATTTATTTGAATGACGCTAAGACCTAAGTGTGAGCATGGCACAGCAGACTATCAAATTTGTGACATGATGAGAAACAATTAATGCGTACTTACTTGCGGAGGTTTGATTTTGCATATTCCCGATTTCTCAGCGATTGGCCTAATTTTATTGATGTACGCCAGAGGATCCAAGAATTCCTCTGGGGTCGGAGTGAACACAGGTGCCTCGGGTGGTACCGTAAACACAAATATATCTTGTTTTAGTGGGGACGCGCTATCCCCCATATTCACTTCTACACTAGCTTCATCACATTTTCCCATTTTATGGGTAACTTTTTGCCCTTGTATGGGCTACACAATGCGGATTAACAACATTATCAACATATTTAGAGATTGCGGACACATTGAGCTCTAGATTCTGCGGATCCCGAAATTCTGTTCCGTATGATCAGGTTTCATAAAAACTTCACTTTCAGAAGAGTAATCAAACGATATATCCTCACGTCCGCCATGCGAAGTACTAATGCATAGAGATGGTGTATACACAGAATAGATACGCAACTCTTACCATAACTGTAGACACTATATTCACAGAAAAAACTAAAAAGCTACTTTAACCTACCTTCCAACTGTATAATATAGATAAATGTAATGTCAGAAAATAATAGGTAGGTAACACTTTTGCAAACAATGCACCAAAGCGGTTTTATTTTTAAATCAGACAATAATAATTTCAAATTAACTAATAAAATAAATAGGGCGTCACCTTTAAAGTTCTTGTTATAAATAAAAATTACATTACTATCATTGTTATAAGGTTTTAATCATATTTCACGACTATAACAAATTAAAAACAAAACAAAATATTTTAAAAAAATTGTGTAAAAAGAAAAATTATTTTACTGTCGTTAATTTAAAGCATTACAATATATATCTACACATAAATAATATCACATAATACCAATCATGGTGATTTGGAAAAACAGACATCTTTTAACATGTAGGTATGCAATAATGATTGCAGTCATGAAAAAGTATTGCAAAAAATAGCAATAGCGTTACATTAAATAAACAGATAGGTATGTTTGGTAAAATTTTATTTACTAATATAGCAGGTTGGAAAAAAATTTAATAGACTTTTATAACATTTTAGTAGGTAATGTAGGCACAATAACCTGTTTAGGAAGAGTTATTAATAATAAATGACTGGTGTGAATAATAAATTACAACAATTTTACAGCCACATCTCAAAATGATCCAATAAAACCATACACAAAATATATTAATTACAAATAATATAAAATTATATCATTTCGTCTGGAATTTGAGTAACGATGATTTTTCAACAACAAAAAGTAAAAATATAACCTCCAAGTATTTGAATAAATTATTTGATAAAGGTATATTAATTCTAGTTTTTGGCACAATGTGCCATTTCATATTACATTACAAATGGAAATTGTCGAAATTATTTTCGCATAAGTTTTTCATATGGTATGCTTTGTGACCTAAACAGCTACAGGCACCCGCACGAAGTGCATTGCAAATCAGAAGAAAAAATCACAACACTACGAACGAAAAAAGTGGAAAAAATTGTGGCAACACCGATGCGCTAAAAAAGCTTGCAAACTTCACGTATTTAGCCTGCGCTGGACATCGACTCGCTAGTACCTAAAACTCGGGAAAATGTATATTGATTTTTCAAAGAAAAGTCCCTCGGTGTAACAAAACACCGCCAGTGTCGTGTTTATATGTGTGGCGTGACGCTCCGCGAGTGGTTAGACATTACCAAAATGTCAGAAACGGACCGTCGAGTGCATTTCGTGTGAAAGTGCATTGTGTGTGACTGTGAGGTTCAATCGCATCCACGCGAGCTGCTCTTAAAAGAGTCGCTCCTGGGTGCGACCGAGGGCCAGATTGCATACGATGGACACCGGTGTTGTCAATTCCATCGAGAATGACAATTACCCATATAAATTGTGAGTAGAATTCCTACAATTTCTTAGCGAGGGAGTAGTCAGTAGACCATCGCGCGCACCTATACTGCGCGTTTCTCGTCGTGATTATTTTCGTCCCCGCACTAATGGAAGCCGCTGGCCGTGTCAAAAATGTTGCGAAACACGACTCGACTCGGCTCGGTCGCCTGTACTCGTTTTGCCAACCCACGGACGGACTCGCTGTTCCGTTTACATTTCATGGGATATAACAACAAACATAATATCACATCGGTACATACCTCCCGTGTTTGGTCTTGCGAAAAAGATGTCAACGGGATTTCATACCGTTCCTTGTAACCTTCCGTTTTATTCTCGCACACGAGAACCATCACTTGTTTTACTTGTAAATTGTTTATCGTGTAAAACGTGACGTACTAAACTATACATAATAACTTCGCTCGATTTAGGCATACTTCTCGATATCATGTGCGTAAGATTAATCACTTTCGATTTCTACATATTTATATGTATCTTTACTTTCCTTTGACGTGCTTCAATAACAATATTTATTATTCTAATATATCATTATATTGTTAGTTCAAAACATAGTTTTTTCTATGCGACGGAGTTCGTACAGTAGTAATGGAATAATATAATAGGTAAGTAGTTTTTTCGGTCTTCCAAAATGGTAGTTTTTACACTCCATAAAATCAAGCTAGTTTCATTCTATCACTATTCACGAACGGTACTTATATGTACCTAATGTGTCAAAATTTTGACATCGACGTCATGTAAATAAGTAATTATTTATTAGAAATTATTTATGATTGACATTTCAAAGAAAATTTCAGGTATTTGAACAGAATAAGATTTTTAACACAATAATTCAACTTACAATTTGGAATAAATTTATCAATAGGGTAAATAGATATGTAAATAATTTAATTAAAATGTTCCACATTAATATCTTCGGGGCTTAAAAAGTAATTGATATGTAATATTATCTCGATTTCTTCAATATTATTTGGTTATTATAAATTGTCACAGAGTAAAATATTATTTTATATCATGCATATTTTAAAATAATCGATTGTTATTTAAAATCACCATTTAATTATAAAATGGATTGCTTGATGGATGAAACAACAATTTATTACTATGCAGATGTTGGCAATTGTTCTTTTATTTAATTTCTTATCCTAAAACGTTCCAAAATAGAATTATAAAAAAACATGCGGTTTTTCGTGATTTCCAATATTTTCGTAATAAATGAGAAATCATAACCTAAGATAATCTGTCAAATAATCTGTCAAAATTATGGCACATGTCCTCAAAAATATGCATATATAGCATAAACACATTATGGTTTATTGAAAAATATAGGTTACTCCCTTTCAGTAATATTTTCGTAATTACACATAAAATAAAATGCATAATTCAAAACAATATATAAATAATACATTGTGTACTGATTTAAAATTCATCTACCAAACATCTTTATATTTATCTGAAACATAGTGGTTTTAGTGAGATGAATCATATTTTTCCCTATTGTTTTTTAAGTTTTACACAACAGTCCGAAGGGTTAAGTACTGCCAGTATTTGTAGGCAGTGGTGATGTTTCAGGTTTGATTCCTGGTCGGGTTGTTTTTACAATTTACCATATGATTTTAGGGATAGACCAAAGTGATTTGATATTGTTTCAATATTATTGTATTAACCCCTTCTTAATTTAGCTTCTCGACAAAGAAATATTAAATAAATTGTCCACAGAGCTTACCTCTTGGTGCCTTAAGTTTGTTTTTATCGGATCAAATTTTTAATTTTTTTTACAATATCTTTTCTATATTATTTTATTTGAGATATACTCAGTGTCATAGTAAAGTAGTAAATAGGAGAAAATTAATATCCCTCTACTACCTATTTTGTACCGCGATAGTCCATAATACTTGCTTTGACTGCACTAAGGATTTAAATTGAGTTATTTTAGCTGTGTATATAGTAGTATTCACAGTTTTCATTAGTGTTAGATTTTATTATTTTGTCAATCGCAATAAAAAATTAAAAATATATTTAATTATAATTCATCAAAAATTCAAAATACCTATAATTTTCACACACCACAGCTGTGCATAACAGGAAAGCGTAATGCAAAAACAAATGTGAAATTCGCGTGACATCTGTCGGAACAATATTGGTTTGTGACATATCCACTTTTTGATAATAAGAAAAAATCGATCCCAAAGTTTTAAACTCACCGACGAAAAAAAATATATTCAACAACTTCTGAAAGTAATTGAACAAATTTTCCTGTTAAATTTTTAAAACCGGTATATAATGCAGCAATAAAAAAAATCAGTGTATTACTATTAAGATTTCTATGTTAATAGTGGTTCATTTTACTTGATGTCTAGCAATTGAATAGTGCATTAAAATTTGCTATGTATTAAACTTAACCATGTGAAGAATGGTTCTTAACAGAATGTTCATTAAAATAATTTTATTGAAGATAAGAATTTTTCTTTACCAGTATCTTCTTCCAATTTATAGTGTATGATATCCTAATGGGATATTTCAACAGAAACCTGTTGTCAGTCACTCAAATTCTCGTTTCAAAGGTTAAGATAGATTGATCGGGTTAAGTAAGACTAGTAGTGAGCTTGTTGTTTTCCGCATTACTCGTAGAGTGGATGGTATGGGGAGCGGTGTTGAGGCAGACATCCAATCTGTATGTGAATAAATTAATATTTAAAAAAAAAACCAATGTATGAAAATGTCTTTTTGAGATTTTGAATCTCTGATTGTGCAACTGAGTAGGATGAAAGAAATAGAAAGTTATCACTCCGCAACGGGAACAGCAATAAAAATATTGTCATGTAATTTGATCGTTTCAAAATTGCTATTGAAATTCCATCAAGCACCCGCAGTTGAATCTTAAATTATCTCAAATTGTTAGGGTAAAGCCTTAACTACTAGACCACAGAGGTCGACTGGTGTGTTGATAACCTTAAAATAAAACGATTCGCTGAACATGTCAAAAATCAAACTTGATAGTGGGAAAGTGTCGGACCAACGTATGCAGACGGAGGTAGCAGAATGGATGGGATGATATTTTCATAGTTTAATTTTTGGGTTTCATCAACGCACCGTAATCAGCTGTGTAAATAGTGATACTTTGGTGGAGCCGGGTTTCTAAAACTCCACAATACTCTGTCATTTACCAAAATTAACTCAAGAATTGGTCTATAGCGTAAACTAATCCTGAACTGGGAATTTTTCTATTACTTATGAAACATGTGTAACAGTAAACTTTTTCAGATACAGCAAACATAACAAAATGATATAGTAGATGCGGACTGACTTTGGTGCCATTCGTTTTTGCGAAATACTGTTGATAAATGTTTCTCTTCAGTGACATCACGTTCACAAGTCAGCATTTTTAACTGGAGAGTCGAGACAAGTGTCTCGAAAGATAAATACGTCAGGAGCCTTGCGGTCTGTATTGTTTGGTTTTCAACTTATTTGTTCTACAATATCACTATAATTTATATGATAAGAAATCTAGCATTCTGATAAGTAAGCTTAGCGTGTACGATTGTCTAGTTTGTGTATTTAGACTGCTCCTGTCTTTGGAGAATTGAAAACCGCCATACTGGTGGAGAAGTCAATAAACTTGACAACACTCCAAAGTAAACTTAGTACTGTTCACTACTTATATTTTATTGCTGAATAGGTACATCGGGCCGCCATATTCTATTTTAATATTTACTCATTGTAAGTATAGTTCAAATAAATACTAAAGAAAAACATGTAGCCTTTTCCATGACATATCTACTCCAGAAGTATGATAAATGTCATTCCTGGTGATAGTGAAACATGACAATTTCTCTATTCATAAATCGGTAGAATACGTCTCGATGATTATATACCTACTATCTTTCACATATTGTGATTTCTTATAATGGTCTCTCGTATGAGTGACAATCGATAAAGATATTATGTTGAAAAAAACTATGCCGTAGTCATCTGACATTTTGTAACCGAATGTAATTTTCTCATTGCTTTATTATAAACCATTAAAATCTAAATATTTACGGTGTCAATGGAGACGGCATCAAGTTTGCAATCACTTTAAATTTGAAGCTCGAACTTTATACACGTGTACTTATCCAGCTTTTAGATTGTGCAGGGCTCTTATCATTGCCAGAAACTGCATACTCGCAATGTGTGAGTGGAAAAATGTCATTTGTGAATAGAATGCTCATCATCCACAAATTTTTCAACTTCTGTAATGAATCTATCAAAAAATTATCTATGTAATTTAATCTATTTGCAACACTCACAATTTACAAGGTTGTCAAGCTTGAGATTATATATTTTGCAGCAAGTTTTCATGGTAAATTTTGCCTACAGTATATAAGGGTTGTAAGAAGTTGGCTCATTATTTTACTTTGTATACTGGCAGAAATCTTAGACACTAATGTATGTGTTTTTTCTCTATTGCGTATTTTGATGTTACTTGTATAAAAACTTTCAAACATTGGACAGTGACCAGTAGGTATATGTAAAGATATAAAAATATTTACTCAGTCACAGGGCGGGCAAAATTCAAAGTGCACGGCCATACCTATATGGTCATGACGGTTGTAGGGTTAAATAGTAATTTGCATAGGGGTAATAATTATGTTGATTGATGTTAAATTGTTTGTCTTGTTTGATTGCAATGGCAATGTATTTTTATACAAATATTTACTTGTCTGTTGCATCATGGGCTCTTGACAACTCACTGATGACAATTCAAAGGATAATTCGCTGTGTAACTTTGAATTAAAATTTTTCATCAAGTTTGTTATGTATTAACAACCTAGAAAGTTGTAAGCAAATAAAGATGTAAGAAAATATACCACGAATGGCGAATCTTTTCCTGTCATAAGGCCGCATTCATTTATATTAAATTAATAGCAACCGCAATCAAGAAACTACATAAAAATGTATGGATGTTATTTTGTAAATGAAAGAAGACAATGAAATTTGTTAAAAAAAAATATTTCGTAAAATTTGGATTCAGTCAAATGGCCGCAGGCTTGTCGCCCTTGTTATATCCCAAATAATGAAAATTGACTGTGTACAGAATTAATATGCTATACTTTAATACCGTGTTATTCTATATCAGGTAACCGACGTTTTCGCCAGATTTATTACCAAATGCAATCATTGATTAGGAAGAAGAGCAAGAGGATAATAAGTAGAACTATTGTCATTTATATATACACCATATTAATAAATATTGATTTAATAAACAATTTTAGGCTTTTACATTTTTTATACACTGAAATATTGTTTTGGGAAAACAGTGTTTTGATCACTCAACGTTTCGAAACCATCACAGATTTCATTTTCAAGGATTTGTAATTAAACACTGAGATATAAATTTTATTGTTATAACTAAGGATCAGCTAATAGGTCAATCAGAGCTCTAATTATATTCGAAACCAGTTATTAATGTTCAGTAAAATATAATGAAGAATTACTTCTGTATTAATCAAATTGTGGGCGTCTGATTTTTTAGTTGCTCTACGAAAACTGCTTGCTATTCAGTTGCTCAACCTCTTATTTTTCAGAGAGAGTGAGGATAGAAGGATAGGGCTAGGAGAGTGACTAGATAATCTTCCTTGATATGCATCGTTTAGGTTCGGATGGGTGGGAAGGAATTTCGACATCATAGAAATCCATGCCTTCAAACAAAAATCCAGAAATCAATTTATGAAACTGTCCATACTGGTATTTGAACCCGTGAACACTGCAAACGAAGCAAACGATCTTGACTACTCAGCTACAGGTCATGCTTGAAGCATAGGTTAAATGTATTAATTAATCCTTTCGCTGCTGTGGGCATGTAACCATTTTTTTTAAAACCATATCCGCTCCCTATTCGGAGAATATCACCATCACGCGGTTCCTCCAAGCTTCTCTGTCCCCCGCCATTCTCCTCGCTTCCTCCCAGGTCATCCCAGCGTCCCGTAGATCCACCGAATACATCCTATGGATGGTCATCAGCGGCCTTCCAGGGTGACGGAATCCATCTGGTTGGTAGAAGAGACAGGCAGGATTCAGGCTCCCCTCGGGCATCCGCAGCACGTTTCCAAGCCAGGTTCATCGCCGCTTTTTTATTTTAGACGTAATAAGAGGCTGGTCCGTCCGCTCTCTTACCTCCGAGTTCCTGACAAAATCAAACCACCATACCCCTAGTATTCGCCGCAAACATCTGTTTTCAAAGCACAGTATACGGTTACCCTGTGCCTTGGTGAGGTGCCATGACTCGCAACCGTAAAGGAACACCGTCAGGATGCATGTGTTGAATAAGTGGCACTTGGTTCTGACCGAGTATAACCGTGAGTCCCAGACTTTCCGCATTGAGTTAAAGGTTGCTCCAGCTATCCGTAATCGGATTGCCATCTCCCGTGATGTGTACCCCCAAAGTACCTGACGCCGTCGACTCTCTCGATGTCTTACTCTGCGCTCGTCAGAGGGTAGTCTGGGTCTGGACAGAAACTGTTGCAGAGCACTTTGGTTTTACTCGCATTGACTTTGAGGCCAATGCGATACGAATTGCTCTGCAGCCTGTCCATTGTAGCATGTAACTATACCCAAAATCAATTAAATTTGACCATGGGGAAACAGTAAACGATCTCCAATTATGATCTTCAATTATGTTTACCAATAGTAAATAAGAACTATATATATATCTGTTACTATCTCTGTCACACAACATCACTTTCGTTTATAAACAAGTATGGTAAAAGCCAGCACACCCTTATATCTCACTTGCACCCTACACTTTACATGTGATTGAACATGAAAGAGAGAGAAATTCACACCACGCGCTTGATATATATTTATAAATATTTTATTAAACGATTTCATCGTTAATCAATCTCCATTCTACAAAGTAGCACAGTATTGCAGTAATTATCTTGTCAAACATAGCATCCTGTATAATAGTCTACCCATAATTATGACTCAAAAAGGTTTTCCCTCAACATTCCCGCAAATGTAGGATAGGATAAGCTCAGTCAATTCAATCTTATCACTTGTGGACTTTAAAATAGATGTTTGCACAATGGACGGCGTACCTACCTTTTTTATCAGCAAAATAACAACAAACGTATCTAGTATGCACTCTGGTACTTTTAATGCTCCTTATATCCTCATGTAGTTGAATGATTCGGTGCAACAGTTGCGCCTGTTGGCTGAAATATTTTATGGTTCATGTGCCATAAATTGTTGTCGTCTTGACATTTAGATGAATTCAATTTATATTTTATTAATCGTGGCATATTTGTAGAACCACCGGCATGTGTCCACTGCCACTTTCCATAATAAACACAATACTTAATTGTCGGCCTCTGTGGTAAGAGCTAGCTCTAGCTAGCTAGGATGGGTCGGGGTCTCGATAAGGTCAATATTAAGTTAAGATTTCAACTGAAATTTTGAGATCTCCGAGATGTATCCTTGTGATATCTGTTCTTTTCGCGTTGATCTCATTGGAATTGAAAATTCTCGTAGATTTTATCCCATGTGATCATAAAAACAAGGCGTAGCCAGAGTAATTTGCTAACGAAATTCCTTTCTTTCCGAAAAAGTGAACTTCGGTGACAGTCAGATAAGCTGTACTAGGAGTCTATATGTTCCGCATTGGGACATGGTTACAAAAACACAAGAATTTTTTCCTAACACTTTCTAGAACTGTAATCAGACACTTCTTTCCGCCTGTACTGCTTAATAAGAAAAAAAAAAGATCTGCCAGTTACACTTCGTTTGGGATGGATGAGTTTAATACATTTGTATTAACATTTAATTGCATCATATCACCTCAAAAAGAAACTTAGAAAGTATATTGCTCATGATAAAACAATACCTCGCATTCCACAAATTTTATTTACAAAAAATATTTTCTTATATATTCAGCTTCACAAAGAAAAAACACAGGATATTTCTCACACAAATTTGTAATCATCTAAGACCAATTTTTTACTTTTGATTGTATTGTTATTTATACTTTTAAGGCTTCGGTATCTGTTCCAATATCATTTTGTCTGATTTTCAAAAATGCTACAAGATATAATACCATCTTAATCTCGTTCATCCAAAATCTGTCCTGTTGGATGAATCCTGTTTTAAAAATAAATTGAGTAATGAGGTACCTACTTTAAATTTTACTACCAAATATATTCCTTTAAGACTGAGTCAAACTGTAATGTTGTAACTGTTAGCAACAAAATACCAAGTTGCGTCATTCGCAATATAAAATGCAACCGATTTTCCATCAAATAAGATTTCTCTGACACTCTTATTTTGTGAAAGAAATAAACTTCTATGTTTATAAATGGAAGAGGGATTCAAGTATTGAATCAGAAAAATAGGTTAAGTATAGAGATTAGTGAACAAATTACTTATTCAGAAATCAATTTATATACTTAACACACCGAATGAATTGCATTACATCACCATCAACGAATAAAGCAGTAACTCACTTTTGTTTTTCTCACAAAGTTTGAAAAGTTCTAAATTGAAAATGAATTATCGGAAATTAATAAAAGCCTTGATATAAATCAATTATCAAATGACATTTCATTGTCCTGTAAAAGTACCAAGAGCGAGTTATTACTTCACTCATTAATGGGATATAATGAAGTCTTTTAGTTAGTATGTGACTCAATCCCCATTTTGATACTAAGAATATTGGTTGTCAACATATTCCTGTAGTCTCCATGTTGTAGAAGTGAGTAAAGAAGAAAGTTTAGTTGCCCTTGGCTTAACTGAACCGTCATTTTGCATATTTAAAACTAGAATAACAATGAAAACTACTTTTAATTACATTGCCAATTGCATTTCCAATGAGCTGAACAGTTTTAAATTTTTGAATCAGAAGAACTTTATAAGAGTAGATATGATACTTTGGGTAGAAGAGTTGAAAAAATTAACATTTGAATTTTTCAGCTCCAAAGGTTGACCGATTTATTTAATTCAGATTAGGTGTAGAAATGGTATAAAAAAACTACAATGCAATTTTGCCATCCATACGCATATTATCCACAAATAGGTTGTAAGAATATGCAGTCTGTAAAGGTTTGTTTACTATTTACTGATATGGTAATCTTTTGTCCTTGCACAAACGTCTTCGATGGTAATTATTTTTCCGAATTCCCTGTGATAACAGTCGTCATATTACAATATCCTTGTAGATCCTGAAACAATTGAGATAGCATCGTAAATTCATCATAAAATTCATCATATTTACAAATAACCTTACTTCCTTATTTAATCAATGAGCTGATAACAAAGCGTATACACAAAATATTTCCTTCGCATTAGAGATAAAAATTTGATACGACAGACCATAGATATCTGATGTCTTTTCCTACTCTGCAGACATTTTGTAAAGGAGGGGAGGTCAAGCAACAGGAATTTCAGAGCCTCATCTCAAAAGCTTGAGTAAATAACGGCGAACATAATATTTTTTGTGCAAATCAATCAATGAATCCTTGCGATAAAATCATACTTCTGTGATTTTGAGAAATTATTAATCTCGGAGCATTAAACTTTGGCAAATGTGTAGGTCAATATTATAGACGTTTACCTTACATTGTAAAGTAACTATACTTTTATAACAAGATTATTCTATTGTTTACATCCCATCTCCATTATAAACCACATTGATTGTAGATTTGGTCGGATTCCAAGAAAATTCTCAAAATAGATGTATGCACAATACTCGCACATCCCGACAATCGTCTTCAACGCTTTTTGATAATTATCAGGAAACTCTGATCCGAATCGATGACCTATCAATCCGGTGATGTGATTATAATATACAACATTGTGTTATCTAAGTAGGGATTAAATGCTCATTATTTCAGGGATCACTTGAAAAGCTTTCAGAATACCAGTTTTGCTTCTATATTTTTAAAGATACACAATCTTTTCCCCTCTTAAACAAATAAATAATCTCACATCATATTATTGTTGCCATTATCCGTGATTTGTTCAAACTATCTTTCATGACGGAAAACAAAAACTGATTTATAAAGTTGATCATAACTTTTGTTGACAGTGAAACGAATAATGTACAAAATGTTAATGGGAAAATAGTTTCTTACTTCTTACCTTATGTGTGACTATAATCAAGAGATCAGTTCCATCTTGGCATGGTCATTCACTTTACAATATCTTAGTGTAGTATGATATTGTCTTAGTATTTTCAAATGGCTTTATAGGTAGTTTCCCGCTTAACAATAACATTTTCTTTAAAACTTGTAGCACTTCACAACTTGGACATCAAGATGTGAAGTATTCAAGATAGTATACAAGATGGTATTCTTTCTAAATTTTCCGTTTTTGAGGTAATATTTGAAAAGCCATTTGTCAAAAGTAAAAAAAGAAAAAACTGTATTTTCATATTTTTCTATCCTTATTTTATTAGGTATTTTTACTCTCCTATGTTTTGCTTAACTGAGATTTTCGATTGACCGATAATCTTGGCTAAACCTTGGCTAAATAGGAATCAACTGTATAATTCATTTAGTCATTTTATAAGTACAATATTTACTTTGATTTCATTTGAGTGCATTTTATAAATTAATAATCATTTTGCTGAAAGCTCTAAAAAATCAAAATGCTTATACACTTAGGTCTGTAATATATATCGCTGTAAAGTTAACTCAATTGTGTTTTTATACAGGAAGTTACAACAAAGATTCTTATTCAATTTGTATCTTACCCTTTAGAATGGTGACAAAAAAATTCTAGACATAAACAATAATAAAAAGATTCGAGTATGGCAAATCTAAACTAAGATTAACTGGCTGATTGGGTAAAAAATCAAGTTACGGTCAAGTGCACACAAATATTTGCAGCACAAAAAAAAAACACTAAATCACAGCTAAAGAAATCAATCGCTAAAGAGGTTAACTTTTAAGCTGCGCCAATACGGTTAGACGATGTGCTGTTTTTTTCCCTTTACTTCTTTAACTTTTTGAGGCGTAGATAAATTGATTATAGTCAGGTTTTTGAAATTAAACTGTGATGATATTGAACTGTTGAACAATACAATAAAAAAAATTAGAAACGAAAGAAGCTGGCCATCTTGTACCAAAATATATGTTTGTTCCAGCTTCTTGCCTTACTTTAATATCCCCAGAAAGAATATTCTTTTCATCACAATTATGAAAGTAACTTGTCAAAATAATTACCATGTTATTATACATAGTTATCATCTTATGATTACATCTATTTCTTGAACGTTTTGTAAAAGAAAAACACTCAAAATGTGGTTAATTTACCATGTGAACTTAAATTCCTACATATCAATACTAATGAAATTGAATAAAATAGATTTACACCTGATGCATTCAGTTGAATTTTAGACAGCAAAAGTTTATGCATTCATGGTTTCTTTTAATAACATTCAATCATCCACATTCATTTATTTTTTTACTCAAAACATGGATACAAAGTATGCAAGTCAGTCAAATGGTATTAAGCATATCTTGTAACATCTACCGTTAATGACTTGGCTCTAGATCTTGTATATCGTAATTTTATTTTATTGCTGCGAATGAAATATTTAAACTTGAATCTCTAGTTTAGTCGTTTTTTTATTATTATCTTTTCATCGATCTGTGATTTTTAAAGTTATCTTTTATTGGAGATAATAATTTGAACTCTTGAGCATCTCAGGTTATAATGAACTATTCTATTTATCTCTTTTAAGGTGTCAACTGTCGATTCTTGGTGGAAAGGCATTATATTTAAAAAATTAAATACAATTTGTTTGTACTACTTCCACGTGTTTATAATAATCAGGATCGGTTTCTATTTATATAAAAATACAGCCACACTTTAAGTGAGTAAAATGTGTGGAAAAAAATACCTTGATGTAATAGTGGTTTGTATTTGGGATATTTAGGATTCCATTCTAAATATCAAGAATACTTGTTATTTTCAGTGATAGCTTCAATTTTCATACCTCAACGGATAGTTGCATAAAATCTACCAATCAAATGAGACTAAACAAACCTTGATATAGTACTGTATCACATGGCTTAGTTCAATACCCTCTTAGTAAGCATTTAGCGGTGGATTGAGAATAGCTGATAGTGAATGAATGGATGGGGTAAAATACGAGTTTGCTGTTAAATCTGGAAAATCGTCATCGGCAACCTGTTGATGTATTTTTTTTATCATAGGAAGTAACCAAAGGTCAAACGCTATCTATACGCTGACCGGTTTGGGTGCCATTTTGTATCTTGGGTTTTTTTGCGACTGTTTTAACAGGCCGCCTGTTGCCTTTGATAAAACACTCACTAACCATTGACAATGCTATTTCGATGGCATGGACAAGTATTTACTGCAGATTTTATCATAAATAATTTTCGTTTGTTGAATCGTCTACTATTTTTCTATATTCGTTTGAATTTGTTTGAACAAATTAATATAATTATTGTTATTTTGTGAAAAAAAATGATGTTTTCTGTGGCAAAAATATTATCCTTATTACATATGAAATAGAATAAACTACTATATTTAAAACTATTATTAAAAAAGTTGAATAACCAGCTCTACTTAAATAACATTCGTTATATTCCAGCGGTGCTCCGGCTCAGCAGGGAGACGTGAGGTGTCAAGATTCCCACGACGACGGCTACGAGACCAGCAATGGCGGAGACCAGAAGTCCTCCAGACCCGGACCCCCTCATCCCATCCCCCATCCCCAATCCCAACACAGCCCCGAACTCGCGCCGCGTGAAGAGGGTCAATCCAAGGAGGACGGCGAAGAAGCGACACCCTTAAAAACAGACTGTCCGGAGATCGAAGCTCCCCAAGAGCAGGATACAGTTTTAGAAGAAGCTACACTCGCAGAAAGCAAAGAAGACCCGGAGGAGAGCTCTGCGATACTTCCCGAAGAATCCACTCGAGACGAGAAAGAGCAAGAAGGCACTGAAGGAGTTATTATGGATAGTAAAATGGAAGCAACAGATGATGATGTCAAACCAGATGAGATAGCGGATAGAGTAGATGAAGAAATAGAATCCAAATCTGCAGATATAAGTAAAGAAGATATTGAACCTCTCGATGAATTGGACGGTAGAGATGAACCTGAAGCCGAAGACACCGAAGACAGAGAGTTAAACGAGGTAGCGCTAGAGAATTCCGCATCGAATTCACCAAAAAGAATCTCACCAGTGGTGCTAAATCCTAATGAAGATTCAACAGCTTCCAGGGACCGACCGGCGTCGTCTCCCTGCCCCTCCAATTCTAGATCTGATTCGTCTCTCGGCGGAGGCAACCGACAACATGCCGGAATGCTTTTCGACACCGGAGATAACTTACCTCATGTCATGGCAGGAGCGCATCACGAGGACAGCTCCTCTCAGTCTCAAGGATACCAAATGCCGAGGGACCAGATGGACCCCTATGAGATGAAGCAGCGGATGGCTCAGCAGTATATGCCAGTAGTGAGGCAAGCGGAGATGCCCTTCGGAGGCATCAAACGAGAACCATATGACATGGCTGCCATCGATCACGATCCTTACGCTCATTACAAGCGGGACGATCTGTACGCCAGAGAAAACTTAGATCCATACGGGCGAGCCTACAAGCGGCCCGATGATATGTTCATGAATAGTTATAAAGACACAAGTGAAATGCCTTATGGTGGGTTTGGAATAAAGCGTGACGGATTACATCAAAACCCTTACGCAATGAAGTGCGATCCTTACTCGAATCAACACGGTTTTCCTGGTAATATTGGTGTTAAACGAGAACACGATGACATGTTGGGCTACAATGGCATCAAGAGAGAGTGTTCCGAGGACCCTTACAGCTTTGTAGATGAAGAAGCTGCCGTCTGCGCAATGTTAGGGCAGCAGGGAAATCCTGGAGTTATGGGGGGAAATCCTCTTCATCAGGATCCCCTGGTAGGACAGCATATGATGCAGAGCCCGCCTAAAAAACGAGGGAGAAAGAAGAAAGTTAAAGGAGAATGGTAAGAATATGTTTACTCTATTAGTAGATCTTTTAAGCGTTATAGTCTTTTGGCTATTAGAATTTTAGAAAACGCTCTTACTACTTTTTCTACTGCATATAATGGGTGCGCTATAGCATAGGCGAATTATGTCAATGTTGCAATGGCTGTTTCACAAAATAAATGAGCGTCCTTTTATCCCTCAGCGCAGAACCGTTTGTCACCTTGATCAGTTTCTTAATGCAGCATCAGGGTACTCCTAGGCTATTCAGCAGTGAATGTATTAATTGGTTTTCTCTGAATTAAAGCCCTGAAATAAAGCACGAGCCTGGCTTGGATGGAGTGATGGTGCCTATTAAACCTGTAAAAGAGCGCAAAAAACACGATCGCTTCAATGGAATGTCAGAGGAAGAAGTTTGCAGAAGAACGTTACCTGATCATCTTGCACAGAACCTAGACATCATTATTGTGAGTATGATCGCTATGTTTCTATTTATATACTAGTAATGCTGTCATATCATTTTTTATTTATTGTTGTATTTTTTTTATACGCTGTTCTAGTCATATCAGTTCTTTGTGCAATCCATAAGTTATCTGTTAGCTATTCATTCACTTTTATGCTACTCTTGTATGATTTTATTTACTCAACACATAATTTTGTTGAGCAAATGTGCAAGCAATTCAATATAAAATTGATAACTTCGTTATTTCACTGGCTGTTACTAAATGTGACATCTTCAGACTTCTTAAAGAAGCGAAACACGTCACGTTTACTAAAACAGTCACTGCAATAACTAAGTTATTGATATTTTTTTTATATTGAAAATGAATTTCCACAAAGTTACTGCCGAATCCATTGAAAATATGCAAGAAATTTTTTTATTACAAAATAAGTAACATTTTGTATTCTGCATTTTAGTCATATTGAGCAATTCAGAGTATTCTATACTCTTCTTTTTGGTGTATATAATTGAAATCGCTATTTGACTAAGGATCTTTGGGTCCACATTCAACATAATGCAGATAGTCTGGGCCATTCATTAATGCATGCATTTTGACCGCCACTTAATGGTTGCGAGTCAACTGTATAGTTAGTTTTGCAAACCAATGCTTGCATCAATTAATATAGGTGCAGTTGTCAAATCTGGTGAAGAATTCTCTGCAAAGCTATGAGCATCTTGCGTGAAGAAAAAGTGTATTTTTTAATTTGGGTAGTTTTTACATGTTTATTCATAATAATTTTAGTATATTTTTAATAAACAATTTTCGCAACATAAAGAAATACATTTTATGGAGTATTTAAACTTTTATTTAAATTGAAAAGCAGCTATGAATCTGGCACGCCAGTCTTACCAGCTGTCAATTCTATCATCCCATCAAGGCGGCTGATGACTATCCAAAGGTTGTATTCAGTAAATCTATGAGGTACAGGAATAGGAATGACTTGGGTGGAAGCCACGTGGATATGTTCAAAAAAGAATAGAAAATAAGTGTGTAATAGGTAATTGATCACAGGTGTATAAACATTGATTTGCTTCTTTCAGATTGGAATCAACCCTGGATTATTTGCAGCATATAAAGGGCACCATTATGCGGGTCCTGGAAATCATTTTTGGAAGTGCCTCTACCTGTCTGGTCTTACTCAAGAACAGATGAATGCTGATGAAGACTATAAGGTGTGGCTTTGGTTGATTCATTTTACTATAATAATAGTTATCTCTTCATTCGAAAGTTTGAATGATTTTTTGATTGATTGGAATGGTGGTCTATGCCACGATAATAAGGTTAACTGCCCAGAATGAACTGATTTTTGAGTAATCCAATAGTGACTCAAAGGTTCGATACTAAATCCACACTAGATACCTTCAGTGATAATTTGTTGCCCGTTTCAGCTGCTGCATTTTGGTATTGGTTTCACAAACATGGTATCGCGGGCCACCAAAGGGTCGGCTGATCTCACACGGAAGGAAATCAAAGACGGGAGCCAGATACTGTTGGAAAAATTGCAGACATTCAGGCCAAAGATTGCAGTCTTCAACGGAAAGCTCATCTACGAGGTTTTCTCTGGAAAGAAAGATTTCTGCTTTGGGAGGCAACCCGACACCGTTCACGGGACTAACACGGTGAGTTATAGAAAAGACAATCACCATATTCACGTTTTTTTTTGTTGTTTAGACTGGAATAAACCCATGATTGAATAGTTTTTAAACAATCTTTCACTAGCTCTTATGTGCAGTTGAATATCTACTGAAGTGTATTTTGCCATGCAATATTCCATTAGTTTTATTGTTGTATTGTGACACATGCGTGCCCACTTTGAGATTACTAATAGCAATACAAAAAAATGCTTTTCATTTATTCATATGCTTGCGAGATTATATAACTTCTTCCTTACTGTTTTTAATTTTTTCCAGTCATGTTAAATTGCATTCCCAAACCTTTAACAGTGGCCAGATGATATATTTAGTTGGCCTATGTCTTTAGAAAATTGAATAAAATCATTGTTATACATGCTCTTAAATTTGTTTAATTTTTAGTACATGTGGGTGATGCCCTCATCGAGCGCTCGATGTGCTCAACTGCCGAGAGCGGCTGACAAAGTTCCCTTCTACTCAGCGCTGCGAAGGTTTCGGGACTATCTTAATGGGGCGCTGCAGCATGTCGACGAGGCAGAATTAGTTTTCCCTGATACGACGTGTCGGAGGCCACAGGAGGACAATGAAATACGCAGGTTAGATGCGTTATATCCACATTTGCAATATTAAATTACTTTTTTTTCAATACGATCATTTGATGATCAAGTTACAAATATAAAACCACTGCATGATTTTAAAATATACGACAATGTAAAATATTTCATTCAACAAAATCAAAATGTTGCCTTTCTCAGTTATCAAATCTGTAAATTTTATGAATCAATAATGAATATCTTCATATTGAATGTTGAATAGCAAAATAATTGTTTCTTTTTTAAGAATTTGTATAGATGAAGTAATATTAAAAGCGCTAAATTTGTCAGAATACTAACGCGTTGTAGAAATTCTAGGCTGATCGGGCCGGAGGTCCCATGTGAGATGATGATGCTGGAGGATGGGACGGAGGTGCCGGTCAAAAAGAAAAGGGGCCGACCCAAGAAAGTCAAACTAGAAAACGGAGAGATTGCGCCCCCGCAGCCAAGAGCCCCGCGGCCGCCCAAGCAGCCCCCGCCCGAGTGCCTCAATGGAGAACAGCCCCCCAAGAAGAAACGAGGGAGGCCGAAGAAAGTCAGACCCGAAGACCAGCAGTTCTTGAACGCCGCTCAGGCTGCGGTCAATGTCCCACCTCTGCCTAACATGCCCCTCAATCAGGCCCTGGGAATATCCCCTGTTGCCGGCCTCATGGATGACTATCAGGGCATGCAGCAGCGTGATTATCAGACAGACTTAGGATTGGACACTTCGCAAATGATGTATCCAGCAATGAACCAGGGCGCTGGAGCGCAGGCGGGAATCCCTGGTGCGACCGGGCAAAATTTACCTGTCAATGTTCCGGTTGGTCCCGCCACGTCTCCCTACTTTTCCGGATCAATGGGTGGTAATCGGAACTCAGAGATGTCTCCGGGACTTGACACGCAGCAAGCTGCCGTCGGTCCCGGAACACCTGGAGGTATGGGAGGAATGCAGCAGCGTTCTCAAGGATACGGTCAGTCGCCGGGGCCCTTCTCCCGGAGTCCTCGTCCGCAGGGCGTCGGGTACAGTCCTAGTCCGAGGCCACCGGGATACTCGCAGAGTCCACAGCGACAGCATCAGGCCATGCAGGGATACTCGAATAGTCCGGTGCCTCAGGCTGGATCGGTCGCCGCCCATCCCTATTCACAGTCGCCCGCACCACAGAATCCGAATGCACCGCAGTACTCGCAGAGCCCGCCGCTACGGCCACACAGTCAGAACCATAATTACTCGCAGCCTAGCCCCGTCCCTGGCCACCCTTACTCTCGGTCACCTGCCCCTCAGAACAACACGCCTACCTATTCACAGCAGAGCCCTATGTTCGCCCAGAGCCCTGCCAATATGCCACACCCCTATTCCCAGTCTCCCGTACCTCAAGGCTTTTCTCAGCCAAGTCCGGCTTCGCAAGGCGTAGGATTTGCGTGTCGATCGCCAGCACCTATGGGTCATTCTTATCCTCAATCCCCCATCCCCCAAGGAGTTCCTTACCCTCAACTGAGTCCTGCGCGGCAATCAAACAATCCTTCTCATCCTTTCTCGCAATCCCCAGCACCTCAGCAGCAGAATACAGGCAACGGAATGTATTCACAATCGCCTGGATCTCAGTCGCAAGCTTACCAGCAGAATCCTGTCAGATCGCATCCATACTCCCCGCTTTTACCGCATCATCCTGGCTATGGACAAAGTCCTGTTCAGCCAGGGCAAAATCAGAACTACTCGACGCAGAGCCCGCCTCAAAACATGTCTGTCAACAGGCCCGGCGGTATGACTCAGCAGCAGTATCAGTCAGATTTGTCCAGCGAGATATCAGCGGCCATATCTTCGCCGGGTCCCTCTAGTCCGAGCATGGCGCACATAGATTTCGAACCTCCTTCAATAGTAGAGAGCAGGATGCGAAATGTTCGGCAGGACACTGTTGAAACCGGCTCCAACCGCGGTGACAGTCGGAGGACTAGTCCTGAAGGTATGGTTAGTGGTGATCCTCGACACAATATTTCTGACTCTCTGAATGCGTTGGGAGATGTTTCGCACGACAGCAATGACATAATGGATGCAGCTTGTGGAGGTGGATCTAACCAGATGATGCAAATGCAAGCCAACGCGAGACAGCTATCCAACCAGAACAGACATTCAGCTTTGAATTTAATTGGCCCCTCTTCATCGGCCTCGAATACGTCATCTCCTGTACCTTCTGCGATGGACCAATCGCAAAATAAATCAAACATAGAAAATTTAAGAGCGCAATCGGTGTACGGAGGCTCTAACTCAATGTATAATGTTCAACCGGGTTCAAATGAAGCACAATCTCCAGTCTCAAACGAGCAGAGGTTAGGTTTTCAAGTGCCCACGCCGAGCGGCAGTGCAAACTCCAGTTATGGAACAGCGACACCTGCCGACCTTTCAAATGTGGCTAGAGGTTCACCCAGAGACGTCGACAACGCCAGCGTGGCTAGTGTTTCCAGCCAGCATGACCGGCTGGCGGCGGGAGGAGGTTACCCTGGTCTGGGAAGCTATGCAGGTGATGCCGCCGGTAGTCCTCGGCAGACTGATGCTGGCTTGTTGCATCACGCAGCTAGCATGTACGGCAATCCCTTTAGCAGGTCAGTTTGATAGTTTTTACTTTTTTTTAAACATTTCACCTATTTAATACGTTTTTTACAACCTTCAGTGTCTTGAATGATCCATTTGGTCCGATAAGAAGCTTTGTCTGTATCAAGCAAAAAGACAAATAAACTCTAAGTCGATTCAATGTGTTCATATCCATATATGCTATTGATTTAACTTATTGTTTCTGAACAGGAATATTCAAGAAAAGCATTAATTCTTACAATATTCAACAACAATAATTTACTTTACTTTGAGACTTAATTTAGAATCTATGTTTTTAAAGTATTCAATTAAAATATTTTTGCAGTGAAATCATGCGAATGAATTTATGACATTAGGACTCGATGGGTAACAACTTAACATTGACTAATTATTATTGTTATAGATTGTCTCACAAATTACATTAAAGGAGTGTGTTCATATTTTACAGAATGGGTTCAACGCCACCTCACCACACCTTGGGAGGCAACCAAGCAAGTCCATTCTCGTCGCAATCTGGCGGAGGGGCATTTAGAGGGTTGCCATTGGATGGAGGGCAGTCGTCACCGCAGCCCTTGACGGTGCAGGGATCTACAGGTAAAATTTTTAAAGATTATTGTAGATCTACTTTATCAACAAAACCCTTTTGTTTGTTTAAAGTGTTTGGGAAACAAGTAAAACGTAACCATTTATTTACCACGTTAACAAACATTCTTGATAATTAGTGTATAATATAATTAATTATTTTTGAGGTACGACATACTGCAGCATCTATTTCAAAATTGAATTATGTTTTACTAATTGCATATTAAATAATCCATTTAATACAGAAAATTTTTAAATTGGGAAATTACTGGACTAAATCTTCAATATTACTTTTGTAGGTTCTTCTGGAGACTACGGTTCCCCTGTTAAACCTGCGGTGGCATCAGGAACGAAGCAGCAAGATGTGTCGTCGAAAAGTCTATCAGGCTTAGAATCTCTCGTTGATCAGATCCCTTCGATAGCAGACGGTGGACCTGCCCTGTCTTCTGAAGTAGTACCTCACGCTGGCCCGGCGTCAGTGCCCGCCCTGGAAAACCCCTATGCGGCCCACGCCCCTTCACTGTACAGTCCGTACCCATATAACCCGACACCCTATGGACCGCCGCCTGTTTCAAATAATGGCTATTCATCAGCTCTGGCCGCGGGACCGTTTGTAGGATATCCCGGAGGCCACTATGGTCAGTTGATGAGACCGACTCCCGGGTATTTACCGGATACTTTATCTCCATACCACCATTCGGGATATCCAGGACTGCCGGCTCAACAGTACGGACCTGGGGGCGGCTACGGCCCCGCCGCTCCCGCTCCAAATTATTCAGCTTACTACAACGGCTACGGCCCGGGCTCCATACCCAACGCAGCCGCTAACATGCCCACTTATTTAAGTTCTCACGTTCTGGATCACATACATAAGAACGCGGCGGCGGATTCTTCAGTCAGCTTCGGAGGATTCTGCTAATCTTGAATGCGGTGAGGATTGGACTCTGACAATTTGATGTGATGGCTTTTTGTGGTTTCGTCGATGGAGTTTTCGGTACTGGTACGATGCCATAAACAAACGTACCTTCTAATAAATATGATGATAATTTTTATTCCATCTGTTATAGTTTATTCGAAGAGGCATCGTGCTCGTTATACTTGAACTCCGAAGGGAGCGTGTCTGTTTTTTATAAACGTTGATTTTTAGATAGAGGTTATGTGTCGCTCAGTAAACAGTTTTATATTGTTAGTGTGAAGAGACAAAATGAATCAAAGACTTATTTCGCATTTTTTGTGTATTGAATTTGTTTACTAGCTGCTAATACCGATATTACTACAATTGAATTTCTTTGAAAGACAATCGTTACGATTCGATTCTTGCCGTTCGATATATTATATTAATTGTTGTATATATATATATTTTGGAGGGGAATAGGTGTGCCGGCGTGAACACCCGCGGTCGATTGACACTCGTTGTGCCGTTCGTGTGACAGTTTTAACTCTGTGGCGATGTTGCCAAACGAAGAAAAAATCATGATAATTTTCCGAAATGATCCACTGTTGTTAATATTATATTATTATTGAAATAGGCATGTATTAGGAAAAATGTTTTAAATTGTTTTTTCTTTCCCAATTTTTTGTGATTAACCTAATTATTATTGATTGTGTATAATATATAATATATATTATTGAATATTTTCTTATTTTTTGTAGCAGTTATGTTTATATTATCACTATTGATATTGATAGAAATTATTTTTTTCTTAAGGTACTGCTCTTTTAGGTGCTGTTTTAAAAATTTGCAAAAAAATCATTGAAACTAGTCGAAATTTTTTAATGAATCATTTTTTTTTATATGCATTATAAATTTTAGGTTTAATTAACGACAATTGTCAACAAAATTTCAACTTATCAATTCTGGTAAACATTTAGATCACAGAAGAAGAACGCTTACTTTAATACCGTTTATTGAATCGTTTACCCAGAATAATGATATATTTCGAAACCTATTGACACAAAACAATCACTGAATCCCATTTTCCTTGTTAGTATCTCGTTACTGTTATTAGTGTTGTGGTACACGCCTTGTGATGAATTATATTTTAACGTTGGGAATTTTTGTGAGTATCAGTTGGCAGTCTATTCGAATGATCGACAGCTCGCTTCATATTTCGTTTAATATTTCTCTGCGTTTCGTAAGTGAATAAGCGGTCAATATAAATATTCAATAAAGTAATTATTATAAACAGCTTAATTAAAATCTCAAAACAAATGTACAAAATTATAATTCTCGGATTATTAATAAAACTAGGTGAAACTTAATAAATTACTACGTAAATTAGGGATATACCTTCGGTAAGAGAATTTTTTTATAAGTTTTGTTAATTCAGGCGTGTCAAAGAAAAAAAAATTACTCCGCTAATTCATTATTGAAATATTATTAAAGGTAAAATTAAGAAGAGGTGGTTTATTCACAAAAAAATCTGGCTTTTGGCTGTATTTAGGACTTATCAAGAATTCTTGAAATTGTAATTGATTTGATGGCCTTTAATATACCATTCATTTCAATAATGGCGAAGCTTTGAATTGAATTTATGACTGCCTAGAATGCAACACTTTTAAATAAATATTTAAAACTAATCTTTGAAATTTAATACAGCGTTCATGAGTGCATTATAAAATTAACGAAATACTCTCACATATATTTTCTGCCACTTGATCATTAATCTATTGAAGATGCAAAATAAAGTGTTTTACATCTCGAATGAATTTTTTTCCGATACCTCCTAGAAAACCCTAAATGCTCATTAAAGAACTGTAAACACTGTTCAAAATACACGGAGATTTATGCACCTACTTCCTAATCTGCTTTTGTGCCTGCTATATACCGGCATCGAAATCAATCACTGAAATATTGGTACTGAAATCAAAGTTAAAGTCAAAACAGAAAATATTGGAAACACTTCGATATTTTGCAATCTTCTTAGCTGAAATGGTTCCATCAAGTTTGTATGTCGAAGTCATCTTTCGATATGATCTTAACAAGAGTAGGAGACTTGGAGTGGCAACATACAAATTTCAAATTGTCCATCTATAGAAACATATTATATTTGGAAGGCTGAGAGTTTTGCATTTGCATTTGGATACAATATCTGTACATTTGCATGGAAGCTGAAATAGATATCATACCAAATCCTGTAATTTTTGTAGAACTAAATACTTTGATACTCCTACCTTGCTGTGATCACGTCTTTTGAATTGAGAATGTGATTAATGTGGCTTTTAAAATCTCTCATATGTAGGTGACTGTAGTCTGTTTTTGATTTGTTTTTTTCATAAATAACTTAAATAATATTGAATTATATTATTCCGACTAGTGATCTACTTGATCGTTATTATCGAATCGTTTGTCTCAACGCTTTTATATAACAAGCATTTTGTAAATCTGGACTGCTTCTCTAAGCGAAGAACTCTGAAAAACAAAAATATAAATCTAACAATTTGATTTTAATCAATATAACAGGGTACGTTTTTATAGGTATATTAAGTATATTTGTGTGTGTGTATAAATATATATTTACATATACATAAAGATGATTATTTGCTAAACTTGTTACGATAGATAGTCTTTCTTATTAATTGTCTTCTAGCCATCTTATTTCCTTTTATTTTTTAATATCCTTTCACATTTTGGTGAAACTCTCGTGACGTGAGAGTTACTGTTTAAATGTCAACCGATAAACGAGCACTACTTCAATTAGTCATTTCTGAGATACAATTATAGCATAAGACTCCCACATATTTTCATAAGGTCGTTTTCTAATCTTACTTCCGCCAGTAACTCTTTCAAACTACTCTACTTCAAAATAATTATTTATTACTTTCCTTTGTATTACGAGACTCGCAGATAAAAGATTACTATGAAAGGATAGGTACGTGATTATTTTATATTTCAATTCTCTAAGCATAATTTTTATATTGAAGAGTTAATTCGAATTATCAATACTAACATATTGAATTCACGATTTTATAGTTAAATAATTAAAAAAATTTTCATTTCATTTAAGCGAACCATTTTCATACTACCGTAATTCTTATAAATATTCAACTCTGGTGTCGCATTGTTAAAATTTTTGATTCTCGTATTAATGAATGGTTAGAAAGTATTTTTTTTGGATTTGAATTTTGCTATATATAACTATGCCAATGTTCTTCCAGTTTTTGATTGAAACGACGGCTGAAAATAAAGTAACACCTCACTGCTCGTTCTGACTAGGATTAAATTCTATTATTGGAAGCTCAAATTATATTTAAAATTAATTTTTATGATCTCGAAAATCGATGCTAGTGTTTAGGGTTACCCTTTTTTCAACATTTTGTAAAATATGTTTTCGTTGCATCATAAGCGACACAATTATCGAGTCAAGGTTAACAAATTCGCAATGTATTATGTTTAATCACTTTTTATTTTATACATATGTCACCGATTTCTACAGTTTTTTTTTGTAATGTTCTTAATAAAAGTTTAGCATTTTTTATTTGAATAAAAGTAGGACTAACTACGAAATATTTTATGTCCTGAACGAAATACGTAAAAACTTTGCGATATTCATAATAAGATAGTTTTCAAAAATTTTCGCATAAAAGAAATACAACATAGACTAAATAAATGTATATTAAAATGTACTCGTCTATAATAGAAGAAATAAATCTCGTGCTGGGGAATCTATATTTTCTAGAGCATTTTGAAACTTCAGGAGTTTTAAAATATTTAAAAAAAATGCATAATGATAATTATGATTAAAAGAGGAGAAATTTTTGCATAAAAATCTATTAGGAAAATAATTACGTATTTTATAAATATATATTCGTTTATGAATTTATATTTATGTACACTTTTGAGTCTTGTGTCCATCTTAATGTCGGTAGGGAAATGAATATGACGCGGTCTCCTGACGGATATTACTGTGAGAGTGCGGGTTTTGAATATTTGCGAACAAAAGACTAATGTGTAAGTGTAAATTCAACGATCGGCGATTGGGAAAAATTTTGCTGCGGCGACAATTGTTTTTAAATTTTCTTCCTCGAGGAGCGTGTTGAATGTTATGTATTTTTTTTATGTATAATATTCTCGGGTTTGCGAGCGTCGCGAACGGATACTACGGATGATGCATATATGATAGAGTAGTAGCATAAGTTAAAATCGACATTAGAAAAGACTTGACGATTATTAAGAAAACTGTAAATGGACGCTGTCTGTCTTGTATAAAGAGTATAAAATGTATTCATGAAACAAAAGTCATCGAAGTTAGGCTATTATTACATACATTTTATCAGAAGAATAATAATTATAAATTTATACATATTATTATATGTAAAAAAATTCATTGTTTAGTTGTAAAAATCATGGTAACTTAATTATTGTGTGCGTGTGTGTTCGGGGAAATATTTTAGGGGCTACGAAATGTTGTAAATATAACAAAATAAATCGGAAGTGTGTTGAAGGAAAAACAAAAACTAATATAGTACTAAGTAATATCGTTCTTTATTCACATTATTCATAAATATATTATCTTACAATTTCACTGTCGATAAAAATCGTAAACGATTTATGGATGATTTTGCTTGAATGTGTCAATGCGCAAGTCATGTGCTGTGGGATTTTTTACAATTTCAGTCAGTAATGGCATACATTTAAGCAAGACCGTTAATCTATCGTGTTCGATATATCTGCCCATCCTGTGTTGCAGAAGAAATATTTAAAATTGGCAATTATAAATATTTATTGTGTTTTTTTTTAAATTTACATACTATTTTGGTTTAGTGCTATAAAGGTATTCGTATCTGAAAATCGTAACGTAATTACAAGATGCATCTTTTGATTGTATCTATTTGTTATCTTTATAGTGAATTTTTTAATTGAAGTTTTAATAATAATCATAAAGATCCTATCATTATTACCCTATATTATGTAAAATCTTCTATTGATTTTTACAATATCGTCGTTGCTATTGCAAAAGGTTGTATGTCAACAAACCTCAAATGTCCATGAAGTGAGTAAAATGTAGCCATTTTTTTTTAACTATTAACAAACATTCTTGAGATTGCTAGTATGTTTTTTTTGCTGTGTTTACGCCACTTGCTGACAAGTGATTCTTCGATATGTTATGAAGATATGTATCTTGACTACTATTACGGGATAATATCATTTTGAATTATTTTTGACTTACAACATATTGCAGTACCAATAACGATACACAGGTATCCCTTGCATTGTGTGATGAATTATATTTCGTTCTGAGTAATCATAAGATTATGTAACAGAAAAAATAGACTTTCGTATGTTTCACGCAGGATATATTCTTTTATTAGTACAATACAAAAAATTGCTTTAAATGTTGAGAGTCTTCATTTGCTACCTTAGCTACCTTGTTTAAAAAACTAATGAAAGAAACTCTAGAAATTTAAGTGTATCTTTCTCAATTTAAATACAGCATTGGCTGTTTGGTTAAATTTTTTGTCATTTTACAGCGAGGGATACCTGTGTACTTCTATATTTTGTCGCCTTGGGTAAACAAGGTTCTATCTGCAAAAACAAACTATTCAGGAGAAGCAATTTTAGATTTCAGAAAATGTAACCTTTTGGATGAAATAGAGATAGACCACTTTTGAGACTGTGATTTATTCAGATTGAACCTTGATGCACTGTAACATTTGAATGTTTTTCAGATAGAACAATTTTCTAATTTTAATTTTGATGGATTGACGGACAATTGTAAGGTTTTTAAATGCAGATAGAACTGTATTTTTAGTGCGAATAACTGCATTTAAAAGTGATTTTGTAAAAAAACGGCACCTGGATGGAACCTTGTTTACCTGAGGCGACGATTTGGCATCGTAGGTTAACTGTTAAAAGTTTTTCTTTTCTTATTGGAGTATAACGCTTGCCTAAATTTATATGATGTGACTAACACTGTGCGTGGTAATTTGTTTTATTCACCATTTCAACTTCCGTCATCTGAATCGTTTACATATTTGTATAATATAAAAGATTGCTCAAATTTATGTGTACATTAATCTTTTCTTTGGTAATAAAATATCGCATGCACTCATTGTCTGTGTCCAAATTAGCGGTATCAACAGTAGGACGCTTCCTTTTAAACTCTTCTCGGTTTGGACGTAAAATTGAAACACCCGTGTTTAATGTGCGATAGAGATTGCCATGTGGAAAGGTTAAAAGAAATTTTGGTTCCTAATATGAAATGACTAAACTGCAATATTATATTATTAACTTTAATTGTATTATACCTATTATATTCTATGCATTATTATATCGTCTATTGTGTTTTCAACCACTCTATTTGTTGAGAAATACTGTAAATTTCATTAATACTGTAATGTTTTGTAGGATTTTCTTAAAAGCACTGCTATTATCAATTTTCTGATTGCTAAATCGATGTGGAATGACTTATAAATGCCTAATAAATAATGAGAATAGAGAATTTATACTTTTTTTTCATTTAAAATTGTCGCATGGTACATGTCGAATGCTTCCACTAAAATTCCTTCACCCCACTGTTTGTTGCCATTGTTCATTTTAAATATGATAAGCCCCAAGTATATTTAAATGGTCCTGTCCATATCTATGATATACCTTAAATAGGAATAACTCCCAATATTCATAATTGTTAAAACACAACACTTAGTACATTTGCTTTCAGAAACAGCAACGAAATCTTGAAACAATTAATACTCTATTATATAACGCACGCACATTCACCTCTGACTCACTCTGGTTTGAGTGAGAAACAAATGCCAGGAGTTGACCAGACACATGCACTCGTACGATGAAGTGAATTAGGGGGTAATGTTCAATAAACGCATCTGTAGATGGGAATGCTCCCTTGAAAGTTGATTTCGATTATGGGTAAAATTAAAATCATTGTCGTGAGGAAAAAACTACTAATATCAATGCTGGATATGGATCGTGTGGCAACAAAATACATTGTTTACTTATAAAATTCTCATTATCTAAAAATATGATAACAACGATAAATGATACTTAATATGGCATTGAATTTAATATTGTAGTTATTGTGTAATATTAAGTGTTTATTTATACTCGTTACATGTAACTGGTCAGTGTGGCATCGCTGATTTACCGAACCTGAAAAAGATTGATTTTACGAAGAAAAGTATACCTGATTGTTATCTGTGGTAAACCACAGATAATTGGGTATGTTTGAAATATTGTTGATGTCTGTTTTCGGAAATTGTGAAAGCAGAACTAATTTCTATTATTTGCTGTAGGAATGCACCGAATGATTCGTTCAAGTTTGTTTCAAATAAGTGTTGCCACATTTACTAGTAACGAAAATAAACAGTTTTTGTTAAATCTAGATAATATTATGTTTGCAAGATGTACCATAATATTTTTTTCTTTTTACTTAATTATAATTACTAAATGACTGCTCTAAACTGGTGCATATGATATCTTAATACTACATATTTACATTTAACTATTATTATTAACGGATACATTTATTATTATCTTATATGAAAAATGCTACTTAAATTGCATTACTTGTTTTGTTGGCTTTCTTTCTTTCTTAATACTGACGATCCTGCGTGTGCCAGTCTTAAAAAATGATCAGGCTATTGAATAATTTTTATTATGTAAGATTAACGAATGAAAGTTATATGACAAGACATTAGTTACATCAGCTGATTACTTGTTTCGAATGGAGAAATCTTATTTATTTAATAACTCCACAGCATGCAAAAGATCATGATTGTACTAATCGTTTTTTGTCAAAAGACCATAAGTTAAGTTGTACTATTACATTGGATAACACCAGAGATATTGTTCCAGATCTTAAATATCTGCGGTCGTATCACAGTAAGAATGAGTTACACGTTGATTTAAGTTATCAATGACTACTTCGTCTTTTTCATTTTTGTCGGCTGCTTTGCGACAAGAGTTAGTTTACAAAAGACAACATCGTTTAGTTAGTCACTTTTTTTGGGGCATTTTATGTGTTTTGTATCAATGTTTTACTTTTACGAATTTAACAGTGTATTCAAGAGTTGTGCTTTAGTTATTAGATATTTCAATATGGCTAATATTATTTTGTTATAAATAATAATAGATGATAAGATGTTAATATTGTGTTCACGATTAAATTAATACTTGGATTATATTTAAACTGCGCTAATTGATTATCACACAAAAGTATAATGTTACATTTCAACTAATGGATTTATACTTTTTTTTAAATTGAGTTGGGCATCTTACTGTTTTATAATACCGTCAAATCTTTTAAGAGACATGTGTTTTTATTCCGATGTCGCAAAGAGATTTATGAACTCATTGATACTGCCATTAAATAAAATTCACTTTTCTCGCTGGCCTAGAAATATTAAATAAAATAATGCCATCTCATGCTTATGAAGCTATGTTTTATAAACTGGAGAATATTATACAAGCTATTTTCAGTCTTCGCCATTTAAGTTTTTTTGTACACCTCTTATAGATCAGGACAAAACCACGGTGGGCATAAAATGTCTTCAAAATCAACCGATTGCAGAAAAAATAACGTCAAATTTAATTTATAGAGTAATTTAAAAAATCGTCTCATAATCTAGTCAAAAATATTAGTTATAAATTGGCATAAATAAGATGGGACATTTATTTGTTTTCCGACTATTCTGCGTCTAAGGTTGCTCGGACAATTTCTCTTCCAGAGTCCCCTGCGACTTATTTAAAATAGTTTCAAAACGTTTTATCGAATCTTCGACAAAAGATTTTGGTGTTTAAAAGTTAAAAAAAAACTTAATATACTTGTATTTATAATACGTAAACCAGTGACAACCTTATGTGTGATCTTATAATTATTCATCTTCATCAAAAAATCAAGGCCTAGTAATAGTCAAATAAAAACAAGAAAATTAATTAATTTAATTGAAATAATTTTGTTCTTGTAATAATGATAAATTTGAATGTTAAAATATTATGTAAGGTTTATTTATTTTAAAGTCAATGAATCTATTGTAATTATTTTTGATTAGGGTAGTAATTATTCTATACAGTAATTATTATACTTTGTTTACATTTATGATGTATTACCTACCATAGAGGAAACAAATCCTTTGATATAAATCGTGTCCAAGTAATCATTTTTTCTACCCCTCTTACGGATATATTCTTATTCGATTTCAAGTGAAAACAATACAAGTCAGATGGATAACATTCTAATCATCCAACTTTTCAAATTTATTCAATTGCACACTATGCTCCTTGTTCCAGTTGTGCTTAATTAATGTAAACATCATTTCTTTTGCAGTGAATGTTGCCGTAGTTTTCTAACTTCTATTATTATTTGAATAATGTACTGATTCAATAATTCTTGTTGATCGTACCTCAATAAAGGTCATTAAATTGTATATGGGAATAATCAAAACAATTGTTGGTCACATCAGTCTGCTAGAATAGATCATAAAATCTATGGCCTAAACCTGTGATGATATATACTTGTGCTAACTTATTAGCAAATGATTTTTTTGATACTAAACATGTATCTGTTCAGTTGGTGAAATTCTTCATGGTGTATTGAAACTCTCATTAAAAAGAATCAAATTGTAGTAAACATGTTACCTCACTGGGAATATTATGTTTTCTGTCTTATCACACATTAAAATTATACTATACACCTGTCAAACTTGTAACATTTCACATTCTTACTCCATGTCACAGAGACAGCTTCTCAGAATGATTATTATAGTAAAGATAATCTTTTTATTGATGTTTCATTTGGTTTTTTATTCCTGTCCGGTCAGAAATTATTATTTGGAAAGACGGAGAGAATCCTGAATGTTTAGTGTTGGAACGCATGGTTCGTAGAAAATCATTGAACTGATTGATAATTATTAGTTTTAAAAGTTACTAAATAGTTCTTGTATATTTTTCCCCTGTGCAGGCAGGAAAACATGATAATTCTTTACAGGAAATATTTTTGCAAAACTTTTGGCTATTTGATAATGTGTAAAATAAAAATATTTTCATTTGAAAACATTATGTGCTGATTATTTTACAGTAACTTATTATCAATATAACTTTTTCACATAATGTTGCCGTGTCAAGTTTGCTGCGTTCCTCTTTTATAACTACATGGAACAGTTTTGCTTGTTTATTACTGTTAATAAATTGCACTATAAAATGGCAGACAAAAATTTTCTCCATTGTAAATGAAACGTTGAAAGTTACTTAATTCAAGTGGCTTTGCTTCTTGAGGGCAAGTGACGGTGATTTTTAAATGTCTGTCACTTAACTACTCATTTAATTAATGCTTATGATTCAGTTAACATATAATGTTTTCAAATGTGAATTCATTTTTTAAATTTGAAAAGCGATATAATATAAAATGTAATAAGAAAGTACAAGATTTCAATTGGACACATTAGTGTTATTCAAAAAATATTTCAAAAGCCTATACAAGAGGTAATCTAGCTAATGTACAGTATATATAAAAATATATATTTAAGTTAGTTAATATACAAAAATATGACGATGTCCTAAGTTAAGATTTTAAGGAGAAAAACGAAGCCACGTATGTTAGTGTTGTATAGTGTTTGGAACTTTTATCTCAGTGTAACAATAATTTTTTTATGTTTTAAAATATATCTTACGTGTCTTTACGTGTAAGGGATGATTTCTATAATAATGATTAATAATAACAATAATTATAATAATATATGAACGGAGATGATTATTATATTGAAGATCATTTTTTTTTAGTATAAGTGATGTAAAATATAAATGAAAAAATTGTATGGAAAATCATGGCTCAATTAAAGTCATTTGTAATATGCCAAAATTTGTGTTTTCTTGATCTCTATTTAATCCCGATAAACAAATGTGGTGGAATAGGAACTCTAGCAGCTGCAATAGCCTATCAGCCTATCACAAATTTGGGTCTTTTCAAGCATGATTTTAACCAATAGTTATATATTCAAATTGTATATAATATTCATGCAAAACGATTGTCAACCAAGTACTATCCGATCTGTTCAATTCTCCACAAAGTATATATTATGAGCACATGACAAGCACTGTTGATAGTCAGTATTGTGTCACGTGTTCTTATCAACATTAATGAAGTAGTATGCACTTTAATGAAACAAGGTATTGCACGTTTCAGATAGTTAATGTCAAATATGAAGAAATGTAATTAATACATCCTTACAATGATAATTGTGCAGAGGAAAATTGTAAAAAATTTGAAAGTTGATCATAACGATTTGTGAACAATACAAAAAAACACAAGAACAGATTCAACAATTTTTCAAATTCCTTTGCGATTTCATTAACACATTTGACCAAAACTGTCTGTGTGAGATGTTGCTGTTACCTATTTAATTTGATGTGGTTGTGGAGCTAACCCCTCAAGTAATGGATAGCATTAGTTAGATGTTAGTTAGTGAATTTTTAACAACGACAATAATATAGGTTACTATTTGTGGATTTACATTCATATTAGGTCCACTCCCGGCTTATAGCATGTGGCCTTCTAATAATCATCAATGTCCTTTAAACCTAGGCGCTTTCCTACATGAAATTTGGTTTGCATGTAAATGTAGATAGTCAACGGTGAAAGGATTGTCTGATCGCTATTCTCCTTCGCTTTTTTATATTTATACTTTCTCTCTTAATATGCTGAAGAAAGTAATATTCATCCTTGGGTCAATTGATAAGGAATGTTGTAACTCCAATCATGAAAACATACATGTCGGTAGAGTACTGGTGAGTGATTGTAGTGAAGTAAGACGTAATTGTTGTACATAGCAAGTATGGTATAATAAATAACAAGATATGAATTTAAATATGGCTTTATTCAAATGCACATTAAAGTTTACAAATTACTTAAAATTACCCTTAAAACTAAAATTACTAGTGTTATTGTATCCGATCTAGAGATTCCAGCATGATGATACTATTGCCTCGAATAACCTGAAAATAAAAACATAATATGAGATTGTAAAATTACATTGGGTCACAATCAATAATCGTTTTATTTTTAAGGACGAATCTAAACAAACTGATTACTCAATTTAGTCTTATCACCAGACTTATTAATAAACCACTAGATAGTGGTATAGAATCATCAAATGTTGGCTAACAATATTAATTTTTTTTTGTAGGATATACTTGGATGCTGTATAAAGGATGGTCACAAAAGTAGTTCTGGGAACTGACATCTCGCATATTGTTTGTGAATACGCAGCATTAAATCAGGTATTTGAAAGATAAATTAAACCCCACAACGGTCTTGAGTAGGTACATCATTTAAACCTTAGTTTGGAGAGCCTGCAGACATGATTGTTTTCAAATTTACAGGAAGTAATGTCTGTTGATAGTAACAAAACAACTGCAAAGATGTTAGGATTATTTCCGCCTTATTAACAAGACATTGTAGGATGTTAAAAGTGAAAAAAAAGTCATACTGCGCCAGTCATTCATCTGCTTCCTAAAAATTTGTGCCGATATATTTCACACTTTTCCATTAAAAGCTGGCCAGAACTTCTGAGATCAGGATGGCAGTCTATTTCTAAGTTATATCAAAGTTTTAGAAAAATGTATCTTGGAAGTACTTTATGTTCTTCAACGATAAAAATTTATCCAGTAGCTACTGAATTTGTAGGGCAACCTGTAGATATCGAAATATATTAGATTATTCATTTACCACCATTCCGATAATGTTTCTCTGACCGTCTTTGCATTCTTCGATAGTCTCGTCCAGGACAAGATTCATGAACGGATCGAATCCTCTGAGAATCCCATTCACAGCTCGGCCACCGTTAAGTTTTAAGGACAATTTTTTGTCCATGAACCTGTCGGATAATAGAGGTTATGTTAAACAAAAACGCGAAAGATCGCTATATCTAAATCGATGAAGTTAAAACATTGATATTGATAACTCCATAGTTAATTATAATTTAAAAACACTTAAAACCATGATCAGTTAAAATATTAGCAACAAATGCGTTCATTAATTTTGCTGGATGCCGGCCGGATTGCAATTACAGAAATTAACATGAACACGAACTATACTAAATAACGATATTTCTATTTTGAGAACTTACTTCTTCAATTCAGGTGGATGTGCTTTTGCCATGGTTGAATGCAATTATTTAAGAAATACAATAAAACGCCGACAGACGTCCCGATATTACAAGCCTAAAGCACGATGGCGATTCACAATGCTAAGAGTGTTACCATAGCAATAAAAATTATATTATATTCTTCCTTATTTGGACAAAGAACTTTCCAGGCAAATTTTGTAACTACAGAGAAATTGTGAAGCTACAGAATTATGCGAAATTACAATTTACAATACATACCATATTTTCAAGATTGATTACAAAGATATTTGCAAAAATGCAAATTAGCTGTCATCGTTAGGGCGGGAAAAAAGTTATCATGTGTTTTGTTATGGCAGCACTAACTTCTGCCATACTTCGTAGATAGTTTGACTTTAGTGCGTGAGTTTTCACAAAATTTTCCCGTGATCGCGCGGCAATGGACGAGTCTGGGATAGATCTCGGGTTCGATCTAGCCTTGCTGTGCGCGGATGACCTTAACATCATCGATCAGAGTATCCTGGGAGCGATGTCATACGCGACAACCAACCAGCCGTTCTACGAACTAAAATCAAAAACCGTCCCGACCAATGATAGGTAAGTCGCTAGGAAAACAATCTTGCGTGTTGACTGTTGTGTATTTATATTTTTCGTTTATATTTATATATTAACCTCGCTCTTGGCGCGGTTACAAGGAACACTTTCTTCTGGCATTCAGAATTATCCCTGCTACCGTTATTTGTTGCCAAAATAATTTAATTATTTGTTTTAATGCAAAATACATAACACGAAGCCGCGCAATCAAACAAGAATGATTTGTGAATCAAATTCAAAGTTTTCCACACATCGTGTATTGAATAATTATTCGAAACTGTAATACTTCTATCCGCCTTATTATTTACCTATGTGACTAACATTATTCCACTACATAAGTATATACATTACATGTTTATATCGTGCATATTTACGCCAATCTATAATTTATGTTGACAGTGCGCTCAAAAATATTCAAACACATTTTAAAAATAACAACATCGTAAACGTTTATACCAACAAACGATATTTTTTTTATCATATACGAAATTACTCTAGCATTTTATTTACTAATAATTAATAAATAATGACTACGAGACTTGTTTATTTCGTCTTTCCGCTAAAATTGATGGTTCGTATTGGTTTCTGATTTTCATTTACAGTAGGTATGCAGCAATTAGAATTAGGGTAAACAAATAAATGAAATAACTATAAATGTTTACCTATTACTATAAACACACATGGACATGTTTATTAATTGGTTATTAATAATACAATATCCCTACTTTCATAGTAAAAATAGCGTGGAATAATAGTTATTGTATCGGTAACAATTTATTAATTTAAAATGAGTCAGAATCACCCAAAATAATTATTCTATTATAATGCCAGCATTCTCTTTCGTGAAGATTCTGTAATTGTAATATTATACTTATGTTTATGTGAGTTTCCTTTGCAGTGAAAGTACTTAGGCAATACTATAATTGTTTAGCGTCTCAACGTTATCTTGATAAATATATTTTTTATTTTGAAAGCAATGTAATTATTACGTTAAACAGTTGCAAACTTCGTTATGTTCGTTTTTCAAATAGTTCTTTTTACATTACGATATTGTAATATTGTCATGAAATAATAGCTTTTCGCCGATAAAAAACTACCTACATCGGGATAGAATTATACTTAGTGCATGTGCCGGCGGACAAATTAAATTGACTCAAAAGTTTGTGTATATTTCATATTTAAAATGACACTCGTGCATATCAACACTTTGTAACGTTTGATTGAAATCGATTTGTTTATCAGACTGATTAAATAACTGCGGTTCGACAGACACTCGTAATATTTAATTTATTCATCTTCCATATTGTTATATCTTGGCGCTTACCTACGCTTTGTATTTGCAGAAGTGCTAGATGGCTAGATGATACCTTCACATTTTTTCACCATCTCTTTCTTAAAATTATTCGGATGTATTGCTAATATAGTGTTTCTACAGAAGATATCAAACGAGAACTATTGTTAAGCCTGTTGCTCATCTTCTCATTTAAGAAATTATAAGGATAGATGGATGTAAGTAAAACGAGAAGAGTTATAATGTGTTCGCTCTCTCTACGTCCGTTTTTAGGATTCAATAGTATATAGAAATGGCAAACGAGCCATTTGTGTGCGAATCGAACACTTCCTAATTTATTCGAGCGTATCACTAATTATTAACGGTAACTCAATTCCAAATGGATTATCAGCGTGTCTTTTTTTCTCACTCTACCTACTATTGACAAAGTAGTGTTAGAGTGGTAAAGTAAGTGATTCCATATGGACAAACGACTCGTTCACTGGAAATATTTCCATTTGGATTCGTCCGTTCCCGAATGACGGATATCTAGTTGAATGAAAACTTCACAGACTTTCATGTATGTGAATAAGAAATCATAGACAGGAATCAATTTATAGGAAATGGTTTGTTAGAAATATTTGTATGCAATATATTTCTAATCTATATAGGATGCTCTGAGCAACGCTTGCCGTGAAAGTCAGTTTCTGCCATCGAATGTTTTTTTATTGTATCGCAGTAGTTAGTCTCTTAAAATGTCACGACGTCATATTAAATAGTTTTTTTGCAAACACGATTTTTGGCTGATATATCATATGTAAATTTCTCAATAAAAATATAATAGGCAATATCGTATGTGGGAAATACTAAAAATGGCCATTTTGCGATATTCTACCTTACGTACATGTAGATACAGGATGCTTCAACACTAACTTCTGCCACGATCTACCGGATTGTTGCGATAAACAAATTCTGTTACTAAGATAATATTACAATGTATACTTGCCAACTTGATGAGTATGCGAGTATCTTACCAAGTTACGTAACTTGATTTCAATGTGAGATTTGAAGTTACTATTTTTGAGAACTATCATTCGTTTCCATAAAAAAACAATACCTCGTAACTCTTTTACTTACTTTTTATATTGTAATCCCAATATTTTAAAAAAAATATTTTTGCTGTTTGTCTGAGATTTCAATCAAATTTATTTTGTCTCCATAAACACTCTCCACAACAAACAGTACGGATTCTTTTTATTCTTTGGGATAGCCCATCGTCATACTTCTATTCGCGAAAGATATAATGATATATTAATTTTAATGCAATATGTCATGTAGTTAGTATATTTTTTTTATTTAGAGTTTTGTGGCGATCTATAAAAAATATTTAACATGGAGGTATGTATAATATATACAAGCGAAAATATGAAGAGGTAGCGTGCCTCAATCTAGTAAAAAAAGGAAAGTTAAATGCAATGAGATGGAGAAATGAGTATTTGTATATAGTGCCGATGATTAAAAAAAACCCCTAGGGGAAAAAAACATTTGAAAAATATAATGTGGTGTGGGATTCCAAATTTAAAATTGAATCTTTTTGAGATGTCCAAGATAAGTTTATGAATTTAATTATGCGATATTGAATACTTTCAGAATGTTCTATATTTGAATAATGTTGGCGTGAAAAATTTCGCAGTATTTTAAGAACATTAATAATGCTTTTTTAGAGTTATTGCACTCACGTTCGCGATTGGTATAAAATATAAGCAGGCTTACTATGTGGAAACTGGTTTTCGCAAGTTTAGTTATATCTTGTACCACTATTATACAGCGTGTCCCTGAACTCACGGTGGTGTTTACGTACCTGTATACGCAACTAAACGGCTGGATGATTGATAAATCAAAAGTAACGAAATTATGTAACAATTTTTTTAGTTACTTGTCAGCGTAGTAGGTAGAATTAATTATCATTTTGTTTGTCACTGATCTAGGTGTAGTGGAGTGAACACGTTACGCGCATATTGAGGAATTGCTCGGCGTTGGGTTGTTCGACTGCCTAGTAATGCTGTCGTGCGTAATTTGTACACTACATAATGTAGTTGCAACATTGTCTAATGACATTGATTCAATAACTAATTTTAAATAAATTACCACAACGTAATCGCACAACCTCACTTTCAGAATATTTTCTAATCATTAAATAAAACATGTAAATTTTATTGTTAGGGTAAAATCGGAGATTCTGGAGTTCTACTTACATCTTGACATTCTATTCTCAATTTTGTTGGGCTGTCGCGTTAGATATTACGTTTTATGTCCATTATATATTCACACATTAAGGTTTCTTTAAACTTTATTACCTATCCATTGTTCATGTATGTATTCGTTCAGAACGTAATGAAGTTATTGATTGAATTGTCATTTACATGGTAGAACTCCGTTATAATAGGATAAAATATCAAAGTATTTAGTTTCAAAATTTTTTATTAGTTAATTGATAACTATTTCGGCTTAACGCCATCGTCAGTTCTACGATTTAAGTTGTCGACTGAGGGTGCTTGACGGGATTTCAATATCAAATTTGAATTGTTGAAATTTTGTACATTTTTTTTTAAATTTTGTACATTTTTTTTTAAAATTTTGTTTATTTTGTAATTTTTATTAATTTATCTTGCATATAAACGATATAAACTATTTACTAACTATCAGCTAGAGTTCATTCGTGTACTCGAATGACTGGAGATGCCGAAAAATGGAAATGTACAATATTTCAACATTTCAAATTTGATTTTTATCTGTTCTACGATCTTTCAGAACTGATGGTTCTGAAGATGGTGTTAAGCCGAAATAGCTATCAACTAAATAATAAAATTTTGTAGTACTAAATACTTTGATATTTTATCATGTTATGAGTCAACCCAACGACAGCTACCGGGGTAATTTTTAACTTTCGATAACATTGTAATTGTACGCTCGTAGTCTGAAATTCTAAGCGAGACAGACTAGTAGTGCAAGCACGTTGGGGCATAGCAATTTCCGTAATCCGATAGTGTTCCTACTGCTATTGACAGTCAATATAATGTAACTTTGCGCCCTCAGTGGGTAAGTTTAATGCGATAATAATTGAATAATGGAATTGGGGGTGTCGACCCAAAATATACAAATTAATAATAAACACATTTTTCATGTCATTACTATATTTCAAGAATACTTTTAATCGTATGATGTTATGTTTATGTGATTTTTTTATTTGTGATAATCATTTTTTTAACACATAGAGTCCCGGAGCCGTGTTTTCACGTGATACAACAGCCATCGCTTGAGTCCCGGAACCGTGTTTTCACGTGACAGACCAGCCTATCAAAAACAGTCATGTTTGAGTCATAAGAAGATACGTATTGCAACGTAATCCTTGTTTTATTTATAGTCAAGATATAAAACTTTCAAAAATATCAATCGCATTTTAGTTCTATAATACTCCCCCTTCTGGAGACGATATTGCGGTGATACCGAGTCCACTCCGAGCTAGATTTTTCCAAGATCTACAAGACAGGTTGTCGGGGGATATGTCTAACCACCATATACCACCATAGAACAGATACCAATACCGTCAACAGAAAAAAAATAAGCCCTTTAGAATATGCAAGGTGTGTGCAAAGCACAAAAAAGAAGTGAGACTAGGTACATGTGTAAACATTGTCGTGTGGCTTTTCACAAAGAGAAATGTTGGCAATTTTACCATACAAAAAATAAATATTAAAATGTTTTAAACAATTCCAAAAAGTTTCATTTGATTTCACCCACTATTTCTATAGTTATAACACTTTTAGTAAACGCTTAACAAAAATGATATTTCTTCAAAAATGGGCCTGGCACAGGGGTTGGTTTTACCTGATTTTGGCCGGAGCTGATAAATGGTTTACTTATTGATTGTAGAAAGGCAAAACGACGTATCCCTCCGTTTTTTCAAAATATTTTTTTTCGATAATCACAATGTATATAGTTTAACGTTTTGTGTATACACAATATTTTTTGTGTATGGGTTACGTCCTTTTGTCTTTCCATAGTCGATATATAATGAGATAATACATATATTTTCGATGGATTGGGTGGGGTAACACTATGGAAATTAGTTTTTAATATAAAAATAAAATCGATTACTGTGTTATTCCACTGGTTTTAATACTAAATGTGACCCGCGTTTTGTCTCTTTTAGATGTTTCTCACGCTTTTGATGCTTATCAATTTAAATTTTATATCAAAGATAATACACATTCCAATAGACCCAATTATTTTATATAAATAATTAAAAATACGGCATACATTTCATGATACTAATTTAACGAAAAATACAGCAGTTGCAGCATTTAAAGAATTTCAACGAAATAAATAAGAAATTTTCTTTTGAAATCGTCATTAAATATATCCACATCCGCAAATCTAAGATTATAATCTTCGTGACAGCGGAAGAAGACGACAATTTCAATGATATCATCACTTTCACATAGAATGTCTCTACCATTTTCAAATGAAAATCTAAGGAAACAAACGGTTTAAAATAACTGAAGAGCTAACAAAATACTGAAGTATTTTATTGATAAGATTGTTTCAGTGACTGTGACACGGAAATTTCAATATTAGTAAATAATGTCAAATGAATATTAGTAATTAGAAACTGTAAGTTCTGTAATGTAGAGTATGTGGACCATGCCAAACCTAGTAAACAATATTTTCACCTGTCTTTAAGTTGGTGCTCTTGTTAGCAATGGCGTGCTTTTAGATCGGCCTTTTATTTCGATGGTGTGTTGGTCAATTGATGTAACCCTAAAAAAATACGGAAAAAGAGTTAACGATTGGATCTCATTTTAAAGACGACAGAGCAGATCTCGGCAAAATGATGTAAATTAGATAAATAAATTTCCCAGTTCTTCGAAGGGAAACATCATTTTACATTGGTTTTAGGTTTAAAAATTCTAACCTGGCCACTTGATGTAAGTCACTATTATGTCGAAACTCCCTTTGTATAATTAATAACGGCTTACAATTAAATGCATTTTTGTTTAGATGATATTCACTTTCGTAAAGATAGTTTTCACTTATAACAAATATATTCCACACAAAACAAATTATTTCACCAAAAATAAAGTGATGCCACATAATAAAATATATTTAAACATTGAAGAAATATGTTGCACTTACGAAAAAATATTATCACATAGACAAAATAGTTTTCACTCACACTTTGAAATCAATAGTTTCACAACGCTCTAATGGAATGTCACTTATTCTTTACTACTTGCAACATAGGATTTTCCACCATTGACTAGTTTACTTGTCGCAACTCTATATTAGGCCGCCTGTATTGTCTTTGCTCCACGCATTAGAATCTATTCACTAGTATATTATAGGAGTGGTATTTATGAAGAAGCAGGGTTCTAAGTGGACATGCAATATGTTAATATAATTTATTTCTATGTCCATAACATACAAAATTAAAATAATCCGTTTCAAAGTCAAGCTATCAAAATTAGTCTGTGGTACTTTGTTAAAAGAATCCGTTTCGAAATGAAAACTATTAAAATCAAAGTTTGAGTGTAGTAAGTGAATACTAGCTTACATAAAGTGCAAACTATCGAAATAGAAGTTCAAGTGTACCAAGTGAATACTAGCTTACACAAAGTGCAAACTATCGAAACAAAAGTGCATGTGTACCAAGTGCAACTATTTATATCCCATTCATAACGCAACTCGCCATATAATGTTTTCGATAAAAACAGTTTTTACTCTCTCCTGAACAATTTCAATTTTGAGGGTTACATCAGTTAGCCAAAACATCATCGAGTGTGTAAGTAAGGTAACTGCAGACTCCTATGATCGTATTGTCGTGATGTATAATCCAAATGAATGGCAACAGATCCTGCAGCAACTTAAACATTCCAACAAAAACTTTTCATCGTTATAGCCACCTTACTACTGAAAACAAAAGCAGTGCTGTTTTGGCATCGTCATACGTAGGGTTACCAAATGATATCCAAAACAAGGACATGTCCTTCGATTCGACATTAACATAATGTCCTCCTTTGTCCTCTATTTCAAATTGTTCAAAAACGGCAGTTATCACCGCCGGAGCGAACTAAAGGCGCGTCCAAACCACACCCTTATTTTGTATCTGTTCATTTATTTTCAACAAAAAATCTTACTATTTGTTCGTTTCATTTTAAGGAAATTAAAGCTTTATATGTAACTGAAAGACGTTTTTTACACGACTTTAAACAAGCAATTATAGTTTTCTATACATTCTTGATACATTTTTAAGCGATTTTTTGATACCAATATATCAAATTATATAGAAGTAAGGTATTTTTTTTACTCGTCAATTTCTGAAACCAATGTATCGCTTAAAAAATAGATTGGGTTTACAATACTTTGCGGAATCTTTGTTGGCAAACGCTGGCCATTGAAGGAATATGTGTTCTGCCTGTACGAGTTGCACGCTAATGATTGTATATAATAAATAATATATAGTCGTAAGAAGAAAATCTGTTCCATCTTTGAATGTATCGTCATTTTTTTGACATTGTTATTTTCCAGCCATCATGTAGTTTGCATTGATGGTACGTAAGTATCGAATGTTTTATTTATTTTATTCCAGTCATAAAATATGGTGATAATGTCCTTTGTGAATAATTCAGCGGTTTAGATATTATGTGATGCATTGTGCGGCAACCATCGCAATCCAGCGTAACGCGGGACAAAATATTCACGACAAGTCAAAATGAGGGGTTTTATAAGACACTGTCGCCTTATTACTACAGATTCCAATTCGAATAACAAAGGTAACATAAATTTAAGGCGCTTAAAGTAATTTTGAAAAAGGAACGGTAATAATATGTTCTATTTACTATTGAACTGAACAGTTCAAAGTTTACGCTTTCCTGCGCAGAGATTCGTCTTTAGTATTGTATTGTTCTCTGTGCGGCAGGACTGTGTACACAAATTTTTGAAATTACTTTATATATTTATAAGTCGGAAAAATCATTACTTAATAATAATTTGTGAAATTCGAAAAGTATTTTTGATAAACCTATGATTATTAAATCGGAGTTTATAGTAAACTCACTTCATAGATGCGATTTAATGATGGCAACTATATACCTACCATACCATATTCCACAATTTTTATTTTAACAACGTAACCGATTTCGCTGAGTTAGTGAGCATTTTTAAGTAGTAAAATAGTAAATAAATCGATGGTATTTATCACCAATGATATAAGCACTCTGCAAGCGTTTGAAACATACGTTTAGAGTAGCGTTCGTCAACCATTCGGACCTCACGGACAACTAAACTCGCAAATTTGAATCTCACGGCCCACTAACATATTTTTTCCTTAAAAAACAAACATATATAATATTGTTCATAGAAGTTACATGTTTTAAATCATGAAATGGTATTTATACTTGTTTAATTATAAAAAAATAATTGGAGCGATGTTTGTTGCTGCGTGCTTGAAAATAGTTTATGTATACTTGGCTTCAAATCACATAACTTCTCGGGTCACCAGTGGTCTATGGACGACTGGTTGGTTACCACTAGTTTAGAGCAAGATGGTGAGTATAATCGTTATACATAGTCATACTAAAAATTCTAATGTTCCCACGATTTTTAAACTTACAGCGCTCTCCATAGGAGCGAAATTTCTATTATTTAGTTCTTTTCGACATTTTTTGATGAAATGTCAATTTTCAGATGGTGCGGTTATTTTGTTTAGTGTTATTGTAAATATAAATTTAATTGAGATTACAACATCAACTTATATAATAATAAAAAAGGTACGTAGAAAATAATAAAAAAGGTACGTAGAAAATAATAAAACATTATTTTTATTCACGATATGTCACTCCAAAAACTTTGAGAACCATTCTAAATTTTTTTTTTATAAATGAGACGTGTTTCACTGTTAAAGACGATATTTTATATCTCTGTTGGAAATTCAGCGATTCACGTTGTATAAATTGAGTTAACCAACATTGAATTTAATATTGCACAATTATTTTGTTTCCCATGATATTTAGAAACCATTGTTGCACTATCTAAATATGCATACAACTTCAAACTAAACGAATTCGAAAATGAGTCAAGGAATAATAACAGATATTATCAATTATTTATTTTGTTTACACACATTCTAATATTCATCGGACAAACATATTATTTGCGTACCTGCTCTATTCAAGTGAAACAGATGGAGATGGAGATACATATTCATAGTAAATTAAATCGCACATGGTTATCAAGACGAGTTAATACGTCATCCGGGGAAAAACAGAAAGTTGTTCCTATTTTAAAATCGCCTTAGATAGAATATTTCGTTGCCTATCAATTTACAACTATTTTATAATGCTCGATGAAAGCATTCATTAGCCTTTTATGAATACCAGTGTGTTTGCCCGTTGAACATATTTATTAAAATATTTTTTTTTAGATACTATTATATTTGATATACAGTGTTGTATTCACAAAAACTGTACTATATTAAAGTCTTTGATACTTTTTACATGACATGTGTTACATTGGGTAGTAATAAGTTGATTGAATTGGCATCTATTTGGTAGAACGCCTTTATATTGAGTATTTAGTTCCACAAGAATTATTTAGTAGTAGCTGTTTCGGCATCTCGCCAACGTCAGACTATTCTGTTCAAATAACTATTAACTATAACAAAAAAATGAGGTTAAGGAAAATCCAATTTAGTATTACGAATTATAATAAATCTTCATTTCAATTTAATAGTTATTTTTTTACTACAATAGTCTTTTTTCTATAATAAAATGCTTTTTCAAACAATTCACTACTTCCCTACCCAAAGCAAAGGAATGATGATGTTTTTGTGTAATCAAATAAGTACAACTAGCGACATCTATGAATCAGACAGAAAACAAAAAAAATATTGTATATCCAAAATAGAGGTCTGCACGGGTCCAGGCTTGGCTTGGAGACGATTCGGATTCGGGTTCGGGCCGGGCCCAGGTAAGGAATTCAAACTTAAATAATTTATTTCACATGTGCTATGAATATCGTTGAAAATATGGAAACAATCACATTATATATATATTGTTTGAAAAGTATAAATGAATACAGTAGTATTAAATCTACTATTTATCTAAATATTTATCTAATATCTTATATTTCCTCCCACCCATTCGATCCTAAAAACGGGGTATACCGAGAGCGGTTAGCTAACCGCTAGTCCTTCAATAGACCAAACCTTCTATCCCTAATCTCTTCGAAAAATAAACGTTGAAAAACTGAGTAACATGTAGATCTCGTAGAAGACTTCTATCGAGATACCTCTATTAGGAGGCCATATGCTCCACTGGACGCGTACATGGAAAAAATGTAATCATATCTTTTTTAAATTCCTTTGTAACAATGTGACGTTGTTTAATTATTTTGAATAAATAAAAGTGTAACCCTGCCAATTAAAAAAATGTAAATCCATTTTAAATCATAGATTTATTTCAGTACGTACATATTGAAATTAAAAAAAAACAACAATATATATTTACGTTGCACTCGCTGAGATTCAGCTGAATTTCGTTCACCTAGGTCGGTTATATTTTCACACAATGATTAAATCTCGTAGATTTTTGTTTATATTTTAAAATAATATATTTACCTCTTTATATTATTGTATCACACTCTTCTGCAATAAATCGCAACCCAAAATTATATGCATTTTTAAATAATTACAATATCGTTCTCTTATATTCTATATATCAGGGGTGGGTAAAGCGTCGACCGCGTAACCATTCCTACCACACCGCCTGTCTGATACTTCGAAACAAGAATTAATTATTTCGGTTACATAAGATACACTACAATTTTTTCCGTGGTAAATTCACAAAAGTGTATCCATTTTGTTTCCCTTTCATAATATAAATTACTTCATTATAATATCGACTTTGGAAAGGAAAAAGGACGTAACCAACACCAAAAAATATTGTGTATAACTCACACAATAGTGCTAATACACTATATTTATATATAAATATATTGACACTAGAACGGCAAAAGGACTTATCCCTCCGTCTTTAGGATAGGGCTAGGACAGGACTGTTGGTTTGTTAATCGCTCTCGCTACGCAGCGTTTTTAGAATCGGATGAGTGGGAGAGGATTTTAGACATAAACTTGCATGCCTTTGAACAGAAATCAATTCATGAAACTGTCCATAATGCGATTCGAACCCGTGAGCACCACAAACGAAGCCAACGACGTTGACCACTCGGCCTTATACCCACAGTTTATTATTAGTGTTCTTATAAGTGTAGCTCAGTAGGTATACGAACCTCATTCGGAAGATAACGAGTGTTAAAATTATTGTTCTGGAAGTTTGAGATCAACAGTGCACAATGGCAATTACATAAGTCCCAAGCATATTTAATTGGTGTCAATTAACTAGATCATTAAAAAAAAGTGTAGCAGTTTTAAAGCAGCACACGGATATGACACTCGTACTATTATCAGAATGAACTGTTGCTATCTATACCTATTTTAAATAGTATTTATGTACTATCCCATTTCTAAGATTAATTTTTGAGTAGTATATATATATATATATTTATATATATATGTGTAGGTATTGTGTCATATTTTATCTATTGCCGTTCTCATATTTTATATTGAACTAGTGAGTACCCGGCATGCGTTGCAATGCCATTCAAAGAAAGAAAGGGTTTGTTTTTTAATTCTGTTTATTCAAGTGATTTTGGATTCGACGTCTGCACGGGCTAAAATTTCACACTTGTTACCCGAACGAGTCCCGAAGCGCAGATTTATTTTCCTCATCCCGAAAAAAGTCCGATTTTTTTTTTCAATATAGTAATTCATTTATACTTTTCAAACAATATGTGTCATTTTTACACGAATAAATCAGAAGGTTTTTCCGAGATGTCGCTGTCTGTACGTATTTCTTTCTTTTCAGATTTTTTTTAGATTTTAATTTTTTTTATTCAGGAACCTTCACGTTTGTGCCCACAACAACTCACCAAAGTTCAATCGAAATCAGATGAATGGTAAAGGAATGCATTGACAAACAAACAAACAAACTTTCATGTTTATATACATAGATTGATGCTATTTATTCAGATTTGAATACTTCAGTCATTTTTTTTTATTATTTGTTCAAATCGAGGGTATACTGTAAGAACGCTTTAAGTGATAAAAACAAGTTCTGAAATAATCGCTTTTAAAGCATCATTTTTTTACTCTTTCCCCCAAGTGCAATTGTTCGTAATTTAAAAAGTTTTTTGACATTATGAAGAATAATCTTTTTGGTTTACAAATCATAAGATTTGATATCGATGAGTGAAAATCATACCAATTCTACTACCAGAATATAAAAATAGCAATATGACTTAATACTGTTTTAAATTGGAGTAAGTAGAGTGTTAAATTGCATACATTTTAAAATTTAAAACAGAAAATCATCACAAAATGACTTAATACGTTTTGTCAATATACCCTGGAAATGAACAAAATAAACAAATCTCCAATCACTTACCGTAAAAAATATTTCGGTTCGACTCCTTTCCTGGAAACAGTGTCAATAGAAAACCAAATGTTCACATACGAACGTATAACAGATCAAGTAATAATGATTTATTTCATTTAAATTTTTAAATATGTGTTTTAAAGTTCTAAAAGATTATTCACTTCTTGAAATAATGAGTACTCAATATCCTTCCAAGATTGAACCATAACAAAAAAAAAAGAAATGTTTTTGTATTTTAGTGTGAAAATATACAAAAAAACCTAATTTAACAAAAAATAACTCGTTTATTTAAAATAACAGTATTCACGAAGTGAATATCAATGTATTATGAATTTAACAGTGCAAAATATTGAGAAACGTCTTTGGACAAACATTTACTAGCTCTCTATCTAGAAAAATTAGCAACATGTACCCATGTAACGCTTAAAACAGAAGGTATCAACAGAAATATCACACTATTTAGTTTCCCATTCTGTTTTACCCTATTCCCTCTTTCACCAACGTTCAGAGTATAATTCACCCCTTGCCAAAATAATCTAACTCTAATAATATTGAAAATCTTGAAAAATAACGGCAGCAATTCCCCTTCTGCAATTCTAAAATTCACCCCTATGGGGGAAATCTCCACTGGTTGGGATCCCCTGGTCTAGCTTGTAGATTTTGAGTTTAGAGGGTAACACATTAAAACAATAACTCCAGGCAAATCATCAAAATAATGACCAATAGGTCAACAATATTTAATGTGATAATTATAATTAATATAATATAAAATAGATAGCGTTAATACACACTTAATTAATGGATTATTAATTTGTGTTAATGACATCATACATATGACACGTTTATTTGTATCTACACAAAAAACGAATTGAGCTTTGAGAATGAATTCTTTTGTTAAATATTTCAAACAAGGACTCTCACTTCTCAAGGAGGATTTCTGGTGCTTATTTTATAAAAAATATAAATTGGCAAATATCACAAGAAACTAGAAAACGTTTACAGGGGTTGTCATTTATTATGATTTGCGCTACGTATAAAGTACAAAGCATGGGTATATTGCAATTACTTGTAGTATTGAACATTTTTGTCGTAAGTCGAGTTTTTGTTTTTAAATCGTAAACAACATTTTTACAGTCTGAACAGAATAGCTTCGACGGCATATCACATTCTGAAATCTATCGGTGTGTGTACTCTTCCTGCGTTTCAAAAGTATTATTAATTAATATTCGATTAATCAAAATTAATCAATGTTGTTCCTAGTTATAACTGATAATTAACACCCATTAAAAAAATGGATTCGAGCCTGCATTTATTGGGTCAGTAGCTATTTCAATTTTTGACCAGTAAAAAATAATAAATAGTCAGTAATTAATCAAAATGGTCGGTAACTAATTCGATAAATGACCAGTATACACGTGGTCTGTTAATAAAATAAACGGTCTGTAATTTATTTGAAATGGACAGTTTTTTAATTAAGCATCACCTTTATTTATTTGGCAACCAAAAATAATTATTATGTGACCAATTACTATATCTTACTGACCATTTATCGAATTAGTTACTGACCAAATAATTACTTGCCGATAGTGATATAAATACTTTTTCAATAAGAAAACGAAATTCTAACATGAAAATTGAATTAACTCTCACTTCTTTTAGCAAATATATTATACATAACAATAAGAGTTGCTCAATTCTTTCTATTATTATAAATTAAATAAGACATAATAATAAATTGCATAAAACGATTGGCTAATTATCGTGTGACTGTTTTAATTCTGCAATCTACGTTGCAATTGGCAGACAATTGCTTGTGCCTTATATAACTTATATTAATCAAATCTTCATATTAATAAAAATGGTTTCCTCCTAAATTGGCATCACTTATGTACTTTCATATGTGTCTTTAAGCGCACGTGTTTCGCTCCTCTGGGGAAGCATATACAGCAGCGATGGCAAATACGTGGCATGCAAAAAAAAAAATCTTTTATTAATCATAAATATTAAAAAAAATCTCGTGCTCATGTGAAAGTATTTTTTCTACATTGAAATTATTTTTTCTACATTTATTCAAATACTAGAAATAGGTTGAAAAAGGAAGTTTTAGTAGCTTGTTTTAATAAGTTATCAACAACATATTTTCAGTCCGATATAAAAAATCTCTCAAATAACTCGTTTTATTTAATTTTATGTGTATTGTTTTTTTATTTAAAAAAATGTAGTTATCAATATTCTTACATACTATGTATATTTTTATATATATGAAGCATATGACCTCCTAATGGAGGTATTTCAACAGAAAGTTCTTAGGAGAACTGCTTGTTATTCAGTTTTTCAATCTCTCTTTTTCGAAGAGAAGTAGGGATAGAAGGATAGGGTTTATTTCGGCACGCCGATCAAATCCTATTAGTTATCCCTGATATACAGTATGTATTTATACACAGATAGACAAATCATTTAAATAATGAATGCAGATTCAAAAGTTTACCGCTCAGCAAAAGACAAAAATTCATATATCAATGAAGATTCAAGGTATGAAAGTGTCTATTCATGAATTTTAACTATTGACTACGTAGCCGAGTAGTACGGGCGTTATTACTTTACTGTTTGACGTGATCAGTAATAAGTAAATTACCTGAAGACAATAATAGTTGACAAGAATGAGTTAAGAATACTATATTAAGTTTCTGATTTAATAACTAATAAATTCAAACAATCATTTATTTTTATATAATCACTGTTTATTTCGAAACATTATTTAAAACTTCTAATTAACTTTTTTTGTACCATTTATAAAATATTATGATTTTTTGTCCTTAAACATGACTTGTTTTAACATGTTTGGGCCGGAAACTTTTTGACGTTAATAATATGTATGTTTGTCCGGGTACTTGATCGAGTGGTCAACGTCTTTGGCTACGGTTGCAGTATTCACCGATTCCAATCCCAGTACGGACAGTTTCATAAGCTGATTTTTTAATCAATTTATGGATGTATGCTCGAAGGTACCTATCCGATCCTAAAAAAGTAACAAACACTGAGTAACAAACAGTTATCGTAGAAAATCATCTGTTCAGGTAAACTCCATTAGAAATTAAATTAAATTAAACATTAAAATGTGTATTAATCAAAAAAAAAATCGGTATAATAAATCTCATTCAATATCATCGTTCTGGAAAAAGACACTAATTGAAAAATACTAGTTTTGACTAATTAGACTTTGAAGTATGTCAAAGCTTTGAAATGCTATACCTTTTTCATTTTGTTTGTTTTTAAAAAACTGTTTATAATTAAATTATAATTTATGAAAATAATTGTGATCTTCCATAGGGTAGTTTGAAATTTTGGTTTTACTAAGTCAATATGTATTTTTTTCGATTTAGTGTTTTCTTCCAGTACGACGATATTGAATCAGATTGTATATAATTTAAGACATCGACTGAGGGTGCTTGATGGAATTTCAATATCAAATTTTTGTTATTGAGATTTTGTACACTTCCATGTATTTTGTCACTAACAACCCGGGTTTCGCCTTTCGGCATCTTCAGGCATTCGTGCGCACGAATGCCTGAAGATGCTGAAAGGCGAAATCCGGGTCGTTAGTGACAAAATACATGTAAGTGTACAAAATCTCAATAACTCACATTTGATTTCAGATTGTATATGTTGTTTAAGGGTTAAAAAAATCCGCCGATTCAAAATTCTGGCGATGGCGTTAAGGCTAAATAACTATCAACTACCTCGTCCGTGGCGCAGTTGGTAGCGTTGTGCCCCGGTGCGGACAGTTTTCATAAGCTGATATTTCAATCGATTTATAGATTTCTGTTCGTAGTCTGAGTGTTTGTGTTGTCTAAAAAAAACTCCCTCCTCACCCACCCATCCGATCCTCACGGGGCGTAGCGAGAGCGATAAGCTAACCACTAGTCCTGTCCTAGCCCTATACTTATATTCCTACTCTCTTCGATAAAGAGAGGTTGAGCAACTGAGTAAAATTCTGTTGAGATATCTCCATTAGGATACAATATAGTCCACGTTGGGAGCGGACATGGAAAAAAATAATTTAGTGTAATTAAATACTTTGATATTTTATCCTGAAGTTCTGTCAAGTAAATGCCAATTCAATCAATAAGTTAAAAAATCTATTATCTGATATTGATTTAAAATTATTAATGCCTATAATTTCACTCCTTAAAATAAACACATGTTCAGATTTACTTTGATCCTTGAATATAGCACATTTTTCAAAAGGTCAACAATAGAAAAATCGTCTTGTATGTTGTTTCTTAATTAGTTAGCTACATAGAAAGATACTGTCGTGGTGCCAAATCATCGCGCACGAAGAACACTTACCACTAATGACGTCTCTGCTTACAATACATACAATTTCAAGACTCATCGCTCATCTTTTGTGATGTGAGTAAGCCCTCTTTTTAATTTTGCGATTCAATCAATTCCCGTTTGCAGCGGCTTTTACCGGTGTAAAATACTGCTCACGAGATGTGAGCTATCACTGTACTATCCGTCATTTATTTTTTAATTATCGACTTTTTAGGTTTTTAGACATGGCAAATTTTTGTCAGAAGACTCAACATTAGTTGGCCGTGGTTTTATACAGACTACATAGGGTCCGTGGTGTAGTGTTCAACGTCGTTAGCTTCGGGTACGGATGTCTTAGTTTCAAATTCTGGTACGAAACTTTCATAAATTAACTTTTAACCGATTTATAGAAAATTCCCTCCCACACATCCGATCCAAAAGACGGTGTGCAGTGATAGCGATTAGCTAACAACTTCTGTCCTAACTATCTTTCTATCCCTACTCTTCTCGAAAAAGAGAGGTTGAGCAACTTAGTAACAAGCAGTTCTCGTAGAAAAACTTGAGATACCTTCATTAGGTGTCAATATACCTCCACATTGGGAGTAGACGTGGTAAAAAAAAGTTCTATGGTAATATCCGATTATAAAATTTAAAGGATATTTTAATTGAGATTACCCGAATTGAAGAGAGGCGAATGGCTGGTTATTTACGTCCTGGAAGGGGCCGAGATCTCAAACAAACACCATTTCAAATCTGGTTCAACACTTATTTATTTTTAATCAAAGATACAGTGGCTTAACATACACAAAAATATTCTTAACACATAAAATTGAATCTACATTTACTTAACAACTGAATTTACTTTAAGTTATAATGCAAGTGACACTACAAACGATTTTAAATTAACGCTGTGCGTTTTCAGTTATGGACCCTAATAAAACTTAAACTTAACAAAAAAAACCAGGGTGTGTCATAATATATATAAATATTTGCAGTGGTTCGGCCACACACGTGAACAATAGGTCATGTTGAGCTTGTATCAACTAGACCATTGCTTTGCAACCGCCTTGCTACGGCACACTAATGTGTCGTGAGGTGATGCTAGGTGTGCCGTGGCGCATTGCTTCATTGCAAAAAAAAATCGAATAATTTGTCTCTTAAATCCAATACTCTGCCTACGCATATAATTCTTTTTTCATAATGTGTTTTTATTCAATGAAAAACATAATATAATTTCTGTGTAGTTACTCTATTCATATATTTTTTTTACTTTTGGTGTGCCACGGAAGGCTGGAGAAAATTGTGGTGTGCCGTGTAAGAGAAAAGGTTGCGGAGCACAGAACTAGACCAAACTACTGAGTTTGAAAATTTATATGTTCACGTGGTTTCAACTACTTACACAGAGAATTCATTTTTCCAAATTTGGATTTCATTTCTACGCCGATCCCATCAAACCCCGTTTGATGCTATGATGGATACGGTGTAATAATATATGTTGTGCGACCTGGACCGGAGGTTTGCAATCACTTTTATTTTTCGATATGTATAATTTTGTTTATGGGTGTTATTTGCCGGATTTGTTGACCTAGTGAATAATGCTTTACTCTTAAATACGGACATGCTCAGTAAATATTATTTTTTCTTACAAGCGACTTACGCATATCATTATCTACGATGATATAATTCTGCAAAATATAAGTTGAAAATTTTTGGGGTTTTATTGATTTAGGTAATTTAGGTTTTTTTTAATGAAAGTGTGTTGTTGATTTACGAAATTACACAATAGTATGAATAAATATTACGCATTCGGAATGACATTAACTTTTGTGATCTGTTGGAATTAATAAAATATCCCATTTTTAAACATCCATGTGACGGGAAACAAATAATATGGATAATTAAAATCCAAAGTAGCCTACTATGTCTAGTACTTGTACTCTGTGCGACAGTAGCTTAATCAGTACCTACCGGTTTTATTTCAAAATTTAACATTATCAACCAAAAAAAAAACCGTAAGATCCGTAAATAAGTATTTTTTAGTACAAAAATAAACAAATATTTTTTTAAGCGATAATTAAAAAATTACTCACGTGTCGTTGATCTTGTCACACACACACATTCCGCGAGTCATTAGCATACTTTGTGTATTGAAAAGTTGTTTTTTAAAAAAATTGCACGGCTAGCAGACGAGTTTCATATACATTATAATTTATTGTCCATGTACCAACATATTATTGTATTTGAATCTGTAATACAAAATGATTCACGGCAGGGATGGCAACAAAAAATACAAAGTGAGGACATATCTAGGATCTTTAGGAAATCCTACAGGGTCATTGCAAAAAGATGCACGGGCGGGCCTAAGACCTGGTTTGTAAGGCTAGTAGCTTGTATAGCTGTAATACTACTCTTTTCTGAAATTAAAAACATCATGCCAGTCCTGTGAACGGCCACGTATATAAATTGATTATACAATCGCTTTTCATTCAAAGTCAAAGTGCACGGATGCTATTGCACGTAGAGAGATCGATTAGCTAGCAGCTTGTGTTTTTCGTATCCCATCCTTATATTCCTTTCTCACTCAGAATAAGAGAGGTTAAGCGGCTGAATTAAAACCATGTCTAAATTCTTAGAATACCGAGTATCTACCAGTTTCAAACTGTAACAACTACGAAAATTCCGTTAAAACCTCTCAACACTCCCGTTATTAATATTAGAAAAAAATATATAATACGACATATATGCGTAGTCTGGTATCATAATTGGTCAAATCCATATTTAGCTTTTTTAAAATGAGTATGCAGTGTGAAACTCCGAAAAACGCAAGTTAAATATTTGTTTCATATCAAATCTGAATTGGTCAATCACATTCACCAACAATGTCACATGACCTAGGCTTGGTTCATAGTAATCAGAAATGGCTGATGACTTGTAGTGGCCGATTACAACTTTGTATAAAAGGTATCATGAGTTTGTTTCAAAGTTGGTCAAATCCTCAATTTCATATCGGAAATGGACAAATCAAAAATTAAATCATTTATAATACAAAAAGTACTTAACATTATTTATTCATTTTACGTGTAAATAATAGTTGCTTTACTTAAAATGTTAAAGAATCAAAAAAACTTTTATTAATTTATAGAACGTTTTTCCTATTTATTTCAATTTCTATAAAAATGGATTTGACCACTTCTGATTCCTGACAACACATATACGAGGTTGAACCAGAGCAGCGTCCTGTATCAAATTTTACACTGAAAGTAATGCATGACATATTCGTACACATTTAACCAATATGGCAGTTATAAATAACAAGTGTTTTTTTCAATGTCGATAGAATTTTTGTGGTTTGACGCTATCAAAGGAACTCGACATAGATAATTTTAACCGCTGACCCATGTGATCGACGCTCGCTTCTTTTAGCAGTTTATCCGCTCCAAACAAATAATGTTTGTACCAAACGAGTATTATAGATATTAGATATAAATCCCCACCGCTATTAAATAATATGTAAACCATGATACTTGCGGTGGAGTGGTAGGACTTGTAGGTTGCCGAAGAACAGATATTTTGGATATCCCCGTTTGAAACTAAGCGCTCTTTGTTGAAACATTCCACATAAATTTATGATTAAGGAAAATAAAAATAAAAATAAAAATAAAAACGAAAATCAAATTTTAGAATATCAGTATTATTAAATATGTGAATACATTTAATCATGTATTCCTCGCAGTGATGGGTGAAATGAACGTTTGTAAAAATGTTACGTTGTACGTAAAACAACTTCAATTTCTTGTTTTTTATGGTGTTAACTGTCAATTCTCAGTGAACAGGCATCTATACTATATAGCAGAAAATACATGTGTTAATCTGTTAGTCTGACTCAAGAACTCCTCTCAAACAGCGAACAGTAATTCTGTCTGCTATCAACTCTAACATTATTATTAATGAAATTTGACTTGAGCACACGAATGAACTCGAACTGACATTCGTGTGTTCGAATAACTGAAGATACTGAAAGGCGAAACTCGGCTCGTTAGTGACGAAATACATGGAAATGTACAAAATCTCAGCAAGTCAAATTTGATATTGAAATCCCATCAAGCACCCTCTGTCGATATCTTAAATTATTATTAATGGGTGAACTAAATTTTGGGGGTGTTACATGAGGTGCGGTCCACGGTGATATTTTCAACAATGGCTTGCACCAAAGTAACACCATAACAACGGTAACGTCTAAATGTTAGCGCCCTCTATCCCGGATGAAGTTGGTTAATAAATGCTAGCTATTTTATATAAAAAACAAATTTTATTTACTAATTACACAACTTTAATAGATGCTCTGTATTTGGAAGCATTAGTTGAAGATGCTCGCGACGAACGAAATCGGTTCTAATCATATGATAAATTGTGGCATTAGTGCAAAAGTATTAGTACTTTTATAAATTCAATTTCCTTGAACATGACGCTTTCAATTCTATGAAATATTTCGCCAAGAATTGAGATACTAATTTGCACAATGTTTTCAAATATAAATTTAAATCAACATTTATGAGGCGCATATTGCGTGAACGTAGTTGTATGTCATAAAAGTTTTTATAAAAGATAATATCAAGGATATACCGGCAGAAGGCATTAAGTCACAAAAACAAGTTCTGAGATAATCGCATTAAAAGCACATTTTTTTTTCGAATTAAGTACTCTCCCCGAGTACAATTGTTTGTGATTTGAAAAGATTTTTGTACATTATTAAGAATAATATTTTTGGCATACAAATCATAAGATTTAGTATCGATGAGTTAAAGCAAAGCCCCCTATAATTACAAGCCATGCTGTACGGCCGGTATTTTTGTAAACGAGTGGTCCGTTTCATTTACTGCGGAGTCATGAAATCGATATTTTGGACTAATTACGATGAATTCTAGTATATTTTAATAACGTGAAATAGTGGGTAATTAAATGTAGTATCATTAATATTAATAGGAATAAAGATAATTTTGATGGATTCTGCGGAAACTTTGGTGTTTTAATATTAAAATAAGGTTGATAACTTAGTTATTCTACTGGCTGTGTTACTAAATGTAACGCGTTTCGTTTCTTTAAGAATAATTTTAATTAAAAATGGAGAGTAGAATGGTTTTGTTTCCTTTTATTGGACGTGGGGAGGGGGTAAGACTCAAACAATAATGGTACTAATTATAAAATTAACTACCGGTGTTTGGAGGTGATATAGATAGTTATAGTTCGATATAGTTAGTCTGAAGATGCTTCTTAAAGAAGCGAAACGCGTTACATCTATTTACACAGCCAGTGGAATAATAAGTTATCAGTATTAGGAATTAAGTTGTTTACTTTGAAAAATATAATTATAAAGCTTAGTCGTAATCGCGACACATCGCATTTAGTGCCATTCACTACATATATTATGACGACTGTACGATATAATTTATTTTGACGATTTGATTATTACTTAACATGCATATATGTCTGTTTTCGATGAGTCGTAAATTATACAATGATTATAGTAAAAAAACGCTGAATAAACTCACAAGAAATCTTTTCAAATATACGTTATATTCGACGAAAAACGGAGTTGAGAGACGATCTTCGTACAACCGTCATACAATTTGTTCCAAGAGACAGGGACTCGTAGGACTACTCGTAAATTGCAAATTTTCTTATAGGTTGCTTTGGTTAAAGTTATCATGGTTACTGCCAGAATAAAAAAATTGCAGTACGACTTAATACTGTTTTTTTTTCAAAGTTATTATATCGATTGTATTTTGGCCAATTGATGTAACCCTCAAAAAATGCAAAGATGTGTTAATGATTGGATCTCATTTTAAAGACGACGGAGCAGGTCTCGGCCAAATGATGGCAATTAAAAGAAATAAATTGACCACTTTTTGGAAGGGAAACATCATTTTACATTTGTTTTAGGTTTATAAATTCGGATCCGACCACTTGATATAAGTCACTATTATATCGACAATGCCTACGTATAATCTCGTATTTGAAAACATGATAATTTACAGAACTGAATTTCAAAGATTCAAAATGCAACTCGCCGTATAATGTTTTCGATAAAAACAATTTTTACTCTCTCCTGAACAATTTCAATTTTGAGGGCTACATTAATTGGCCAAAATACCGTCGATATCCTATGACTGTGTGTTCTATCAGTATGTCGAGCGTTAAATTGCATACATTTTGACATTTAAAACATAAATCTATCAAAAAATGACTTGATGCGTTCTGTCAATATACCCCCGAAATGAACAATATTTATGAACAAGATCTCACGGCAGAAAATCTGTCTCAGATAATTTCACGAATATTTATTCTACGTAATTGTTGACAGTTGCTTGAAAATGAAAGAACATTACATATAATTTCTAGAGTTTTGATATATTAAGCTCAATTAACAGAAAAATAAACGTAGGTAATACCTATTGAAGAAAATGACGTTGGTAAAATTATTGACAAGAAAGAAATCTCAATAAAGTCTGTCAGAGAATACATCATATTGAAAATCCACTTTTGGCCCACGGAAGGAAGGATGAAGATTAATTTAAACGTGTGGTGTGAAATTTTAATTACCTTTTATCTAACATAACATATCATTTTGTTATCGCCATACATTTAGCATTTTTAATGACGGTCATCGAAGAGGAAAAATGTGCGACCATTTCGAATAGAAATGTCAGACGCAACCATAGAAAATACTAGAATACGCATATATGACGAATGAAAGGACATCTCGTTAACTATGCCCATTTCTTTAAAGCATAAATATACAAACTTTGTCATAGTATATTTACACGCTTTAATAACATGTTCATTTATGCAATTTATTGAATTGTAACTTTATGGGTTTCTCGGTAGTGGGCAGGTCATTAACAAAGGCTAGCGAAAACTCAATTACATACGATTTCTAACAATTGTAAATTAAAAAATAAAATTGCCATTTCTGAAAAGACAATTTTGCGATAAACCTGTGACAACGTCTCGGAGCATGACTCTTTCGAGGAGTACCAGCTAAGAGTCGCTGATTTAAACCTTGCACCAGCTCGTTCTAGTACCAGACAGTCAGTGGCCGCGAATTGTTACCATTATTAATAAATTAGCTTTGAAGTTGAAGACTTCCATTGCGTCACGATAAAATATTGTTTCATACGTCATTGCATCGTCACTGTTTTATCATTTGATTTAGCGGCTAACGCTATGAAACCCGATCGCGTACGATGCTATTCAAAATCGTTATTAAATTATTACCAGTAAGGGTGAAGAGATATGATGATATATTTATATTTCAGTCTTCAATTAGTCGGCAGTTATACGGTATGACTGCATAATTTCTTGGTGCATTATAAAAACACGTTTTAAATGATTCATTTTTTAGAACGTAAACCATATATTTAATATTGTTAAGTGATTTACCCTGGATTATTCAAATACGTACTATAAAACATGGTAAGAGTCCAAAGAATTTATATACATAGAAGTTGTCACTAAAAATAAGGCTACTGAAATATTTTATTAAATTTGCATATTTGGGTGGTGAATATAGATTATTAACCTGATGAAAGCGCTGGACATGTTTACATGTCCAAGACTTTATCTCGTATTTTCGGCCAAACTAAAAGAAAACACTTGTGGATGCATGCTTTAAAAAAAGTTCAAACATTTAGGTAGAGAAATTAGGAAACAGATTATGAAAATGTCAAGGAAATATATTTTTTAAAAGAGCTCTCGATAATTCAGCCTTTCGAATTTCAGCTTAGAACTGCCGATACGCAGAATTAATCGTTAGCCCTATGTATTACACATACCTATGCGGATATGCGCTTGTTTGTGTGTGCGTTGAATCGTTATAAAAGACTTTTTAAATTAATATTAAAATTATATATATTATTTAACTGGGCCGGTAAAGAAAATGATTAAATTGGAAGGTATGCATATCATATTTATTTTTACTAAATAATAACCGTAGTCAATAATTTATGGTTTATTTTATCAAAAATAGGTAATGTAGTTAGTCAACATTAATTTTTACCGACTTCTTTGTCAATAAAATAAGATAAATATTTTCGTATTCAAAAACCATTTTGCACCTCTAACCGTGAGCGGTCTTTTTGAGAAGTTTTTTTTACAAAGTTGATTACCTTGAAATATTAAAAATATTTTCTTTGAAATATCAGGTTCTTTCATACGGTTTTATAAAAAATTATAAACCAATAATATCATACTATCTTTGGTTAATTTTTCATTATATGCATATTTAGAGGGCATTATAATATGTCTCACAAAAATGCACAAAGTTTCCCTATTTTAGTATTACGTGTATATTTTTTTGTAGTTATTTCTGATTTATAGTCTTCGGGTGTCAATTCGTTAGTGACTTATTGTTACACAACTTTAGAGTATGTCCACAAAATATTCCGTGAAAAATACGTACAAGAAAGGCATGGCATGATAGTTCGCTACAACATTAACAATTAATAACAATAATACTTTAAATTGACAAGTTGTACATCAATCGTCATTCGACAAACTTCACTTGACTCCCCTTCAATATGGCCGTATTCACGACGATATTTTATAAACCGGTATCTTTTTTTATATTACAGGTTTGTCAGTAAATTTAATTTTACCTACAAATCGAGGTTATTCTGACAGTTAATTCATTAAACACAAGTTGTGAAATAATAGCATTTAAAGCATTATTTTTTTTAAAGTACTCATTCTCTCAAGTACAATTGTTTGTGGTTTAAAAAGTTTTTTGTACATTATAAAGAATAATTTTTTTGTCATACAAATCATAAGACTTCGTTATAGTGATATCATATTTTCAGCCAGAATAAAAAAATAAAATTATGACTTAATACTGTTACGTCATATGACTTTATGCTTTCTACCATAACGTAGAGTAGTGCTCCACGAGACGATCCCAGGTGTGCCGCGGCACAGTGCGTCCAAAATGGGAAAAATCGAGTATTTTTAAATGTATCAGAAAAAAATGAAAACACTCGGGTGCTAAAATCTCCGCTCAAATTATTCGTGTTTTTATATAAAATATATTTATGTATGTACTGTACATAAATAATTTCATATTTCTATATTAATATTAAATTTGTCAGGATTGTAAAAATATAGTACATATTTTTCAAGAAATTATATTTATACGTAACAATTTTCTGCCTGCGGCGCAATTCTCTGCGTCGTAATGGCTAAAAGAAATTTGTAGGAAAAGTGGGGGTAGCGGCAAACTGAAGGACTACCCCGGGAGACAAAACGGCAAAGCTATTTTGGATTTGTCCAAACAAGTATATATTAAAAAACATTTTAGTCACTATTTCAAATTCGTCAAATGAAAACAAATTAATAAATTCTTGGTTTTGTTTACGAAATTTACATTTTTTGAATTGTAGTGTGCCGCGAAATATTTATGAGTACTTTGGTGTGCTGTGGGTGAGAAAAGGTTGCGGATCACTCCTTTTCCTGATAATGCTCTTAATGGGCCGTATGAGTAGTAGATACACATGGTAATCATGAGGGATACTTATGCCAGTAATAACACTGTAGGGCTTACATCCACTAGGTTTCTGGGTCACAGGTTCGAGGTCCGAAATAAAATATTTCATTCTTTTATTTTTCAATCGATAACCCGTATCTAAAGGCATAGCTGTCTGTGATGTTTTCTTACTTTCCCACACACCCTCTATTCAATTCTGAAAACGTGGTATAGAAATTAGTTAGCGGTTAGTTTACTACTAGTCGTTTCTAGCCCCACCAACTACAGTACTACAGTCGCGCAATGTCAGTACTTACAACCAATCGCGAGCATTATCAACTGATGAATGATAATCAGTATAAACTATAAATCTTAACGAGGCTATTTTTAATACATGGAAATGAGTGTTAAATAATAATCGATTGTTCAGGTCTTTCGTGTTCTAACTCTACGAACCAGTTTGTAAGTGGGGCGAATTTAAAAGATTTTGTACCCACTAATTGAATGTTTTGGTTTTCCCACTCAAGGTTTTTTTAATAGTCAGGAGGATGAAGAATGTTTCTATTACAAAATATTATTGCTTAGTTTTCAAACTACGTTCTACCTTTCTTTGATTGCAATTTTAAACGATGTATTAATTGAAAGAAAATACATATTTAGTTTGGAAAAAAGAATAAGTTATATAGATAATCACAGAGTTTTAGATGTTTTATGGGCATTTAATGTTTTCGAAACATATTGTGCATTTTTTTCAATGCTCTGAAAAGACCTATACAATAATGAGTTGATCCTGACTGAATATTGGTAAATATTTGACTTGCAATGTTTTCTAAATACGTACAGTATTAAATTAATTTGTGGTTTATCGTGCCCAGAATAGAAGGCATTAATTGGTTTTTAATTTGGTTTTTTTTCGAGGGATTCCCTTTCATTTTTAACGTCATTATCATTACTATGACATTAGTCAACGAAATTATGACAGAAGTATTTCTTTTTTTCATTTAAAAAAAATAAATGACTATAGCTAATACTAGTAATTTTGGTAATCATGTCCATTAATTAAAAAAAAAATCGGTTTTAACTGGACAAAAATTTAGAAACTAACGACGGCCATTTTAAAGAAGATTATAGATTTGCGGGGATTTTAAAAAATGTTTGATCTAAATAAGTAATTTCATGATTTAAAGCTTTATTCCGTTATCTGCGTTAATGCAGATATAGTTAAGTCACATTTCGTCGTTTCCATTGAAAAATTGTATATCTGCATATGCGTTTTCGACTTTTTGTGTACTGTAAAAATCGCCCTTAAGTGCTTGAAAAAAATATGCAGTAGGTGATCGGTTCACGAAGATAATCCGTCTCAATACTATGTTCGCTATCCGACTTGTTCGTTAACCGGTCACCCACTGTGTCATTTTTTCGAATAGTTTTTCAGGTAGAGTAAAGTAGATTAGAAAGATCGTTTTAGTTCGTTATCCGAATATGTGATCGTTTTCCGATTTGTTCGTAGTCCGAACTGTTCGTTAACCGATCACTCACTGTATATCAATCAATATCTTTTCAATTAATATCACTTTTAACCTGAGATTTTGATTAGTTCTGCATTCAGCTGACGATTTGTTCTTTACTTTGTTGCAGAATGTAGGCAGGTAAATAAATTCATATAAAATAATGCATGAATTTTTAATTGTATATTTCTGTTTTTTCACCATAAAATATTTTTCCAGGCGCGGTGAGTATTTGTTTTCTAACAAAATGACACTTGTTTAGATAAGTTTTGGAATCTCTGTTTTACCAGATCAATACCCGATATATGCATGGTGAAAAATTCTCTCTTTCTTGATTTATTTTGACGTATATTTTTTGGACCACCTTTTTTAATTAGCCCTATATTGAAAGTTATGAAAATATACATTACTGTGCTACACGGAAATGTGAATATACCAAGAAGATAGAAAGTTTGCGCTTGAAAATATCGATAAACGCGAGTATCCACCTTATACAGTCGGAAAACGAAAAATTCCCTGTTATTGATAAAATTTCTTTAATTGGTTCGTCCATCGATTAACAGGTGGCGCCACACGCTTACAAATGCGGCGTATAGATGTCGCCTTGAAATCATTTTGTACAATACAAAGCCATGAACATGCATAATTAAAATTTTAGTTTTGTGTTGTTGTTTATAAAAAAAATAATAGGCTCTAAAGATTGTTTACTGACTGAAAGGGAATTTAAAAAAAAAACCTTCGTGATAATATTTCGTCCGAGGTTGAGCATTTTAACACTATCAGCGTGGCTGACGAAAAAATACCTCACATTTTATCATCGAATTTTTGATGTCTTTTGAAAAGATGGGTTCTCTTTGGATTTATTTTGGTACCGCTTAAAAAATGGTAACCGTTTTTATTTGCTTTTCTTAAAAACTTATGCATTACTATTATTAATAATAGTGAAATAACTATAGTCAAAGAATAAGCTTCGGTTATCACGATGAAAATTTGCAGCATTTTTTGAAACATCAGTTTTTGGCAGTCAATGAGCGGGTAAGGACGGAATGTTTCCTATTGGTTTGTCTCGTATGTTTAATCATCTTTTAAATATGGGTGTCCAACCTTTTGACTCTCTTGGGGCATATTGGTTGAAGACTAATTGTTTTGAACCACTCATACAATATAAAATACAGAGAAGAAATAAAAATAATAAAACTTTACATGTTTTCATAAATATTTATTATTATAAAATTACACCGCAATACAAAACTAATGAGATATTTGAAAAAATAATATATGATTCGATAGCAATGGTTACAATCATTGGTGAATTCTCAAGATGTTCGGTTAACATTTTACTTTTAGTATGTTTCTTTTAAGGCAATATTTGCTCATAAATAAACTGGATAGCAGTATATCACAAAATTAAACTTTCATTGGTTGGTTAGTCCGTTACATAGTTTTTGTAAAGATGATAACAGTACGTTAATTTTTTTAAACAAAAGCCTAAAACATTTTGTGACGAAGTTTAATAATAATGCTGCAAAATGCCCAATAATCGAATGAAGTCATTTATAATAAGTGACACTTTAGGTAGATATTCCAAGGGCGTGATACTTAAATAGTAGAATATAGTCCTAAGCGACAGGATAACATGGTCAGATTGGGCACCAAGCCAATGCCTTGTATTGAAAACTGTAGTTTTTGCAACATCTTGTAATATGTCTGAAAATATTATAATAAAACGTGAATCATTTCAGCTGCGTCGATACTTGAACCCAACTCATTCATAGCAGATCGAATTCGTTTGCCACTTGGCTAAAAATAATACGAACGGGACATCTCTTGTGAATTATATCGTCGTGTATACTTTCGCCAGCGTCATTTTTTTCTGATAACACATTATTAATAACCGGTTAAAGCTGGTTAACCCTCCCGTTTACTGTCGATTAACTATTTACATCCGAACTTACTTTACACACCGTTTGTTAAAATTTTATGTGAAATAATTATTCAATTTTCAATACAAAAAAAGATATGAAATTCTCGCGATTGATTTAAATATACACTGTAAACTCTTGCGGATTATCTGTGCATGAATTCGATACCTACGTATTTCAAAAATTTTGATTGCAATGTACCTACATCGATATTAAAGACGCATGGAACTCACAAAATTTAACTTTTGGTGATTGTAAATGGAACAAAAACAAGAAATGTTTGAGTTGATTATTACAATTATAAAGGAGCATGGGTGGATAGAAGGATCTTTGAAGATTAGTTCAAAACTAAATGGTTTCCGCAAGTGAGACATTTTTGAAAAGTAAGGGGTTGCCACAAAATGTAGTGCTGTATTAGAAAATGCTTCACCTAAATGAAAATATATTGAAAACGGACAACGGCCTTATGCTTGCAAAAGTCTTACTACCTAATGTTACATTATTAATTCAACTAGTGGATCAAGTGGTCATTTAATTAATACAATGGCATTGCCCTACTGGCCTTGTTAAAATCCTGTAAAGAATTTTTTTTAAGACATCGACTGAGGGTGCTTGATGGAATTTCAATATCAAATTTGGATTATTGAAATTTTGTACACTTCCATGTATTTTATCACTAACGACCCGGGTTTCCCCTTTCGGCAACTTCAGGCATTCGAGCACACGAATGGACTCGAACTGACAGTTCTCAATCTCAATAATCCAAATTCCTGTAATGAAGATAACGAATTGATTAGATTCTGGATAAATGATGGTACTAGATGCGATACACGGAAAATATAGATCTACCAGATCTAGGAAGAGATTTTTTTAGATTCTAACGAGCCTGAGCTGAGACAAGTGAAATATGTGAAGATCTTAAGAACATTCAAACTGATAATAAAAAATCTTTAAAAGATTCTTGTAAAAAAATCAAAATCACAGATTTCTTGATAAATATTCTGCTTTAGAAATGTACAATTGCATTTTAAAACGAAATAATAATTCGGATTATCAGTGCGGACCCTCATCAAGATATTAGCCTGGATAATCGGGAGTTGTATGTATATGAAATAAAACGATGTTTTTTATCTACCTATATTTCCTTACTGAAACTAAATGAAGCCTCCGAATCCGTTTCCTGCATATTTTCCATATATGTGAATCACACTTAAGATTCTGTCAGCTGAAGGCGTTGAAGGGGGCAAAAGTTAAGAAAACTCCCTTACGAATATTGATGGTGGGTGTTAAGTAAGCAAAGGTGAGCTTTGAGTTTAATCGTCATGAGATTACTTGATATTGTCCTATCCCGAACTAACTTTCTAGTATGATTCGATTAATTTGATATTCAACTGGCTATGTAACGAGGTGTGACACGTGCTTCTCATATATGGGATATTCACTTTATATTTTTTTACTACTAAAAATAAAATATAATTTGCAGTACACACTTATTCCAGGATTTTATAGTTGTTATCAAGATCGGTTCACTCAACGTGGGAAAATCTTCAGCTGAAAATGGTACAAATTGGGTACAAATGGTACATAGTTTCTACATATTATATTAGGTGTAACATTCCGACGTCTATATTTCCACAGTTTTTGGATCACTGATTTGCTAAAAATGCTTTAAACTTAATTCTTACTTGATTTATGTCAGTATGCGTTACAGAGGTTATAAATACTATACTTCTGAGATTTATAGCAAGTGAGCGCTGCATATTTATAAAATATAATATAATAGACAGTGTTCATTAGCATTTTTTTTTATTTTATAGATCATTGTATTACAAGTAATGATTGGATCTCGTGAATTGATTTGATTTATCTATTGCACTGATTGCCACACCTATAACGGGGTGGTCAATGTTCCTCGGCTTCGCTATTAACTTATTCGGTTGAAGTGTTCGCAGATTCGACTACCGGTACGGACATTTTCACTCGAAGGATTTGCACTCAAAACATGGATGCTTATTTCTCTCCCACCAGATCCTTAAAAATGGGAGCGTTTAGCTTACTTCTATCCCTGTCTAGCCCCATCATTATATTCAATAAATTCTCCGAGTTAGTAATGATAATAGATTATTGAATGTTTCAACTGAAAATGTTGTAACCAAAATTGTCTAACTGTAGTGATTTTAAACGTTTTTCTATTGACTCTCTAACATTCAGCAACAGTGATGCCATGAATAAAAATCAAAGAGTAAATATTTATAGCTCAAACTGTCCGTAAGCTCCATAACGATTTGAACTTGAAAAGTCAACTTAGACCATTTTGTTGGTTACAACCTTTTCCATGTGACCCATTCAATTATTGACATACATATCCGTCTTTCATTTATAATCTTTGGATATCTATGTTGATCCTGAATTTTTATTAAAAACATTTAATTTTGACACTAGCATTGATTTAATCCGATATATTAATTATTTTTTTAGAAATACTATAAAATGCCATAATAGTTGAGCCCTTAACTACTAAAATTGAAACCGTCATTCACATCTTTGCTTCGTTACCCTTTATTTTATAGATGAATGGGTGATAATCGGCCTCTAGTATAGTGGTAAGAGCATTGCGCTATCGATCAGGTGAGTCTGAGTTCAAGTCCCGGCAATGTCAATATAAAATTTAGATTTTTTCAATTAAAAATTTTTCATCTTCGACATGGGTGCTTGTGGTGTATCTTCTCATCGAGTTTATCTCGTACGATTTTCCAATTTCACAATATTAAGCGCATTGGCTATTAGATGTAATGTCAGTTTAAGAAAAATCTAATTGGTACAAAAAAAAGATACGCGACAAAGATAACAACATTAACGCTAATCACGCTCTTTTTTATTGCCCCGAGATGAATGCCGAACTAGCAGACCGGTTTGCTGTGGTCCGTCCTCATACGGGCCCAATAGGTCACGCTGACTTGATCTCGATCAAGGTCAACTTTGAAGCATTTTCGAATCCTCTTTACATTCAACGCGGAGTAGATTAAACTGTAGTGGTACGGCGGATTCTCAGTATACGGATACACAGGATACTTAATATCGCTTAAACTAAGTGGCCGAGCAAGTCAAATTTTCTATTCTTAAGAGCAACAGTGCGTGGTTAAAAGATCGGTCCCGTGCAGCTCGGGTCAGGAACACGGGTAGAGAAATTCGTTTCTTTTCTTGATCGTTACTGTGTTATGGAAGGCGGCCGCATACAAATGGTGGATATGGAGCAACCAACTTGTACTTGATGTTCCGTTTTTTTGAGTGGTTGGGATTTTTCAAAAAATCAAATAAAGGTGTTTATGTTGCTCTTTGTGAATTTAACTTCACATTTTACTTCAACCAATATGCCAATGGTTAGGTGTTGTTCAGTAGTAGGGTGGCCATCCGGTGTTCCGAATATTAGCGGCTGGATTAATATGATAGGACTTGACGGATCGCTCACCTCTTCTCAAATATTTTTACCACCAGTGGCCACTGATTGACGTAGTAGAATTCGGAGAAGGGTCAATTTTTTGTTGCCTTTTTCCTGGTAGCTGTGAGTGACTTTATTATGATATTATTTTTATTGAACCATGCAGTACCATGGCGCCATGACACGAGTCGAGAGATTTTGTTTCGCACATTTGGAGAGCCGCTGGTCATTAATTCAAAGAATTTGCAAAAAATTACGATCCAGTCAACTCATCATATAATATATCATTTTAATTGACGTGTCGTAAACAGTGTCCCTACTAAGACGAGAAATTCTCTGCGCGGAAAATCCATAGGCTGAGCAGGTCAAACCAACAAATACGCGGGATAATTTTAACCTTTTGCAAACAAATGTCTTATTTTTTATGGTGTTCAGGTTCCAAAAAACGGAGTATAGCGAGACCGATTAACTAGTCCTGTCCTAACTGAGTAACAAGCAGTTGTCGTATTAAAACGTCTGTTGAGATAGCTCTATTATTAGTCCATATTGGGAACAGACATGGTATAAAAATGAATATACGTTTCTTCAAAAATTAAATTTGAATATTTTGTATTGGAGTACGCGCCAACCCGAGATGATGCTGCGGGGCAGCGCATGCGCGTAACTTACAGGTAACACTGGTCGTAAATACACTAAATATAACAGAATACAATTATTATTATTTTTTGTAACACAGTCCACAATTTGATCAAATGATCAGGACCGGTTTCGCTCATTGCGAACTTGTTCTGTTGTTGTGTTTTGTTTTTATAAACAACCAAGCCTATTACTCCTGCCATTGTTATTTCATTTAATGGCACTGATCATTTGATGACTCTGAAATTACAACAAACAATTATTATAAAAAATAATGCCATTTCACCAAGAATTCATAATTAACACCATAACAATGAGTTTTGTATATTTTATAGAATAAACTAAAAAAAAAACATTTTTATTACAAACAAAGTTTATGACTTTTAAATATTATATAATTATGTTATAAGTGCAGTTTTTATTGTAGTCTAAAATTTATTGTTAGGTCGTCATTTTGATTTTAATCAATTAAGTATTTAAGTTTCTATCACGATGTATGTATTTATATTATAATAATATACGTACACTAAGCAGTGAGTTGGCTTTCAATTTTCCTGTCAAGTGTAATCGTGGTGACCGAGTTAGATCGACCATTCATTAGCGTATTTTATTATTATATCTGACGTTTGACTCACACGCGCGGTTGAATTTTTAAAGAAATACCATTACCTATCATAAAAATTATCGCAGTGTGTATTAATTTATTTTTTTATAACACGAAGACAAGATACTTAGCGATTATTCAATATTACCTTGACATTAAAAAACAATTTAATTTCTACTGTAGAATTACATATTATATTAAAAGTTTCTCGAAATGATTTATTCTCACAATAGTAAATGAATGTATACTGTTGTCTTGTGGTAGACGTGTCTCTATCTCTATCACACAACCTCACTTGTGTATTAGCCAGTAGGATAAAAGAGCAAACGCCAGCATGCCCTTACATCTCGCTTGCACCCTTCACTTTACGTGGGATTGAGCGAGAAAGAAATTCACTGCACGCGTTTGATTGTATATCTTCACAAAACTGTAAATATTTTAACATAAATTCTCAAATAATCCAGATTAAAAATAACATCAAATGTAATTCAAAGTTCCTTTTTAAACCATGTCCGCTCTTAATGGAGCAATTAACCTTTATCCGCCCTAAAATTTTTTTTGCGTAATTATTGCGTGACCCTAAGCTGTCATTAAAATAGCTACATCTCTAAAACTAGTCAACTTATTTAGGTAGAGTAAATGCATTATCAAAAAAAAAGGTTGTTTAAATTTTATAAAAGCTTTATTCACTATTTTTCACAATTAATGCAATTTTAAATTAAAGTTCAAGAATTAAAACCGTACAAATTACGCCAAAATTAAATTAAAAACTGTAAAATTACCAAAAAAATAGCGAACCAAACTATAAAATTACAAAATGATTAAACATTTTTTTCATATGTCAATTTTTAAAACATTTCACTATATATGAGCCCTCTATAAGCTTCTGGCATGTGATTATCGATGACCCAAAAAGGTATTTGATGTGAGTCAAGTGATAAAATTGTGAAACTTGGATATTGAAAGTTTTACATGCCATTTAATTTAACTTCTTACACATTAAAATACTTTTGCAGCCTGTATTTACTTAGCTCACTTCACTTTAATTATACTTTATGACATGTAGAATACCAAAACGCGCCTAGGTGATTTTTTTCGAAAATATCAGTTGGCTCACTTCACTCCTCATTGGCTCAATCACAATAACATATATCTCGAAATGTACTTCGTTGAATATGACTGAGTTTGATTAGGAGCAGTTCTTATGGATTGATTGAATTGGCATTTACTTGGTAGAACTCCATTATAATACAGTTAAATATGAAAGTATTCAGTTCTACAAACTTTTATTGGGTAGCTGATAGCTATTTCGTCTCAACGCCATCGTCAGAACTATATTAAAACTTATTTTACCTAAGCTATAATTTAATCTATATATATAAAAATGAATGTCTGTTTGTTGGTTTGTCCGGATATTATAGGCTCCTAAACTACTCAACCGATCGCGACGAAACTTTCAGGAAGGACTTATTGTGATCTCGCCGGGAAATATTATATAAAATAAATGTTTGTTTGTCCTTTACGCGTTCCTTTACCATTCATACGATTTCGATGAAACTTCGATGAGTTATTGTGCACACACAAAAAATTGAAAATCTAAAATTGAAAAAAGAATCAAATACGTACATACAGCGACATCTAGGAAAAACCTTCTGATTTATTCGTGTACGCACCAGACGAAAAACAAAAATATTGTGTTATAACAAGTGTGATATTGAAACTCGGGTTCGGGTCCGGGTCGGGCCAGACCTGAAGATGATGTGCTCGAACCGGCTAAGTCTATGAAATTTCGGCCTGTGCAGACCTCTAATCCAAAAGCAGTTCAATAAATAGAATTAAAACACAAACCCTTTCTTTCTTTCAGTGGCATTGCAACGCATGCCGGGTACTCACTAGTTTTAAATAAATAATATAATATTTTAATGCTTGAGATGACATACTCGTAATATTGTCTATCTCTTCTAAACAGTATAAATTTTGTGGAACTAAATACTTTGATATTTTACCCTATTATTTCTTATAGATTTAATTAATTATTGCACGTGATGTTGTACTGATAAATTAAACTGTTGATGAATAATTCGTTCAAACTTTGGCAGGACAGCGAATTGGCCATGTTTGTAATTTGATTTCACATTTGTTAGTCATGAAAAGGCCAAAATAATCATTATAATTGCGTCATTGTTAATAATTGGAACTATTCATGAAATAAAACAAAGTAAAGTGTTTTACTTGGTGTTGACTTTTTACACGTGCTAGGCTGTCCACCTCATGCCAACCTTTGCACGATACTGTCATTACTTTGGAGAAGCATGAATGATTAAAGATTTAAAAAAATACAGTACTTGCAATATAACACGATTAAGCAGACGTCACAAGAATTTTTGTATATTTTTTAACCCCCTTTTTACATCACATTTTATCACAAAATATATTTTTGCCATAAAATGTTTAATTTTAAACTAACTATATACATTTCGTCAAGGGGTATTATAGTCTGCATGTACTGTGGTTTCCGTAATCCCTCCAATCGCCAAACAAAAGTATTATAAATGGCTGATGTGATCACAACCATTCAGTTGGAAACACTTAATATCGACCTCTGAAAAAATATATATATATTACAACCAAGCCGATGTATCATAACATGCTTTCGTCGATTTATCACACATGCTTGTAATCTAGAAACGTTGTGGGATCTATCTAGTTTGTCCCTTTATCGGTCTTAAGCTGTCGTGAAGTGAAATGGGATAAAATCTAACTAGGGTGACTATATTTTTTAGTGGAAAATAAATGACAAATCAGAAAATGTTTCATTAATTACTTACTCGAATATACAATACGTTTTAAGTAGCCAACGTCGTAACTTAAAGACGTTTTCTCGTTCTTCTTTCATCTTTTACGTTACACACTAGTTTTATACACGGTGCCGGCGCCGCGCCGTCAGTTTTATATTTGCGTCGGCCGTGTGCTTTGCGTCAAATATGTATTTACTATTTCAATCCACAAAATAAGCGACAAAATGGTCACTTAACAAAATAAATAATTTCAAATGACATCTGAGGCGATGAAAAGCAAAAACCGTGTTGAAATCAAACAAAGCATACGTTTATATACTATAAATCATATTACACAATATGTAATGACAAATAACTTTCAAAACCTGACAAAAGCATACGAAAAATGTTTCAACTTTTAATGACCGATAAGCTAAATGGTTTTTATAATTTTATTTCACTAATATTTATTGTAGTAAGTACAATACGATGGAAAAAATAAACTATCGCTAAAACTAAAATTTTTGCGTGAAACTCAGAAACGTTGTTCACTACCACAAAATGCAAATATCGGTTTTTGCTTTTAAACGCGTCATATCAATGAAATAAAGGATTGTGATCACCTTACATATGACATATGAGCCTTCGAGAGGTGTCTATTGAAAGTTTTAGTTTAATGAATTTCTTACGTTAATTTACACTTGAATGAATTTAACTTCTTATAGAATAAAATACTTTTGCAACTTGTATTTACTTAGCTCACTGCATTTTTATGATACTGTACGACAGGGATTCTTAACCTTATTGCGACAGTGGGCACATTTGAGATTTAGTATAACAGTGGCGGACGCACACCCAATATCTCAAAAGCAAAATGTAAGAATCATTTGCTACATTTATTATATTATTATAAAATTATAAGTCGGTAAATTATACATTTATTTACATTTATACGCATGTGAGTCATTTACAAAACAAGCATAAAAAACTCATACAGTTACATATATAAAATGCAGTAAATAAAAAAATTAAAAAGTTCTTTGACATTGCATTTCACTTACTTATTTCTGAAAGTTGGGAGTGTAAGATGATAAAACCAATAGTAAACAAACGGTACGGTTGAAATTAGTATTTCGAGATCTGGTTTTTAATTTTATTATCAGGAAAATAAAGATTCTCACAAATGTGTAGAACCAAAATCTGATTTAATTTTATAAGCTCCTTTTTTGAAAAGAAGGTGTTTTTATGGTCAACTGGTTTCCACAAGTTTTCATTAGAATGGTGAGATTTTAATATGACGTAATTTTGTAAATCCGAAATCTTTTATTAAATGTTTGATGTTTCGTCCTGAAGAATTTCTGGTATAGATTTAGCAATTTCAGTAATGTCTGATTGCAATATTATTAAGATTATCATTGGATTTTTTCGTTATTACATTTAGTTTGCAGCGGGCGCATGAAAATAGATCCGCGGGCGTACATGCGCCCGCGGGTACAGGATTAAGAATCCCTGCTGTGACACGGAAGCGTAGCAGTAAGTTCAATATGTAATCATCACATCATGGCGGGTGGCAGGAATATATCTGTAGTAAATATTATGTGAAATCGTAAACTTGTGGAATTTAGTGTTTGGGTATTTCATGAGGGAAACTGCGGGCGCTCTGTAGATATTCTGCGTAATTTATAAGGGCAAGGTTTAGAAATTTACTCACTATTTTTAATAGTCAAAGTATACATAAATACATAATATTAGTAAAATATTTCTAGGTAATCTCAATATTGAAATAATATTTTCACTATCACCCACACGTGAGGACAGAGCTCATAGCATAACTTGTCAAAAGTGAGCGATAATATTTTTTTTCTTTTTGGATGTTGCAAAATATATATCATTTCGATAATCGTTTAATATTGTGTCTAGTAATTCTGTGGGGCATATCGAATGCTAACATAATATTTGGAGGACTGTCCGTAAGCTGGCGTTCCCGTTTACTGTCATATAATATATTTTTAAAATTTCCTTTTTTTTAGGAAAATAGCACAATATGGAAAAAAATATGACTATGTTAGCATTTTTTGTACTTGAAGTTGAAAGCCCTAAATTACTTTGGTGTTATGTAAAATATTCTTTAGATTACCATGTTACAAAATATCATGGGTACTTTTTTTAATTGCTTTATAGTATGTACCAGGGTTTGTCAACGTTTTTATTGTATTCCGCCCATTTTGCATTTAAATATGTTGATAATTTTTACTGCGGATAAAGTTTGAAAAATATTTAATGTATGTTTCTATTTTCGCTTTATTTGTGTTTATAGAAAAACTATGAGAGAGATGAGTATAAGAGCTTCTTTAATAATTATTTAAAAAATTGTGTATATGCGAAAGTATTACAAAGGAAAATCAACCGTCAGTATGGTAGGGCCAAGATGACGAACACTGGTATAGTAGATATCGAGAAGAAACACGCCATAAGCTTTCGAAAAAGCTTATTTCTATTTAAAATTCTGACCTATTGTTTTTTTGTTGAAGATTTGTAATTCATGTTTTGTATGTTGGTTTATAAACATAGAATATTCATACGTAAAATACTATTCACGATTTGGCATCAATACAAAAAGGCATAATTACATATTGCTGCAAATGTATTGCGGCCACAATTGAAATAAAATTATAATACTCACCATAATACCTAACCCAAATCAGACTATTATTATCTGTGTATGGAGCTTATAATTATTATGTTCATCTGATACATTCACATGTGAATCATGACTCGTTTACATTCATTTTTTATTTTGTGAAATTTTTATTAATTCAAACTGGTTGACAATTTGAGGCATCTAAAAGTAAAAGTCCATATTTTATCAAACTATTACAACAAAAATTACGTACATATACTTTAAGTCCTTAATATAAAATTAAAGTTGATAACTTTGTTATTTCACTGGCTGTGTTATTATATGTGACAAGTGTTTCGCTTCTTTACCATCATAGACTTACGATTCTACTGAGTGTGAGGAGGGGTGTAAGTCACAAATTATAACACTACTAATGACGAGATTAATTAGTAGTGTTTGGAGGTGAAAATCCCAATGGAAATAAATTTAATAGTGTTCAGTCAAACGTCAATTGTCTTATTTAAAATGTTATTTACTTTACTGTTAATGGTCTGGAAGCGAAGCTTAGAGTATTTAGTAACACGGTAACCAGTGAAATAACAAAGTTATCAACCTAAATTTTATATTTAAAATGAATTTTCATAAAGTTACCGCCGAATCCATCGAAAATACATTTTGAAAAATCATTTGATATATTATGTAATATTGTAAAAATAAATCACAAAATGCCGTCAACACTGCATAGTGGACAAATCGGTGTTTGTTTTTAGACATCTCATTATTTATTCTTTACATATGTTTTTCTGCATGCTTTTGGCGGAGTGTGGACGATAAGTTATGTTCATTTAGCTTGCGTTGGCGTGGATTGGTTTTATTTCTACTCTTTCGTTGAATTATCGCTGTCACATAGATAAGATGTTACGAAGAAATATTTTGAACACATGTGGTTTAAAATAAGTAATCAATGCATTCAATTTTAATGAATTGATTTGCGTTACTTGAATATTGTTTCTATGTCGGCTCCCTGGTGCAGTGGTCAACGTCGTTGGCTTCGATTACAGATGAATACAACAAATGTATCTCTGAAATCGTGCCTGGAATAGGGTATTTGTCTAGTACTAATACAGAACAAGCTATGCTATTCATACACCGTTTTGACTCTAATTAACCAGATAAATATGTACAAAAATAGTTTGGTCGTGCAGAAACACACTTAGAATGTAGATAATTTTGAAATATAATCTATATTGAACCTTGAACCCATCGGTACCAACGAACCACCATAACACTACACCCATATATTAAGTTCTACACCAACCATTCTAATATATTAGAAATAATTATACGAAGGTCACGAAAGAGCTTCTATGGAATGCAATTTATATCATGCAAAAATGCATTCTTATATCAAATAATTTTACATATTTCAATAAAATTAGTCGACAAGAGATTTCACTTGATGCATTTATCTGATAGTTCAATAGGATATTGAAATATATTTAAGAATTGCAACTGTCGAAGGTTTTAATACTTGCAATTCGTACTAAATACTTTGAATCATTAATACTATCAATTTATTTTTTCTGCAATTAATACATTTCCAATTTTCTTTTCAGGTAAGTTCACCAGCGCAATATTTTGAATTTTGAATGAAACAAAGACATCATGTTTTTAAAAGTAAGTGTATTTTATTATATATTAAGGCTTGTTTCATTTGAAGATTGTTTGCTTATAAGCAAGTATTAAATAAGAAATCAATTCGTTGGACATTTCGGTGAGTGTTCCATGTGTAAAAAAATTACGTAATTATTTTATATATCAGTGAAAATCGCTTACTTTGCGAATTTCACTGCGATAAAAAGTATTGTTATATTAAAAAATGTTTTCATTTACTTTAATTTAAGAAGGAATGTTAGTTTTTGTATTTTTTGAAATGCGTATTTTTTTTTTTTTTTAATTTCACTGTCCGTGTGTCTATAAAACAATAATTAATTAGATACCGCATATTAAATTATTATTTTGACTTACGCTTCAAATGACGGGAAATTAATTTAAATTTCATGTGTTGCCATGAAATTCAACAATAAAATATCACTTTTTACACCATCGTCTTTAGAACTACAGCGAAATTTATGTTCGAAATTTAAGTCAGTTCGGCTACTCAATACGTTTTCTTAAATACCTGAAGATTCTGACCGCTGAATAAAAAGTTGTCGATGGTATTCTATGTAGAAACAGCCCTGTTATTTTAACTATAGTATACATAGCTAAAACACTTCAAGATATAAAAATTACATTATGAAGGTGGCGTAATAAACAAGTTTCCTAACGTAGTGACAAAAAATAAATGAACATATGATTAAGTACAGCGATTAAAATATTGATAAACAGTTTTTTCGTAGAATCCTTCTGCATGGTTTACTTCTTATATTTTAAAATTTCTTCATACATTATGTTATTTTTATGAAATAAATTAAATTTGACTTAAATAAATGTCGGCTTCTGTTACGGATCTCACAAGTTTGAATCCCAGCACGGACAATTTCATAAAATGATTTTTAAATCGAAATCGGCAAATTCAAGGACCGCTCCGTGCGGCACAAACCCTAGCTTCATCACTACAATAGGTAAGTGACACATATAGCATGGGAGATTTATTACCATTATTAAAAAATTCTCGAATTGAAAAATAATTTGACACTAATTTTTAATTTATATATAAAAATAGTTTAATAAGATACATACATACTAATTAATAAATTGATTTGCGATTTAAATTACACATCTTACATTGACAAATAATAACCTGAAAAGAAATAACATCGAAACATAGAAAAGCAACATAAATGTGTTATGCATGCATGCAAAACAATAACAGTTTATGCAAGCGTCATGAACCTTGCATCTTAAAAGTCACCAGATGGCAAAAATGACGATTTCAATATTCACAAATTGCTAAAATGTTTTTAAATATATTCATAATCTGTATTTAATCATACTTGTTGTTTGTAACCGTGTAGAGACAAAAAATCTGTGTAAAAAAATAATTGGTCCGTTTTATTCGACCGTGCAAAAAAATCCGTGCAGAAAGAGCATCGGGTGTATTAATACCACAAAATCTGATCGATGTACAATATATCCCGTCATTTGTGTCAATTCTCCGTAGGACGAACGAAGCATTGCCTAAACCACAAAACACCTATTGAATCGAACTAAATTTTGTCGAGACCCACTTTCTCGCCTTAATGTCGCTAATATAAAAAAACAAAACCGTGTACATTTTTATATTTACATGAAGCGAACATTCACGTTTCGTAGCACATATTCGACATAACGAAAATTACTGTATTAGATAGTTTGAGTTATTCAAAAGCCCGCGTTTTCCAATATTTTTCTGATATACATCGATAGCCATAATCTATAACAGTGTTTCTTAACCTGTGGTGCGAGAGAGGTTGTTTTAGATATGTAATATAAAATTTAAAGCCATCTTATGCTATATAACTTTGAGGTATTCGATAAATTTGTAACATCACATGGGGAGCGGGATATTCTCGATTCCTCTTTAGATTCAACGCAGAGTTGATGAAACTCTAGCGCTACAGCGGATTCTCAGTATACGGATACACATGATACTAAATATCGCTTAAACTAAGTGGCTGAGCAAGTCACATTTTCTTTTTTTTCCTTTCTATCTTTTCTTTTCTTAAGCACAATAGAGCGTGGTTAAACGATCAGTCGCGTGCAGCTTTGCATCTGGCCAATAACATGATGAGTAAATTCGTTTCTTTCTTGATCGTTATTGCGTTATAGAAGGCGTTCGTGAAACAGCGGCTGCATGCACATAACGGGTGAAAGTTGGGCAACCAACTTGTGTAAATAAATTTGACTCGCTTATAAAATATTATAACAATCTAGCCATTAAAAAGTGATATATGGTTTTTGACATCTACTAAAATGTATATACTTACTTAAAAATATCTTGCTATATTTACATGTGATTTCCTAACTAAATAATGGGAAGAGTGTGCGAAACATATTTTCTGACGGAAAAAGGTGCCGATCACTAGATAAGTTTTGAAACACTGATATACTGTAATTTATTACTCCAAAATTCACTGATAGATATGTTAAGCATCGATATCTGAAAAAAATAACAAAAATTCAGTAGAACATATCCGAATGGCAATAGATAATAGATGACACAATACGTTGCCGTACATTTACAGTCGTATTACTCAAAGGGTTAATAAATTTAAGTATTTACGCCAAGAATTGGCAGTAAGCAAGTTAACAGTATTGAAGTGAGTTAATGAGTAGATAGAATTGATGTGTTTTAATAATATGCAATGAGGAAATATTTACTTTACAGTAAAAATCAAATCGTATAAGATAATATCCAACATATCTTATCTGACAATCATATTACAGAAAGATAATGCTATAATTTTAATTGACAGGGCTTACTTTAATGATTGCTTAAGATATTTTTTTAATCTTTCGTTTCATATTAATAAAATAAAGTTGAACGAATTTTCTATTCCAAACGACATGGCACTTATAACAACCATTAGATAATATTATTTCAATCCAAAACTTTTTTATAAGTCAGCAAGATGGAAAAGTTTTTAATGTTATTTTATGTTTGAGATGTAAAAAGTTATGTTTAATTTTTAAATTTAACAAAAATATTATGTTAAAAATATTTCCTGTTCCACCAAGATCAGTGGCCGCCAACCGGTCTTCCATGGACCACTAAAGTTGTGTTAAAAAGTTATACAGTAACGTAATTTAAACCGAGAATCTATAAACTTATTTCAAACACGTAGCAACAAATTTTAATTTGGCTCTATTTAAATTATCATAATCAAACAAGTGTTAACATCGTTTCATAAAAAAAAATGTTACTTCGATGATCATTGTTTTATGTTTGTGTTTTTTTATCATGTTAGTGGTCCGCGAGATTCAATGATAGAATTCAGAGGTGGTCATTCGTTGGGGTTGAAGTGGAGAAGTCGAGTCGAAGGTTTTGAAGGGGAGAGGTCAGAGGCGTAGGACGCCAGACCGAAGGCTCGCTCTAGGCGGCGTTTTGAGGTCCAAGGTCTCATTACCGCTGAGCGAGGTGTTGTCAAAAACTTAGGGTTAAATTGTCGAAAAAAATTTATCAACTGTTTGAGAGCACGAATCTGTAATCGTCCGTGTAAAAATCTTTCTGTGAATCTGTGGCAAATAAAGTCAATACGATCATCGATACTGGGTGTTATTAACTTTCTGTCCGAAGTCCGAGTCCGACCTGTAGCTTAGTGTGGCTGTGCCTTGTGTTAGAGAGGAAAGTGTAGTGTGCCAGCTTTGCCTCTCAACCCCCTGTCTTGCTTCGCCTCCGTGTAAAGTGGCGTCCCGCAACCTGTTGCATCGCAGTGTGTTTTGACGCTAAAAAAACCCCATCTCTCTGGTCAAATACGTATTATCTATATATCAGGGTCGTGCGGTGGTTTTATCTCTTTCTCTCTCAATCACATGAAAAGTGAAGGTGCGAGCGAGATGCAAGGGCATGCGACGCATGCTCTTGTATCCTTCTTGCTCATACCTAAATTAGGTTGTGCGATAGAGATAGTGATAAGTCCACCGCACGCCGATGCTATATATATATATATAAATGAATGTTTGTTTGTCCCGAATGCGTTCCTTTACCATTCGTCTGATTTCGATGAAACTTTGGTGAGTTGTTGTGCACACACCCGTGCAGGTTTCTGAAGAAAAAAAATCTAAAAAATATATAAAAAAATAATCAAATACGTACAACTAGCGACATCTCGCAGTAGCCTTCTGATTTATTTGTGTATGCACCAGACTATGTTCGGGTGATGAGTCAGCCATAAGGTGATATTATTCATAACTTAAATAATTTATTTCACATGTGCTATGAATATCGCTTTCTAAATATGAAAACAATAACATGTAATGTTTGAAAAGTGTAAATGAATTACTATATTTAACAAGTGTGATATTGAGACTCGGGCTCTGGTCGGGCCGGGCCTGACGATGACGGGCTCGGACCGGGTAACTTTATGAAATTTCAACCCGTTCTCTAATCCAAAAGCACTTCAATAAACAATTAAAACACAAACACTTTCTTTTTTCGAGTTGCATTGCAACGCATGTCGGATACTCACTAGTGTTATATAAAAAAATACGAAAGAATATATCGAGGTTATACTGTCAGTTTTTAATGATTTTCTATCTTAAATGTCAAAATGTATGCAATTTAATGCACTGGTAGAATGCATGGAATCATTGCATATAATGGTTTTGAAATAGAAACAGTATTAAGTCATATTGCTATTTTTTATTCTGGCAGGAAGCATTATATGACTATAACTCATTGATACCAAATTATGGTTTGCATGCCAAAAAGATTATCTTTAATGTACAAAAGTCTTTTTAAATCACAAACAATTTTACTCGGAAGAGAGAGAGAGAGTACTCTGAAAAACAATAATGCTTTAAATGCAATTATCTCAGAACTGGTTTTTATGACTTAATGCCTTCTGTCAGTATACCCTCAATATAATGACACATGTATTACATTCTTGATTAATATTATATCAAGATATAGCATTAACGGAATGTTGTTTTAAATCTATTATGAATAATAATATATGCTTGAAGGAAATGGTACTATTGCGTATTATGAATTTTTGTGCATCATTAATGAGCGTAATACAATTCTAAGGTAAATTTAATGCATTAGTTTACTTAGTGACTTTCTGTTGTAAATACAAATAATGTGATGTCGTACATCTACTATAAGTAAGTTTGCGTAGTTAGCGATGAGATTATTCCGCAGTACAGTGTAAGCGACTGATAAGCTTAATTAATAAATTGAAATATCAAAGTTAGTGCTGAAATTATTTTTTCGCAAAGCCATTCGTAATATCTTTTTAAAATACATTTATTATATTTTTTCGTCTATCTGCATGTGTATCTGCATGTGTATCTGCATGTTAGGTTTTCACATTCGTCGGCCTCTGTGGTCTAGTGCAGTGCTTCAAATTTTGTGGTCGTGTAATGTAAAAGTTTGGAAAGCACTGGTCTTCTGATGAGAGCTTTGCCCTACCGATGAGGTGGGTTCTGTTTCAAGTCCCAGCAAGGTCAATATAAAATTTAGATTTTTTCAATTTAAAATGTGTGATCTTTTGGACATGACTGACTTATAAAAATTCTCATCGAGTTTATCTCGTCTGATTTTTCAATCTTCAAAAATATTTGAAAAATTATAAAACGTATTGTGTTTTTGTTCTAAAAATATACCATACACTTACTTGTGTGCAATAAATACGCTGTGGGCTATTTCATTTTTGCAATCCTATTTCTATGCACGTAAGATTGAATAATCCATTATCAATGTAATATATTTAAATAACGGTTTTGTTTCTTAGTTAGCGATCCAATTAATATATCTCAGATTTTTACCCTTCCGCAGGTGTAAAAAGGTTAGGGAGACACTGCTCCAATACGTATTCCATTTAAAATAAAAATAATATTTCACCACTTATATTAAAACATTATTAAAAATTTATTTTCCTAGCTTATTTTGTTTGTTCCACTACATTGCGACGTCTATCTCTATTTTTGTTAAACTATGTCCACTTCCAATGTGGAGCACATGGGCTTCCAATGGAGCTATCTTAACAGATGTTTTTTTAACGAGAACTGGTTCTAACTCTGTTGCTCAACCTCTCATTTTCGAAGAGATTAGAGATATTAAAATATGGCTAGGACAGAGTAGTTGTAAGCGAATAGCTCTCGCTACGCCTCGTTTTTAAGATCGGATGGGTGAGAGAGAATTTTCAGACATCACAAACATCCATGTCTTCAAATATCTCCATGTTTTAAATTGATTTATGAAACTGTGCTTACTTAGATTCGAACCCGTGAGTCCCGTAACCGTAGCCAACGCCGTTAACTCGCCGGCAAGATCTTTTAAGGAGAGGAAAAGGTATAAAGAATCATATAATCTTATAGTTCGGCCAAACGAATCTCTATCATCGAATGGCTTTGCACGTGTAATATTTTAATTTACAATATGGTTGAGTGTCGAGTGGGAAAAAAATATTTAATGAAAATGTATACATGCTTACGTTATGTAAAACAGCACCAAGGTCCTTCGTGATGAGTGTTTTTTAAAGCTATCGTTGATTACCGTGCACACGTTTTTTTTTAAAGCAAGCCTGGCGGGCTAGTAAATTATAAAAAAAAAACAAATATTTACCATCTCAACATACTACGTCTAGATAGAAATAAAATACCCGTTGTTTACTAACAACACCCAGCATCTGTTTTCAGAGGTATTTTAATAATACTCAACATTATGTTTATAGCATGTTGAGGACTAGTTTTTCTTCTTTTCGGGAGAGGTCGGGATAAAATGTTGAGTTGATTGAGTTATTCTGAATGCTGAATGAGAAAATTGAGTTATTCTGAATGCCATGGAACTACTCTTTCAAATACTTACAACACTACGAATTGAGAGTTTTACTGTTCATATTTTAAGATGAATTGTTTGTACTTAATTTCTCATTGTTCTTATATCAAGGTATACGAATGAGAAGTTGCAACCAACGCCTTAACTAAAACTATGTATGTATTGATTTCGTTAGTACTATTAGTTCATTAGTAGTAAAGTAGGATCCGTCGGGTTAAGTGGTCAACGCCGTTGGCTTTGGTTACGGATCTCACGGGCTCGAATCCGATTTTTCAATCCAATTATGGTTTTTCGTTCGAAGTAGTCGATGTTTTGCTATACGTAAAATTCCCTCCCACCCATTCGATCCTGAAAATGGATAGTAGCAAGAGCGACTAGTTAACCACTAGTTCTATTCTCCCCCTATGCTTCTTTCGATCCCTACTGCCTTCGAAAAAGAAAGGTTGTGCAATTGGGTAACAAACAGTGTTCGTAGAAACACGTCTGTTGAAATACATCCATTATGTCAATATTCTCCACTTTGGGAGGGGCATGGTTTTAAAATAGTAATATTTTGTTCATTTACACAGTTATCTTTACCAAATATTAGTTATTTAAAGTGCACTTACCATTTACATTACAAAATTTATAAATATATATAAATGAATGTTTGTTTGTCCTCTATGCATTCCTTTACCATTCATCCGATTTCGATGAAACTTTGGTGAATTGTTGTGCATACACCCGTACAGGTTTCTGAAGAAAAAAAAATATAAAAATAAAAGAATCTAATACGTACAACTGTCGACATCTCGGAATAACCTTCTGATTTATTTGTCTACGCACCACACTATATTCGGGTCATGAGTCGGCTATAAGGCAATAGTAATCATAGTTTAAATAATTTATTTCACATGTGCTATGAATATCGTTGGAAATATGGAAACAATAACATGTATTGTTTGAAAATTATAAATGAATTACTATATTTAAAAAAATCGAACGGAGAAAAATAAATTCGGGTCGGGTTCGGGTAACAAGTGTGATATTGAGACTCGGGCCGGGTTGGCCTGAAAATGACGGGCTCGGGTCAATTTTATGAAATTTCGACCCGTGCAGATCTGTAATCCAAAAGCATTTCAATAAACAGAATTAAAACACAAACACTTTCTTTCTTTGAGTGGCATTGCAACGCATGCCGGGTACTCACTAGTATCTTTATAAACTTACAAACTCCCACCTGAAATGAATGCTGTTTATTTTCAAAATTAATATTCTCTAATGACCTATACTTTTTTAAACTAATAATCTCCATTCCAGCCAATGAGAGTGCAACATTGTACTGTCATGGCCATCAGTGTTCGTTTACATACCATGGTGCAAGCTTCTGTTCCACAGTTTTATTTGTATCAAACTATGCATTTGTAACAGTAGCATGAAAACGGTTTTTCTTGATTTATCAAAAACAGGCATTGATGGAGATTCTGAGATGATACTAGTGCCAGCTCAAATATCAGTTTAAAATGTATGATTACAAACTCCCTGATTGTAAATATACTTATTTGGATTGAATGCGTCGTTTCCACAGTGAAAATTATTTCTTATCTTTTACTCATTTGTGCTTATTTACAATCTTAAAGATTGCCGTCGCTGTATATACTATATTATCTTTTGCGTAATAACATATATACATGCCTACCTGCCATACAACCATAGATTGTAATTTGTGAAATATTTTTTCCACCTGATAATTTTTTTTCTCTTCGTTTTTATGAATTAAATGATAACTAATTTTTACCGATACACATTGTATATTATGATATTAATAAAATACGATTCCTTATATGGAGGGTTTACACTTATTATGAACGAATCATTGTAATTTTGAATCACACCGACGTATTATATCATGGCCTGCATTTGTTGGGTCAGCAACTATTTCGATTTTTGCTCAGTAAGAAATAATAAACGGTTAGTAACTAATTCCATAAATGGTCACTATACACGTGGTCAGTAAATAAAATAAACTGTCTGTACGCCCTCCCACCCTTCGGATCCTCACGGGGCGTAGCTAGAGCGATTAGCTGACCACTAATCCTGTCCTAGCCCTATTCTTCTATTCCTACTCTCTTCGAAAAAAAAGGTTGAGCAACTGAGTAACCAGTAGTTCTCATATAAAAATTCCGTTAAGACACCTCCATTAGGAGACCATATGCTCCACATTTGGAGCGGATATGGAAAAAACATATAAATTTTTAAGTATTTAAATAAAACGGTAATATATTTATATAAAACGGTCAGTTTTGTAATTCAAACTGACCTTTATTTATTTCGCAATTATTTACTGACCATTTATTAAATTAGTTACTGACCAAATAATTGGTTTCCTTGTTTTATTATTCATAAATAAGCAAACGGTTTATTTCTAATATTGATAGATAGGACAAAAATATTATCTGTTTTATTTTTCCACTGTGTTGTTTTATCACCGTTCTGTTTTGTCTCTGTTCTGATTCGCGACCTAACCGCTTTTAACAAGGGTTTCTTGTAAACTGGCGATCGACATCCATTATGAATATGATGTACAATATTTGTGAAAATGAATACTGTGATGAATTTTAAGGTGTTAACTGTCAAGTCTTGGTGGAAAGGCATTATATTTTAAAAATGAAACACAATTTATTTCGTACTACTTTCACATTTTTATAATGGTCATGACCGGTTTAGCTGATCGCGAGCATTATCAGCTGAATAAACGGTGTTTTATTTGTAAAACTAAGTATGTGTAAACCTTAGTACCAAATACATTTACAGATGTTTTGTGTGCTTATGATCGTTTCGCTAACTGGCACCACGAACCTGAATAAATTATATGATGTCAAAGGAAATATGCACTTTTTAAATATTGCATGCTGCGAAGAAGACCGTTTATAAATCATGCATTTTAACTATTAAATCACCCTGCACACTTTTTTATTTTGTTCTTCGCTTTGAATATTTAACACAAAAAATACAAAAAGGTTCCGTGGCTAAATTCGATTGGGAGTCGCTGATGTAGACAATAATTTGGTTAATGCTCAAACATTTTTGTTTTAACAGAAAAAAAAAAAATAATTTTAAATCAAAATTATGAAACCGTCCGCTGAAGTATTCATCAGCCAAATCCCAAAACATAATACAAAAAACAAACTCTAGTAAGCGTGCATTATAAATTTAGTTGAAAATAAATTATCACAAGCTTTTTTATCCACTGTGAACGAGATTGCGTGCCGATATTAAAATTCTTTGTTTTGGAGTAGATACTTATTACTATACAGCTGAGATTATTAGTGGCAGCTGTTGATGTGAAAGCCAAATTTTTATTATTTTAGTGGAGATATAATTGTAAATTAAATATTTTTTGTCAATATTAAAATAGACAATTTTCATCAATACATTGTTTAATAATTTAATCACAGAAAAAGTAGTAAAAAATATTTGACATTACAGTTAAGTGTGCCTTTTTTTATAACTCGATGATAAAAAATACATCACATACACCCACGGCCAAAATCTTAAATTGAAATAGAAAAAAATGATATTTATCAATTTATAATAGATTCTGGTCCTTATTTTTTAATGTCTAATGTGTAGTTTAAATATTATGAAATAACTTTCATTCAAATTCCAATTTTTTGGAGCTCGTATTTTTAAGTAATGGAACCCATCTCCTATTTGTGTATGTGCACCTTATCTTTTTTACACAGTTTTTTTGCACGGTAATCTATGGAACGTATCCCCGTGAAAAAAGAGATTCCGATGTATTTCTCGCTACGGCAAATTTGCAATGTGCCAGGTAGTTTTGAGTTTAAAGTAATTTAAAAGATTATCTGTAGAAAATGATATAGTCGTTGAAATAACTTACGTCGATCACCACTAAAAAAACAATTATGTAAGCTTATTCAAGTTTAATTAATCATTACATTTACAATAAATTCGTCTTTAAAATCCTCTCCATAAAGCTTGATCCAAACTTAGCATAGTAAATATATAACAAGAAATTCTAGATAAATCTTTTGGAAACTTTATTCGTCTTGTGTAATTACAGATATTTTAACATTTTAGAATAGATCTGCCGCCAACCTTTGTGGTCGACGGCTAGTGAGAAATTATTGTCGCCTTTTTCAGAGTGTGAGGTAGTCCTTTTCTATGACGTTCGATCGCGTTTTATCTATCGCCTGTTTCGGTGTATTGTCCCTCGTATTTATTCGTTTCTCCACAAATCATTCACAAAGCGTTCACGCCACAACAACCTAAAGCTGACAGAATCTTTTAGCATGACTGTACTCGGAGTTCATATGGGAAATGCATAATAAAGACTTAGGTTGTACTCATCAACAAAATTAGCAAGGAAACGAGCAGCATACTTCGCGGATTCCGCTCTAGTTGTAATAGAATAGAAATGGTAGGAAAAACAATTTTTGATATATTAACTTAAGATTTTGTAAAACGATATATTGCCACATCTCTTATAGGCTACCGGTCTCTAGGTTCTCATATACGCACTATTTTTTGATCGTTTTCATTCATTTACAAAGTAATGAACATACATCTTTTGAGTCTTGTTGGATTACAGAATAATAAATGAGGCCTTCCGACATGAAAAGCTTCCTTACCTCTCGTTTAATTACGCGCTAGTTAACTAGCAAAAAAATAATTAGTTCACTGTCCTGGTGAACGGTGTCAAAATAAATACATTTTTTAATCCATAACATCAACGGTGTTTTGGCCAATTTACGTAACCCTCAAAATTGAAATTGTTCAGGAAAGAGGTAAAAACTGTTATTATCGAAAACATTATATAGTGAGTTGCGTTATGAATCTTTGAAATTAACTCCTGTAAATTCGCATGTTTGCAGATACGGTATTATACGTAAGGGAGTGTCGATATAATAGTGGCTTACGTCAAGTGGCTTACGTCAAGTGGCTTACCAATGTAAGATGATGTTTCCCTTCCGAAAAGTGGTCAATTTATTTTTCATATTTACAGCATTTGGCCGAGACCTGCTCTGTCCTTTTTAAAATGAGATCCAATCGTTAACTCATTTTCGTATTTTTTGAGGGTTACATCTAAGTGGCTGAGCAAGTCATATTTCCTTTCTATCCTTTTTTTTCTTAAGCACGATAGTGCGTGGTTAAATGATCGGTCCCGTGCAGCTCTGCATCGGGTCAAGAATATGAGGAAGTAAATTCGTTTCTTTTGGCGAAGGTGGCCGTGAAACAGCTGCTGCATACACATAACGGGTGGAGGTGGGGCAACCAGCTTGTGTATAGTCGATATACTAAATAATTACACAATGACAGAATTAAGAAACACTATAGATATGCTGTTGGAATGAAGCTATCCTTACATCCTTTTACACTTTCTTAAACATTAAACAAGCGTTTCTTCAACTTCTGTCAATCTTGAGTATGCCACCAATTCAATCGCTTCTGAGCCGGCCTTGTGGTAGTTACACGTAAATCTTGAGTATCGAATTTTTTTGAATAGTTTCGCAAATGCTTACAACCTCTTGACACTGTTGTTTTACGCATGAGGTGATATTAAAATAACATACCATCATATTATTATATAATATTGTGTAAATATGTAACTACCGAGAGCTGAAGCTGTTACTTAACGAAATCTTAAACGTTCGTTCGTAAGTGGATCGCTGGCTGACTGACTGATGTATCAATCTATTATGGCCGGCGAAGGATCAATTTGTACAGCCCTGACCGTATGAGGGCCAGAGATTCGCAAGCCCAATCTCGCACCGTATTGCCAATGTGCAATTTTAAGTGGTGTCATTTTTATTTTTTACGACACTAACTGTAATAATATTGTAAAATTGGAAATTTTTGATGTTCATAGATGGGCGCCATTGACTGACATTAAAAACGAAAAACATATGACTTATCTACTTAATAAGTGTTTTTTTTCCATGTCCGATCCCAATGTGGAGCATATAACTGATTGGTTTTACTAGAACTGCTTGGTACTCAGTTGCTCAAGTTTTCTTTTTTTCGAAGAGAGTAGGCATAGAAGGATAGAGCTAGGACAGGATTAGTGTCTAGCTAATCGTTCTCGCTACGCCCCGTTTTTGAGATCGGATGGGGCCATCCATGCTATACATGGGTGGGAACATCCATGCCTTTTAACAGAAATCGATTGAAAAATCAATTTACGAAAACTGTCCGAACTGAGATACGAACCCGTGAAATCCGTAACCGAAGCCGACGACGTTGACCACTGTATCACGGATTCGATATTATTTGTTATTATGTAAAGAAAATATTTAGTTTTTATACATGTTTCTTTTAGTTGACACGGCAAATTTTTCTTTAGTCAAAAGATGTGTCGATACAAATTGAGAAATCAAATATGGATTTTGTTTCATCAAAAATTGTTCGAATCACAATGCAGTATGTTTGTTGCAAAAAGATATTGAAACACGGAATAGAAACTCATGAAATTTTTAGATTACGTGCTCTTCGTTAATCATTTTATACTTTATATATTAGTAAAATTTATTACCCAACTTCTCCAGGAGTATACCGCGTCAACATTCACACGCCAAATTTTAGTGCAAGTTAATATTAAAAGTTGAAAATCTCACGGTAGACCTAACCTCATGTAATACCCAAAAAATATTGTCCATCAATTAATAATAATGTTGAAAGTTGAAAATATCACCGTGGACCGTAACTCACGTGTCACCCAAAAAATATAGTGAATCAATTAATAATAATGTTAAAAGAGGAAAATAACTTTTTGATTGCTATTTCGGCTTCACATCATAGTCAAAACTAATTCTGCCATATCTTGATCATTATTCTGATGTTCTGAAAATTATAAAAAATATGTTATCAGTACAAAACAAATAGTGTTTTATTTTTTAAAATTATAATGCCTTTCCATCAGGAATTGACATGTTTTAGAAGTCTTTTAGTTAATTTTGTGTTCGTTGTTCTTCGTTGCTTGTTATTGAACATAATTATGATGTTTCTCTACGTCAAAAAATAACCTATTGCGTATGAATTAAGAAAAGATTATTTCTTAAAAATCATGTTACTTAATTTTAAAAATTTCAACTCATCACACAGGTGGGTGCGCGAAGAGATATAAGCGGGTCCCGGAGCGAGGCCAGCCATTTTACTACTACCGAGACAACAAACAATGTCAGTGCACCTGCCAACGAAAGAAAAAACATCGAAAATTGCCAAAAATGTTCGCGGGCCGCGTAAAAAAGCGCTTTGCACCGGCCTGCCAAGTCGGCTCTGCAAGCGGCGACGAGCGGTTGTACACTGTACATTGCAATCAGTCATTCATTATGTATCTCAGTTGCTACCCGATCGCCGGTCGAGCGTCGTCACACACTTCTCGCCGCGGTCTATGAAAATACGGAGCTATCGTAACCCAGTAATTTAGTCCGCGAATCAAACCGGTCGCGCACTGACGCCAGTTCATCTCGCGCGCTTTTTGCGGGACGTTTGTTTGTTATTATTATTTATTGACGCCGGAAAATCCGTTTCGTTTTTCTTCGTATTACGTCGGAAAATACCGCGGGATGTTTCGTGCTTTTTAAAAAAAAAACGTGTCCAGGATATTGAATTGGTTGTTTCAAAATAATCATTACACCTGTTGGAGTTTTGTTGTTTTTATTAAAAGGATACTCGTAAAGGTTTGTTTTGTTGTCGTCATACCAAAATAAAAGGGATGCTTTGTTGTTGTTTTTACGATCTAAATAAAATATTTTCTATTTTCAAAAAATAAATGCTTGCAGAGAATAATCAATTGTTTTCGATGTATTTATTTATTTTTAGATAATAATCTTAGATTTATCTTATAAAATTATCATATCCCTTGTAATATAGTATATTATTTATTTATCTATGAATTTTTTGTATCACGTAATTGCAATCGTATTGCGATGTTATTTCGTTTTAAAACCACTTTTCTTTTATTATTTGAAAATAACAAACACTTTTCCATTGTTAATATAATATTAATGTCATTCTTTGTAATGCTTAGTAATATTTTATTTTTCTACAAATACCAGCAACGGTTTTGCTTAGAAAGTAATACCATCATAAAATAATAAACCATCTTTCTTTAATCACCTCAGAAATTTAAGTATTTATTTTGCTATTTTAGTGATTTGTTTATTTAACATTAACGCGCCACAAACAGAAAAAAATACGTCATTTATAATTTAAAGAAACGTTGTATTACTATAATATGTAATTGTTAAGCAGATGCATTGAATCGAATGCAGTAAAATATGCAACTCGGAGTGCAGGATAACTATTTTGGTAATTGGGCGAATATTATCCTGCAAAACTTAGGGCTTATTAATCTTTTGAATATGTCGGATGTATATGCTTCACTTCAATTTTAAATATTTTGCTGTCGATAAATGACAGCAAATGTTTAATTGAGAGTAGCGAGTCCATTAATTTGATTTCTGGTATTTGATTTATAAAAAAATACTAACCAACACACATTCTCGAGAATAACTTACTTTTAACCACCATATAAACATTAACGGATCACTATTTTAGAATCTCACTTAATTATAACTAATTATTAACCAATCAATATATGTTTTCAATATTTATTGAAATGCTTCCTAGATCAACTTCAAATAGAGTTATCACATTAGATATATTACTTTAAATTGGATATATAAAACACAATTTGTTTTGTACTACTTCTATATTTTTATAATGATCGGGATCGGTTTTGCTATTTTTTAATTATAATGCCTTTCCACCAAGAATTGACAGTTAACAACTTAAAAGTAATTAGTAATATTATAATTTTAAAAAGACAGCATGATTGGAGATTTCATTCTCAAAAGTTGTGGTTAAATAATATCAATACTATTTATACTATTTTGTCATTATTTTTTTATTCCATGCACAATTCATGTTATTCAGCTGTGTAAAGATTTCCTTTGAATTTCGTATAATATATTAATAACAATATTTTGACACCGTGAAATGTAGGTTTCATTTTCAGTGATAATAAAAGCAACGAATGATATTAGGATAAACATAGCAAAGTATTTGTTCTACAAAATGTAATTAATTAGTTGATAGTTATTTGGGCTTCACGCCACGAAGCCGAAATAGCTATCGACTAATTAATTGTCTACTAGCAAATATATTCATCATTTTATAATGGGTTCTACCAAGTAAATACCAATTCTATCAATACAATGAAAGATATCTATATTTTCTAATTGTTTCATTTTAACGCATAAGAAAGAAATTTGAAATGGTTTCAAAACATCAGCCGATTAACACATCTTAATAATATGGTGTCTTCACAAAGTAACAATTTAAGAATACAGTGTTAACACATACATATAGAGTAGATTGTAATTAATGATAATATCTAAATCACAGAAATTAATTTATATATTTAAGATATACATACAAAACGTATTAAGTCAGTTTTTGATAATTTTCCTTTTTAAATGTCAAAATGTATGCAATTTAATGCATTACGTACTCTCATATTGTTGTTTTTTTAATGCTGGCAAAAGTATGAAATAACTATAACTCATCGATACCAAATCTTATGATTTGTTTGCCAAAAAGATTATTCTTTATAATGTACAAAAAATCGTTTTAAAAAACAAACAATTGTACTTCGGAGAGAAATTACTTTGAAAAACAAATGCTTTAAGTGCGATTATCTCAGAACTGTGTTTATGACATAATGCTTTCTGTCAGTATAACTTCGATATTATACTAATAACAGAAATTACATTATAAAAATGTTTGGGAGGACATTTATTGTGTGCGTTTGAATTCTCGGCAGCATGAGTATTCCGAAAAGTGAAACTGAAAAAAGATCAACGATTTAATGATTGATTACAAATATTTTTAGTTAACGTTCATATTTGTTACACTGGAACTATTAAGTTTTGTTTTGATTCGACAAAATTATTTTTATTCGACAAAAGATATTGTATTTTTAGAAAGTTTTATATTAAAAGCGAAAGCTGTAGATATGTATTACAATTACGTAGAGGTATAGTTGCTAAAATAAGGGCTGCTTTATATTCAAAACACGTTTCATTCGACAACATTATTTTGGCTCGAAAACAATTGTTGCAAAACTAACCATCGACATTTTTTTCATAACACAATCAACACACCCAACGACAACAAACCCTGCAATAAATTTATTTACCATAGTAAATTGTTATCTCCACTGGAATATCAATTTGTATCACAATAATAAATACCATTGAATGGCACTAACAGGAGCGATAGAAATATTTGGGAGATAATTATATTGTGTAATTATATATTTCGTATCAAAGTAAAAATAATATTTTTGATGTTTGAATTATTGATAGTAATTAATCCTTTGTTATTAATTAGCTCTTCTGCGATAACTTTTAGTTTATACTATGATATGGTAAAAGTTCAAACTTCATTTACTAGAGAAAATATTCATACACTGTTCTGTTGTCTAATTAAAATAGCTTTAAATTGATAATAATAATGCCAAATAAATACACTGCTTTCTACGTAATTGTAATATTTTTATCAGTAATATAAATAACCGTATCTACATTTTATGTAAGTGTGAAAAATTGGACGTAACATGTTCTGACACGCCCCGTTGATATTATACAATAAATATGTTAGTTTTATCATTACATACTGAAAACATCTTCCTAATGTTATTCAACTGTCTATCCACCACCACTCACTGCAGCCGCAAAAACCTCTTACAGTATACATTTAAGCGTAAATCGTTTTCAAAAGCCACTCTAAGCATAATATACATCTAATGCTTTTATAAGTTGGAATCCAGTCGCTCTCCGTATGACGCTGATTAGTTTTTAAATGCAATAAAATTCACTCTTGTAGCTACCAAGCCGACATGACCGATAGTCCAAATATGGATCGGACTGTGATGGTTATTCTTAATTTCATTGGTAATCTTCGGATATTAGGTGTATCATTATTAATTTCAATGGTCTTCGTAAGGATCCCACTTTGAATGCGGAGTATTTCTTAGTACGTTAGGAAGATTCCACATAATATACATGTAATGTTTTTTTTATAAGATGGCGTCGATTCGCTCACCATATGACGCCGCTTAGTTTTTAAATGAAATGAAACTCACTCTTGTAGCTACCAAGCCGACGTGATAGATAGTCCAAACATGGGTTGGGCTGTCATGGTAATTCTTAATTTCATTGGTAATCTTCGGTCATTATCTGTTTCAATGTTCTTCGTAAGGATTCCACTTTGAATAGGGAGTATTTCTTAGTACGTTAGAGAGCTTTTGCAGATCAAAAACTTATATTCTAAGAATGTATTAGGGAATGAATTCCATATACATTTAAATGGTTTTTAGTTTCAATTAATTGACGTATAAAAATATTATTATTTATTCAGTGTAGCTTTCGGTCAATTTATAGACATGAAAATTATTCTTTTATATCCGCATTAAATGAAAATTATCAACGTATAATAAATAATTGGTCCGTTATTTCCAACTGTACACAATTTAAATCAAGTATACTGTGAAATAATTTTTGCAAGGTTTAAAAATAATGGTTAATTAATATTTAGTTGGTTATTTTTGCCAGACATGAATTCGTTTCGATTGGGATCTGTTGAAATATCGTAATGCAAATGTATGTATTTAGAGAATATGGTGAACCCATAGGATACAATGACTGAAATACTATAAATGTTAACCGTTTTGATATAAAAATCGAGCATGGATGTTAAAAGTCGATAAAGATATCGTGAACTATGTATACCTTATTACTTAAATATCAATAAAGCAGTTGTGGCATTTCACGGCATTCAATTTTATGTATTTTCTGAAACATAAAGCATGTATGAAATGTTGATGTTGAAACAAAACTACTGGACACGGCCTCAAGTTATCGAATTGATGATTCGAACAATTGTGACAAAGTCATATTCTTAAAATTGACGCAAAATGCTATACATTTAGATGGATAGGGCCGGTCTATTTTCCATTTTCAAGATATTGTGCGTTCAGTGTGCACCAAAGAAAGCATGCTAAATGAAGATGTTAAAAGCAAAAACGCCACTGCCCATCAAAGTCATAATCGTGAGAAATCAAATAAAATCGATAATGCGGTAATGTCATTACATATATTTTGCATGTAAACTCATTTGATATATACATTTTTTCACAGTTTTCTAGGGATATTGCAATTATTAATCTGTTAGGTTGTATACTTACACAAAAATATGGAGAATATTTGTGCATTCATATAACAGTGACTCTTTCAAGTTACGAAATAGTTCCGTTCGTAAATCGCAATGGTTGTGTTTCAAATTTTACGCAAAACTGACATACTACTTAATGGTATGTATATTCTTTAAACGGATCCAATTTTGAATATTTTTCACTACGAGTACCTACACGCCATTACATAATTTTAAATCATCATTAAGTAATCATTGCTACTTTTTCTAATTGTTGCATTTTGAGATGTATTAAGTGGCAGAGTTAGTTTTTCAAGAGACTTGCGGAATTCACGCAAATTATCTTTGAATATCTAAAAGTAATCAATTATTTAAAAAATGCGTTGTTAGTTTGACTGAAAGCTATTCTTTAATTGTATATTTTTATTCTTTATTCCCCACTCAACATTCCAACAAGACCATTCCATGTTAAATTTCTAAACGTATTTGAATATTTTTTATTGCAATTTTTCTTTACACCTTAAATAAAACATCTATTTTAATTGTAAATGTTTGTATCAGTATAGAACATTTGTAAGCGTTTTTCAAATTTCTCTTACATATTGACTTATCAATCGATCAGTCAATTTTTTTATAATTGTAACGACTTGTTTATTACACAAAATTATACAAAATTCCTATTAGGTTTTAATATTGCAGAAAGAAAGAACGTTTATCAACAAAATCATCATAGTTGTTGACATCTGTCTAGAAAGGACTCGTTCATATTATAATAAAACTTGTATTATAATGTAATAAATCTTACTCAAAATGAAGCTTTAAAAATCAACAATCATAATTGACTTTCGAAAAACTATATATATTTCTTTTCACCAAAGATTGATAGTTGAACAGAATATTTTTAACCTATCAAATTTCACATAATTCATAACCGGTTTGTTATCAATGAATTTTTTGACATGTATTTAATAATTTTATTATTTTGCTAAGCCGTAAAACTTTTATTAATAAACACAGAATTCGTCCTCGCTGTGACATTTTTTCTTTTATATTGAATAGAAATAAATTAAATAATTTTGCTTCAAATTTGACCTATTAAGCAAATTAATATTTTTTTGTATTAGATAGAAGGTAGTGGAAATCTATAACAATATTTTGAGTAAAACCGTAATAGTTAGTATATAGGCAGAACGCTTCGTGCTTCTATTCTGTTATCCGTGGTTCGAATCGTCAGTTGAAATTAACATTACTTTCAAGGTGTGAACCTTCTTGAATTCTTGGCGGAAATTCATTATATTTTAAAAATAAAACAAGTTGTTTCGTATGTGCTTCTTCGACATGTTTATAATGGTCAGGACCGGTTTCGCTCAGCTCGAGCGTTATCAATTGGAATTAACATATTTCAATTTTATAATTTTTATCGAAAAGAATTATTGTTACCTATTCAACGTTCGCACCTCTTTGAGCCTAAGGATCGTTATACACACCATCGAGCGGATGCAGCATAATTTTTTTTTTTTTTAATAAAAACGAACAGCGAGCGCAATCATGACTCGTATTCCGTTGCGGTGCTAAGTGCTGTGTGTCGCTACCATGCTTTTTTTCCATGTCCGCTCCCAATGTGGAGCATATGGTGTCCTAATGGAGGTATCTTAACAGAATTTTTCTACGAGAACTGCTTGTTACTCAGTTGTTCAACCTCTCTTTTTTCGAAGAGAGTAGGGATAGAAAGATAATGCTAGGACAGGACTAGTGGCTAGCTAATCACTCTCGCTACGCCTCGTGAGGATGGGATGGGTGGGTGGGATTTTGGACTCAGACTGCGAACATAAATCCATAAATCGATTGAGAGATCAATCTATGAAAACCGTCCGCACCGGGAATTGAACCCGAGACATCCGTAACCGTAGCCAGCGACGCTACCAACTGCGCCACGGACGCCGACAAGTAAAATTGAATGAATAGCCCTAAATTAGTAAATAAAGTTATTTACTTTTTTAGTATTATTTATTTGCATGGCCGTTATAGTAAACAGGCGCCTTCAATAAATTGCTAGGATGTGCTATTTTGACATTTCACTAATGGCATTGAAACCCAACTTGGTAATCTTTACTCTCTTTTTCCTTATTTTGTTATTTACATATCGAATGCATAGGTGGTAGAGGTCTGCACGGGCCCGGGCTCGGGCGGGTAGAGAAAATTGATATTCGGGCTCGGACCGAGCCCGGGTAAGGGATTTGTTCTTCAGAAAAATATTTCGGACTATGTTCGGATCATGAGTACTCTTGATAACTAAATACTGTTGATAACAAAAAGGCAATAAAAAAAATAATTTATTACGTTTCGAATAGGATTGGACACAATATGGTCTTTTATTTGATAAGTATTGAGACATCATTTTATATTTTGGTAACTTGAAACCGAGCTCATAAAATTGTTATTGATCGGTGAAACAATGCTTTGTTTGTTTAATCATCACCGATAGTAAGTTTAAATAGTTCGTAAATGAATGAAGTGTGATATTATTCAGTATCTGCCTTCTATTCGTTTTCGATAGTCGACTGCTCCGTGGGCCGAAAAATTCATTATAAAAAATACAAAAGATTTGTTAAAAATGAGTTTCAACGATATAAAGAAAATGTTGAAAAGTGGTGACTGTGGTGATGTGGAAATCATTCCGTGAAATAATAGATTTTTCTACATGTTAAAATGTTGGGTAGGTACGTTAATCAATTTTATGCTACCGTATTTTTTCTAAATCGGGTTTTTTTCGTGCCGAGATATATAAATTTAGCCTTCGGGTCGGGCTCGGGTAACAAGTGTGCTATTAGGACTCGGGCCGGCTCGGGCCTGAGGTGAACGGGCTCGGGCCGGGTAATTTCATCAAATTTCGGCCCGTGCAGACCTCTAATAGGTGGTAATGTTTTTTGTTTATTTTACACTAGCGTGAGACATGCAATTAATTATTTTGGTTGCTCTTTGAATTATGATGGCGGCCGACAATACTTGCGATACTCATGTTTCGATATAATTATATTATACAAAATAAATGAACCCACATGTACAAAACTCAGTGTAATATTTAACAATGAGTCTTCCAGTGAAGACAAGAATGTATTGGCCAGGTTGCAAGTAGTGTGATAGTCCAATAAACATTTTTGATGTAGAAAGCAAAGCGAATTGTTATTTAATTAGTAGGAAAAACACCATTATAATTAAAAACAATTGCAAAGTGTTTGCTTTCACATAAATCTTCTTCGTAACGTTCGAAACGGAATCGTTCGTGTAGGTTTTGATACTTTTTTTTTATATCGCACGTTTAATAACAAAACGGCGTATCTCGAAAATAAACTGAGCTATATAAACCAAACGAAAACATTTTTCATCTGTTTATCATTCAAATGTTGTTTTCTTATTTCTTTAAATGAAGATTTTATAAGTCGGTCGTATCTCTATTATTTGTGAAAATGTGTGTGTACTTCATGACATAAGGGCGTATATCAGGTACGCCCTTATCACACAAACTAAACTTGCTTGTCGTTACTGGCACACCTCGTGTCTTGTTAAGTTACGCAATATGAATAATTATTGTTTTAGTTAGGCTTCGACTGTCAGTTATTTAACATCGTTTTAAATTCTTCTGATTGTGAAATGTGATCAATTTATAAGGAAAATAATATAGTATAGTCCTTATAATACAGATGAGTCAAATAATGTTTGTAAAATGAGGCGTATCTATGTTCTTTTTAACAAAATTGTTAAATTTCAATGATTATTATGATACATTTTATTTTGTATATCCCTTGTGCATTGTTTATAAATCTTTATTTCTTAAAAAAAGTAAATTTTTGCCAATTAAAACTGAAAATCTAGATACATCCTTGTGTTATGAAGCATGCGATATATTTCGAATCGTTTCAATGGTTGTTTTTTACTCGCGCTTAACGCTTACAAAACTCCGAAGTAAGTTTTGACTTGGTGCCCCAGATTAATTTCAAAATCAATGTACGAAGCTTTGTATCCAGTGCTTATAGCTGATTGGCCAGGTTCTCGTACAACTTGCCACAATGACTGGCATAAAATCGGAGACACTAGAAAGCTGTATAACTCCATAAAGAGTCTACTTTATAGTAAAAACAAAAAACATTTCAGTTTGGAGTATTACTTCACAAATCAATTGGAATATTTAACATTATATTATAAAGATTCTGTAGTGTTGTCATTCTTTTCTTTTGCATACCTTCGAAAAAATCAGAGTAGACAATTGATAAGTTAGTAAAAACCTAAATGTTGTTGTAAATACCAATGTTTCTGTTTTTATGAATGAAACTTACACTCTTTTCAGAAGCATTTTCAGATACACCGAATCGTGAAAATGATATACTATTGACTGTGGAAAAGCAAAAAGACGTAAGTCACACCAATATTGTGTATAACTCACACAACACGTGTTAATACACTATATTTATATACATATTTAATATCGACTGTAGAGGCAAAAGGACATATCCCTCAGTCTTTTTAAAATATTTTTTCGATAATCACCATGCGCACAATTTAATACACGTTTTGTGTGGGGTATACACAGTATTTTTGTGTGTGGGTTACGTCCTTTTGCCTTTCCAAAGTCGATATGTAAGAACTGCTTCTAATACCAATGTGAATTTACCAGAATAAATTAAGATTGTGAGTGGAGATGTCAATCGGAACACAGTAAAGAAGGGAGAATGGAAGCGTTGGCTCAACCTTATTAAAGTTTTAATTGGATACATTTATTTTTGTTTAAATAGTGTATATTATTTTTCAATCGATTGAATTTGTACCCAAAAGTCTTAACAGCTATGGCGCTAGAAATTTAAAAAAAATTCTTAAGTGACTCAAGATCAACGCAAGATCGACTGGAGGAGAAGAAACATCACAAAAATTCATGTCCAAGATCTAAAATTAAAATTTAAAAAATCTAAATTTGATATTGATCTTGCCGGTGCTCTAGATCCACCAGTTTATAAAGAGGGCAAAGCTATTGCCACTAGACCGTCTAGGTTGACAACATCCGATCCTAAAATCTGGCATAAAGAGAGCGATTAGTACATTCCTAACATCATTCTTCTACACTTTTCTAAAAAAAGAGTTGTTGAAATTCAGACTTACAACTAGTTATCACATATGAAACAGACATTGCATACAAAATCTTTTTAATGCCAAATGTGGCTTAAGCTAAATATTTAGGTTTTAAAAACAACTCGTGCCCAATTATTTTATATAATTGAGAATGCAATAAGCGCTTATTTGTAATCTTTTCGGAGTACTTTGAAGTGGGTAATTTAGTGACCATATAAAATGATTATAAATGAAAAAAAAACGCCGCCAGAATAATAAATATTGTTTGATGACGTCGGGCGCCGATTGATTATGGGGGAGTGTCAATCTATGAAACATGCTTAACCCTTTTGATCCCACATGGTTGATATATCAGTTCACTCTGTATAAACGATGACTCCCGCGCGCTTCAATATCGATCCAGCTTTTTGTTTTACTTAAAGTAAAAATGAACTTTAACTAAGCTTTTAATTTCTCCTTTTGTATTTTTATTTCAAAACAGGCTTTTTCAACATAAAAAGACAGCTGTAGCCTATACCTAGATATAATCCGTCATTGCGCGATCTAGTCCATCGCTAGATCGATTTGTCCTAAGATTGTCCTAAAGAATATTTTTAGGCATCTAAATCCTCAACATACTTATTTTCACTAAAATGTCCTAGAGGCGTTTTTTACAAGTAACCGTGACATCAACAAGGTATACTGATTAAAAACAATGCATATTATTATGAAATATACATACATGACTCAGGAAGCTGTAATTAAAACAAAACCAACTTGAGGAAAAATTACATTATACATTATAGGTATAAATTATGTAGATATTCATTACCTAGAAAGTGGCTTGGTTTTCCGTATTGCTCAAACGCCTCCACCAAATTTCAATAAGAACATTCCTTATTGATGAAGTCAAGTCCTCTGTGGTAGTGTTTAACACACGTGGATTGATAATTTATTTCAAACTCGACTAATTTCCATCGATGTAGGAAGTGGACATATTAGATCTATTGGCTATTTTGTTATATTTTGTATTTCGGCTCTCGGCGAACTACAGGTTATAAGCAAATCGTTCCACTGTTTTTTCAAAGTTCCTGGAATGGAAAAAAATGGATGAATTATTTTGCTTTTACAAAAGATTTTAGATAAGTTAATAAGTGAAATAATAAAATACATAGTTAGAACACTAAAAAAGTGATTTGTAAATTATACCCCGTAAAGGATTATAGTTAATTGAACGGTGCCCTAAGAAATGTCATTACATGAATTTATTGCACCGGAAACGTTGCTCTCGGAGATGATTTAGATTGCTACAGCGAATAGTTTCATAGTTTAAATCGACATACATAATACTCGGTGAGTTTTTTTGTTTTTTCGAATTGTAATGACTAATTAAACTCTCATAAAATGCAATGAAATTGTTTTCTGTCATCTGCCAATTGGATGATTTAATTTGAAAATGTATTCATAATTATGTCCAACAATGAAACTTCTGTTCATCTTTTTTATGCCATCATATCAACACCACAATGTCACTGCTTGTTTTCATTTGACCTTATATCTATTTTTAATCCTTCTTAATTTTATTACACTTTCATTATTTAATAAGCATACATTGAATAATAATGTTCATTTAGTCATATTAACAATATTCTAAAAACAGTTTTATTATAATATGTGAATCATATTGGGATTATTTTTCATACATATTTATCATTCAGATTCAGATTCATATTCGATGTGACAGAGTCTATGAGGCGCCTTCTAGATTCAAATTCCTTGCGCTCTTCTTAGTTAGACCAACATCTTTTAGTATCAATGTAGGTACATATCGTATGTATTGTATTTGTCGTTTTTTCAGGCCGGTTGAATTCTTCTGATCGGAATTGAGATAGACAAGGTTGAATTTACCAACTCAGGTATATTTTTGCAGCGAACTTAACCTTGCTGCATTACATCACAAATTATTATGATATGTAAACCACATTCCCTTCATTACTTGACGCAAGTCTAACTATCATCAAAGGTTTTGAAAAAATGTTTATAAAAGCCCCCTGCATTTACAGCTGACAGCTAATGCGCCAAATATTTTGAAAATTAGAAAATCATACGAGATAGTCTCGATGAAAATTTTTATTAGTCACTCATGTCCAAGATCGCAAATTTAAATTGAAAAAAATCTTAATTTGATATTGATCTTACTGGGACTTGACCAGGACCCACCCGATCGCTAGGGTTAATCTCTTAATTAATTAATACTAAAACTATAGAAACGTTAAAAACTAAATGGAAGATATGAAATACCAATTCAAAAGCAGTTATGGAAATGTTTACAAGCGAGCATTGTTATTATTTCGACTTCTATTATTAATAAAAAAAAATCTTTATATGTATTGATAAAGAGAATTTTATTTGTCGAGTAAAATCGCTTAAATGCATAAGATTGTGTTTTTTTAATTATAATTACGTTATGTGTCATAATGCAATCCTTTCAAAATAAAGTTGACTTTAAAAATTAAAACATCGATATTATAAAAATGTTCCGACATTGTTCTCATGTCGACAATATTAACATTACCGTTTTAATTAACATATATTTTCACATAAAGGTGATCACTTTTTTAATTTTCATTTCTACAAAGATGTTGATTTTCGTTTCGCCATTTAAATTATTACCGTAACAGAACAGCATGAATATGCTTTTTGTAAGAATTTTCCTTCGAGTTTTAAAGAGAATAAAATTATTCTTTATATACATTATGTAAGGGAATATTAGAGGTCTGCACGGGTCGAAATTAATCTGGCTCGGGTCCGAGTGTTAATATCACACCTGTAAGTCACATTTTCTTTTTTTTTCTTTCTATCTTTTCTTAAGCACAATAGTGCGTGGTTAAAAGATCGGTCCAAGAATATGAGAAGTAAATTCGTTTCTTTTCTTGATCGTTATTGCGTTATGGAAGGCGGCCGTGAAACAGCGGCTGCATACACATAACGGGCAGGGGGGGGGGGTTTCAACCAACTTCATAATTAATATTACTATGAAAAATAGTTACCAATAGTTAAATCGAATTCGGAAATGATTAACGAATCTCATAAAGTTTTTAATTAAATAATTAATAGTTAAGGTACGTGAATAGAAAAAATTGAATTAAATGATTATCTCAAAATAAGTTTTTTGACTTAACGCCTTCTGCCACTATAACGATATTTATTATATTATACAGTATGTCAGTATAAAAATCATTGGTATTGGATCATTTCGAGTTTATGAGAATTAAATAAATTATGACTGCTTAGTGTTAATTTAAGCTATGTGTCTTCCACGAATTTTGAAATTGATAATTTACAACGAATAATAAATTGATTTCGATTAAGTATTGTATTAAACCGAGTTGTAATTTTATTATATAACCCTCATAAAAACGTATTTTTTTGCAGCAAGGCTGCTTTGAATTAATTCTTATCAGAAGCGCTTATGCTGCGAAAATAAACAAAAAAAGAGCCAACGGCTAAAATTCTGTAAAAAATAAATATTATAACATAAATCACGGCATACTGATTGAATTGGCATTTACTTGGTAGAACTGCATTAAAATAAGATAAGATATCAAAGTATTTAGTTCTGCAAATTTTTATTAGATAGTTGATAGCTATTTCGGCTTAACGCCATCGTCAGAACTATACTTAAACTTAATTTAGCTCAGCTATATATACTGGTTAGAAGAGATACATATCTCTCTTTACATATGACCTGAGTAGGTAGTCTGCCATGTTAAGTACACTTACAAATATCTGCATTTAAGGAATGTGCAAGAATTATATGAAAACATTAGACCAAAAAACACTTTATCGATTGATTTGGAGTTTACTTGGTAGAAATAACAGAGTAAAAATAACAAAGTGATCAGTTCTACATCAGTTTGTTGATGGTTATTTCTAACTAATTATTTGGTCAGTAAGCAGATTAATAAACGATCAGTCAATAGCTATGTTTGTTCAGCAAATAATTGCCGAATGGTCAGGTTAGGTTAGGTTTAATTAAAAAAAACTGACCGGTTTATATAATTATCTGACCACTTATTTTAATAACTGAAAATTTTGTGTAAATTACTGACCGTTTATTTTATGAACTGACCACGTGTATACTGCCCATTTAAAATACTTACTGGTCACTTTTAACCCAATAAATGCAGGCCGAATTGAATTTCTAATAAAATTTTTATAGAACTAAACTACTTTGTTATGTTTACCCTATTTAAAAAAACTCACTGTTAGTTGTAATGATCTTTCATACTAGTTGCCGACTGCAAGTAGAGACTATTTGTTTCGTTAGAATGAAGACTATTTATATATCAAAAGTCAGCAGGTTGAAATCCATTTAACATAAATCTTTTTGTACTAAGCCTAATTTTTTATATCGATCATGGCTGGTTTTGTTCATCGCGAGCATTATCGTTATAATACTTGCAGTTGAAAATTTGTTTTATTTGTATAAATAATATAAAACCTTTCCACCAAGAATTGACAGTGGCACCTTAAAAGTGATCGGTTTGTTAAGCAATTTTTTTACGACTCGCAAGAATAATACCATAGAAATCGATTATCAAAATATCTGCAAATCAGATACCGTATAGCAAGGAAATAAATTTAATTAGATATTTTGTTTATACTATGATTAAAAAAAAAATAATATATCGGCTCCACAAAAACAAAAGGGCACTTGTGACATTCTGGTGGCTTGGGGCAAAATGAAATTTGCGAAACAAAACGTATGAAATCACAATTGAAAAAAGGAAATAAACATAACTTGTATATTTTTAAAACTAATCTTCAATTCGTGTATGGCAAAAAAAAAGTTTTGACTTAAAATTATTTGTTCAAACCTGTAAACCAGTTTAAGTATATTTAATTTAATTTTTAAGTAATAAACCTTAGTAGGTAAAAGACGAAATTTTAAAATTATGTGAAATTAAAACCACTTAAAAATTCAAAAATGAAAATTGCTTTTCAATATTTGAGTAATAAGCGATATGTGATCCAATTTTCATTTAGAAATGCTAAGAAATGACGTCCAAGCAATTTTTTCCATTCTAAAAAGATATTTTTCTCAAAAATCATTTTGTACACAAGTGCCCTTTTGCTTTTGGAGTGACGATATAACCTTTATGCACTGCCTAACTTATGATTACATAACTCGTTAGAATTAAGTACAAATATTTTTTTCTGCAGATACACGTGTTGTCGTTTTACGTTAAATTACCATTTCTAGCCTTGTACATAATGTAGGCTATGTCAGCAATAACTTACTAACAATGTTAATCTATATAGGTTAAGATTTTTATGCAATGCCAAACCGGAATGTTGGACAATTTTCCCGACCGTTATTCAATTTTCAGTTGTGTGATAAATGATATAGTTCACTTCTATTACAGTTAAATTCCTTTTTTCGCAGAGGTTATGTCACATAGTTGATAGCTATTTTATGCAGTAATTATTTTATATTTCAATCAGTCAAATTGATTAATCCATGACATGCATTTTGTTATTAATCAGCTATTTTTTCATTCAATCAATTTTTTCTCCAAACATGATCGAACATGTTTCGATTTAGAAATTAGAATTTACCGAAATAGATTTCGGTCCCGTCAAATGAATGTGCCATGATTTGCGAGACATAATTTCATATTATGGTTGCAGTATCAATTGATATTATGTCAAAAAAAGGATCTTTTATATATGATAGCCCAGACCGGTCTGTAGACGTAGATGTAGACGTTTTATCATTATCACATACACATTTAGGTATGAAATTTTCTCATGAAGTGTATATAAACAATACACACAGTCCCGACGTGACACAAATCCGGGGTAAACAAACAACAATCAGTCCTTCAGTATGGAAACTAAAGAACACCTAATTTAGACTTTCAGTATTTCAATTTCAATACCGTCATCTGTGACGGGCGTTCCCACTAGTATAAAATGTTAATTTTGATGCAGAATACAAAGAACAATTTACACATAAATTTTGATTAAAGAGTACAAAAATTAAAATGTCCGAAGTGTCCAACAATCATCCCATATCTAACTTAATGATTATCTACCTAACTTAAAATATTGATATTAAATCATGTCTAACGATATCATGAATTCTAAAAATTCATTGTTAGTTCGGTGTTGACATACAAAACGTATTTGGCGTGTATCGGGTTTAATTAAATGTTAAACAACAATGTATAGCTAGTTCATCGAGGATATTTATCTTTAAAAAAATGTAAATCATAATTTTGTTGCTATGGGTAACAAAACTATTAACATTATCTTTTTATTTTTCCATGACCATGTGTAAATATCGAAATTCTCAATATTTAAGTTCATTTTTTCGAGATCAGATTTCGAGTTTATATTTCATAAGTAAATTTGTGTAGGAAAGGTTGGACTATGGTCCACCATCCACCGGCCATCGTATATGTATTGTTCGACTAAATTTAAAAGACGCGAAGTAGACCATTAATAAAATTTTCACCAGCAAACATCACTTGAATAAAATAAATATTTTGATTCTCTCCTGTGGCATTTTCTTAAAATCAATAAATTATTACGACTGTTATCCAACTCTATATAATGTGTAGATAGATCAACGAGTCTGCGATTGACGCCGAATATTACGTAAAATATTATTGACCGCGAGTAATTGCACAATTAGCACTTCTACCGGCGACTCTTTAAATTCCTCCACACTTAAATTTAAATTACATAGTCACAAATAACCCACAGTTGTCAAGAAAGAAATCGGTCTCGTTTTAAAAAAAACGAACGACGCAAGTAAACTGCATGATTTTATTGATATTTTACAGTGACGGCTTGATTTATTACTAATCAAAGTATTGGAAATACAATAGAGGAACAAACGATCAACGCACACTGTTTTCAATAGTATTCTTTGATTATTATTATTAAAAATTTGAATCACTCAAGTTGTGTACGTTTCCATACGTTTTCATTCGTACTCGAGCAGTATAAGAGTTTTGCAATTGTTACTTATATAAATGAAAACATCTAGACATTTATTGAGCTTTCCATTTTTTCGCTGCGACGTAGATGGTCTACGACGTAATCATTATTAAAATATTTACTATGAGATTTTTACGTACTTAAATATATTGAACGCTGTTCGTACGAATATATTTCGTATTTGTTTTTGCAGGATTATAAAAACAAATAGTTGAATGACTGCTTCATTAAATTTGCAATCGTCAAACGAAATTAAGTGTTTTAATTGGTGTCTAGATCATATTTGCCCACATTTTTTGTTAAATATAACTTGATGACACTGTCGTTACTTCGTGTATAGCAGCTAGGAATAAAATCATAATCGTTTATTTAGGAAAATATGTGCTATTTTCCTATGGGGCTTTGATTATCATATTATATTACATAAAACTACTTAACAAGAGATATCTTAAAACAAATGTTATTAATTTTAATGTTAAATAGAAATCAACACACTTATAATATATGTGTGATTTAATTAGTCAGCAATTTTTTATTTTATTCAACTTCGGTCTGTTTTTAAAAAGGTGAATAATATTAATGAATCGTCATTATTTTTATAGAAAATATACTAATCGTCTAAAAAATCCATTAAAATTTTTAATCAAATAGACACTTTATATTGGCATAATTTTCATTTAAAACCATGTTCCTAATTTAGAGCTTATGGAAGCCTAATAAAGTTTACCTCAACAATATTTTTTTTATAAGAGAACGGTTTGGTATTCAGTTGCGTAACAAAGGTTAGAGGGATAAGACTAGGATAGGATTAGTTAATCGATCCAGCTACTCGTTATTATTTAGGAAAATATGGTTGGTAGAAGACGCCACAGACATTCATGTCTTTGAACATAAATCCATTAATTTGAATTGTTTGAAATATCAATTTATAAAACTGTCTGTACTAGAAATTGAAATTAATACAAAATTTAAATTGATAATTTAGTTATTCCACTGACTGTGTTACTAAATGTGACACATGTTTCGCTTCTTTAAGAAGCATCTTCAAATTAACTAAATCGAAAGATTATTTATTTCTTAGGTAAAAAATGATTCTTATCCTCAACTTAAAAATGAGTTTAAGCATTTTACTTTGACAATTAGAATCATTGTTTACATTAGAAATAGATAACCTTGCGACATAGTTAGTCTGAAGATGCAAACTATAATTATATTGGTTCGCTTCATTGAAATTTACTGTGTAGCGCTACTAATTTTTATTTGGATTCGTCTTATAATATATTGAAAGTGAAATATTAACCGTTATGTGGAGCCTCTTGTACGGTTGCGTAAGTAAAAAAAAACGCGATGCATTCAAAGTGATTAGCATGATTGATCCCAACGACGCCTCAAAATGTAAACAAAAATCGTGAATTGATTTTGTAAACTAACAGATAAATTAGTATCTTCTAAGTAAGCAGCGAACGTATTTAGAGATCGTCTTAGATTTACGTGATATATTTATTGTACCTTGTTAATAAGCAGGTTATATATTCGTAGATGTTACATAATACTATTTAATAAAATTATAGTTTTACGAAAGTCGAGGGCCGCCTGTACTTACTTTAGATACACGGTTGACAATTACGCAACTCACTCAATGAATCATGCATAAATAAATAATTAATGAAAGCGAAATAATTATCTACTGTGTATTGTATTGCAGATTTAATCGCAGCTTTGTGTACATTTCATTTTATCAACCGTTTATCTACTATTGACAATATCGAGAAATGTTTATTTTATTTTTCAGAATCAAAATTGGTTTCTCCACTCTTTATCATGGGCATTTTGTTTCATACATAGAATTTTCGGCATCAGGTGATATGGGCTTTATCCTAACGATCAGATCGGTCTGCGCTCAGGTCCCGGCAAGGTCAATATCAAACTAATATTTTTAAAATTTAAATTCGAGATCGTATTTACATTTTGTACATTTCCATGTATTTTCGGCATCTTCAGACATTCGAGCACACGAATGATCTCGAACTAACTGAGAGGTTAAACAACTGAGTAACAAGCATTTCTCCTAGCTAAAACTTCTGTTGAGATACTTCCATTAAATGTCATATACTCATCATTAGGAACCGTCACGCTTTAAAAATGATTTGTTGAATTCTTCATTTCTTTATCTTTTCGTTATTTGATATTACGAAATATCTAGCGATTTTTTTTCATCTCTCAATGTAATTATTTACAGTCCCATTGTCACAAAATCTCAGCGATCAAGTTTAATACGATAATAATTTTCACTGACCACTTTGTCTCTTGTTACCGACCACTTCATTACCTACTCTTCTCGATATTAAGCCCCGATAACGTACAATTAAAAAATTACGTATAAGATTGCATCTCAATGACTCAAGACTGACTTATTACAGAGGATACACCAAGTACAAGATGTATGTCTAATTCAGAGAAGAGCCTTGTCTCTTCTGTAATTAAACATGTCATTATTGCCGGTAAAGCAAGTTATTAAATTGTGAATCTTAATAAATCTGTGTTTAATTGTCTCATTCAATAGCAAGGCAGCTGTAGGATCGATGTGGATGAACATCAATCAGGTTAGAGTCGAGTGATAAAATTATAGAATACCCAAGTATGTCAAGAAGTCAGTCGCAAAGGTTTTAGTACTAAACGCTTTCTAAACGTTTACCCTAATAGAATTTCGTGTATTTATGAATTTGAGAAACCATTATAATAAATCTATATATATAAAAATGAGTGAATGTTTGTTCGTTTGTCCCTTGTGGGTTCCTATACCATTTATCCGATTTCGATGAAACTTTGGTGAGTTATTGTGGGCGCAAACCCGTGAAGGCTTCTGAAAAAAAATCTAAAAACAATTTTTTAAAAAAAAGAATCAAATACATTAAGCAGCGATATCTCGGAAAACATTTTGATTTATTCGTGTACGCATCAGACAGAAAAACAAAAAAATATTGTTTATGCAAAAGCACTTCAATAAACAAAATTAAAAAACACTTTTCTTTGCGTGGCATTGCAACGCATGCAGGGTACTCGCGAGTATATTATATATATCAATACCTCAGTTCCAAAGTGTAACAACTGAAAAAGCATAGTTTGAGATAATAAGGAAACAAGATTTTTGACAGAATAGTTTAAGAAAAGATAGACAATATTATTTAATTTATTCCATTATCATAACTTTTATTTAAAATTACAATATTTAACGCACAGTCAATCTGGGCAACTTTGAGCCAGTTCTGAGGGTTGTTTTATTTTTATGGTGTGGTATTGTTCCACATAGAGATGAACCGTAAGATGAAATTTAATTAATATAAATAGATTTATTGTTATAATTGATATATAAATAAAACGCGGTGGGAAAATTTTTCGTCCATATCGGGTAACTTTGGCCCACGATTCAAATAATCACCGTAATTACTATAAATTCAGTTATTTTAAAGTCTTGGTAACTTTTCTTTATGCTTTTATATATTCTGTACATAATTGAGATGGGAAAAAATATGCGGCATTTGGTTTACAGATTAGTAATACATACGGCTAATCCAATTTATTTCAAGAAAAGTTTTTAAATTGTGTTTCATCATTCCAAGCCTTACAAATTTAACAATAAAAAAATATATGTTGAACATTAATTCATATTTTTACCACCAGAGACTATTCAATACATTTGCTTAACTAAAAGACTTTCATATGGCATTAGTATTATCATGGTATTATAACAGCACCTTTTTCCATGTAGTGAGTCAATCTTAGACCGATGAGCAAACTTACACAAATTGATGGTACTGATCAGTGGCGGCCGGTGACAAGAATATTAGGGAGTGCAAAAAAGACTCACCTATTTATACAAGAAATCCATCCTCCGATTCTTGGATTTTGAAAACACTTCAATAACACGAACATTAAAATCCGATATTGACGGTACCAATTGTTTCTCTACACTTAACATCGCAAGAGCATTTAGTCTGTCTTGAGTCATGGTATTTCTCAAAAATGACTTGATCCTTTTTAATGTTGAGAAACAACGCTCACTTTCCACTGAAGTCATCGGTATTGTACAAATAATCTGTAATAACTTAACACTTTCACTAAATACTTCGATTAAATTATTGTTTGTAAAAAGTTGAAGTATGGACAATGCTCCATCGGTGACGTAAAAATCTTCCCTACTGTATATGACAGTTAATTCATTTTTAAGCTTTAGTTTGTCAATGAAATCGTAAGTTGATGTTGCAATATTAAAGTCCGCTAAAGGAAAACTTTTGTGATAATCCGAAAATTTTTCGCTAAAAACAATTTAGCTGCTACTAAATGATCATGGTATGCGAAACGATCTTTCGTTTGATTCACTAAAGTATCGCATACTTCATTACAAATGACATAATGGGGTAAGTCATTTGGTCTACGTCTTTTGTAGGTTGGACTAGTGACATTTGGGTATTTTCTCGGATATTCTGAATAGAACGCGTAAAACTTTCGATATTCTTATTTATCTCCAAAACATCTTTCGACCTAGATTGAAGTTGCATAAAAAGTATATCACAGTGTGGCATAACTTTTGCAAAGAAATCTAGCCAGTAATCGAAATGATCTTCGTTTAAATATCGAAACAGCATTCCAGCTTGATTGATGGTATCAGCGTCTAAATTTACGGTTTCTAAGATGTGTTCCATACACTCTTTCAACTGCTCGCGATAAGTGTGCACGACAGTCACTGTTCTTATATTAAAATTCCACCTAGTTATTGGTGCTGAAGGTATTCTTCTATGAACTATTTCTTTTAAAATGTCAGCTCTCTTCGCAGATCTCGAAAAAAATGATGGAAAAGATCGTAAATTTGCAAAAAAGTTCCGAACCATAGTGTTGGCTGAAGCACTTCTCTCCATTATCAAATTCAATTGATGTGCATAACAATGTATGAAATGTGCGTATGGATACGAAGCTTTTATCAAAGCCTGCACACCACCTAATCGCCCACTCATCACTGCTGCACCATCATAACTCTGCCCGATTAATTGTGCTGGTTTAATGTCGAGAAATTCCAGTTCCTTCAAAATCTCAGATGCAATACCTACCGCAGTATGATCTTTTGGGATAATAAATTTCCAGAAACGTTCATGTATCTTCCCGCGCAATTCGTACCGTATTACCAAAACGAGTTGTTGCGTAGTGGCTATGTCAGTTGTTTCGTCCGCCTGGATAGCGATATATTTGCTCTGCGATATTTCATTTTTAATTTCGTTGCGACACACCTCCAAAATTGAATCTAAAATGTCATTTTGAATTGTTTTTGAAGTTCCCTTGAAAACACTGCTGCTCTCTAAGTGCTGTTTCATTGCGATGTCAATCTCTGAGACGAAATCAATAAGCCCTCGATAGACACCTGGATTATGGGAATCTGCAGTTTCATCGTGTCCCCTTAAAGCTAATTCAAATGCACCACAGAACTTCACACAGTCAATTAACCTTGATAAAATATATCGATTTTTATCTACACGCTCATTAATTTGTTTCACTGACGCACGATACCCAGCATCCAATTGGGAACGAATATCTAACGATCCCAATACCGCAAGTTGCATTTCATTTAAAATGTGATTTTGAGAGCTACCGTGTTTCTTTATTTTGAATGATAGGTGAACCAGGTCCTTAATTCCACTCTCAGTCCAGTTAGATTCACCTCCAAACAACAGACACGGAAAACAGAATACTGTATTAAAACTAGTACAGCCACATAGCCATGGTGTTTTTTTATACGTTTCTACATTAAATTTCCGAGTAAACACTTTATTATTAAGCGTACACTTCTGAAATAAATTTAAGCTTGGCATAGGACGACCTGCTGCTTTAATTTCCAGCCTTTTCGAAAAATCCCGACGATTTTCTTTAATGTATGAGACAGAATATGCACTATTCATTATTGAAGCACGTAAATATTAGACGTATGTTAAAGAAAGTAAATAAATTTGATGGTATGCGTTTCTTTGTGGCAGGCTCAATACACTAGAGGTCCTTTCGACGCACGAACTAAACATATGCGACAGGTCTCTGCGAGTTTGAATACTTTCGGGAACGGTCGTCATAATTCGGCAACTGGTGCAATGATCCTGAATAACTAAAAACTTCGTATGAAAGTCGAATGTGTGACACAGATGACGTCACAAAAAACCAAAGTTTACCTACGAAATCCCTTCCACTTAGGGAGCGCTGAACCAAAATTGCACCGCCTCGACGTATTATTATTAGTATTTTTTCTGGCGCGGAATACGAGGTAGCATTGTGTGAATCATCGCTTGATGCAATATTTTTTTTACGGGGAACACGCGGGAAATTTTAAAATGAGTGAATTGCTATGTTTGTATAATATCGCTTATTACTTGAATGAATAATAATAACTTGAATATGGGAGTACATTGCACCATTTGCTCCTTTGCAAGAGCCGTCCCTGGTACTGATTGTGTTTTTGAGTTGTTCTAGAAAAAGGAACATACTTGGTATTAATAATCGATCGTAAAAGTAAATGCAATAAAATTTTATTGATTATGCGTATTTACGTGAGTTTCTTATAATGGTTTAAGTAAGGGTGATGGATTAATGTTAGTTTTGTCATTAAGGAGGTTATTGCCTTGATTATATCTATTAATTTCCAGTTCTTAGAGTAAATTAAGTGACTTTATTACACAAATGAAGGTATACCGAGTCTGCATTAGGAGTTATTATGTTGTGTGCTTCTTTTAAGAAGTGGTTCGCGAATTGAGAATCTATTTTTTAATGCATCTTACTTATCTCCATCGGAACAGCTACCTGTCACGTAGTTTTTGACGTTATCCGATCATCGTATTAATCATTTTTTGAAATCATTAAGTATATCATAACATAATCAAAATTAAGTATACGCGAAACGAGATAAAAACCGTCTAGTAAATAATTAAATATCAACGCAATAAAAACAAAACGATATTTTTTCTTTTACCACTCGTGGACAATTGAGAATTGTAGGTTATATTGTGCTACCACCTTCGGTATACTACAACTCAACTATATAAATTAAGTTTTCGCCGGCTCGTATAAATGTACCTCATAAATTATTAATATTTAGATCATAGCCTTAAGGCTTCTAATAATTATTTTTCATCTTATTTCCTGCGCAACACTGCTAATTGCCGATATTTGAAAAAAAAAAAATAAGCATACCAAATTGATATTACAGACTCTATTAGAAAAGAATCATAAAAACGACAAAAATCATTCTTTTGCATAGAATTTTGCAAAAACTGCCACAGTTGATCTATATCTTAGACAAAACAATATATTTAAGTAGTGGCGTTGCTAGAAACATTTGACCCGCATGCAAAAAGGTTGCTAAAAGATTATTTTCTTCTTCATCGCCTTTAAATTTTCAAATTCCGCAATTAAACTGAAATTTTCTGAGCTTCTTTAGGAATATGAATTGAATATTGAATTATAGGTAATATTGCTAGTTCACAATTTAGTCTAGAACAATGTCTGCCAAACTGTTGCCGCAAGAAGTCTTAGTTCTCTCCGCGAGAGAATAACTCTCAAACTTTTTTATTTTTAAATTTATTTATTTAAAATTTCGTAAATTCACTACTTCAGCAATTGAATCTCTGGTACCTTTGTGAATTTGGTCTTTCAGCGCTCATGAAAATGAAATCAAAAAGACGAAATTGGTTATGGATGCCGAATTATACGTGTTTATCTAATTTACATCCGCGTTTTAATATAATTCTTTCTAAAAATCAATTGTATCCTTTTCATTAATAAAAGTATGACCACTGATGTGTTTAAACATTATTAATTGTTACTTATACAAAGATTTTCTTTATACATAGTATGCAAGTACGTATATTTCATTTTCCTTGGAGCTTTATTTGGTGGTGTGACGCGGAACAAATCATCTACCACAACGTGCCGTGAAATAATACAAAAATGATGAAAGGCACTGGTCTACTTTGATCGATTGATGATCTTCTGTAGTTTTTTATAAAACTGATTTTATAGCGTTTTATCTATCGCTTTATGATTGTTTTTATTCTTAATATGTATTAGTATTTGAAGATTTCTCGAGCCCGCATTCTAAGGGCCCGCATGCATCTCTTACCCCGGCGCCACTGTATTCGAGTAAATTGTGTATGTCAGTAATATATGAGAAAACAGCTTAAACAACGAAAGAATAATCGTTTTATCTGATAGCATTGTTTGTTGAAATGAAACAATATGACCCAAGGACAAGCGACGTAAAATACATTAAAGTTTATATGTTACGGGAAAGTGTACATGTCTTATCATTCTGGTTGTAAATAATCACAGGCATGTTTAACATGCAATGACATCAATTGAGGAGGTACTTAGAACAAGGACCCATAAGCCAAAAGTGTATTTTGAGATTCGGCAGCAGATTTCAATTTAACAGCAATCTGACATTGAAACATCGACAAAAAAATGTTCTACCAAGTAACAAATGAGGATTTGTTAGACCATAGGCTAGACTGTGAGGAATCCATTTCTTAATTTTCCACATGATACTATGGGCCTTTGTTCGAGTTATCTCCTCAACTCAGACATGGAGCCTTTACATTAATACTAAGCTATATAACGGTTTATACGGTGTATTTTATATAGTACATTACGGAGTATTTTGTACATTAGACCGCCCGATAAATACGATTGCTGACAACTCCTTTTTCATTTAAATTTGCGACTGTTTTTGGATCACACATTAAAATACTCTTGCTCCACATGCGTATCCTCTGATTTTGTATGAGTATGGTAATCCCGATAGCCCGCCTCCTATCTACCGTGTTATCGAAGAGTCTGCTGAAAATCGGTATCAAGTATCGGGTCCGTGGTGCAGTGGTAAACGTCACGGACGATTTTCAATCGATTTACGGATTTCTGTTCATACGCATGGATGTTTGAGAAGTCTCAAAATTCTTTTCCGCCCATCCGATCCTAAAAATGGGGCGTAGTAAAGCTATTAGCTAACCACTAGTTCTGTCCTAGCACTATCCTTCCGACTCTGCTCTCTTCGAAAAAAGACAGGTTGAGCAACTGAGTAAAAAGCAGTTCTCAAAGAAAAAAAACTTTTGTTGACATGCATCCATTAGGAGTCTATACGCTCTACATTGGGAGCGGATATGGTTAAATAAACAAGTTTTACCATTTTGTCATATGGCCCGCTCCACTTCACGATGGCTCAAGAGTGTGATCAACTAACTGCTACACATCTTTCTATCCTTATTTTCTCTCTCCGAAAAAGAAATTTTGAGAAGATGAATTACAAACAACTAGTTCTCGTAAAGAAACCTGTTAATATGCTACGCACAGGGAGTCTATATGATTAAAATAAAATGTTACATTGATAGGACTTATAAAAAAAGTTATGTTGGTGATTCGCGTCATCTATCCGGGCTTATTATGAAGTTGATGAATTGCGGGACTTAAGCTGATGTATATGTCATCAATCATCATCATCGAAACGTAAATAATAAATTATTTCAAATAAAACGTGTACTATAAATAATAACAGAAGCATATCGCTCGACACGCGACATATGGATTATCATTTTTGGGTCATACATCGTTTATATTTTAACCCTTTAAAGCTCACACAAACATTGGATTGGCAAACTGCCTCGAGGACACTAACGTCTCAACGAGGATAACTAAATATTTTTTTGAAACGCTACTTTTCAATTAGTTTTTTGCGAAATTATATTTTAAATTAACTAATTGGAGACCGGTATCAAACCAATGAAAAAATAAAATCATCATATTGATTGAATTGACATTTACTTAGGTAGATCTCCATTTTAATAGAATAAATTATGAAAGTATTTAGGTAGTTCTACAAAATTTTATTAGTTATTTGATAGCTATTTCGGCTTAACGCCATCGTCAGAACTAGTCCTAATTAAATTTTGTAGACCTACTATTTTGTTTAGAGTTTTTAATTTTTTGAACCATGTCCGCTCCTAATGTGGATCATATGGACACCTAATGGCGTTTATCTCAATAGATGTCTTTCTACGAGAATTCATTGTTACCCAGTTGTTCAAATACCCCTTTTCGAAGAGAGTAGTGATATAAGGATTATGGCATAATTAGTGGTAAGCTAATTGCTCTCCCTCTGCGCCGTCTTTCAAGATCGGATGGGTGGTGGGGAAATTTTAGACACCACATTCACCCATGCTTTCGAGAAGAAACCCATTAATTGATTGAAAAATCGACTCATGTACTGGGACTCGAATCCGTGAGTACCGCAACCGAAGCCATAGGCGTCTACCACTCGATCACGGACATGGCGTAGAGTTGTCGTAGTATCTGATTGCGACTGATAAAAAATATCTACAATTTATATTCTTTAGTCCTAAAAAACTAAAACAGATTAAAAATATATATATATACTTACATAGCGTCATCACTACCAGTTTCATGTTGTTAAAATGTAACTTTCTTTTCTGAAAATCGTTATATATTTCAACTAAATTTTACGATATTTAAATCAATGCCGTTAATATACCAAAGCTCTGAGATTCGTTTGTTCTGTGTTGTTCCCAATTCCCGAGCGGGTTGAAGCAATGATCCCGACAAATCGAAGCGGCCAGATCTGAGGGAAAGTTTCAGCACGCAATCGCACGCCTCCCACACGTGTTCGTCGTGCTGTTGACGTCACAGTGCATGTATATCATGATCAAAATTTGAGGGATGTGCCAGTATGCTCAGTCACATCCGAGTTAATTATTTATTAACGCCATGCCAAGCGAAATCGGTACTGGTCTTAAATACATTGACATATGCGGAACGCGCACTATAGAATCATAAACTTTATAATATTATTCGAGGAATGTGTGGTGTCTGATATCGAATTAACTGTATTTTAAAATTCTTGTGTATTTTTTTTACCATGTCTGCACCCGATGTGGATTATATGAATTCCTAATAGATGTTATCTTAACAGAAGTTTTTCAATGAGAACTTCTTGTTACCTCTCATTCAACCTGCATTTTTTTCAGAGACTTCTATATCTTTGCATGTAAATTCATAGATTGATTGATAAACGAAACTAAACTGGAAACATTAATATAATAAAAAGTAACAATTCAGCACTCATTTCAACATAAACAACCTATTGTTGGTATATCTAGGGATGCTCAACGGAGAACCCCCGAATTTTTGGTGATCACTACGAGATAATATTTATTTACTCTTTAAAACACTGATCCTAAAAACAGGGCATAACAAGAGTTCGAGTAACCAACTTCTACCCACCCTTATAACTTTCCGTAAAAGATAGATACTAAATAATAACCAGTTCTCGTAAAAAAAAACTTTATATGCTCCGCACAGGGAGCTGAAAATTTCGACAACATCATTTTTAGTCAATACTTAGAATCATTGTTTACCTTAGAAATAAATAACCTGGTGATATAGTTAGTCTGAAGATGCTTCTCAAAGAGGCGAAACACATCGCACATTTAGTAACACAAGCAGTGGAATAACAAAATTAGCAACTTAATTTTTATATAATCTTATTTGCAATCAGATATTTTCATCAAAGTTGTGTACTAGTTGCACAGATGCGGCAATGTAAGGGAGCGTTAATAGCAAATAACCAATGTCACCAAGACTAAGCCTGCCGTTTTGACAGTTCTTACATCCCCTTTTGCGGATCGAGTGTCGTCCGTGCTGTCCGATGTCGATTTCGTTTATTCCGACCCTGACTATTATTGAAATGGCACGCGATACCAATTAAACGCACGTTCATTCAAGGATCCTGAACATTAGTGTACTCGAAGTTGCGCACATATCACAATATCATCATTGCGAAGACTACAATTAAACGATTCGCAGTCCACGTATGTGGCTAATCTAAGATCTTCAAATTTAAATGTTAGTGTAAATCATCGAATAGATGGGTATTCCAACTCGAATATTCGAATATTCAATATCTGAATATGTTCGGCCCTATTCGATATTCGAATATTTGGAATACCTAATCGGTACTCTGATGGCAAAGTGTTATATCTGCTGTTGACACAATTTTATAGGAGAGCAAAAACAAATTTTTGAAATCAGTTTGATTTTTTATGGTTAAGATATTATTTGAAATAATTTTCGGTATTAAATATATAACAAGCGTAATTAGCATACCAACAAAATTCTTTTATTTCTTCATTCAGTAATATTGTCAAATGGCATCTTTTCAATATTCACTCTTTTGCCACATCAAAGAATGTTACATTTTGGAACTTTTACAGAACAAACTTGGAAAAGATGTCTCTATTAGATTTGTAAATTTAATGAATACTTTGAACTGAAGGTCTTCAGGCATTTATATTCAGGAACATTAACAATTCAGAACCAAGATGTCCGAATCTACACAAAATCTATCTATATAAAAAAAACTTCAGTTTTTTTCTGAATACATTTAAACTTTTTATCTCTATTATCATGAACTAGTAACAATACCCGTCATAGATGACGGTATTGAAATTGAAATATTGAATTGCTTAAGTACCTAGTACGTCGGAACACACGGAACTGTGTTTGCATTGTTTACACCGCTTAGGTCATGAGAAAATTTCATACCTACATGTGATAATAATAAAACGTCTACAGAGCGTTCTGGGCTATTATATATTTATAAGATGATAACAAACGTAGCATGATATAGAGCAAAGTTTATTAAAACGGTGATATTCTAAAAAAATTAGAATTTTCATCAATATTTGTAACGGTTATTTAAATAAAGAACCTTTCAAATTATACTAAATGTTCTGTGGTCAGCCAATGTACGCATATTTTGGAACTCATCGGATAGCGATAAAGCTACATTGCAAATAAAACGTATAGTATTTATTTAATATACTGTTGACATCAAACAAGTCTTTTCTAAAATATTTGTCAGTGTATTCTAAAATATGGCTCAAATCTAAATTGTATTACTCGCATAGTATTATAATTAACCAAATTGCTAAAACCTCCACCTAGCTATTGAAAATACAGTAAGCAACAATCTTTATGAATTTAAAAAAAACCGTCGTTCGAATAAGACGGAGGCTGAACGGAAAGTGGAACTGATGTTACTTTTTAACTGAAATGAATGTTTAACACTACCTCTATTAATTAATATATTGGTCTAAGTTTCCTTGATAATACACAAATTAAACGTTTTATTTAGCAAAGCATGTATCTGAAGACTATATAAAATTACAGCTTTATCATATCTGAATATCGGATCGTATATCATATTTATTTGTACCTCTGATATTCGATTGTTTCAACGAGTCTTGATTCTCAACACCGATCAGTGATCGAAGATTCGTGAATCATTTACAACTATTATTTTATTTATCCGATTATTGAAATTGTTCAATTCTTTCAAAGTCATAAAGCCGATTATCGATTGATTGAATAAGATATTACCACTTACTTTACGCACAAAAGCCCACAGCCTTGAGAAGTTATTGAAGAAATTTAGTTGAAAATTATTATCGGCCTGCCAAACAAACGCGCAATATAATATTATACCGGCGATTCAATAACATTAATAGTGATTGTTTAGTTGAAATATTGTTGCTTTGTGATTTAATCGCTCATTGTTATCCGTATTGTTAAAACTATTTTCAATTTATACCAGAAGTATATCATCGCTCGAAAGATTTTTATGTGTTCTCTAATATAAATCAAGAAAATTTAAATTAAATTAATATAATACAATATTTGATTCCGTGGCTCTTTGACAAAGACAGACATTATCGATTTTCGGAATATCAATTCAAATAAATGTATTATACGTCAATATGCAGTGTTGATGAATCGTGTACGTTAAATAACTGATATTAGGAAAAACCGGAAGGTTAACGAAGACATGGTCAGCCTCGTAGAAGAAAGATAGATATTATCGAGTTTGTTCTAAAGACCTTGGGTGTCCGGAGATAGAGAAACGCTGCTCTACATAGAACTAGACGTATATTTACTTAAAGAGGCCAAGATCCTTACTGGGTTGCAGCTTGTATTAGAGTAATACAAGTAAACATATTAGACGAGTGCTCCGAAACCTTTTTTCCCTCACGGCACACCAAAGTTTTCCATTTAAAAAGGGTTTATATACACAGAAGTTACATTAAATTGTTTTTATTTGAAAAATATAAATCATAATTGAATTACATGCGTTGGCAGAATACTGGATGTTTTTGATAAATTATTTGATTTTTGCAATAAAGCAATTTGCCACGGCACAGCCGTTGTGTAGCACTGCATTAAACGGCATTGCTATTTCGTAACTATAAAAGTCTCCAGTAAAATGTGATGACAAATTACATAGGAATATTACATTCATCTATTAAAGTTTAGTTCAGACTTTTCGATTTGCCAAATGAAAATATCTCTAATAAACATTGTTAAATATTGGTGCTAAATTTTTAAAACCACAGAAAAGGAGATTAAATGATTATTAAAATTAGGCAAATATTTTTTCAACATTAATATTTTTTGTAAAATACCTGCAAAATGATAGAAATCTATATAGTGGAAGAGTATTTTTTAGTATCCCACAGAAGTATTCGAGTATCAATCTATCAATTCTACTGCGATATCTGTAATCTCCATATTTTCTGACGCATCCTAGAAGAACATTTGAGTAAATCCCTTTTCCGTTGAGTTCAAAAATTTATATAACTCATCAAAGTAAAATTATTGATTCGTGCACTATCATTTACAATTATTTAGAAATACCTAAAAATTGTGATTAGTATCTATGATTAGATCCTTAATCTGCCTACGTTTTGTGTACATAATATAAAGCGTTATATTTTATCATTAAGTGTCTGTCATACGTAGAATATTCAATTACGTATTTGATAATTTATAGTTTCTTCTTGTTATTTAAAAAAATATTACATACCTACCCTCTGCATAAATATCTGCTGTACCCATCGTGTTTTATTCCAAGCTACATTTGTATGCAACTAATTGATTATTGTCACATAAAATAATATTTATGTACAATGAAATTAACAAATGGTTATTCAGTATATACATATGTATTACACTAGACTACGATAGGGATGTGAGGTGACCGATTTATGGCATACCTGGATACTCGAATATTTTCTCAATGGATACCCCCCTCCCCGGTCTTTTATATTTTACAATAATGTTCCAAATTTAATTATCTTGTTTTCAAATATATGTTTTCAATTCAAATCAAGACACTTTAAAACACACCTTATTTGGCTCTAAAAACTTATATTATGCTAATTTAACATTAATGCTGTATTACTAATACGATCGATGATATAAATAGTAGATTTTGATGTATTTTTTCAAAAACATTTAATATTTTGTGACTTGTTTGGTTTCACCATAGGAAGATTTGCTGCCGCTCCTGTAGCCGACTGGTCAATGTCATTGAGCGTTATTTATACTCGCGGATGCATTCGTCAATGCATAAATGTCTGTAATTTTTACATTCCGATCTCATACTAGAGCAACTATTTAACTAGCAGTTATTTTCTAGCTACATCTTTTTATCCTTGGTTCAAACAATATAGATTGAGTGACTGAATGTCAGCCGGTTCTTGTAAACCAACTTCATTTGTAATGCTCTATTAAGAGCCCATACTATTATCTACAGCAAAGGTGCGCAATATTTTTGAGGTTGTGAGCTACTTTTAATCTTAATTTTCATGGCGATCGACTTTTAATAAGAATCGTATAAGACATTTTGTTATGTATTTTTTTAGTACCTAAGAACCGATGTCAAACAATACCACACAAAAAGGTTCCCCCTTATCTTGGCCAACAGATAATCACGAAACTAGGCAAGCAATTTTTTTTCAACCATGTTGTAAATTTAAAATATGAAAATCATAATTATTTCCAAAACTTTCAATCGTATTTGTGATCGACCAAATTTTGCTTCGCGATCGACCAGTTGCGCACCCTTGATCTACATTAAAGAGCTATGATCGCTGAAATAAGTGAGTGTCGGAAAAAAATATTTCATTTTATATACTATAGTTAATTAGCGTACTGAATTCTTCTGAACACATTTGTTTATTTCAAAAACGTATGTATACGAATGGTCTAAATTAATTTTATAAAAACATATTTTGAAAATGTAATAATATGTATTGATACCGGTGTTGGTATCGATATTTCGTTACTCGAGTCGACATCCCTAGCTGTTGTTAGTCAGAACGCACATGGTGCTAAATTCAAAGGCTCTCAAACGCCACGCTCTTGGCTAGTGTAATCTCGTTTTTAAATGACATGTGCCAGATTCGTAATCTACGTAGCACCTATCTCTAATCTCGGCTCATTGGCCGTGTGTCATTCTGTTTGCCAAGAATCGAACGTGTGTTTTTTATTGACGCTAATAAATAAAAATAATAACAGCCATGATTATTTTTCTTTACGAGGAGTTTTGCAATCTTTATTTATCTGTTTTAAAAAATCGCGAACACTTATTGATTATTACCATATTGGTATATCACCATCGTCGGATCGTTTGTGGTTAATTTTTTATTTGCTTACACAGATAATTTTACTTTACAAATATATCAGATGACAGTGCCACCTCTCGACTTCGCTCATAATATATTCTCGTTCTATCAGACGACGGAGCGTAAATAGAGAGAGAAAATAATACATTACTTAATAATATTTTAAAAATAAAAGACATTTTTTTTGTACTACGTCCAAATTTTTATAATGCTCAGGACCGGTGTCGCTCCTCGCGTTTGTGTGATTATCCCGACACTCCCTACGTTTAATCCCGTGTCTGCAAACATGAGATTTTACAGGAGAGCATTTCAAAAATTCATAACGAAATTGCAAAGTAACGACTGCATGTATATTCTTCAAAATTGGGCCAGTGTTATTATTTAAAGTCTAATTTCCTTCTTGTTTGACGCCTACCCATAGAACTGTGTGCGTAGACAACAAAAATGCAAAATACGTAATAATCAAATATTTTGCACTTACGTGATTATACGTAGGGAGTGTCGATCTGTGCGCTCGCACTTGTTTGATTACCTGTGAATTCTTGTCATAGTTATTAAACCAATTGCTTGATATACTTTACAATTATCACTACTTAAATTCATATTGTATATTATAGCCTTGTCAAGATATAATTTTATCAATTGATATACTTTAAAAAATAATGTCTTTCCACCAAGAATTGACAGTTAACCTTAAAAGTAATTGATATACTCGCGATGAGCGAAACCGGTCCTTATCATTATAAGAATTTGTAAGTATTCCGGACAAATTTGCTTTAGTTTTAAAATATAATGCCTTTCCACCAAGTTAACACCTTAAAAACAATACATATAACTGAAAACATAATAGTTTTCATTTATACGAAATAAATAACTAATGATGATATTTTTTATAGCATACGCTGAAACATGCAGTGATGGCGTCAAAATCAACAGAACAAATTTTAAGAGTTACTTTCGCTTACTAAATATAATTAGAAAATACTTCCTTCATCCTTGAGACAGATGCCGCTTCTCGTATATCTAATGCTCCCAGCTCCTTTCACTTGGCGCACTGACTATAAAAGAGTCATAAATCATGTCTAAACAGTAATACGTTTTTATTACTATATGATAAAGAGTCAACGAAGAGTTAATTATATAATTAATGTCCGATAAAGAAACAATGTTTTTCTGATAGAAATTTCCGTAGGGGATTATTGCCATGTTTACGTGATGTTTTTTTGTAATTGTTAATATTTTCGTTCCTGATCCTTTTTTTTCCAAGACTTTTTAAATTTTGTGGAATTCTCTCACCTTCTTGGGAATTCATGCAATCTTTTAATTGCTTTGTATGTTTATATGTTTTATTATTACTAATTCAATTTGAGCTATAAAAAACTTGAGATTATCTCGAATAGAGATTAACGGATCATGTTTTACTGCCACATTCAGAACATCACTCACTTTCGGCTTGTGTGACAAGCTGAATGCTTTGTTTATGACCGCGCAGTGGTGTTATCGTGTGAGGTATTGTAATTTTTTTATTCGTATTATCAAAAGTATTTAAGTCACTCAATTTATTTATCGGTTACTTGAAAGATTTCATTGCCGTGTTTCCGATGTTTTTTGTGGTAAAAAAACTGCAAACATTTTGGGGAGATCTGCGTTTGCAGGGTTGCGCATTAGAGGTGCAATATCGAAAAATAACAGAGATACTAAGTATCGAATAATATACTCGTATAAATATTAAATTACTAGTATAACTGTACCCGTCGGTACGACTATGACGATGTTGAAATTGAAAAACTGAATGTCTAAAGTAACTAGTACGTCGGAACTGTGTGTGCATTGCATACAATTTTATTTTATATATAACCGTGAACGCTTAGTTCATGAGAAAATTTCATTACTACATGCAATATGTGATACTAATAAAACGTCTACAGAGCGGTCTGGACTATAATATATAAGATTAACTAAAACTGTATTGACACATTGTCGGGCCCGTGGTCGAGTGGCTAACGTTGTTGGCTCCAGTTACAAGCCTCACGCGTTTGAATCCCAATACGGACCTTGTCAATAATTTTTCAATCGGTTTATGGATTTCTTAGTGTTTGTAATGTCAGAAATTCCCTCACACCAATCAGATCATAAAATCGAGGCGTACCGAGAGCGATTAGCTAACCACTATCACTGTTATAGCCCTATCCTATATCCCTACTCTCTTCGAAAAAGAGAGTTTGAGCAACTGAGTATCAAGCAGCTCTCGTAGAAAAACTTCTGTTGAGACCTACACGTTGAGAGCGGACATGACTTCAAAAATAAAAGTGACATACCATCTTGCAGCAAAAAAATAAATCTTACAGGGTACAATTATTACTTAATTAATGTTGCATTATGACTTGGGCTTAGGACTTGGATTGAAAATCAATGATTAGTATACGAGAACAAAACAGTTTAACCGTAGATGTGTAGATGATGATGGTGTAGCCAAACAAGTTATCAACAATATAATTATGTCAATCCTTATAGAACTAAATACACTTGGGCCTCGTATAACACGGTCGTATGGTTCCAAAAAAACGCCGTGTAATACAAATCAATGTTATACGAGGCTTGAAGTTCATTCAAATTACGATATGCGTTCCAAACAAATATCGATGTTTGTTTATATCCTTTATTTTTTTTAATAAACAATCGAAAAAATATATATTTACGTATTTATTGAAAAAAACTTATAATAGATCATTCATTCATCATCGCTATAACTTACAATTCTACATGTTCGACACTTTTTCGAGATGGGTTGTGAGTTTTCATTATCAGAATATTTTTGGATTTACATTTTAAAAATTCTGTAATAAGTGATTGTTCGATTTTAGCGAATAATCTTCACGTATTTCGTGATAAGGAACCAAGATCTGTTGTAATTCCCTCTTGAACTTCAAACTTCTTTCCATTATAGGATCATTTTCTACAAAAAAATGCTGAAACTGTGTTATATGGAAGCGTGTTGTACAAAACCATGTCACAATTCATCAACCGTGTTATACGAGGCCAAAGTGTACAGTAACTTTTTTAATCTCATAATATTTATTATCAATACTCACTAACGCTTACTAAATCATCGTAATTTTCTTGTCTGTATTTAGTCATTCCATAATGATCTCTGTCGTTTAACGACGGGATAATAACCAGTTACCATTATTATGGCTGTAGTCTCGGGTAATTTATCCATTTGACCACTAAATGCCACTGTTTCCTTCGGTATTGCGCTATCCACATGGAAAGAGTGATCGCGTATGGGTAGATAATGATTATATGTATCTGTTTTACTTCTTTATTTCGGATACCAACTTGACGAATCTTCCGAGTCCTATGTTGCGTCAGCGTTCTAGAGAGCTCTTAGTATCCTTTCATTTTTAATTTTGTGTATTTTAATAATTTTTCTTTCTATCGTTCCTAAATTAAAAATAGTATGTTCACTTTACAGATGAGCAATCCACGGTGAAGCCAGTTCACGTGGTAATATTATATATTTTTTAATTTTTTCATAACATGATCATTTTGACCGTGAGATGAGAATGTTTTTCTTTAAATCATATAATTTCATAAATGGGAGGGGGGTCGCCTATTAAAATAGCTCCAAGCAAAGTGGTTTTTATCATCTATCGTCATCTTTAATTTTGTATATTTAAATATATTTTTCCTTTCATCATTCCTAAATGAAAAAAATATGACCCCTACACAGGTGAGTAATCCACGGTGAAGCCAATCCATATGTTTACATTATAATTTTTTTAATGTCACGAAGATGATCGTTTTAAACGTACGATGGGCATGTTTTTCTTTAAATTATATAAATTTATAAATGGGGGATCGCCGATTAAAATTGCTCGGTATTAGAAATGGTGTTTTATCATCTATTTTAAATAATTTGTCATTCTTATAGTCATGTATTTACAACGTTTTTTTGTTTTGTTTATTAATTGACTACATACGTCTTGTGGATTTCCCCGCTTACCGATAAAACAATTGTTAGTTACTATTGTACATTGTTATCATTGTGATGTGTTTAATTTCTTTAATAATGGCTTATCTATTGGGCAGTCAATTATTTTATACGGACACGATGATTTGACGCGTCATGGCGAGTAGTTACGTATGATGTATGATATGGCGACATTGCTGATATACCAAGGTCTCTTGCAGCATCTACTTTTAATCATCGTTGATTGTTTGCGGGAGAGAGATAAATTGTCAATTTTATTCAGCGAAACAAAGGTCCGTGCTGTCATAAGTCTTCCGGATATTCACAACAAAACATATCATCTAAAAAATCTTAATCCAAAATATACTTCATTGCGAGGCGGAGCAGGGGGTAATTGAGGCGCATTTTTATGGAGTGGAGTAATTACAGAAAAACTAAAAAAACATAATATGTCACCGTACTGGCAGAAGTTGGCAAATAACAAAATTGACGCAAACTAGGTAAGTGCACAATGAGATTGTTGGATATCAATTCTTCGTCTGGAATAACTCAGTAGGCTCATTAATCAAACCTGTTTGGAAAAACACAACAAATTATTTTATCAGTAAATATTATAGTAACGCAGTTTTCCAGGCAAGAAATTTTTCCCGTCTATTGTTCCCTAAATTGATTACTGCTAGATTGACATAAATCTATCTATATTTTGTTATTAAAATTATATATGTAACATAAAATACCGAGGTATTATCATTTGCTGTTTACTCAGAACTGTGAGTACGTTACTTACCAACTTCTGCCGGTAAGGTGACGATATGTTACTATATTGTTTTATATGAACGCAACTCATTTAATAAATCTTTATTTTTAAAATTAGACATGTTGTTATAGACCAGTGTTTCTTAAATGCGGCCTTTTATATTTTTAACATACGTTGAGAGCTGCTAAAATTGCTAGTGGGAGAAAACATTATTGCATACTGCGATGATACAATTAGTCATATCTGTCAAAATGAAACATACATTAGTTTTTTTTCGTCAATATACCCGAGTGCTTCTGCATTAAAGTATCAATTCAATATTAATTAAACCTTATTTCAAGAAACACATATAATGCAGTTTTTAAACTTTTTTTTATTTGCGGAAGGTGCGTTGAAATATTTGACTATAGAAAAGGATGCGATGGAATTTGAGTCATGATTGTGCGCTTTGTTCGTTTTCATATGAAGACTATGTCAACGTGATCATGACTAGTGTCTGTTGGGCGCTGTGTGTCGCGGCCCTTAGTGTGTAAAATTGGCCTAGTTCGAAAATCAAATGTTACAGGAGAAACAGAAACGGTTTTAGATTTGTTTTAATTAGTAACTATAATTAATTAAATGATTTTCATAAAAATATGCTGCTGACACTGAAGATGCGAAATGTAATAATTATGCATATTGAAAGTAATTATGTAATTTTTTTCAACAGGATGTAAGCTTTCGGACCGGATTCGTTGGGTCCGAAAGCATTTTTTAACTAAAAATCCCACTTTTAAAGAAAAACCGAAAATAAATAAATTGTTTTTCGTCTGATAAAACAAGTTTAACCTTGCTGCAAAGTTTTCTTCGCAGATATGATTTGATAACGAAATGTTGTGCACATTTTTGCATATTTCAAGGCACCAACAGATACTATTAATGATTGATCAATTCAGATATCACACGCACTAATATGCCTTAAATTATCATACCTGTTCATCAATTACGACATGTTTGATAAACGAGTCCACGGAGATAGCTATGTTTTGAAAAAATGCATCTTTTTATAAACACACCGTTACCTTAAATTGTCGATACATTTAAATGAAAAGAATATCTGCGACGACGCATTTTTTTTTGTTTCGTAAACTCCAGTAACGTTTTTTGGAACTAGCGGCTTTTGGAATTATTATTAACCTCGGTCACTACGGTTAACTCCATAAACGACAACGCTTCAGAAAAACCAGAAACTGAATTATTTAATTGAAAAAAAATCGAATCTCTGTCAGTAAATTTGTTAAATATATCGACTGATTAGTCTGAAAATCGGCTAACTCCATTTAGGCAACATTTTCAAGACAAGCATATGGTAATTTTTATGATATTTTTCTTGTTTTTGTATGTCCTGAACTTAGCCTAAGTGGAGTTAGCCAGTTTGCATATCAAGTAGTCAACATGATTATTTGTAAGATTTTGATTAGTTGATCAATCGTTTGAATTTTATTCTAATTTTCACTATTGCTACTAGAGCTTGAATACATCAAACATTTTAGTAGCAAATAAAATTTAAAAAAAAGCGTGTTGGAGTCTACGCCTTATATTAAATATTTTGAGAGTAGGTGCTTTTTCTGTAGCTTGACGACATATCATAATATTTCCGACATGTATATGTCAAACGTCAATAGTTTCTGAGTAGCAGAAAATCTATGAGTTATCTATCGATTGTAGCACTGACGCTTATGATGTAAAAACTATCTTTCGTAAAGATCTAGACACGTTTTTTATTACTATAATTTGTAAATATTTTATTTTATCAATTATGCGGAATGATTATTATCATTTTTATCAATTTTAACACACAACTGTTAGAGCAAAGTACATACATAGTAACTTGTTTAAAAGTCAGCTAAATTCATTTTTTGTACAGTAATTTATGTTTACATACAAATGGCAAACACAGCAATATTTTTTAAAGTTATATTATTATTTAAGTTACAATTGTATTTGTTAGCTATTCACATAGCAATCCATAGTAGAATGGTAACGTCCGTATCTTTTGTGCGTTCAGGGCTTCTCTAATCCCGATGGACCTGTTCAAACGTCACCGCATCTGACCATCCTGAAATGGGACGCTGAGAGTCGAGAGAAATGAGATAATTTCTAGTTCTATCCTATTCCAGCTCTACTTTATTAACTTCTATTTGAAAGGTATTATATATTATACATACATCGATTAAAATATATTTTTAACCAAATACTTTGGTACGTTTCATGATCGATTAGTTTGATGATCAATTTTTTATATATATATTGGAATGCAGTTTTTGATTTGGTAAAGATTAACATAATTTACATACTTAATAAAGGTTTGTTTTAAATTATGATACATTTTTACCGTTCTCAAATTCACCTTCTTCAACATGTTTTTAATTTTCTCAAACGAGCTATCGGTAGCAATTTAGTATCATATAGTAGCAATCAGTTTGGCAACAGCTAGATTCAAAGCGAAAATGATCGAGGTAAAAAAATATAAATAATTATGCATATTTCTTCTTAATTCATAAATGTTTACAGTAAAAAGCTATCGTTATGCGTTTCCATCCTTTCTAGGATATTAGTGATGATCTTTCAAGTCAGCGGCGTTTCTATCAGAGGATCATATTTATTATATAATATTATTTCATTGTTATATAGCGTTTATATAAGTTGATAGAAATTTCCCTGATTGAATCAATCACGTTATGTGGCTCACGTTATCTCTGATAAGTATTTCAATCTAATACATAAGTTTATATATTATCAGTTATCTCCTGTCAATCTTATTTACAACAGATTGTAACTCAATCATTTACCCGATTAGAAATTGTTTCGTCTTTAGGTAATAATTCACTATTCTACTGTATTTTAAGCTGATCTTAACCTCTGTTCTCTCGCTCATTTAAATTTCGACTGATTCAGCGGTATTTTTATTTTCTTTTATTCTGCATCCACGACAAGGCAGTATGGGGAATGTTAAAAAAAACGGAAACCCATGCCTGACTATAATTTGAGAGCGTTGCTTTGCCACGAGATACGTCCATACGGTTGTAAATCAATAGCGGGTCCTGATTATTATTCCTCCTTTCCATCATCCACCCCGTGGAGAAGTTTAATGGCCCCGAAATAGGATTGTAACACTTTTTTTTTTGTAATTAAACTGTGTATTATTTAACACGCATATACTGGTTATTTTTAGTATTTTTTTAAGCCAGAAATCAACAATCAATCTAAACGAAAATATAACTATGTCAACTTCATATGTTGTGCATTATTTTACTTGCAATTACGGTTTACGGAAAATAATTTTTCGAAACATAGGATACCAATAATTAAAGGCTAAATTTTATGGAATACCTAACTTCACCTCTTAAATCATCACAATTAACATGGGCGCAACAGCCTCCAGCAATAACTCCATCAACCTATTCACTTCTGTGCTTCGAGCATACGACAGTCTCCGACAACTAAATTTGCCTGACGAAGCCTAAACTTACCTTTCCTGCTAAATCCTACCATAACACTTAAAAATTAATTTTTAACTAATTATTATTCTAACGAAATCACAATTAACAATCTTCGTTTTTTAAACTGTGCTTTCTTTCATCGTCGTACAATCATTAGAACTCAGTGATATAGTTTCTTAATTTAATCTCAATAGCACGGTATTTACAAGCGTTTCGTAAAAATTTCGCTTGATTGTCGTAGAGACTAGGTAGGACTTTAAATGCCTCAAGACTTTCAACTACTCGCATTAAATTCAAATGACTGCGCACATGGGATATTTCGATCTGTCGAAGAATCAATCATAATAATAACAGGTAGGATTGGCTCCGACGACCTGCAATAGTGAAATATTTAACCAGGTTATCACGAAGGTCGATAATCGATCATACAATACCCACGCACGTGCTCGCAATAATATTACATATTGTAATCTTTGCATTTTAATGGCCTTTAAATTAATACACATGCATTCGAGATGGCAGCGCCGTGAAATTGTGAATTTAATTTATTGCCGGTTAAATGAATGTTAGCTGGATGTCGTATTGTTAAAATCAATAATTAATAATGGGTGCTTACATTTTATGACTGGCTTTGTGATAAGGTAATTTTGTCTTATATAAGATATAAAGATATTTTGTCAATCGTTTATTCTTAAGCTGCTATAATTTTCACCTGTCATAATTTTTTAATCCATGCCCTCTCCCGATGTGGACCAATGTATGCATTCTGAACGGAGCATCTCAACTGGAGCCGTTTTACTGAGTACTGGGGAGGGTAAGGAATGTAACGATGCAATGCTGGCAATTATAAATTGCTTGATGATTTTTTCTGCGTCTCATTTTTTTTTTTTTATCGTATATTACAGTGGTTGCAAACCCTTTTATGTGCGCGTGCCAAAAAATACTAAACATATCCATCAAAGCGCTAACGTGATAATAATATATAAATATTGGAGAATTTTATTGAATCCAATTTAAAAGGTAACATAGTATTTCAGAAAAACTAACCCGCATCTTGTTTACTTTGCGTCACAAAAACCAATATAATTGAGATTTTTGTCCTAGAGCGCCGGAGATCAAATGGTTTTATTTCACGACTTAGAATAAATATTTTTCACACGCGAGAAAATAAAAAGGAAAAATTCATAATAAAACAATATACAACAAAATTAAAAAATGTGCCACCTCTGGCACGCGTGCCATAGGTATGCCATACCCGGTATAGGAGATGAGGGGGATGGAATGTTCACATTACTTACAACCATATATTTGGAAACTAATCTCTTAATCGATTGAAAAAATAATTTATGAATGCTTGCGTTCAAAGATTAGAACCTTTGTCTCCGCAACCGAATACGACAAACGTGCAAAAAGCGTTGATACCTCGGCGACAGTATCTGGATGTTATAACTATATTTTATGAACGTTATGAATTCAACATCTGTTTATTTTTAACTTGAAGCTATGCACATAGTAATTTGCTTAAAGATAATCAGTAAATAAAAATATGATGTTTCTCAAACTTTTTCAAATTTCGAATAGCCTAGTAACAGCACAGTTTGCCAGCCCAGTTAAACGAAATGGACAGTTTGTAATTCATGAAAGACTAAGAGTGCGTTTACGAATGGCGCCCCTAAATAATTATTACATTATTAAAAATGATCTACTAAAAAAGAACAAACATATAAAATAGTATACCACTTTCATACTGTAACCATTTGTAATTACATTTTTTTTATAACCGTTACATACATTACACAAGTACTTGAATTTAATTTATTGTGTTTTATATATTTTCTATAATTTATTGGGTTGCTATCGTTTTATCAGTATTATTGTCGAATAATTGAAACGGAGTGTGATACTTACGCTGCGTTGTATGGTGGACACAATTTATTTTACAATATTATTCATCGCGAAATCGTCACTCAATTACATAAATATTCGTTTCATAATATCGACTGTTTATGGCCAATTGACGTAATCCTCAAAAATACGAAAATGAGTTAATTATTGGATTTCACTTTAAAGACGACAGCGAATGTGTCGGCCAAATGATGTAAATTAGAAAAATAAATTGACCACTTTTTGGAAGGGAAATATCATTTTACATTGGTTTTAGGTTTAAAAATTCTCACCCGGGCACTTGAATGTAAGTCACTATTATATCGACACTACCTACGTTTAATTCCGTATATGCAAATATGAGAATTCACTGGAGTGCATTTCAAAGATTCATAACGCAACTCACCATATAATGTTTTCGATAAAAACTGTTTTTACTCTCTCCTGAATAATTTCAATTTTGAGGGTTTACATCAATTGACCAAAATACCGCCGTTATAATGAATTTTCAAAAAGTTACCGCCGAATCAATCGAAAATATTATGGTGTTTTTTTGAAAAACTCTAGTTCTAGCTAATACTAAACAGGGACGTCCCTTACTGCAATGACTTGCACACATAGAACATAGACATAATTACTAAAATAACATGCTGGCAAGTTATAGCCGTCCTGAATAAAGCTGAAATGACGCCTTTAGTACTACAAAGTATTTCCTGCTACATTTTCATGGCTTTCCTTTAGATTTAATATAAAAAGGTTAATTGTAGAAGAATCAAACCTCATACCGCAGCGCTGAAGCCCAGAGCGCTAGGTAAAAAAATCATTGCTGTCATCAATAATCCACCTATTAAAAACGTGATTAAAAATAATTTATTTTCATCGAAAAGATAGTTGAGAGGTATGGTTCGCTGACCACCATGTAGTGGCCTTGCTCTTTTTACAGTGTGACACAAAATACTTACACTTTTTAAAAAACTGGTTCAATCCAACAGATGCACATTTGAAAAAATAAATCGCGTTCTCACTAAACCGGTTTTACTGTCAATTTATTTGATGTCAATAAGAAATAGATTGATAAAATAGTGTGATTATTGACACACTACACTATATATGATTTAAATTCGAATATTTATTACAGTTATCTTTTAATTAATCGATTAAATCGTTAAAATGTATAAATGAATGCCCTTTACGCGTATAAATTTATTGCATAATTTATAACCTTTATCTTGATGACCAATCCATAAACCAACGTAACTACGTTATTGAACATTAATATATTATATATGGCGTTTTGTAAAGGCACTTAAATTTACCAAAATTATGACATGACAACTGTTAAGCCATGATTTTGTTCTTCAAATAAACACGGATGTTAATTAACCAATCTTAATTATATGTAAAATTAGTGCGTTTTTACTCATTTTAATATTCCACGATCTGTGTACATTATAGAACGTAAAGTAAAAGTCCTAAATAACACATATCCATATTTTAGTAAAATCTAATTCAGTATATTAAGATCTATACTTCTATCTGAAATTGATTTTAATTTGGTGTTAAAGAACATGTTTTTTTTTTTTCATAATATACTAGAGATGTGCAGCATGGAATGCGTAGTTGTCTGAGTATCTCCAAATCCCAATTTCAGATTTCGGACGTTTTCAAATGACAATCTTCAATAATTGTTGATTATCTCGAAAAAATGCGTTATTGAGTTTACTACACAACATTTATTTTCCAATCCTCTATCCAATAGTACAACTGGAATGGAGATACTAATCAATTCAATTTATTTAAAATAAATATATTCGCAAAAATACAGTATAATATTTATAAAATTCCGCGTATGCATGTATGTTGCGTATAAAAGAAAATAAAATTCAAAAATAGTTATGAAGAGGCTTCATTAGTGAAAACACAAAGGTAAAAATAAGACAGGATAATAATAATTTCATTGATTTATGGTATAGTTGATTGGGGTTGAAATAATTTTCGAGATACTACAGTCTGGTTCTAGGACGGCGATATAACCTATCAGCTTTAAAACGTTCCTTTAAGTACCAATTGAGTCATATTATCATTTTATTATGATTAGAAGTGACACTTATTCCTGTTTGATCGAATTTGCTTCTTGTAGAAGTTAACGAGCACAATTCATAGTAACACAAAATAACAGAGTTTGTTGTGATAAACCTAAGTATTTACTGTCGATTAATATTGATTTGACTAAATGTGTAATTATTTTCTATGTCGATAAATAATGCGTTTACCAAAACTAAATTAAAAGCTAGTCCGCCCACCGCGGTCATAAAAGTTCTGCTAATAGTTATAATTATTACAAAAATGAATAATAACATATTCTTATATTGCAAAGATTTAGCATTATGCTCACTTGACCTACCTGTCAATCGCGTCGTTACACTTTGTAAGTACCTGTTTATTTATTTATTATTATTATTTATATTTACTTTAAAATAAATAAATGTTTACGTTCGCATGTCCCCGGGGCGTGTCCTGATTGTCGCTAAATAGGCGACCGGCAAATGCAGCGATTCTCAAACCGTTTGAACTTAACAACAATTGATTTTAATGTAAACTTTTCTTGATATAATTTATTTTTTAAAAAGAGAATGTTAACTTATTGGGGTTTGTATTGATAAAATTAAGGGGGTATTCTGGTCTAGAGGGATTAATTTTGGGCGTTTTTTTCGAGTTCGATAAAAAAAAAACAAATATTTTTACTGTCATTTTTTTACAAGACTATACTTTCAAAATACACAAAAAAAATCGAAGAACAAAATTAAAAAGTTATAAGCTGGTAAATTGGAGGGTAAAAAGAGTGTTCTGGTTGACACGATTGCAGCCCTTCCGGTCATCTGAAACAAAAAAGAATGTCGTTATAGCCCCTACTTCAGAAAAAACAGAAAACATTAAGCGATGTGCCCATTCTCAGAATCCCTTGTGTAGGTTTTACAACAAATGAAGGCTTAGAGTTGATTGTTGTGAAGCGAAAAAACATAGCCAAGGACTGAATCCACCTTTTTGTTTATAAAACAGTGTGAATCTTCTTTTCTTTAAAATAAAAATAATGTGAACATATCATATATTTGGTAACCTCATTTATAGTAAATGCCATTTTTGTTTGCTACCAATTCGAAGAATATAGACTTTTGCATTCTTTAGCGGAAAATGTTAAATATGTAACAGTAACTAAATTTAGAAGCGTAAGGTTGGAAAACTAATTTTTGGACTGAATATTTTTGTTTATTTAAGTCTCCATTAGACTTTATTGCCATCTTCCGGAATAATATGCATTGCAGAGTAATTGAGGGCTCTGGTATCATAACTCAGAATCTACGTCAATGCTTGTTTTTGGCAAACCAAGAAAAACCGTTTTCATGCTAAAAGAAACGCTGTGGAGTAGACCCCTAAACCGTGATAGGTAAAAAAAACACCGGTTGGCCATGACAGTTCAATGCTGCACTTGACTGGAATGGAGATTATAAGTTTACATATACGGCATTGGAGAATATTTGAACATGATCAACATTTTCACAATCATTTTAGGTGCGAGTTCGTAAGTTTAGAAAGATATTTTATAATTTAAGGCGTGAACATGAACGATGCCGCATTCATAATTCGTTTTTTGCATATGCTGGAAATTATGAGTTGTTATGATACTAGAGCCCTCAATTCTTCAAAGGAAATTCCAACACTTAAAAGGTAATGGAACGATATACGAATAATCGCCGTAAAATAACTGTTAATCAATAGCACCCAATTTATTTAAGCTTTTTCGTAGGTAGTTCTGTTGTTTCACACAGTTTTGACACCGCTTGATAATTCAATATTATGTTTAGTAAAATTATAATTGATTACTATTGCAATTCACATTATGTAACATTCGCGTGCATCGATCTATTTGCAAAATCTCACATGAGGTTAGGTTAGGTTAGATTCTATATACATTTGGCTTTAAATAAATGACCTGTTTAGATGTATCGTGAAAAAGATTATATTATTAAGTAATTTTTAATTCGACGAACGGCGAACGTACTCTTCGGCAAAATCGTGTTTTTCAATATGTAGTCCAATTAATAACTTAATTATTTTACGAGAAGTCCTTGTTAGATTATACACTTCATAACTTTACACTTTTTTTTAAACATATTCGCTTTGTGTATAAAATACACTTAGTGTGTTAATGTATTAAGTATGGTATGGATCCCGTGATCCTAGAGCCAGAGCGCAAAGTTATAAAGTGCCAACTCAGTCGCTCAACCTATTTTTCTGGAATAACTAATTAAAGGATTATGACTTAACTGGTGGTTAATCACTCCCGCTACGCTTCTTTTTAAGTATCGGATGGGATTGAGGAAATTCAGACATCAAATACATCAATCAATAACGACGTTGACCACTCGGCTACAGAGTCGGAAAAATATTTGGATTTAAAAAAATATGTATGAAAATCCAATTGTGAATCTTATAAACGCAAATGATTCAATTTGAGTCCGTTCGTGCGCTCGAATGCCTGAAGATGCCGAAAGGCGAAACCCGGGTCGTTAGTAACAAAATACATGGAAGTGTACAAAATCTCAATAATTCAAATTTGATTCAACTTGAGTATAAAGAACGCGATTAATCCGCATTAAGTCCAATCTTCATTCATTCATAATATGTAATATAAATTAATATATTACTATATTTGTAATTTTATGTTACAATTAAAATCCACCTGTATACTCTGTGTGGCAACACATAGAAATAAATACATCATTTGTTGCGTATATAATATGTTTTTGCACTTACGTGATACGCTTACGGGATCCGAACTTAAAGGTCGAATCAACGGATGGATAGTTGACACACTAATATGATTACTGCAGTACCAGGGTCGACACCCGATTATTAATATAAATATACATTTATTTTGGATACGCCCGTCGCAAACTAGTTACTCGATTCATTTGGATTCAGTAAATACAATGTCGGATATTGGGTTTTAGATAGTTTGACTTCGTGAGGAACACGGCGATTAGGGAAGTAGATGTGTAGTTTACAGATTGTATCCTCATTGAAACACCCTAATGGAGTGTTGCTTGCGTTCCTATTTTCTGATTTATTAGTGTCTGGAAACTTAACAGTGCTCGGTCAGTAAGGCTGCTATATTACGCCGCACGTAATGATTGATTTGCTCTATACATTTTTTGTATATTGGTACTTAACACTGCCAATATCGTAATACAGGGATTAGGTCGTTGGTCAAATTATTTCTAATCATAAGAACTAAACCTGTACTACATTTTTTTCGTGGAATATACATGTTATTTATTTTACTAGCTTAAAATTAATCGATCAAAATAAAAGTCATTACGTTTGTCGTAAATGTGTTGAGCTTTACTGACCGGGCAGGTGTATGGACACTAATACGCCGGCTCCGTGGTGCAGTTGGTAACTTCGTTGGCTACGGTTACGGATGTCTCGGGTTCAAATCCTGTTGCGGACAGTTTCATAAATTGATCTTTTAATCGATTTATGGATTTTTGTCCGTAGTCATGATTGTTTGTAATAGCGAGCGTAGCTAACCACTAGTCCTGTCCTATCCTTCTGTCCCTACTCTCTTCGAAAAATGAGAGGCCATATGCTCCACGTTGGGAGCAGATTTGAAAATAGGACCTCGTAGGTTTCATATTGGGAGCGCGAACGATTTTTAAAAATCGCACGATATGCAGATATGCCGATAACCCTAGTTGTGATCGAGCTTTACTCATACGAATTGATATCAATCGAAGCATAATAAATTATCAAGGGCTTAGACGTGCACATTTGTGCCACTAATATCTTACGTCATATCCTTTTCTTAGGTTTGTCATTGAACTGTTTGCGTTTTTTTTCTCTATTAGTGGCTTGTTCACGCGATTTATTATCTCTTGCTAAATGGTAGTATTAAATTTACGCTTTCGACTGCAGGTGAATTGATCTAATCAGGTGTTAAATAATTATTATTTAATATGTTAGCGTATTTTGCAGCCAGTTATGAAACAAAAAAAATGTACAAATGAAATAGAATGTCACGCTAGCGTTCGATAATTTAAAAATAAAAATGTGTTTCTGAATTAGTTTATGGAGTTCTATTTTTTATTTTTTGAAAATGGAATCTTAATTAATGACACAAATCTTTTACAATCAAAATAATTGCGCTGTCATTCCATATTTAAAAAAATAATAAAGTCGATTTTCAGTATGTATTCCATTTTCAAAAAATATGAAAATTGCGTGCCTAATTGTTTTATCATTTGAAAACAAAAATGGAATGATATAATTGTTTAGACCAGTTGCTACGTTCGTTAATTTATTGTGCTAGTAAGTTTTTGAATATGGAATCTTAATATTCCAAAATGTACGAATTCTACCAAATAAACCCAATTATGAAATATACGAGTGTTCAAATCAATTTATGGTTTTCTCTTTTACTTAAACGATTTTTATGATGAAATATTTTTTTTTAGGAAATTAAATGAAACAAAAGTGGCAGCTAAATATTTTCAGTACTTTTTGAATTGGGAGCTTTTCCCTTTAGACTAGAGGTGGGGGACGCTTCTATGTTATCATCATCTCGATTACGGAATTTCGACTGAATCCATTTCGTTTATTCTTATTTAACTTTGGGTATTTAAAAGAGCAAAAAAATAAATCGATGTTTAACCAAATAATAATCAACAGATTGAACACAATAATTAGACCATTAATAATTCTAAATTGATGTCTTTTATTCACAAGATTCTTTAGTTTATAGCGCTTAAGTTTTTTGTATATGTTTCTTTTTTTTACCATGTCCGCTCCCAATGTGGACCATATGGACTCATAATACTAGATATCTAAACTGCTTGTTACTCAGTTGCTCAACCTCTCTTTTTCAAAGACAGTACTACTGATAGAAGGATAGGACTAGGAAAGGGTTAGTGGTTTGCTAATCGCTCTCGCTACACCTCGTTGCTTAGGATCGGATGGGTGTGAGGGAATTCTAGACATCACAAACATCAATTGAGTCGCTAAATTCCGAAGGTTTTTAGAGTTCCGAGTAGATCACGAAAAACTGTTATAGGCAGTATGATAGTTTTGAGTTATTTTGTGTCTTCCGGTGTATAAGGAAAAGTAAAATATTTTTATTACACTCGTTTTTTCGTGGTGCGTCGACCGTGTAAAACGTGAATCGATATCGTGTAAAAAACGAATTTTATAAGTTTGAAAATTTTTTGAATTTCGAACAGAGGATGAAATTGAAAAAATCGCCAGAGGCGTGTTTAGCGACTCAGTGACACAATTTATGAAACTGTATCAGGACTTGAACGCGACACCGTAACCGAAGCAAACGACGCTGACCACTTCACCACGGATCCGACACCTTTATGTGCCCTCCTAACTTAAAAATGTTCTCCACGCCTGCTCCAGCTATACGATATGCAAGTCTTAAAAATCGGAAAGTTAAAAGTACTCTCAATCGTGAAAGCCGCAAAACGACTATATCAATATTTAATTATCGTTAGAAATGATGTTGTAAATGAATGCAAAAAATGCGTGCTTGCGTTTTTATCAACGGATTGTTTGCTGACTTTAATTGCATTTTGTTCACTATCATCCAGTCGTTTTTACGACCCGGCTACGATTTGTTGAACGAAAGAGGTACCTATTTTAAAATTTTACATGAAACAATGATTACAACAAGTGTAAATATAAAATTTGATATAATTGCTTGCACTGCGCTATAAATAAATATAATTATTGCCAGTGTATTCATAACTCGGCGCGACAAGAATATTAAAGGCATTAAGGCATAATTGATATACATACATGTTATAGTCCCGTAACTGACTTTTGACAAATTTTACAGGAGGCTAAAAGAAACTGAATATTTTCGTTATTAGACTTTTTTTATTCTCTAAGTATTAAATGGATAGTATCTTAAGATGCTTGTAATTCATTAAAAAGCTTAAATACTTTGTATTATTTTAAACAAACGAGATACGGTTTATAAAGTCATTTTCGTCAAAATATCCGATACGGATTTATAACACTAGGCCATCGATGTTATTTCTAATAATTAAGTTGAATATCGCAGTTCAAGCGGGGAATAATTCAGTGCTTCTGTGGTGCGGTCCATGGTACGAATACATACTTGAAGTATTAAATATATTTAAAAAAAACAATTTGTTTTGTCCTACTTCAGAATTTTTACGATCATGATCATGGCCGGTTTCGCTCATTGCGAGAAATATCAACTGATATCAGTGTTAGTACATTATCAAAATGTGATACTAAACGAATTGTTTGAATTGTTGAAATTTTGTACATTTCCATGAATTTCGTCACTAACCAAACTCGAACTGACGATTCATTGTCTGCTCGAATGCCTGAAGATGCCGAAAGGCGAAGCCCGGGTCTTTAGTGACGAAAAAATGGAAATGTACAAAATTTCAATGATTCAAATTTGATATTGAAATTCCATCAAGCACCCTCAGTTGATATCTTAAATTAAACAAATTGTGTTTTATGTTTAAAACATAATGGCCTTTCCACCAAGAATTGATAGTTAACACCGTAAATGTGATATTAAATATATGCTGATAGATTTAGTCGTCCCTCTCACTCTCTCGCTTTCTTTGGTCTCAAGATTGTACATTGAAACTGGGAGACTCAATTGGGACTTCTGATCTTTTCAAACATATTTAAAACTTTCTCAAACTATAAGGCCTTGTGATTGGTGCATTCATATTGCTGATCTAGTACCATAGATAGAGCTAGGAATTAGTAGTTTAACAGAACTGATAGACCAAAGATTCGTATAAAGACTATAAAGATTGAAATATGTACTAAATAGTTATAAAACAGTATTAAGTCATATTGCTATTATTTTACTCTTGAAAAAAGCATGATACAAAAGCAGAAATCATCGATACCAAACCTTATGGTTTGTAATCCAATAAGATTATTCTTTATTATGTAAAAAAATCTTTTTAAATCACAATCAATTGTACTTGGGAGGGAGAGTACTTTGAAAAAAAATCTTGTCACTTCAAATAATAACAGTCCATATCTTCCAGCATAGTTTCATAGAAAAGATTCTTATTCGTATTTTTAGCCTATTTCTTTCTATCTCCTCTTTTTAAGCCTTTATGGTTATCGATGTATACTTTCTGTAGGATTATTTTTTGTTCACAATGAATGGCAGCTTATTAAATGTTGTATTGCACTACACGGCTAGAGAATAGATTTTTTTCTGGTTTCCTAAACACAAATTGAATATTGCGACTTTTCGCTCTATCGATTCGCAAAAGATAATCGACGCAGTGGCCCAAAACGGTGACACGACATTGCATTCGCTTGACGAATACAGTTTTAAAAAAACAATAACAAAATGTAATCAATTCATTTTTGTCACTTTGATTTCTCCCGTAAATATTATGAATTGGCATAGAAATCTTCTTAATATCTATTTTTGTATATTTCCATGTATCTCGTCACTAACGACCCGATTTATAAATTATACCAATACTATACAAAAAAATCTTTTTCCACCAAAAACGTCTTATTCCTCCCTGACGCATTGTTTTTAATTTACCAAAAACTGTTTCATAGAGATGTTAATCATTAATCGTATTAGTAGGTATTTGACAAGCGTTACATAATATAACTAGTTACATAGATTTTCAGCCCAATGTAATGGAGTTCTACCAATTAAATATAAATTCAACCAATAAATGAATCCTCTAGTGCAGTGCTCCCCGCAAACGGTGTGCCGCGAGACGATCCCACTTGTGCCACGGCGCAGTGCGTAAAAAATGTGAAAAAATGGAGTATTTTTACATTAAAATATAAAAAACTCCAAGCTACTCGGTTGCTAAGATCTTCATTTAAATTATTTTCATTGAAACAAATATATTATTTTGATATTTAATGTAATGTTTGTTTTAGTGTTGCAATAATGGCTTAGCTAATCCGTAGTGGTTAAGTTTAGTTAATTTTTCGAGTTACAACTTTTACAAATGCTTTTTTTATAATTTTTAATTTTCAAAAAAATAATTCGTGTCTAATAATCTTATCACTTTAAAAAGCTAAAAAGGTTTAATTGGCTTTTACTAAAAAATATGCGAGCCGCTCATTCAAATTCATTAAATAAAAATAAATCAATAAATTGTAAGTTTTGAGTATGAAATTTACATATTTTGCTTTTGGGGTGCCGCGAAATATTAATGAGTACTGTGCCGTGATTGAGAAAAGGTTGCGGAGCACTGCTCTAGTGGGGACTTCTAAACAGTATGTAATTCCCCTCTGGGGGTGAAATTTATAGTTCCAGGGGGGGAATTGCTGCTGTTTATTAAAGATTACGTTATATGCATATTTGCAAGACATGAGTTTGAGGAGTGAATCATATTCTGAACATTGGTGAAAGAGGAATTGAGGAAAAAAGGTTGGGAGCCTCTTCTCTAGTGTTCTTAAAGGTTTTTTTTATTAATTTGTTTAGCTCCCATACTTTTATTATTAATTGTTATTCAAGTTTATATACTGTCCGCAACCGAAGCCAACGTCGTTCACAACTGCACTACGGGAACGACTAAATTTTGGTTGTATACTTTTTCTAAACTTTAGAAAATGTAATTGGTTTGCATCAATTCTATTGATAATTTCTCTATCTCATTCAGAAGAAAACTATATAGTAAGTTTCTGATTTTTTAGCATTTACGTAATTTTCTTTCCTCGCATGTGGCAAAAGCTTACTTCTTTTGCACTGAAAATAATTCTCACAGCATAATAATGTATTATTCTCGTTCGGAGGTCACCGATGAACACTCTTCTCATCTAAATAAGAAACGTTTTGCCTAATGAAAGTCTAACTACAGCTCAGATAATAACATGGATAATGTCCGAGATGCGGAGCTGTTGCCGGCCTGGTCTGTCTCCATTGTCTGCTAATCTTTTGACAAGCGTCCGAGCGCGAACTCCTCAAATAATACATTTATTTTTATTGACAAAGGAGACCAAAAAATTGCAAATACATTAAGTTTGCATTTGGCATTGTCTAGCGCATCATGCAACATTATAATATGCATATTTTGTATAGAAACTCATAATATTACTTAGCTTCGTTCGTTAACACAGTTTTAATTCTTAAATGAAATCTTACAGAAGATTTCATATGTACAGACCGTCTGTCTATACAGAGCCACTATTGCCAGAAGGCGTTAAGACAAAAAAAATTGTTTTTTTGATAATTGACTTTAAAGAGAATCTTCAAATTTAAGTCTTTCTATACATATACTATTTATTAACCCTACCACTTTATGAGATTCGTTTAATCATTCACGGATTCGATTTAAGTATTAGTTTTATAGTAATATTAATTGTAGTTTTTTGTCACTAATCCTGAGAACGAAATTCCCGTAATTCATATTGATTTCTTGAAATTACGTAAGAAAATACATGGAATATGTCTGAGCTTGGTTTTTCAGACGACCGCCATAAAATCTATCGTACTGCATTTATAACTCAAAACAGTCGATTTTCGTCATATAACCTTCTGTTTCTATTACCGACGAGATATTGTAATGTTTAAGGTACGTTAAAAGTTGAAATAATTTCAAGAAAATTAACATTTTGTGAACACATATCAACCGGTATTGAAGTCAGAGTAGTACATACTTTGGGCTTTCGTCTTAAACCACTGCGCGGTGACAATTGCGAATCCCCAAATGAATCATTCATACATTGATTTATAATCAATCTTTGGACTTGTATCTAAAAAAACGAATATTTGTAATGTTGTAATTGATTTCCGCCTTTTATTTGATCCGATTCAGAGTGTAGACACAACAATCATCTAATCAACCTATCTTACCCTATTAAAAGGGAGGGTTGGAATTTACGGTTTTACTTATTATCTTCCAAGAATTTTTTACTATTCATATTAAAATCTGTATTTTTAAAACATTATATTATTATTGCATTTTATTTAAAACTATCGTTAAGTTGTATATTACAATATATAACTGTTTGGCCTTTGTGTACGGCTGAACAATTTCTGCAAACCGCTACTATCCAAGGACTGAATCTATGATTGTTTGATAACGTTTTTCCGAAATGATTAAGAATTTTGCATATATCAAATATACTTATTTATATACTGTACTGTCCATCACGAGCTTAGTCAGTGCATCAAAATAAAACATTTAAGTATTTACCTCAAGTTAAGTCACTTTCACTATACCAACATAATTATGCATTCAAAGAAACTTACAAATCTATACTTATTTTTTTATAATTTGTTAAACGTATTCATATTTCCTTCCGGCCGTATCATATTTTTTATTTACATACAAAAGCGTTACAACATAAGCGTAGTAAATTTTTGTAACTTCAATTATTATAATATAAGATTTTGACTTTTTCTATGGATTTGTAAGTGCACTTTTTCAGTCATAATTTTTCAGTCAGTCGAACTCGATTTTTGTCTACGAGCGGCTCACGGGTTAAGATGATATAACAGGGTTTTTCCTCACGTATCGTTAAACGTTTACCGTCGCCTAAATTTCATGAACAATCGATTTTTTCGTTTCATTCTTGCAAGTATTTGCTTACACTATTGCATTGTTTTCCATGGAAATAGTTACGTTTTCAAGCCTGTCTATCAAATAAATAAGTTAATTGTATGTTACCGAGATTTTATGTTTAAGAGAAAGTTGCAGAACAGGGGTTGCTTTTAACTATTAACGATTTTTGCTAAGTGGGAAAAAATCTACTATATCCTCATATATATATAAGTTATCACCAAAGTACATCCGTACACCTTAAGTTGAGTTCTAGATCTCTTGCATCTAACAATGCGGCTTGCCCATATGAATATCTTCTTTCTCCAAATATATTGACTATACAATTTGTGTTCTAAGAGTTAGCTCGTTAGCGCGGATGCAATATTAAAAAATATATTATTTAATTGATATTATTATTGGGTACTTAGTCAAGAACGATTTTCTCGATGTGGCCTCTAATTTTCGCCCGAAGCTCATTTTTTATGCAATACAATTACATTATATAATCTATTATGTAGATAACACCTTATTACGTATATCATTATGCTGTCAGAATATTGATGCGAAAGTAAAATATTACTTAATATATTATTAAAATTACTACAAAACAAAATTGTTTCTTACTTCATGCAATTTAATATTATTCATGATAATATTATACCCTTGTGCAAGTAATGTTTTCTCAACCATCATCAAAATTTATTGCATTGTTATAAATTAATCGATTGTAAATTTGCTATAGATTTATGTAAAATAACTGAACGTTCTTTGAATAAATATCAATTTAATTAATTGATCATTATATAATTCGACTCGCTCAGCGCAAACTGCTTATACATTATGCAACAGTACGTTTTAAAAAACAAGTGATTTTATTTTTGCCACATTGTAATCATCACAATAATTAATTATACTTTATTGCTATTCAACAACGAATACGTAGCGAATACAATTCCGCAACATATTTTTATTTATTTTAATAATTTATTTATTGAACGTACTATTATCTATAATTTACGACATCGACTGAGGGTGCTTGATGGAATTTCAATATCAAATTTGTCACTAACTTCATGAATTTAAAATATTTCGCAAATCGACATATTCAGATGCTGTCATAAATAATAATTCAATGTATCCTCTCTCATATAAATTGGCTGCTTTCCATTCTCAGGTTCACAGATTAGTCACTATACCTCTAAGTAAATTTAATTTTGAAAACGAACTAAGCATTATTCAACAAATTACCATTAATAATGGCTATGAGGCGTCTCTTATAGATAGTCTTGTATTAAAAAAACAAAGTAAATTAGCAGAAAAGATGCTATATTTCGGGAACTTGTCTAAAGACATAGACCAACCTAGGAACTGGCATAGAATTAGTTATTTAGGTTGTACAAGCTTTAAAATTAAAAAACAACTCGCTGATAGTGTTAGACCGGCTTTCTATTGCAAAAATTCGTTAGGCAAATTACTTATTAACAATAAAGATAGAGTCCACTTTAAGAACAAATCTGGCATCTATGTGAGTAAAACCACACGTACATTTGATAATCAGAACATTTAGTTGCCGTTAGATTAAAAAAATATACTTCGACATTCGCAAATCACTTGTTATTGGAGAACCATACATTAAATGCGGATGATGGGGTTAAATTGTTGCATCAAAACATGGGGAATCATAAATTATTTTATCAAGAAATTTTGAAAATCAATAGAGCCCAGTTGAATTCCTTGCCAATCCTGAATGAACAGCCGAATCTTCCAAACTCCCCGTTACTTGTATCCTATACGTTGAATCACCTAACAGAAGCCACTACTAAATGTGGAATGATTGTATATATTTATCCTCTCGTCGTATTGCATCCCGTCGAAACCCACAATGCTATTATAATTGTAAAATCACTGGTAATTCTAATATTAAAGCGGCAATTCGCCACTCTGTTAATGCGTTGTTTACAAAATAAGGATTAAGGCGATTCTCGAAATTTTAACTCAGGTATCAGTGTGAATCCTAGACGTTTAATATTTAATCTCGTAAATAAAATTTGTCGTATTTTCATCTTCTATATAAACGTTAGACACTGTTTACTGTCTGTCAGTTCGAGTCCATTCGTGCGCTCGAATGCCTGAAGATGCCGAAAGGCGAAACCCGGGTCGTTAGTGACAAAATACATGGAAGTGTACAAAATCTCAATAATTCAAATTTAAAAAAGTTATCTACAAATTATTGGTTTTTGATTAAACATAAAAAAATGAAGCGCAATTTGATGAGCCATCAGACGGCCGCTTCCTGTCCTCTGCGTCATTGACATCACAGGTCGATATTGTCCTTGAATGGAAGTGTATTGGACCCATAGGTAATTTATCATACAGACTACAGACGCATTGTTTTTTTATACCTCACTTTCAGTCAGGCATTGTTCCCTGCACAAGTATAACCCACCATTGAATTCGCGATCTCAATTGGCCGTATTTTTTTTCATTTTCATCTATTTTTTAATATTGGTATTTATATATTCGTTCGGAATTGCTATTCCAAAGCAGGTCGATGCATAGTGGTGGACTCATAATTGTACACCTTTTTAAGATTGGCGTGGGTATAACGCGCCTTATTCAATTTGCAAACGTCGTTGGGATGTCGCGAATAGACCGTTATTCATATGCTTAGCAAAGTCTGCAACATCCGAAAAACCCGTGGCTTAGGAGAAAGTTGTTGCGCCAGAATTGGCTTGCACTGCTCCCAATTTATAGGTAAAATATGTAAATATCTACTCAATTCGATATTGTATCTAGTATCTACGTCAAACAATTTAGAGTCAGCGATACTTATTTTAAAGTTCACCTTTCGAAACTGGAAACTCATATTTTGGCTAAACTAGCGGTTTTCTGTAGATTGTACACTTTAACATTTTACCTCGCTATCCTCGAAAGATTTTAATCAGATGTATTTATCAAATGTCGGCTCCGTGGTGAAGTGGTCAACGTCGTTGACTCGTCAAGCCCCTGTCCGAACATTTTCATAAATTGATTTTTCAAACGATTTATAGATTTTTGTTCGTAGGCATGAATGTTTGTGATGTCAAAATTTCCCTCACACCCATCCGATTCCAAAAACGAGACGTTGTGAGAGCGATTAACTTATCACTAGTCCTGCCGTAGCCCTGTCCTTCTATTTCTACTCTCTTCGAAAAAGAGATGTTGAGCAACTGAGTAACAAGCAATTATTGTAGAAAATTTGAAAACGATGATGGTAAAAACAAATCCTTGAAAGTTACTGTCGTTTTCCGGCCTTATCCGGTGTCCAGGATTTTTTTTGCCCCAGTCGCCATCTACTATATCAGTCTTCCGCTCTCATCGCTCGCCTGAAGCTTTTGATCCTCATTGAGTCTTAACGTTCTTTCTATATAAAGGAAGTTGGAAAAATAGATGGATTCACAAAAAGTCATTATTTTAAACCGTTATTAGATATCCATATGCAGACATCGTTTAATAAATATATTTTATTTTAAAAAGCGTGTATGTTACTAGTGATAATATGCTGCGATATTGTAAATTATATTCACATCTTTATATTATTTGACTAACAAACATAATATGTACAAGAAAATGTGAGCGAAAGACATACTAATGAATTCGGCTGTAAACAATTCTGCGAAATTATCCACAGCTGACACGGTCCAGCGGTACATCATTGGCCCAGTAGTCCAGTGATGGAAAAAATCATTTGCGGACGTCCTTGGGATGGTTGTTTTGTCGAAATGCGGTCGACCAATCGGAACCCAATCCACCGCACAAATTATAAAATACTATTAACTACTATTACAATAATTATATATTACGTAAAAAATACTTTTCATCACTGTCAGGTTCGCCAGTGTTGGTAAACTTCTTAATAAGAAACTAAATAGGGAAACTACACCGATTACTGGCTACATTTTTGTTGTTCACAATTAAAAATTATATTAATTTTTCTCATAATTCTGCTTTTTTAATATCAGCTTCGTTACCTGTAAATTAGTGGTATCCTTTAGTATTGCTCATAAGGGTAGTTCGCTTTTTACTGAACTTTAGAGAAGGATCTTCAGGGTCAACCCCTACCCTGCCCCAGTTTAAGGATAAATTCCACCGTTCATTTTTCAATTATAAGTTAAGAATTGAAATTAATATCGACACTCTACATTATAAGATAATAAGAGTAAATTTTGAATTTTACTAGAGGGTTAGAAACACGTATTGGCACCTAGTAATCACAACCAGCGGAATAACAAAGTTATCAAATTTTATTTTATTTAAAAACAATGTCTACCTGAACATTGGATTTCTAACGTGAGCGTACACTATAAAATAGTAGGAAAAAAAAAATACAGTGATGAAAATATAAATATAAATCATGATCGTGTAGTCATTTGAAACGAATTCAAATATATCTTTACATTTATACTCCCTGATAAATGAAAATGGTCACTTTTCTAGTAAAACAATTTGACAGTATTGAAATCAAACCATTTCACAATACGGTCCAGTATCGAGTTCCCTTTTTTTAATAGTTACATATTTGTTAAGTATATTATTTGGTTTTGTATTTTCAAGGCCATTGTATTATTTATGTAGAACATAGGTTGCAAGATGAATAATAATTATTATTGAGAGGTTGTTTGTTACTTGCGTGAAACAATGCAACTTATTCGTAACTCTGTACTTTTATTACCTCCTTAAAAGGGGAAATTTTTAGATAACGCAAAATAAATATCTAATACTTGACAACGAATACGTTAGAAAATTCTTTGTTTTTTGCTGTATTTTCTACATTGACATTGCTGCTGTATTTTTTCAGTTGGTTATATCTGTAAAATTATGTGAACAAAAAGGCAATTTCTATAAATGACTCCGAAATACATTTGTACTAACACTAACTCTTTAAACGTCGAGCGAATAAAACTGAAGGCCCTCCGATTGTGAAACGACGTTTCTCAATCTTTGACATAATCTCTATTTTATTTTATTGCCGACAGTTATTATTGAAAAAAAAATTACGACCGTTTAAAATTGATAGAACAAGATCAGCGACCTGTTAAAAAAATCGCAATTAAATTTACAAATCGAACCTAGCTTATAAACATGTAATAATTGACTTTTCAACGGAAGATTACCGATATTTTTATTATTTGTTTTATTACAAATTGTTGTTTATTGCAAAAACAATTGCGAATAAATAACTGGTGCTTACAAAGAATTAAATTAAAAATTCCTTATTCTTAACTTACGATATGATGGCGTTTTATGATTTAAGTTTATAATAATCATAGTTTTAAAAATGTAAAGTCGACGCATTAAATAAACAAAAGAGGACGTTGTCTTTTTTTCAATATAAGTATGAATTTTTATTTCCACGTCGATACTTGGTGATATCAGCGCTGATGATGCATCTCAGAAGATGTGTATTTTGACACTTGCCGTATGTATTTCCAACACTGATAATATTATCAAATATTTGAAGAGTTAATCGTTTTTGGAGATAATATTTAACAATTTTTCGAAACCCAACTTTTATGGCCCAACATTTTCTTTGATTATATACATTAGAATTCATATTGATATGTAACATTGAATTGAATTGAAATGTCAATATATTATTTGAAATATGAATTAATTTTTTTACGTGACCATTTAATTAAGGATCTGAAATAGTAATTTTACAAATTATATACCGTGCATTGTATTACACATAGTTATGTAAAAATAAACTATATGCATAATTATTATATTCCAGAGACAGACAGAACGGAATTTATTTTTACGTACTCTCAATCTCGTGTTAATTAATTAATATTTACTGTAATGAGAATCAATTTATGATTGTCATTTTTAAGTTAAGAGGGTATAGTAGGCTAAAACCTGTCATTCGCTCTTAACAAATTAATTTCCAAAAAAAATTACATGTAGTATGAGATATGATGGAATTGTTTTTATTCGCTTTAAAAATATTAACCTTCATATTCAAATATATGTAAAGGAATAATAGTCAGATTAACTCCGTCGGCACGGTGTCATTTGCATTTGGTCTCATGCAATTATACACACTGCAGCGGCCACGAATTTAAATATAATAAATGGCAATTTCTCATGTCACGCATGAAATAAATGTATGACAATTTTTATAAGTGTAAATCTGATATGGACCAGTTAAAATTACGTCATTGGTTTTTTTTAATGGCTGCAATAAAAATAGATAAATTATATGCATATAAAATATATTCGTTCACGATTACAGTAACTGACCTACACAGTAGACTAAAACTTAATCACCACATGTAATTTGACTTATATATTGATTTATAAGGCTCATAGTAATTTCAAACAGGTTTTTTAAACTATGGCCTTTTCGTAATGGATGCCCCGAAAAATCGGATCTATCACAGTTCTATCATCATCATCATTGTGATTTTACGTTACCAGTGCTAAGATGACCTACGACATATATATACATAAATTTAAATATGTATTTATTGAGCAAAATAGGGTAGATGTCTGAAGATTTGAATTGTCCTAGAGCATGGGTGGCGAACCTAAGACACTCGTTCCGGAGATGGCACGTTCAAAAATTTTGCTTACACGTAACAATAAACATTTTTGAAATAAATTACTCATCGATAAAATATGTGTACCCATTCTATTCTGACCATGCTGTTAAATGACGGCAAAGTTTTCTCGTTACGACTTAAGGTAAAAAAATTTCTAGCATAATTGAAAATTGTAATTATTTACAAAAAACTGCTCTGCACGTCAGACAGTTGATATATATATATATTATATAATTTAAGACATCGACTGAGGGTGCTTGATGGAATTTCAATATCAAATTTGGATTATTGAGATTTTGTACACTTCCATGTATTTTGTCACTAACGACCCGGGTTTCGCCTTTCGGCATCTTCAGGCATAGGCACACGAATTCGACACACTCAGTTCGAGTCCATTCGTGTGCTCGAATGCCTGAAGATACATGATTCAATTCAATATAAATGTATATATTATTTGGGGATTTTTGGCACGCGCATGTAAAAAGGTTCGCCACCCCGGCCCTAGAGTATTTACCCACCACTGATTCAATTGAATAGTGTAGAGGGCATGCTAGATAAATAGGGATACTTTTAACGTCATCGTGTTCTTATAGTAAGAGGTTTATGTTAGTTTTGTAGTGCAGTGACTATAATCCATAAATAAATACATCTATGCTAATTGACAAATAAGCATCGTTAACTGTAATAATTGTGTATGGCAAAAGTTGAATTTTTGTCTATTGGATTTATTCTCACAATAAAATAATGTGGTTGCAAAATTCAATATGGTAGTCATTATCCACGAAGAAGATCCATTGTATTATCCATCAATTCAATTTGAATTTTTGATAACTTACTTAAAGATTCATATTTATTTTCCTTTAAGCTAAGGTAAAATTGACACATCAACTTCTGTCACAACGCCACAAATTTTTTCTCCAACTCTATTCTCTCGCTAAGTGATCCATTTGATATCTTTTACGCGGTAGTCTTTTCGCTCCATCGCAGGATATGATAGCATCCCATAGCTTTGCCAAATATATCATGTGAATGGTACTAAGTGGTCTTTCCGTATATCGAAACCAAAGAGTAAATTCAGGATCACTCGAGGTATCCGCAGCACATAATCAAACCAGGTACAGCGTCACCTCATCTCTATTTTATTTGTGATTACAACAAGGCCGTCCCATATCACCTCGTTCTATGAAATACTCTACGACCAATTAGACGATATTAATTTTATTGTAACTTTTACGTATTATTTTAATGAAACTATTTCCATAATATTCGTATTAATTTTCTCAGCGAGATAAAACTCTAAATGTTAGATTTCTGATTTGACACATTTAAAACTTAGAATAATCAGATTAATATATTCACTATGCTTATTGACATTTTAAAGATTCAGTAGTAAAAAATAAATTAGTACCATTCAAAAATAATTTAATCTTCCAAAAATTTTTCTCTTTCCTTGCGTAATAAACAAAATCATAAGGTAGCGAAAATTTCTCACGATATTTCAAATTGACAATTGAGTAACGTTGTGTTATTTTGAGAAGAGTTCGCGCTATGGCTCAATTTTGATTACCACCGATCATAACATAATTTGTAGACTTAACTCAAATCTTTACTATGAAACGGAAAATTGTTTGTTTATCTGTCACAAGAACTCCTTCAAAACGGTCAACAGTAGCGACATGTCAGTTTTAAGTCAATTAATTACACAATTAGGTCAATTAACAAATTTTGACATCTACTGATTGATTGACTTTATTTTGTGGGTGTTCCATGAGATATGGTCCACGGTGATATTTTCAATCTCCAACTTTCAACATTAGCTAGTACTAAAATAACGCAGACGCAAATATTTGTATTCCCGGAATCTGCGTTCAGAAGTTCAATACAACCAGGAGGTAGTCGGGAAGTACTTTCCTTTTTGTCCTTTTTGCCCCTATTTCTAGGCCAACTGTGCTATTTTCAATTTTTAACATTAATATTCATGATGGACTATGTTTTGTCGCTGTTACATGAGGAATGAGTCCACCATGATGTTTTGAAGTTTTAAAAATATTAAAATATTATTAATTGATTGTCGGCTCCGTGGTGCTGTGGTTAAAATCGTTGGCTACTGTCGATATCTCGGGTTCAAGTCCCGGTACGGACAGTTTCATAAATTGATTTTTTCAATCGATTTATAGATTTCTGTTCGTAAGCATGAATGTGTTTATGTATATGTTTCTAGCATTGTTCTTCTATCCATACTCTCTTCGAAAAATAGAGATTGAGCAAGTAACAAGCAGTTCTCGAATAAAAATTCTGTTGAGATACCTCCGTTAGAAGGCCATATGCTCCACGTTGGGAGCGGACATGGTAAAAAAATAATGATGGACTGTATATTATATTTTGTGGATTTTAAACGAGGTACGGTTCACGGTGATACTTTCAACTTTAGCATTCACAAAAATAGTGTCTACGTCTGAATGTTAGCGCCTTCTTTCTATCCCGGCCTAAGCTGGGTATCAAACACTAGCAGAATATAAAAAACATATGGGATTTTTATTTGGCACACCCGTTGCCATATATTATTAATTTTGTCGTACCACTTTCACACAGCGCACTTTGCCAATTGAATTAAATTGAAGCTTGCAATTGAAGTGCTTTACCTTTTTGCGATGTGCAAATATTTTTTATCTGTTGTCGTTGGGAAGGCATTCAACATTTACGTATTTGAGGGACATATTCGCTGCAAAGTTGCATAAGACATTAGTCAATCTTTTAAATCTGCTAAATTTGCACGTGCGTCCATTGTTTTATGAAATAACATTTAATCGAGTGACTAAACGCTACGTAGAAATTTATGTTAATCTACTACTATGTAGTAGGAAAACTTGTGAAACTTGTTTTTTTAAATTTGTTTTTTCCAATTTGACAAAAGTTCTGCATTTCGAGGTAAACACAGAATGACGTTACACGACATTGGAGTTTGTTTTTACCTCTCTCCTCTCCTGGAATCTTTTGCACCCTGCAAGATTATCTGACAATGTTCTGGCGAAATTGTTTTATTCTCGGAATAAATGACACTTTTGCAACCTCCTATTATAAATCAGTAATTTTAGACCTCCCACCGTATTATTTATTACATATATACCGTGCCCGCTCTCAACGTGGACCTTCTGATGGAGGTATCTCAACGGAAGTTTTCTACGAGAACTTCTTGTTACTCAGTTGCTCAACCTGTCTTTTTTTCAAATAGAGTAGGGGATAGAAGTATATGGCTTGGACAGGACTAGTGGTTAGCTAATCGCTCTCGCTACACCCCGTTTTTGAGAATTGGGATGGGTGGGATGAAGTTTTAGACATCACAAACCTTTATAATTACGAATAGAAATCCATAGATCGATTGACAAATCAATTTATCCGTATCGGGACTTGAACCCGAGACCTCCGTAACCGTAGCCAACGACGTTGCCACGGAGCCGACGTATATATTTAGGAGTATTAATGTTTTAAGTTTATCCATCCGAAGGTAAATATTGAGCACACTGGCTGATGGAAAGCCTGAAGTCTATTACACTGCCATCTATGATTGACAGTTGGAGAGTTATTCCTTTTATTTCAGTAAACTTTGCTATGTGGGTCTTATAGGGCGCCAGTGGCGTCTCCAAAAACAGTGACATATTTTTTTTCTATATCAAATATTTTTCAACGAAAACGACATATTTTATTTTGAATACTGTACATTAAATTAAAGAAGAAAAAAAGATAAATAAACTATCTATTTTTGTCAGAAAAAACTGTCACTAAAACATAAACCTTTCCCTAAATCCAGTTATTGATTGAATTGGTATTTACTTGTATTATAATAGGATACAATATCAAAGTATTTACTTGTATAAAATTTTATTACGTTGTTGATTATTTTGGATTAACTTGATATAGAGCCGTTTGTGGAACTCAGTTTGTGGAACTACCTAATAAAATTTTGCAGAACGAAATATTTGAATTTTTTTTTATTTTATTATTTTAAATTTAAAACAAAAATATCTGGAATTACAGCTGACAGCCAATGCGCCAAATATTTTGAAAATTAAAACATCACACGAGATAAACTCGATGAGAATTTTTAGAAGACATTCATGTCCAAGATCACAAATTTAAATTGAAAAACTCGTAAATGTGATATTGACCTTGCTGGGAAGAACTAGGACCCACCTGATTGCTTTGGCAAACACTTAACACTAGATCAAAGAGGCCGACGATTTTATCCTATTGTAATGAAGTTATACCAAGTTAATACCAATTAAATCAATAATCTACAAAATAACTGTCCATTACACTTTTTCGGTTATTTAAGACATGGACATCGGCATTTTTATATTATTCCAACGCTAACCTGTCATGTTTGTTTTGTATTTCATATAACTAATTAATCAAATAGTTTTTTTCTGTTTCATTTTCTAGCGCATTACTAATTATAGTATAATATAATATATTATTTTTTATCGTGTTTGTCGATTCCAATTATTAGAATTAAATAGTACAAACAAACGGTTCGTGAGTTGTTGTCTTCAAATAAATTTGACAACAGGTTTTGGCCACACAATAATTGCGCAACACAACAGCGGCAAGGTCTGGGCACCACCGCTCGCGAATATCGGCTATCGCATTAGCCCAGTTTCCGTCGGCCACTTTCGCTTCGTATTATCAATACCAAAACGACCCAACTCCACACATGACCCGTACAACCTTAAACGTTTTGATTCTGTCAATATAGTGAATCATAAGTCATATCTTAAAAACAAAACCGACAATCTTATAATACAACTACATAACATAATGACGTTTTTAATTTTGAATAAAATATGTAATATATTTTAGAAACAAATATAGCTTTGATATTTTATTTCCAATAGATTTGTTGTTACTATTCATACTCACTCTGTTACTATCATGTACTCTTTCTATGCTTGCCATATTAATAAATAATATTCACGTTTGTATGATACAATAGTCGTTTTGTTTTTTCCACGAAGCAACACTGTTGACATCGATCATTTTTCGGCCGCGTGTGGGTTAGATAATATATATTTTTTATATGCGAATTAGCTATAATTAAATTTAAAACAATAGTAACCGCTAGTCAAGCATGTTAACTTTGATCTATAGTGTTAAAGCCGACGTCTCGATTTAAAAAGTAACATATTTTCTACGAGAAATGTATTTTTTTCTTTTAATTGTTGTTTAAACGTGTCTTCTAGTTGATGCATATGAAGCAGGCATTATGCTGAAAAACGGATGAGACTGTTAACAGTCAATCGCCTAACACTAAAATCATAGCCCAGAACAGGGTAATGTAACAATTTTAACCCTTACAGCGCGAGCCGTTTTCGCACGAATTTATTTTCAGTCAATAGATCTGTTTAAACGCTCTGCTCACTATGGCTAAAAATAGATCAATTTCAAAGGTAAAAAATAGAGAATTATCTGAAATATATATTAGTTATCCCAAATACACCAAGAAGTAAATTAAAGTCGTCGCATTTTCGCTAAAATAAATCGAAGAAAATGAAAAAGCTGAAAAATATTTAATCTACGGCTTAGCAAGCAAAATGGCTGCGGCCAGTCTTCATATACACCTGCCACACACATACAAGCAAGCGCTTAGCTGCAAAAGCATAGGGCTGGGTATCGGCAATTCAAAGCTGAAATTCGAAAGACTGAATATCGAGAGCTCTTTTCAAAAATATATTTCCTTGTGGGTTCTACTCGACATTTTCATGATCTGTTGCCTAATTTTTCTACCTAAATGTTCGAACTATTTTTTAAACCATATATCCATAAGTCTTTCCTCCTAGTTTGGACGGAAATACGAGTCTTGGATATGTAAACATGTCCAGCGCGTTCATCGGGTTAAGTAAGACTTGAAAACCAAGCAGCAGAAGATCTAAACCAGTGTTTAATACCTTATTGAGTACCACTGTAAAATTATTCAAGAATTATATATGTGTAATATTTAATTAGGCTAACGGCCATTTTGTAAATTTTTCAAGAGAGCCATTTTAAGATTTAACTTTTCTATATCTGCCTATTAAGAATTCTTCGGTTCAATAATATAAATCAATTGAAATAACATAAAATATCAAAGTTTATGTTTTTACTTTGATAGCGATTTCGGCTTAACGCCATCTTCAGAATAATGCACAAACTTATTTTAGCGTAGCTAGTAGTGCTTGTAGCTATGTAGTGCTTAGATAAAAATTTTGTAAAAGTAAATACTTTGAATTGATATTTATTTTGTAGAATTCCATTATAATAGGATAAAACATCAATGAATAAAATCAATTGAAATGTTAAGATTATAGTGAAACCCTTTTGACACATTATAAATTACCGCATAATCTGAAAATAAGCAGGAAAAACCATTTTTCGAAAAAAATGACAGTTAACTATTCCTACATCCAACTGACGAGTTGATTTCCTGATAGAAATGAAAAACTGTAAGAAATACACAAATTTGAATCATTTAAATGTTTTGCAATTCTACACATTCTTTCACCAACGACCCGGGTTTCACCTTTCGATATCTTCAGGCATTGGACTACACGGATAAACTTGAAGTGTCACTTCATCGAACGATTCAAATTTGATATTGAAATTCCATCCCGCAGTCTCAGTCTCTATCTTAAATTACATATAAGAAATACTAATAATATTGCTCGTAATGTGAATTATCAAGTAATTTTACCATTATAAGATGTGATACAGAAGAACTCGCATACACTGACGCAAAGTAATGAACGCACACGTCTCGTACAGATTGCCAGGGATGATTCATATCATCGCAATACGCAATGGCCTACTCGGGTCTCAACAGCGTCTCTCAAATGCTAAAAATATAAATAGCCCCCATTAAGTAACAACTTTCTAAACGCATTAAAATGCATTTAAGAAATGCTTTTTTTATTTATAGAATTATATGTGGAATGGGCAGTGGTCATGATTTGATTGTTTTTATTACTATAATAAAGACAAGTCCAACAAAATAATGCAATTAAATTTATCGCCGGATAAACTTTCGTGTTTTTTTTTCATTTCGCAAATGACATTCTGAATCCAAGACATATTTTTGCAGCTCTATAAATTAATATAATAGTGATATATATTTCATAGCGTTTTTATCGGAGTGTTACAATTATTATCAATGAAAAAATAAAATAGAAACCAGGTTGCCTAGGTATGAATTCTTTTGACACATCAAATTTCATTTTCAGTGAAATATAATTGTTAGTGTCAACTTATTATTTTAATACTTTTGAAAATTATTTCGAGTTTACGAGTATTAAAAAAAAAAACGGACAGACATTTCACAACGTCATTAAATTATAAAATTACGAGTAAATAATTACTTTTTAATAAAGTATTTCGATTATAATATACTTCCACTAATTATTTACTCATTCAATCATATTTTGATTAATTAATAATTCAAAATAATGTATCTTTTGTATTTAGTCGGTGACAGAATAATTTGAAAAAAAAAGCAATTAAGGTGTAATAATTATCTACCACATCTTATTCGTGAGTAAGAGTGCTAATTATAAAAATCATAGCCCTGGATTTATTGGGTCAGTAACCTACTATATCAATTTTTGGTCAGTAATAAATAGTAATTGATCGGTATACACGTAGTCAGTTATTAAATTAAGCGGTCAGTTTCTTAATTAAACCTAACCTTTAATTATTTATTGACCAAACACAATTATTAACTGACAATTTATCGAATTAGTTACTGACCAAATAATTAGTTGCCAAAAATGAAATTTGAATATGACAAAAAAGTTTTTTTATATTCGGCCATATAAATCATGAGTTTTTTACCATGTCCACTCCCAGTGTGGAACATATTCCTAATAAAAGCATCTTAACAGAAGTTTTTCTACGAGAACTGCATGTTACTCAGTTGTTCAATCTTTCTTTTTCGAAGAGAGTAGGGATAGAAAGGGCTAGGACAGAACTAGTGATTAGCTAATCGCTCTCGCTATGGTAGGGTTTAAAATATCAACGTATTTAGTTCCACCGAATTTTATTAGGTAGTTGATAACTATTTCGGCTTAACGCCATCGTCAGAACTAGCTCTCGCTATCACCCATTTATTGGATAGGATGGGTAGAAGGGAATTTTAGACATCACAAACATTCATGCCTACGAACAGAAATCCATAAATCTATTTAAATTTATTTAACTGTCCGCGCCGGGACTTGAACCCAAGACATCTTTATTTATTTGGCAATTATTTACCGACCAAACATAATTATTAACTGACCCTTTATTATTTCTTACTGTTCATATATCGAATTAGCTACTGACCAAATAATCTTCCAAGTTCTTGTATATTCGGCCACGCTTGAAACTAAATCATAACTGATGACTAAAATCTGATTTACCTTACTAGTGTAAGTTATAATGTACAACAATTGCAATAGCAGAATATTAACAACACGGTCCACTTATCGGTTTTATAAGAATTTCTTGTACTCGATACGAATTACATTTGCTCACTTCGCACATCTCCTTTTTCACAGTTTTTGTTTTCCTGTAAAGTTGTTTTTTGTATTTAATCTTCACGTCGTAGATTTTACTAGTTATTTCTTTCTTTTCGTGTTGCAATTGGAACACTGTGAATCTTCACCGCTTCCATATGCTATTTCCCAATTGGAACCCGATTGTTTATCTTTTTTATCAGCACTAATAAATCAAATTGCTGTAAAGTGGCTCTCAACGGAGACTGCGTACCTTCGCCTCGCTACGCCAAATCAGACAGCAAACACTGACTGCCCGACTGCACACATTGGTACCTACGCTAGCCGGCGTGAAAAACTCGTTATGTAAATGCAACATAACATGACATGTGCCATACTAAATCACGAATGTCGTAATCACACATTTCTAAAAAAAAGTGTTGTATTTTTTTTTGTTGCTTACTATGACATTACGGTGACCTCTGTACAATTCGATCAAAGAGGTAACGGTGATCATAGTTTGTGTGGGCCTGGTGAATATGGGCCCCACACGAGGAGGCTCTCTGATGTTATTATTCTCTCTCCCAAGAATTCTCTACCCGATCCTGTAAACGGAGCTAAAATATAGCGATTAGCTAATATAGGGTCCGTGATGCAGTTATCAATGTCTTTGGCGGATCTCACGGGTTTGAATCCTACATATATTTTTTCGGTCCGAAATAATAATAGGAGTATTATACTCTTCAGTACAAATACACTGCATTCGTTTTCTTCAATCTATTCGTCAAACCTTAAATCCCCAACCCTCAAGTACAAAAATAATTCCATGAATCGTCTATGACTACATTTGCTACATTCCCCCTTTCACCAATGTTCGGAAAATAATTTCCCACTTTCCAAGATAATTTAACTCTAACTCAAAAGGTGCTTTCAAAATATGCATGTATTTACTTTATATTGAAAATCTTTAATAAACGGCAGTAATTCCTCCTCTGGATCTGTAAAATTTCTGTGGAATTTCCCAGTGGTTGGGAACCCCCAGTCTAATACAAACATAAAAATACCTTTATTTAATTTCAATACGTATGATCGTTTGGAAGCATTATTATTAGTGAGCTTGCAAGGCAAATGATAAACATGGTTGGTAAATATTCAAAAAATTATTAAGCATAGCAAAACTCAAACATATATATTTTTTTACATCACTATAAGCAATTCAGTATATGAAATCAATTTGTTGTACGGTAGTAAATAATTTACTTTCTAACATTCGTGCTTTGAGGTAAGCGCTTTTTTCATTTATTCTGTTCGGGATTTTTGTTTCATCCGATTTGAGCAGTGGGTAATTTAAATACAGAAGCTGAAAAGTGATTATTGTGAAATTGTAATAATTTATTATGTATGTTATGACAACATTAAGAGGTAAAAAAGTCATTATCATACTACGTTATAATCTATGTGTAACATCTCGTCTTGTTGAGGCGCTTTTGTAAAGATAATAAATAGCATACGCACGAAAAAAAAACTAGTTATCATAATTTATTCAGATAAAAATAATTGTATGATTTATCTATACGCTTGCGGAGATATCAAGAATTAAATAAATATACGGTTAAACGCGAGAAGATTTGTCAAATACTAAGATGTGTAGGTAGGTATCATAAAGTATTACGAGAAAATTCTTTATGCTGAAATATGATGTCAATGATTCGAAACATATTTTTTTAATTGCTGGGCAGCTATCGTTTTTATTTCGCCGCGCATTATTACTCTGTCTGTATTCCAAAGTGGGTGATACCGTCTTCTTGGGGGTGAAGAAACGATAGGGAGAGGAGGTGGTAACCTCGAGAACAACTGGTAGCCGTTGAATAAAAATAAGGGTCAGTCGACGCTCGTTTGTACATGTTTCATTTGTAAATCGTAGCAATTACTTCATCAAACTAATGTTTTTTGCAACAACATGTTGTAGGTCTATAGGACGTAGGAAGAAATATTGATTTCTACTATATAGCACAAAATACATGTAGACATCTGTATGTTTGTATATCTGTCGGTCACAACAACTCCTCCAAAACGGCGTACATTAGCGACGTGAAATTTTCACACGTCATTTTAGCTGCAATTGGTAGTTCAACTGCACTATTTTCAACCTTCAACTCTCAACATTTAACTTTTAACCTAAAACTGAAAACGCTATATTTTTGACGTTTCGATACGAAATAAAAAAATCAACAAACGCTGATCGCCTAGCGACCGCTCCGTACCAAATATTCCGTGATGGTCAACGTTCCGTCGCTAAGCAACTATATAAGTTTTATAGTATAGACGTCATAAATAATATTTTTTTTATGCTTGAATTGTAAAATTTGTAAAAATCATAAGATTGAGCGGAAAATTATCCATCAACGCACCGGTATTGACAAAGTTGCCATCATATTTGCTGGATGTGAAATTAAGATTCTTGATACTGTCTTCTCAATACGCAGATGTTTAATGTCCACATCTAGCTAACGTCTAAATGACCTAATATAAGCGTGACTTGTATATCTTGGGCGAAACCGAGTAAAAAAATACTAGTACAAAATAAAACAGGGATTATTGACAGTACAATTTTTGCTGTAACCTAAAAAATACATTTCAGTAGGGTGCTGAGTATTTTTTTTATAAAGAGAAGTGGGTAGCAAAATAAGTTTGAGAACCCTTGGTTTATTCGGATAGGATAAGCATGGAAGAATGCCACTAGGAAAGGTGGGAGTGGATGTAAACATCGTGGACATACATACCTGTGAATACAGAGTACTTTGAGAGAATACTGAAACCTTGGATATAAAACACCTAAAAGCATTGACCACTCGGCTACAAGACTGACTTATCCATAATAGGTTTTAATTAAAAAATAGTTCGTCCAAGATTAAAGCTTATCTTCTGTCAGTAAAATTAATGATCTCCACATTACCATCACGCCCTGAACTTATGATCTCGTCAAAAGTCTTCGCCGTTTCATTTTCTTAATAAATCACTACGTCACACTGTGTTGAGGAATCGTGATTAAAATCAGTTAGCACAAGGCTCGAGAGTTGGTGCAAATATTTGAACGAACTAATTCCGGGTGGACCGCTTTGCACATGTAGCCAACACATTTATATGAATACCTGTCGAGATACAGATGGGAGAGGGAGTGAAACAAATATGAATATATTCGGATTCGGATATGCACGAAATATGATTAATTTAGTGCAATTGCCGAAATTACATATTTTTATTACGAGAATCTGCTTTGTTTGAATTAATTTTTTGTTTGTCGGTATATATTGCAAAAAGATTATAATAATATACACAGCACATAATAACAGATTTTTTATTCGTACGAACGCAACTTCGTTAAAGAAAAAATGTAACAATAAAAAAAATTGGTTAATACATCCACCTCTGGTCCAAGATCAGCCGAACAGTCTTGCAATTATTATGAGCGCACATATGCTTTATAAGGCGATTGAATTCGATAACCAAGACTACTGATTCAAACATTGTTGTGGGTGGAAATTTTATTCAAAAAATAATCTCGAAAGAAACACGCCGTTTGTAAATGTGATTCGCGAATTAATATTGTTGATGAGTAACGTCATTTGTAGAATTGATATGTTTTGGAGTGTGAAAATAAATACATAATATAAATCATTTTTAATTTGTTTTAAACACTTGAGACTTCACACTTACTTTCTCCCATTAGGAGAGTTGAATGATTCACTCACGACAAGGGATCGGATTCTTTTTAAAACAAATATTTGATTTGAATCCCTACTTACGACTAGTTCACATTAAAAAAACATCCATTGTAAATAAATATAATTCAACAACTAATTCCGGGTTATATTCAATATTATTTCTATAATATTCATTTAATTTCACATAATTTGATATAATTGAAATACTTTTTTTCTTACTTTATAGTTTATTTCCATTGTTCCATTTGCCGTGCAAAAACGGCTAATATGCTGTTAAATCATTCAGCTAGAGTTAGTTCTCAAAATCGTAAACCACGCAGTGTAAAAAATCGCCAAACTTATGTCATTATCTTCACTACAAAGATTGAATTAAGCATTATAGAAACTATTATAAATTAATTAAAATATGCTCTCGCAGAAGGTGAAGCCTGTAATTATTTTTTTTTCTGTTTTTGCAGACGTTTTGTCTGTTTACTTTTTTTTTATCTCATTGTAGACAAATCATAAAGATATCAGTGAAGTTAAACCGGTTTTATTTTTAAATACTTTTTTTTATTTAATTGTGACGAATCACCGAACAAAAGATTTTTATCTTTTTAAAGACCTTACTGTTCTGTTCAATTCAACTTTCAATATTTTTAATGTTCGTATTAAGTGTAAATTGATTTGCATGAATGTTATATTAACTAGTAACCGTACCCGTCATAAATGACGGTATTGAAATTAAAATACCGAATGTCTAAAGTAGCTAGTAATAAATAAATGTAGTGTTATGTGCATTGCATACCATATATGCTAAACTAGTATACCCTACCCGTCATAGATGACGGAATTGAAATTAAAATACTGAATTTCTAAAGTAGCTAGTACGTCGGAACTGTGTGTCCATTGGCATAACATTTTACCGCAACGCTTAAGTTCATGAGAAAATTTCATACCTACATGTGTTATGTGATAATAATAAGTGTTCGGCCAGAGTCAACGCGCGACGGCGGGGCGGGCACGGCGCTTAAAAATAAATGCATAGCATGCTTTTGCAATGTCCGTAGTTAATGCGCAGTGACTGGAGTTCGCGCGTTTTGTCTTGAGCGGTTTTCAGTTTCAAACGTCGCGCGTTGACTCTGTCCGAGCACTAAAGCGTCTACAGAGTTCTCTGGGCTATTATATATAAGATACACCGCGAACGCTTACGTCATGAGAAAATTTCATTCCTACATGTGATAAGTGATAATAGTAAAACGTCTGCAGAGCGGTCCGGACTATTATATGTAAGACAGTGTTAATCTGTTCCTTAATTCTTTTTATTAAATACTGAAACTGTATACCCATTAGTTATAATTAAAAGTCGGCATACGATTTAGAGATCTATATAAGTCATAATTGACGACCCCCGATCCTTTTTTTTAATTGGTGAATTCAATGTTTAGTCATTTTAATTATTGTAAATTTTTGAGAAGCACTGTTGATTTAAATTTGTTGTATTGCGTAATCTGAACTTTAAGTGAAGTCGCACTGTTCATATATTTGGTTTTTTTTTCGTTTTAAATTCTTATATGTCTCCAGTATGTCAGTATTTATAAAAATTACACTATGATTTCAAAAATTATTACATTTAAAATATCTTATCTGCTACTGTTTTTGTTGATAGTATACGAATGATATTCGTCGTGAAAAAATTAACGAATTTTTTAAACGCATTAAAAGCTCTATATTATGTCAGCTACATGAAATAATGATTTCGCATGAATACAATTTTTTATTTACGGGGAAACTCTGCATGTCATGAAACCGCCGCATTCAAAATACTCCTATTCGATTTAATTTAAAATGAATCATAATGTTATTTTGTAATTCAATGAAAACAATGCGATGGAAATTTTGGATACAATCAAGAGTCGCATTTGAGGATCTAGAAAGCCACAAAATCCCACCTCTGACATAAACCATAATCCTGAACAATCAATGTATATGGTGCTTGTTCCTAAAGTCAGCCGTCGTCAGTAGTCGGCCTTTTGAGCTTAAAACTTAAATAATAGCGGATATATTTGAAAAACATTTTTTTTATTCGTGTATTTAGCCTTGCCACTTGCCAATGTATATCTGCACTATACTGACCTATATGATGCAATACGCAATTAAAAAGAGCACATTTTTACTTCGCAAGTTTCGACAAATTCATGTTGCATGGAGATCGCTATCAAAATATACTTTATATTGTCATGCTTTGCATCATTATGTTTTTTATTGTTCTGTCTACTATCAGTAAATTATTTCGCGATATTCATGAAGTTTCATAGTGATGGCCGAACACTAGGCAACGAAAGGCCAAGCATTGGAGTTTGGGGGCCGACCACTGGGACAATTGGCATTTTTTTTGTAAATTTTTTCTATTATTTTATCCTCGGTACAATATTAACTATTTTATTTTAAGTTTGTTACATTACTTAATCCCTGTTACTGGCTGAGCACTGGCGAAACGACCCTTTGTGATCGTTGTCCGAACACAAAAATCTTTCGTGAAAGTGTTCGTTGTCCGATTTGTTCGCAGTCCGAACTGTTCGTTAACCGATCACTCACTGTATATCAATATCTTTTCAATTAATGACACTTTTAACCTGAGATTTTGATTAGTTCGGCATTCAGCTGACGATTTACTTTACACATGTCGCTTAACTGGCCGAGGATTGGCGAAACGACCCTATTATTAATTAGTTTTACAACATTTCCATAATCTTGCTTTGCTATTTAAATTTTCCGTGAAAATAAAAATATGTGTATAAAAAAACTATAGTTAACTTATGTGGGTTATTTGATGACAAGCTTAGTAAGATATAAAAAAAAACCCGCCTGTCATACATATCCCATATTTTTTGTTCGGTTTCACGCAGCTAGTAAGCATTTTTATGATTCGAATGTATTTCGCTCTTTTTTGATAATTTGAATATTCAAATAATTGATAGATTATCCTATTATTACTAGTTCATATTATTAATGTATATTAAAAAACTGGGTCATCTACATCTTTATATTATAATCTTTTTTTTATCTAAATATAAATCATGATAAAATTCACATATTTTGATATTTGATATTCGCGGAATCTCTTAGCCAGACTGAACATATTTATTACTTACAGAAACGAAACATTTTGTCACGAATATAAAGTGAACAATTTGAATAACTATTGAATAAATCGAAGTAAACAAAATAGTAATTCTTTTAAATTAAACCTTTTTATACGTCATCACTAGAACCAACGTCACGATTTTACTGCTTGCATAAAATAAGATTCCACGATTTATTAAGAAAAATATAGTCTTTATCAGATTTCACTTCACACATCTATTTTACTGATAATTTACGCAAACATAATAAGTACTTTTCGTGTAAATTAATTGTTTGCCATGTAGTTAGTTAAGTGTTATCATTTTTTTTTCAAATTTTAAGCAATCAAACAATTCTTTATCGCGGTGGCAACATAGGCGTGTATGTGATGTCACAACGTCATTCAAAAATGACCCTGATTTTTTTTGAAAAATGAATTAGCAAGTTGTTCATAGATGTATTTAACTACTGAGGCATCTTAAGCACTAAAACTGTGTATCTGCATTACTGATAAAACTAGCAATGTTTCAAACCAATGCAACGCGAATAAGGAAAATTTGTACATTTACTATGAAGAAAACAGTTTAATTTAACAGTAAATAACAATTTCTTTTAACGTCGACTTGTCTCGGATTAAGTGCTTAAAATATCTTAAGCCACGTTACAAAGCTTCTCTTAGCAGTCGAAAATTTAGTCAAATAACTGCAAGCGAATGTTTGTCTGTTATCAATTTCTTTTATTCAGTTTTGTTTACTTCTGTGTTATCATCTTAAATCAAAACTGTCCGATTATTCTGATATAGTGATTTAAGATTGATCGTTTTTTTATTTTTTAAATAAATAAAAATAATGCTTTTTAATTGTATGTTGATAAAATTATTTATCGGCGGTACTCCTGATTAGTTGTTTATAGTACACTCGCACATACCTTTCACGACCTCTAGTGTCTGAGTCGATTACAAAAAAATATAACGTGCAACGCTAGTAACTCCGTTTAAGATAAATTTTGAGAAGACACAAAGAAGACGATTAATTTGAGGCTACGTAATGCATTTTAAAAATGAAATTAAAATGTGTTATTTGATCAAACAGTAATATCAATTTTCGATGACCACTATTTCTTTTTTTCGCAACCATATTATTATGTATGTTATATTATGCCAGATATGTCGACAGTATACAATTAATTCAAATTTATATTTACTATTTTTTACGTTTCGTATGTCATTTTGGTGGACGTCTATTATTTTATAGATGTAATTTTTTATTTTGTAAATTATTATTTCACATATTGTTTTTAATATGAGGAAGACAAGACCAATAACGAATAATATTTTGATACATTACTTTTTATTTTATAGTGCATATTACTATTGCCAATGAATTTATTTTTTAATTTTTTCTCTAATTAAGACAAAGAACTAACATCTTTAAGCAAAATGTGTCATGCAATAATAAAACAATACAATCAAATCGTTAGAATTACACGAGAACAAATCCATTTAACAACATATTCGAGTCAGAAAAAGTTCTTGGAAAAACAAAATTTATTTTATGAGACCATGAACAAATTTCAATTTCATTGGACGGCAATCACTATTCAATGAATTGTTTTTCATTTCCTGATGATAAAATTGTTGACCCTACTTACCAATTGAAACGGACAGACCCTTTTAATCTATCACAATTAATATGCCGCAGCAAACATTCATTAATATCGCTTCAATTATTACTGTACATGTAGCAAGTATCTCAACTTCAATCTGAAAATATTTTTAATACAGCTGATCTTTCCCCCCTTACTAGGGATTCCAATCGAATATTCGTTCATAGTATTAAAACATATTAAACCACCGAGTTAACAAACAATATTATTCGACGTCGTATAATATCTTGACAATCTATTTTATTTATTTAAACACCATAATAGCCACTCAAGACACGTGCTGACAGCAAATATAAGTTAACAATTAATACACCACGCTATACGTATGAAAAAATGAATTATGATGATATTTATACATAATATTATTCGAATAATAGGTTTATAATAATCACTTTTAAGGTGTCAACTGTCAATTCTTGGTGGAAAGACATTATATTTTAAAAGATAAAACACAATTCATTTGTACTGCGTCCACATATTTATAATGATCAGGACCGGTTTCGTTCATCACGAGCATTATCGACTGATAAAAATACAAACATAACAGGCCTATTTATATAAAATTGAGTGTAAAAATGAAGGTATATAAAACTGATGGTTTATGAACTAAGACAAGAAAATACTCATTAGCAAACAAATTATACATAAATCAAATAAAATAGTCTACAATTAAAATGTGACGGACCTCTTACTAATCTGAAATCACAAATACAGCTACGTTAAAAGTCCATCAGTTTAATATACCTTCATTTTTACACTCAATTTTATATAAATATACCTGTTATGTTTGTATTTTTATCAGTTGATAATGCTCGTGATGAGCGAAACCAGTTATGATCATTATAAATATGTGGAAGTAGTACAAATGAATTGTGTTTTATTTTTTAAACTAGGTTTATAGGTTAATATTTGATTATTTGTTTTCAACAGATATTTGGGATCGATATTCCTTACTTATTACGAGATTAATTATTATTCGTTATTCGAAATGTAAAAAATACAATGAATTCGTACAAGTTTTACGAATAAATTCATAATGAGTTGTTTGGATAAAATAAAGTTATACACTAACAGAACGCTTAACAAACTGACTTAATGTTTTTGATGATTTTCTGTTTTAAATATATGAAATTTTGCCGTCTACGTATTGTTAGAACGTTTAGGATATAATGGCTTTGAAAAATGCAGTATTAAGTCATATTGCTATTTTTTATTCTGGCAAAACGCATAATATAACTGCAATTCATCAAAACCAAATCTTGTAAATTGTATGCCAAAAAAATAATTCTTTATAATGTACAAAAAGTCTTTTTAAATCAAACAATTGTTTTTTTGACATAATGCCTTCTGTCAGTATACCTCGATATATTGTAGATTGACAGCAGGTAAAATTCACTATTTTTACGTGTGTTATGATACTTCGTCACTTTTAATATATAACCAGATTTTCCCATTGAAAATTTTCCTTTAATTAAATATGTATGTGCAAAGCCTACATAATTGAATACTCGTAAGAATGTGTTGACAGTCAAAAATAATGTCATTCGTATTATGATATATACGCAACAAATTCTAGTATCCTTTCAAATTGATTTTTTGGTACATTCCGGATAATGGGAAACGCGGATAGTTGAGGTCCGTATAATCGAGGTTCCTTTGCCTATTAGTAACCTTTTGAATTTTTGAATGAAGCATATGAATTCCTAATTGATAATTTTAATATTAAACATTTATATGCGTAATGGTTTTGAATGCATACAAACATATTTCTCATTATATTTAAAAAATAAAAGTGTAATTAGTTTAAGCGTTGCCCACCTTTGTTTTAAGGTAAGCCATTCAGTGGTTGACACATTCTGCCTAGCTTTAAGCTTCTAAACCAGTGCTTCCCAAAATACGGTTCGTTGCCCTCTGGTAAACCGGACGGCTTCTGCGGGTGGCTGCGAAGTGTTCCAGTGGAGCTACATGTATTATTTATGCATTTTTTCTTTTTAAATAATACATAAGAACACATTATTCGTCATTTTATTAAAAAAAATTATGAGGCAATTGCAGAATGCAGTTGTATGTATGCATATAAATATATGTATTTTTAAACCATGTCTCAAACCCTATTGAAGGTATATCAACAGAATTTTTTCTACGAGAACTGCTTGTTACTCAGTTGCTAAACTTTTCTTTTTTATTTCGAATACAGTAGGGATGTAAGGATAAGGATATGACAGGGTTAGAGGTTAGCTAATCGATTTCGCAACGTATGTATATACAGAATGTCAAATAAAGCTTTTAAGATAACTAAATGAATTTAATTTTCGGGGGTAGGTGGCCGTGGTTTATTTCTTGCAAATTTAGAAAGTAAAATTTTAGGAAGCACTGTTTGAAACAATTCTTCACAAAGTTTTATTATTATTTTGATATTGTGATTATGTTGAAATGATAAAAGAATACTCGATTGGTACACGTTTTGAATGGCCTTGTTACTCGAGAGAGCGACTATTTTTGTAGTTGGGTACCAAGTAATGATGACTGACTAATTCTAATATACAATGTAGGTACACATACCACCTATGTATAAACTGGATATCTCAGAACATAGATAGAATTTATGTTTTTATGTCGGCGCAATCGTCTTCTCTTATATTCAGTTGATTGACTAGCGTATTAGTTTGAATTATTTGATATTAGCATTAGGGCGCGTCGACACGAGCGAATTTTGTCAAAATCTATCAGTCAAATAAAAACGGGCAGATAAAAATATTTTATTAAACTCTAATAACTGTACTACATACCGCTACCTCAGTACAAAGGTGCACTATTTGACAGAGAAACCTGTATAGAGAAATGGCTGCTAAAGTTTTTGAATACCAATACGGAAGTAATTAGAAGTGCTTAAAAAGTATTAATATATTATTATTATACTATGTGTGGGGGAACGAATAAATACAATGGACCACACCGACGAGCCAACAACACTGAACAAAACCTAAGATACCTTCATAACGCGGATACCGATACACCGAGGCGAGCGATATACAGAACGCGATTGAACGTCATAGAAGCCTGACTACCTAACTCTTTTGAAAATGGCAACAATAATATCTCGACGTCGTTGACTGAAAAGTTGGCGGCAGATCGATTCCAAAATATTAAGATATCTGTAATTACACAAGTCAATAAACAAATTCCAAAATATGTATATATATCCTACAGAAATGAACATTTTATCTAAAATCATAATGAACCACCTTAAATTCTATTCCATATTTAAATTACATCAATTTATGTAACAAAGTATAGTCACTTTTAAGGTGTTAACTGTCAATTCTTGGCGTAATCACGTGCACCATCAGTTGATAATGCTCGCGATGAGCGAATCCGGTTCTGGCCATTATAAAAATGTGAAAGTACACAAAAATTTGCGCTTTCTTTTTAAAATATAATATTTTGTTCTATTAGATGGAGTGTTGTGTAACGTGTGCGCAGGCTAGTATTCTTTTAAGGTGTCAACTGTCAATTCTTCATGGATTTTTTTGTACTCATTCAGCAATCTTATGAAATGATCAGGACAGATTTCGCCCATCGCGATCATTTTCAACCGACAACATTTCAGTCCTGGTCTCTTATCTAAAATGGAATTGTATATTTCACAAAATTATTTAGCGTTTTCATCAAGATGTCCAATATTGTGACCGTGTAAACTATCCTCCATATCAATTGTTGAATAGGCGTTTTTTTATGTTCAGTCAGTAAGAAGAAAAATCATTACCTGCGGGGAGTAAAAAAAACTTTGGATTTCTAATAACCAATAAGAAACATTCGATAATTATTATTCTTTCACGGATTTCGTGCGTTAAGTTTTTTACTCTTGCTCCAGCAAAAAGCTTATCTATTGGTAGTTGGTACCGCTTTATGTATAATAATATTTATATTGAAATACCGTGCAAGCTTTTTTAAAACCTGTTCACCATCATCCATTATTGACGGTCATGTAAAAACTTCCTGATTATTTAATAACTTGTTTGATATTACCACAACCATCTCTCAAATTGGCCCTATGAAGGCTACAATTTAAAAAAAAATCATAGTGTGAACTTAAGTAAATTCATTAAAATATATTATATAATATGGGGTATTTACGTTTCTTCGTTAGATTAAACAATGCTTAATATACAATTAATGTTGATAACTTTGTTATTCCACTGGCTGTGTTACGAAATGTGACACGTGTTTCGCTTCTTTAAGAAGTATATTCAGACTAACTATATCACAGGGTTATTTATTTCTAAGGTAAACAGCGATTCTAATTCGCAACTTAATAGTGGGGTGGGATTTTCACAAAGTTACCGCTGAGTCCATCGAAAATACATAATGCTTTTTTAGAAGAGAATCAACAGTTAATCTTATTAAACGTGTTACAATTATATTAACAAGGCGTTGAAATCTTATAATCAACAGATTCGGTGCAGATCAAACGTGGATATCTCCAAAAAATTTTAATTCAAGATGATTGTGAATAAAATACAACGTAAATACGCATTTGATTATATCAGAATGTTAAAAGCAAAACGCCACTGTTTCGCTTCAAAGCCATATCGTGAGAAACCAAATCCAAAATTTAAGATATCGACTGAGGGAGCTTGATGGAATTTCAATATCAAATTTGAATTGTTCAACTCTAACTGACAAAGATGTCAAACTCGAACTGACAAGAAAATCTTTGTCAGTGCCAGTTCATTCGTGTGCTCGAATGGCTTAAGATGCCGAAAACCGAAACCCTGGTCGTTAGTGACGAAATACATGGAGATGTACAAAATCTAAACAATTCAAATTTAAATCTAATAAAACCGATACTGCGGCTATATCATTGCATATACTTTGAATGTACTCATTTTATCAATCCATTTTTCACTGTTGTCTAGGGATATTGCAATTGATCTGTTAATTTGTATACATACACAAGAATATGGAGACTATTTGTGCATTCATATGTCATTTTCGACTTTTTGTGGATAGTGGCGTTTTTTCTTTTAACGTTTTCAATTATTAATTCGGAAACAATATCGGTGTTGAATTGACAAGTGTCCTTTTTTTAAACCATCGGTACTCTGTTCGTTTGTCATGGACATGACCAGCTTTATATTATTGCTTGAAGATGGCGGATTGTGAAAAAAAATATATGAAATAATATGAAAGATTTTATAATGAATAAGACAAATTCTTCTATTTTATTGGATTAATAAAAACAATGAGAACTTTTTTTCATTGCTCAGAATATGACTTATATCTTTGATTATATTTTTACTTATGGAGGGCAGTGTAGTGAAATTTAGCACCATTAAACATAACAGGCATTCGTCGGCGTCCGTGGCGCAGTTGGTTTCGTCGCTGGCTACGGTTACGGATGTCTCGGGTTCAATTCCCGGTGCGGACGGTTTTCATAGATTGATCTTTCAATCGATTTATGGATTTCTGTTCGTAGGCTGAGTCCTCCCTCCCACCAATCCCATCCTCACGGGGTGTAACGAGAGCGATTAGCTAACCACTAGTCCTTTCATAGCCCTATCCTTCTATCCCTACTCTCTTCGAAAAAAAAAAAAAAAGAGATGTTGAGCAACTGAGTGACAAGCAGTTCTCGTAGAAAAAATTCTGTCAAGATACCTCCATTAGGAGACCATATGCTCCACATTGGGAGCGGACATGGAAAAAAAAAAAAAAACATAACATAACAGACAGCTAGCAATCAAGTGGCTTTCCAAGAACCCAATAGAAAGTTATTAGGTGGTCTCATTAATATATTGATGACCAAGGGCCTAGTGTAATAAAACACAATCAATGTACATACGATGAATTTGAGAAAACAAAACCATAAAACTTGGAAATAATACACATGTGGATTGAAAGATACTCACATGATATTGGGTTTGTGTTTTCCAATCAGACAAACAGACAAACAATCCTACCTCGTAAATTAATATAACCGTTGGAAAACTTCATATCTGCATCGAAATGAATTTCGGGTGGAGACGTATATTATATAGATATCACTTTTAAGGTGTTAACTGTCAATTCTTGGTGGAAAGAAACTGATCATCAGTTGATAATGCTCGTGATGAGCGAAACCGGTCCTGATCATTATAAATATGTGGAAGTAGTATAAATGAATTGTGTTTTATTTTTTATATAGATATTTCTAAATTATATAATTCATAAACAGCATCATTACTATTCATCAAATCAACTCGTTTGGTAAATTTATTCTGTCTGTATTGTATGTATCTCTTTATTTACGAATATATATATATAATATAACACGATACGTTACCTTTTCACCATCACAATGGCAATATAACATATTTTAAAAATATTTTAGAGTGAGATTCGAGAAAACGAAAACGGTCGTCTTATTCGTTAGCCCTGCTGTAGATAATTATTATTACTTTGCAAGTTTTTTCTCCTTACCTTTGTATTTAACTCTTATCCTGTAAAACCTAATTTATCTTATTATTTTACGCTATGTATATAGAACAACAACAAACCATTCCTTAATAAGGACAATACGTAAATAGTTATGTGTAAAAGTTAACAAACAACGTTCACATTTTTTTAGATTTAACAATCTGTTAATATATCAACCATAACGAGTCGATGAAAAGTGAATATAATGAACGCTTCAAAATAGTAAATTATAAAACAAATGCCATCGGCCTTGCGGTCAAGAATTTTGACAGTACAAACGTTGAAACGTTAGTCCAAGCATTTATGATTTACGATCAATAACTCGTTGGCAGTGAAAGAACTAACCAACCGTATAGAACTATAGAATATACATCTCAAGCGCTCAAAGGGTTAATATTAAACAAATTCAAGTCTAAATTTGGAATAAAGAACAAAAACTTTTGTAATACAGATTATATGGTTTTGAATTTGGAACAAAGAGAAAACTTTATTGCTGCAGATTATTTTACACTTGAATTTTGAATATAGAACTAAACTTTTTGAAACTTGTGCTTATTAGTGTGTTGGTGAATATTGAATTAAACGATTGTCAGTTTAAATTTGGAATATAGAACAAAGAATTGTGATAACACGAGTTATTTATTGTGAGAACTGTCGTTTAGTTATACCCCAGGTATAGGCAGTGTATAAAAGTGTTTTTGACGGGTGTAAAAAGTGAGTACAAATCCCAAATATGGAAGTTTCGTGGAGGTGACCAAACGCCTCCCCTTTCGAGGACAGGGCTTGCTGAAGGCGGCAAGATTCCCGCCATCAGCATGACGAAGGGGCCGCGCAAGGTTAAACTCGTCATCGTGGTCAACAGCAAAAAGGAGTAAGTATTATTTGGATTTTTTAGGGACACCGTGTTTAGTCTGAGAAAGAAAGGTGGTTAATTTCTTTTTAAATTTTAATCAAAGCATCAAGTGTTTACTTCAGCCTTCATGCATATTTCAAAATAAATAAGAAGCAAATCTTTATTTTTAGATATAAACGAGTTAGTTGAAGCTGAAAAGTTTTCATTCGATAACCCATCAAATATGATTGAAAACTTTAGTCATCAAAAATCTGAACTTTTTATACGTTTGCTATGGTAGGCCTGAGCAAACGTTTTCTCAAAAGGGCCACATTAAGATGTCAAACACGATAAATTAATTGATTCTTTAATTTACATACGTATTTTTAACGAATCATCCTCACGATATTGCATATTATTTCACAAATGATATCAACTGGAGGTGAACAGTTCTAAGCTGTATGGGTTTCTCCACCAACGTATGAAGTGTTTTTAATCTGTAAGAAAATATTTGAAAAAAATTCTTTTTACCACCATAAAATATAGTGTTTAGTCAAATAACAACGTTTTTGAAATCTGTCTGGAATATGTCAGTTCACTACGAAGGCGACGAAACACCAAAAAAAAAAAACGTAAGAAGTACATCCTTATAACCCAAAGTAAGTGATTAACTGAATTTAGGTTTACCAGTAGATAGACAAATTAGAATTATATTACTTAGCTTCTTTAAAATCTTCGTTTCAAGTTGATTAAATAATTGAATAAAAAAATTCAATAACCTTCACTATAGATCTCAAATGTTCATGTCATCGAATAATTTTATACTCATGAACATCGAGTAACGAATCCTTACTACAGCTGTCTGCAAAGCTATACATATTTATATTATTACGTATTTTACTATGTTTTGATATGTATACTTAAGTTTGAATGAATGAAACACTTGTATGCTTGTTAGCGTTGCGTGTTTCCTGAAATTATAGCAGACATGCTTACCTAAACGTATATGTTGAGATGGCATTATGATACTGTTATTACGTGATGATGAGAAGAGAATGATGATCATCGGTAATGTGTTTGTATGACGGTAATGTGTTTGTTTGAATTTCATCAAAACCTACAAAAATTCGATGTACAGTAGAAGATTAAACCTGACCAAAATCTTGTTTCGTAACTATCCCAGAACTATGCTTTTTGAGTTGTTACACTTTGGAACTGAAATCGATTTCATCATTGTTGATTCTAAGATTCCGTCTTTCACCTGGCCAGTATTCACATAGAAAATATAAACGACTAAGATTATTTTAGATTTTGAAGATTAATTAAGAATTTTTAAAACCCTGAATATTGCTGCAATTCGCGCTTTGGTAATTACGTCATATAGCAGGAGATATTATGTTCATAACACAATTACATAATGTAGTACCTGTCAGTTCCCACAATATTTTTTCAATTTATTATTGTGGAAACATATTCATTGTTTGTTTGCTGGTCAGCAGAAGGACGCTAAGACCGGATGCCGGAGAGAATGGAATAACGCTTTGATCTGACATAACGTTACTAACCATTTTTTGTCGCTGATGTCGAAATGAATTTTACTCCCTCGAAACAATCGAGCCAATAACTGCCCGTAAAATACACGCCGTATAACTTTGAACTCCGGGTCTAGGATTTAGGATCACGGAACCCATACACGGATCTAGGATCCATACTGATACATACACGGGATCCATACATAGTAATACACTGACACGCTCTGTGTTATTTATACATAAAGCATGTCAGTTTAGTAAAAAGTGCAAAGTTATACGACGTTTACTCTAATTAAGCTGATAATTTAAATTTTTCTTCAAAAACCTGGGCTCACGTCCAGGCAGGGTCAATATCAAATTCTGAATTCGTCGATTTAATTTGTGAACTTGGACATGGGTGTTCGTAATAATAATCTCAATTTAGTTTATCTCATGTGATTTAAAAAGTTCAAAATATTTGGCGCTTCGACTGTTAGCTGAAATTCCAGGTATTTTTTAATAATTTTTAATTATTGTTGTATTAAATATTTCCATTATTTATTTAGGACGAATAAGATCAGTTTTGAGTAAAGTCAGTTGACAGTGAATTGATTTCCTCTGACATAGCTAGATAGGTAACAATAATTGTAATATTAGCTTAGCTTAATGACTTTTCTATAAACGTAATATGTCTGCGGGACATCATCGGAAGTCATTATGTTTAACACACATGTAATATCTGTGTAATAATATATAATATAGTAGTACTAAGGCGTAGAATAAGTATAATCGTAATATATAATCAATCATTTTACTCTCTTAACATAAATATTCTACATTTTTTTTCTTCATATTGTGATGAGATAATACAGTGCATACGAAAAATATCAGTTAATTTCTGTTTAATTCACCATCAAGCAAGGGAGATAAATAAAATCGTCGATACCTTTTTTAGCAATTTTTATATATAGCTAGTGGGAACGCCCGTCATAGATGACTGTATTGAAATCGAAATACTGTCTAAAGTAGCTGTTCATTAGTTTCCACACTGACGGACTGATTGTTGTTTGTTTGCCTCGGATTTAGCGACACGTCGGAACTGTGTGTATTGTTTATATGCCGCGGACGCTTAGATACGCCTAGAGACCGGTCCGGGCTATTATATATAAGATTATTGGATAGCTCTATTGAACTGATTTTAGAAGCCGCGTGCGAAGAGTCAGGACTGCTTTTTATTAAACCATGCCCGCTCCCAAAGTGGAGCATATGCACTAAAAATGGAGTTTATCTCAACAAACGTTTTCTACGAAAACTACTCGTTACTCAGTTGCCCAACATCTCTTTTTCGAAGAGAGTAGGGATATAATAATAGGGTTAGGGCAGGTCTAGTAGTTAGATAGTCTCTCTCGCTACGCCCCGTTTTAATGATTGGATGGGTGGGAGTGCATTTTAGAGATCACACACACCATCTATGTCTAAATCGATTTAAAAATCAATTTATGGAACTGCCCGTAGTGGTGTGCGAATCCGTGAGATCTACGTTTAAAAATTGGCGCGGAATTAGCAACTATTTAACGATCTCGCGGAATTAGAAACCGGGCTTGTAATCGAGTGGTCAGCGTCGCTATTTTCGGTTGCAGTGTCCACGTTACTGTAAACTATCGTTATTCAATCAATGCATGGATTGGTTTGTGAATTGTTGAGATTTTGTTCATTTCCATGTATTTTGTCACTAAGGACCCGGGTTTCACCTTTCGGCACCTTCAGGCATTCGAGTACACGAATGAACTAAAGATGCCGAAAGGCGAAACTCGGGTCGTTAGTGACAAAATACATGGAAATGTACAAATTCTCAACAATTCAAATTTGATATTGAAGTTCCATCAAGCACCCTCAGTCGATGTCTTAAATTATATGGATTGGTGTTCGAAGGAATGTATATATAATTAAATGTTTAATTATTAATAGTTACCACTGACTAAGTGCATAAAATTGACCTTTTAAACAATACAAAAATAAATCTTGCTGCTACGTTTAATATTTTTTTGCAAATTATAAATAGAATATCTAAAAAATGTAAGTTCAAAAGCTCTTGTATGAGTCCACATGCTCCACTCAGGAAGCCAGCATGGTTGAAAACATGTCAATCTATCAATTTCTGTCCGTCATATGTTATGACAAATATGAATACATTAAAGGTAATTTTCATTCATAATTTTATACTTACGTCGAATGGAGGATAATTTTTCTCTCATTTTCTGTGAATGGAATTACAATAGCGTTTTTCGCATGTTACTATTTACGACGTATAAATACATATGCACGTACGAAGGAAGAATTATGACGTCACATCCTTCATCTATGTGAGTTTTCCTATTGTCTATTATTTAATCTACGGAAGTTGTTGAGAATCGAAAACAGCTGATTGAGCTTAGATATGAAGCTTGAAAACTTGTGAAAAATTATTTTCTACTTCATAGTAACATTAATTAATTGAATTAAGACTTTTTTCGCTGACGATAACTCTTTCAGTAAATTGATTAAATTGGAATTTATTTGGTAGATCTCCATTATAATAGAGTAAAAACAACAGAAGATTATCAGTTTATTGATAGCTATTTCGGCTTCACGCCGTCGTCAGAACTATAGCATAACCTAATTTAGCTTATCTATATACAATCTTTAAATAAGAGATAGAACTTTTTAACGTACTAATTGTGTTTTTGAGTTTTTCTAGGAAATGAACATAAATGCTATCATTAATTAATCGTTTTAAGAAAATGCATTCAAATTTAATTAACCGTGCGTAATTGCGTGATCTTCTTGTAATGGCTTGAGTAAGGGTGATGAATTAATGTTTGTTTGGTCATTAAGGAGGTTATTACCTTGATTATATTTAATAATTTCCAGTTGTTCTAGGAAATAAAGCTTAAGGCGTTTAACACACAAATGCAGGCGTACTGCGTCTGAATTAGATGATATGTTGTGTGATTTTATAAGAGGTGGTTCGTGAATTGAGGATATGTTTTTTTTTGTATTAGATGACCTTATATTTATGTTCTTTAAATCTAGTTGAAATGCTTCCTCCTATCTGTCCAATATAACGCTCTTGGCGTCCGTCCTGTTTTATTTGAAGTTCGAATCCCGTAATTTTATACATTTATTTTCAATCGATTTATGTACTAGTGTACAAAGGCATAAAACATTTCTGATGTTTACATTTCTTCTCACTCATCCGATCCTAAAAACAGGATGTAAAGAGAACGATTAGCCAACTTGGCATTTACTAGTCGCATCCTTCTGTCTTTACCCTCTATGAAAAATAAAGCTTGAGTAGATGAATACCAACCAGTTCTCCCAAAACAAATATACTGTCGAGACGCGCCATATAACGATGTTTTAGTGCAAAGATATTTTTTTGCCAAGTTTTGCTTGTTTTGAGAAAATCGAATTTGAAGATTTGAAATGAATGAAAAATATAAGCGAAATGGAAGTATCCACTGGAGAAAAGCAAAAAGACGTAACCCACAAAAAAATATTGTGCACACAAAACGTGAATTCAATTATCTGCATTGTTATTATCGACAAAAAAATTTTGGAAACACAAAGGAATATGTCCTTTTGCCTTTCTACAATCGATATGTTATAAATATATATATGTATAAATATAGTATATTAGCAAGTTTTGTGTGAGTTAAACACAATATTTTTTAGTTTTCGTGTTGTCCTTTTGTCTTACAGTCGATATGCATTTGAATATTTAAATATTTCCTCAAATACCCCATTTGGACGTACATACAATATTTTTATAACATAAAGATATGATGCAGATGAACTTTTTGTGTAAATATGTTAACTAAATTTCGACAAAACTGGCCATGTAATATCTTTGCACTAAGCTGACTAAGCCATCTACATGCTTCAAGTTGCTAGCGGACTGGGTTGGAAAAAGCTACTGAGGCTCCCATCCCAATACCGAAACGCGACCAATAGACTTTAAAAATTCTCGAAATAGATTTGTATGTGAACTGCATTAGTTGATTTTTGAATTGAATGAAGAATTTGAATCCAAACACACTATGACTTTAACGTCTACATCCCTTGCCAAGTGAATGTCAATTCAATCAGTACATTCGTTACAGTGATTCATCAATAAAATGGTGTTTATTTTGTATTTATTATCAATTTTAATAAATTATAGATTTTTTTTTGTTTTATCATTCTACGTTCAATGTTGCTTTGATTTAAATATCGTTTTTTTTCTTCGATTTAGTATTAAATTATCTAACAAAGATCGTTTATTTACATCAGTTTTTCACGAGAAGTGAGCCATTTTAATTTATATTATTAATATGTTATTACATCAAGGCAATTTTACTACAATTGTCGCACTAGTCTAGAGATTCTTTTTTGTTTTATCATTTATTTAATTGGTGGATATGTCATTTGCGGTGTAGTATATGAAATCATATTTATTACCTTTACTAGCTAAATTCACTAATCGTCCAGAAATATTTTTTTAATTTAACTCGGACAGGAAGGAATTGACTAGATTTTGTTAGTGACGAGCAGATACGAGTATTTAATAGCTAAGATTATAATCTGAACCTAATGAAAAATCTAAAGAGCAAGGTTACAAACACTAGTTATTTTACTATTGTGTTTTATTAATGTTGATTTATTACGTTATCATTTTTTAGTTTAATATCGAACTCCAAAAATATGAAATTTGAGTTGAATATGCAGTTATTATGTAAAAGTTTGCTCTTTATTTGATTCAGTACTCCGATAACTCAAAAATGCCACCAAAAAATGCTAAGGCAGATAACCTTCCAAAATATTAACAAAATGTTGATATTGTCTTGGGTAGAAAAATATATTTCTAAATACTATTCGCGGAAAGTAACTAATTGTTAAACACCTCTTTATAAAATCTATAAAACTCGAGTACATATCAATAATATTTGATTTATGGTGACCATTTGAATATTGCTTTTGATGATGTCTGAGTAATGAACTGGAAGGTCGATTTATTATGTCAAATTGGCATATTTATACACAATTTACATAGAGATCTTTGATAGGAGATGTACTCCAAAACCATCGGCATGTATTATATGTTTATATGCATTCGTCTGAACACGTCACGTCTGAATTTTATATGTGGAGTTTGACGTAAATTTCGTCAAAAAGGTTCTACGTCATACAGCTTAAAATGATAAAATCGTATTTTTTACTCGTTCATCATTAGTCGTCAGTCGTTTTCTCGAAATATAATAGTTATGCAATCGGTTTCTGAGAAGCATGATTTTATTATGATTTTTTTCAACGGCATTGAAGGTAAGTATTAATTTTCTTTTATTTCTATTTATTACTGCAAGCGTGATTCATTATTTTTATTTGGTATATCACTGTCCCAGTTTAGCGCCGGATTATACTTTATCTGTTTTAAACCTGACGATTTATTCATTATTTTCAAAATGGTGTTCTGAATAATGCATAGATAGACACGACTATCTTCTTAAAACCAAATTTGATCTGTCTTCATTTTAAGATTTAATTTATTGTTTACAGTAATTGTTTGGTGAAATCAAGCGACACCCATCTACATTTTTTTAACCATGTGAATGATATGGACGCATAATGGAGTTTATCTCAACATACGTTACGTTTTTCTACTAGAACAGCTTCTTACTCAGTTGCCCAATCTCTCTTTTTTCGAAGAGAGTATCGATAGAAGGATAGGACTAGGGCAGGACTAGTGGTTACCTAATCGCTCTCGTTTTCTCGACACGGGTGGCAGCGAATTTAAGATATCACGAACGTTCCATGCCTTCGGCGAGAAATCCATAAATCGATTGAAAAATAAATTATGAAACCTTCCGAACTGGGATCCGTAAGCGAGAAGCCAACGACGCTGACCACGGCACCGCGGACTCGACAATTTCGGATAGTAACACCCAATAACATCTAGGGGAAGTATGTCAATTTTAAGTTTATGACTTTTGCAATGTAAAAAATAAATTGTTCACCGAATTTTTATCTTAATCGTTAATTTATCAAACGGCTTCCATTGTAAAATGTTACACCTGGTTTAACTCACTTTTAGTTGGATATTTACCACAGTGATTTCATAGTCCCATTTACCTCTCAATCATCTTAGATAAGATCGCAGATAATTGACATATTGAATCTTGTGAGCATGCAAACACAGTCAGTAATTTGATGCATGGAGGTGCCAAATCATTATATCGGCGTGTAAGAGTCCTACCGAGCAATAACTCTCAGAGTACCTGCCTATCTCCTCCACGAAGAAGACATTATTTCAGACCTTGGTACAGTTAACCACGTCACGACGCACCCTCGGGGTATAAACCGACTTGCGTTATTTAATATTACGTGTTATTTATGTTACGTGACTTTGAATTTGACCTACAGGGTGTCGCATGCAAACATATTGGACATAATTAATTATTCAATAACATGACGAAAATAACATTTATTATTCTCAAATAAACGTAGACGATCGCTGAGGCCGAGTTTAATGAATTTAATTCCATTATATAATTTAAGTTATCGACTGACGGTGCTTGATGGAATTTCAATATCAAATTTTAATTGTTGAGATGTTGTGCATTTCATAAGCCAGTGCGAGTTCATTCGTGTGCTCGAATGCCTTTAGTTGTCGAAAGGCGAAACCCGGGTCGTTAGTGACGAAATACATGGAAATGTACGACATCTCAACAATTTATATTTAATTGTATTATGCATGTATTCATAATTTGCTTCGAGATTCCACTGAGTAAATTGTGGTCGGAAAATATTTTTGTTTAGGTTTTTTTTCTGGATAAATATAAAAGTAAAAATTTGTTTTACTGGACGAGGCCTAAAAATTCTATTTTCGCAACGAAAAATACCCAAAATGATGTTTTAGAGTAGAACAATCTTTTATGGAGCTTAATTTATGGAAAATATCCATGAATGACGAAAGGAAACGTAGGAATAATGCTTTAACGATGACATGTCGCAAGCTGTCATGTCGGGCCGCCATTATTCCTTTCATACAAAATGTGTAATTGCGTTTTACATGTTGGTACTTCACCAAAAATACATTTTTAGGCCACGAATATTTTTACCGATATAAAATACTAAGATACAACAATGAAAATAGTATTTTGGATAATAAATAAATAATTGTTGCACAAAATTATTAGATGATAAACTCACTATCGTCGTTTTTTTTTTTACCATGACTAAAAACCTCCAAAATTAAAAGATTATAAAAAAGTAAAAAATGCATTGTAATCTTGAGTCATAGGTCGCTTGTGATCCAATTTTCATTTCAAAATACTAAGAAATTAATAACCTCTACACGACTTTTTCACTTTAAAACAATGCGATATTTGCAGAAGTGCCCTTTTGCTTTCGGGACCACGATATGTTCATTTACGCTTCGACTAGATACGTTAAAAGATAGAAAACGTCGTAAACTGATTTCGCATATCAAACAGATAACACAGAATCTTTATAGTGGCTTGGATTACACCATCCGTATTAATTTATCGTCTTATCTAGCTCGTGTGTAATGATTATCAAACATATGATTAATCTCGGAAGATACAGCTAGTAACCGTTTGCTAGCTGTTGCGGAGGAAATTTGTTTTCATCTGTTTACACTTGACATGAAACGAGTTTTTAATTTATTTCGTACAATTAGGGCTTCCGATCCCGGGATCCCGAGTAATTAATCAATCCTGTAATCCCGTAATTGCATTAATACAAATATCGGGATTTAGCGACTCGCTATAAAATATCAAAAATTAATTCATATTTCAAATGTAAATTCTTACCCGATGAACTATACGAATAAAAATGTTTCCGGTATAAATTATTTTGATTTAGGTATGTTCATAATTTTTTACTATACACATAAATACTATTTGTATTGTGCTCTCCCTTTCGCTCATATTTCGAATCAGCTATAGACATGAACCGACAATTTTGATTGACATTATCCACAAACAACTGTTAAATCAATTCTTATATGCGTGGTGATGTTTTTGTCATCTTACACCGTACCTCGTGAACGAAGTTATTGCGCGGCGATTTCGGTGCGATTTGAATCGATATACGACGAAAAGAGGTGAAGCGGCAACGCTGTCCTACATGGAAATCTACCTACACCAAATCAAACTACCCACTTTTACGGGTACTCAATCCTGAACGAACAGCTGAATCTTCCAAACTCCCCGTTGCTGTATTCTATACGTTGAATCACCTAACAGAAGCCACTAAATGTGGAATTTCGTCTTTCGTCGAATTTCGTCGAAAAATCTTTCGTCGAAAAATCTTTTCGTCGAATTGCATCCCGTCGAAACCCACAATGCTATTATAATTATAAAATCACTGGTAATTCTAATATTAGTTGGAAAGCGGCAATTCGCCACTCTGTTAATGCATTGTTTACAAAATAAGGATTATGGCGATTCTCGAAATGTTAACTCAGGTATCAGTGTGGATCCCAGACGTATAATATTTTATCTCGTAAATTAATATTTGTCGTATTTGTATCTTCTATATAAACGTTAGACACTGTTTACTGTCCTGTCAGTTTGAGTCCATTCGTGTGCTCGAATGCCTGAAGATGCCGAAAGGCGAAACCCGGGTCGTTAGTGACAAAATACATGGAAGTGTACAAAATCTCAATAATTCAAATTTTATATTTGTTAAGTTGAGACAAAGCGAGAAATTTTATTAGTTTGACGGAAAAAGGACCGGATGCATCTTCGCTTGTAGTTATTTTTTATTCAGCGGCATGTGGTGGAGTTACTATCTCTATCGCACAACCTCACTTGTATATGAGCAAGTAGGATACAAGAGCGTATTCCCGTAAGCCCTTGTATCTCACTCGCACCCTTCACTTTACATGGGATTGAGCGAGAAAAAGAGAACGGCACGACACTCGCTGGCTTGTGTTTGTTATAATGTGAGACAACTCGTCAAGTTTACATTTCAAACGGACTGTATAAGGCAGAAGCGAGACATGCCTGCACCTTATGTGACATGCTTTTTCAATGTCGTCCATATCTCGATTATATTACATGAAAATATGTAAATCGGAAGTTCTAGACACAAAATAAGTGTAAAGCGATAAATTAGCTTTAAAAATGCTCAATACATGACCAATTCCAAGTGACACAGCTTGTATCGACTACGGCTAGTAACGTGATTTTTTTAACACGGATTGGAAAAGGTTAAGAAGAAATTTCCAACATGCCCTTTCAGTTCGGGAAAGGCTCCATTTGGGGAAGAAATTAAATGTAAATGATCATTGTTATTTATGATGTTCTTCCTGTTTATTTGCAGCCCACCGACGTTTAAGACCTTGACGCCAACCTCCAGAACCCAGCTGAGGCAGCAGTTGATGAGAGAGCATGCTCACGAGCAGCACAGAAGAGAATCTCAGCAGGTAATTAAAATCATGCAATTATGCCACATTGCACCGGCGCAAACGAAACAATTATTTAGTGTTTACCTTGACTAATTAGAAAAACGTGCATCGGCTATGTAAAATGTAAATGACGGATGGGCACGTTAATATAAACAAAATTTATTAATATAAGACGGTGGTTATCAACATAGTCCTTACTGAACGCTAGTGGGAGATTTAAGTTTTCATTGAGGATGTTTGTCAGTTGTTATAAATTGGTTCTCCTCTATAATAATATATCGAGTATATTTTCCACCAACTTTCCGAAATTGATTTTTTAAATGTAAATTGTCGGCTCTGTGGCACCTTCGTTGGCTACGGTTACAGATGTCTCAGGTTCAAGTCCCGGTGCACACAGTTTCATAAATTAATTTCTCAATCGATTTATGGATTTCTGTTCGTAGTCATGAATGACTGCGATGTCTAAAACTCCCTACCACCAATCTGATCCTCAAAAACGGGGCGTAGGGATTAGCTAACACCATTAGTTATCTTCTAGGCCTATCTTTATATTCCTACTCTCTTCGAAAAAAGAGAGGAGAGAAACAAGCAGTTATCATAGAAAACCTCTGTTGAGATACCCCCATAAGTAGGTCATATGCTCCATGTTGGGAGTGGACATGGTAAAAAAAGTGTAACAACTCAAAAAGCATAGTTCTGAGATAATTATGAAACAAGTATTTGGGCAGGTTTAATCTTCTACTGTACATGTAATTTTTGTAGATTATAATGAAATTCTAGAATTATCTACAAAATATATTTATAATATTATGAACATTTTAGTTTAATTTTTTTATTGTATTAAGATTGCACGAGACGAAGAGTGTCGAACTTAAGCCAGTAGCTTTCGAGCCTGCGTTTGAGGTAGTCTGCTAAGCCATTTGTCGTCGGCCAATGTTTTTTCATGTTTTCAGAGATACAATTTTAATTATTACTTCATGTCGACTATGTTGTCTTCAACTTTAATAAATTTAAGCGATGTCTGTGAATATTCTTATTTTTCCGGCTATCAATCACTTATAAACTGTCATAAATTCATGATGTGTAATGAATACACTCCACCGTAGTGCGTGGATTTATTTTATATAGTAAGCGAAAGGTTAAAGAGATTCTAATCAGTAATCAAAGTTTTGATTTGGAATTCAATATAACTTTCGAATCGATACTTCAGTTCCAAAGTGTAACAAGTCAAAAAGTTGTAATTTTGAGTTTAAGTATGAGAAAATACTTAGAATACCGATATCAACCAGTTTCAAATTGAAACATGTAATAATTTGTGGTTATTTTAGAAAACTGTGGTTTTTATTACTTTAGAATCCAAACTGTAACGCTATGAAAATCCTATAAAAATCTCTGAAAATTCCTATTAAAAGAAACAACGCGACTGGGCCTCTCTGTCTCGCCCGTGTTCATTCATATGAGCTAATGTGAAAAATTTTCGGTGTTCCCAGTTGGCTGTTGTATCCACTTGCACAACTCAAAATATGTACATAACACACTCGCACACGTATGATTGTATTGGTAAATTTATCCCGGATTTTCGACGAAATATCCCCGCTGCACTCAATGGCATGTTATTCTTATCGCTATTATTATGTTATTGAATGCGTAAATGTGCAGCGGAAGAATACCTAAAATCTAAATGCAGTATTTATTATATGTATAGAGATATTTTAATTATTACAAGCTATGTGCACTAAATACACACCACAGAAAAGGAAAAGGTAAATGGCATTTAAAGTTAATTTTAATACACATTCACATTCACATTTTTTTTCAACTAAAGAGCTACCCCACTAATAGGTACTCTGTCGGTAGATATCCAAAAAATCATTAAATTAAAACTTTTTATATATCGAAGGTATACTGACAGAAGGCATTAAGTCATAAAGTAGGTTCTGAGATAATCGCATTTAAAGTATTATTTTGTTTTCAAAGTAAATACTTTGAAAAATAGAGTAAATACTCTTTCTCGCAAGTACAATTGTTTGTTTTATAAAAAAGATGTTTCGTACATTATAAAGAATAACAATATGATTTTATGCTTTCCAAAAAAAAAATTAAATAGAAAATCACCAAAAAGTGACTTGATGCGTTCTGTTTTCAAGGATAGCGAATTTAATACATTAATTACATTATATATTTCAATGCATATTGGTATTATGTATTGTGCATTTATGTTCATAGCGGAGTTCTCGCTTTATAACTTGGTACTTTTTACTACACTGACACGCGTTGTTTATAATCCACAGAGCGTGTCAGTGTGTTAGTATGTATGGATCCCGTGATCCTACATCCTAGAGTCGAATTGCAAAGCTGTTAAGTGCAACTATAGGTAATATTCCGTCAGATAATCCCCTTTATTATAATAGTAATAAAATTTTAGAATTGCAGTCTATCATGATCAATAATCATACACTCTATATACCCAATGATTGAATTAAATATGTTTTTTCTAGTTACAAGCCCAAGGACAGCTCCAAATTTAATATTGAAATTCCATCAAGCACCCTCAGTGATGTCTGATTCTTTACAAGCCCAAGGACAGTCCGGTGTGCTGAAGTATTTCCAATACCTTCTGCAGTACCGGCGCCAGTCCACCATGGAGTCGATGTGCCACCTCAAGTCTTACAGGTAAAAATGTGTTTCCTGAGTTAATTAATTGTTAATAATATAAAATTAAAATTGGTAACTTTGTTATTCCGCTGGCTTTGTCACTAACGTGACGCGTTTCGCCTTTTTAAGAAGCATCTTCAGGCTAACTATATTGTAAGTTTATTTATTTCTAAGGTAGATTCTTAAATTAAAAGTGAAGAGTAGGGTGGCTTTTTTTCGCTCTACTGGACGTGGGGAGGGGGTAAGATGTACGCAATGATAGTCCTAATTACCATAACACTACCAATTACAATTAACGAAGTGTTTGAAGGTGAAAATCCTAAGGGAAATAAATTTAATAATGGTGAGCCACCTGACTTATTCAAAATATTATTTACTAATAATCGATTACTATCAATGTCCTCAAAGTTACCGCCGAATCCATAGAAAATATAGTTATTTATTCGTCATCCATGCCTACCATGACTTTTAACGATGTTATAAAGTCAGCCAATATCAATTTTACATAAAAACTTTACTAGGTCTGTAGCTTTCACAGAATCGAATCTCAGTACGGACAAATTTCACAAATCGATTTATGGGTTGTGTTCGAAGGCGTTTATGTTGCCATGTCTAAATTGATGAGCCAAAAACGAGGCGTATCGACAGCGATTAGCTAATCACCAGATATCTATATTCTCATAGAAGAAGAGATGTTGAGCAACTCAGCAAATTCTCGTAGAACGAGGTGGTTAAAAGCTACAATATTGGTCTGCCATAGTCAAATTTTGTGCAAAAATATTGAAAAATTGTCTATTTCCTTAAACTTATCGTCGCGTTTTCAAAATTCAGCGATACGGGTGTTGGAAAATTTTCAGTCAAATTAAACACATGTTTCACAACCATAATCTGATATTTTACCATTGACAAGAACATTATATGATTTTGAATAAGAAGAAGCAAACGTAAATGTAATTTAAAAATGAATCATGGGGTTAATGAGTCTCGAGCGTTCTTAGTTTGGGATTCAATATTAATATTATCTTAAATGGTCGCAACAAAATAAACAGTCTGTATTTATTCGCAAAAAAAAATGAATCATAAAAAAATAATTCTTGTCATAAAATTGTCATTATATAATTACAACCTTCTACGAATATTTTTTTAGTCGACAGTATTGATTCATCATTAATGAAGTATGCAACTTAATTGGGGTACTTTGAAACAAAAACGGCAGTGTCCAATGTCCATCAACTTCGATTATTGTTGTTGACGATCATAACCTTTTATAAATTTTTCGTCTGATATTATTTCATTAATCACAAATTTAATGTTTTTCATTTTTACTTTGATGCACGCTGGCAGTTTTTGTTTCCACGAAATACAATTACTAGTCACTTGAAATAATGAAGCTAATTTGATAATAATTTAATTCACAGCTACAAAAAGAGCATATTTAATATGGTGAAAGTTTGTTCTCATTTTTATACTCGTATCAACTGTCGATCAAAAAACGATCGAAAATTTCTCAGAATATTAGTCAAGCTGCTATATATGTACTACAAAACTCATGCATAAGCAAATTAAGTGTATTGTGTTACATATGCTGCCGTGGACGGTCATTAAAATAAAAATCATCATTATCCATTCGTGGGCTTAAAGTCCTTGCCTGACCTGGACGTATATCATCATTCATTGCTTTTTAGACAACTGTTTCTGAAACTCTATTTGTAATTCACAAAGACACGTATTTTGAGCATCTATTTTCATAAATTATTGCCATTTTCAATTCCCAATTTTAGCGTATATTTTTTCGTGTTCAAAGAAGTATGCAAAAAGAACCCATCAGAATTCTCGATGTTTAAGTTGATATTTTAAATCATTACTTTTTATGAGTTTATAACGCAAGGCGTACATGATTTGTTAGCACATGTTCAATAACTGCATTACGTAAAACTAAACAGAATGTAAAAACCTTTGTTGTGCTGTTTATTGTGAAATTTTTCATGTTAAAAACATGTTACACCGTACTTCACTCAGCTTATTATCTTCTTTATAAAGAGTACCTTCTCTTATACTCAAAACTGCAAAAAAACCTTTTTTTAAAACCATGTTTGCTGTGCACTGTCTGAACGAAAAATTACTTTTAACCTTTATCCATTTTAGCTTTAATGTTTTCATCAAGCTATCATTATTTTATGATTATTTGTAATAATAACAGGCAATCAAACATAGGTAGGCAAAGCGTAAAAAATCTTATTTCCTGTGTGACAAAGATAAGATAAGTTTTGTTTTATTTATTAAATCTTATTGAATAATTGAATTGAGTAATCATTCCAATTTTTTGGTGGTAAGTTTGAGCAAGGGTCAACAAAAGAGTCGTTCTTTTGCTTTCGATTTGGAAAAAAACGCCAATTTTAACGCCTTACAGTGCGAGCCGTTTTCGCATGAATTTATTTTCAGTCAATTGACCTGTTAAAACGCTCACTATGGCTAAAAATAGATCAATTTCAATAGTAAAGAACGGAGAATTATGTGACATATGTATTATTTATCCCAAATACACCAAGAAGTAAACTAAACTCGTCGCATTCTCGCTAAAATAAATCGAAGAAAATGAAGAAGTATTTAATCTACTAAAATGGCTGCGGCCAGTCTTCATATACACCGCCATCACGCACTACATAGGACTGCGTATAGGCAGTTCAAAACTGAAATTCGAAAGACTGAATATCGAGAGCTCTTTTCAAAAATATATTTCCTAATTTCTCTACCTAAAAGTTTGAAATATTTTTTAAAGCATATATCCACAAGTGTATCCTTCTAGTTTGACCGGAAATACGAGATAAAATTTTGGACATGTCAACATGTCTAGGGCGTTCATCGGGTTAAAGAAGATAACTGTGCTTTTAAGTAATTTTATTTTGACTTCTCCAAATATTTATGCTTTAAAAAGTCACTTATATTGTTCAATTTACAGTTAGTTACAAAAGTTGAGAATCGTTTTGAATAATTATGAGTGGCCATCTATTTCTGTCGTAATTGGGGTAAATTGTAGCAAAACGACAAATTTTGAATTTTAATGCACGAAACGACAGATGATATTCACAACAGCACACAATGCAATGCTATACACACTATAACCTACACAATATACCAATTACATATTTAATATGGATATTTTTCTTTGTGCTTGTTTTTTACTATTCGGGCTTACATAATAGATATAAATTATATCGACGTATCTGTGTACAAACATTATTAAAACTCACTTAAAAAATCATTCAGTTCGATACAGGCGTAATGGTGTCAGGTACAAGGACACTTGTTCGACTTTATAGTAAACATCGAGTAATAATTAATAATTGGTTTAGTTCTACGTGTACTTCATAAAATTGAATGGTATGGAGCCGAAACTCCCTTTGGGTAATTTGTAAACAAAAATTTATAACTCACTGAGCCCCGTTTTGACATAGTATATATAGTATTTCTCATTTTTATATGCTGAAAAACTATCTGTACTTCTAGTAAATATAATTTTGTTGAGTTTAACAGTTGATAATTGTGATGTTTCACAAACGCATCAATTTTATAATGTAGATTAAGAAGTGTTTTATTGATTGCATTGGCGTTTAATTGTTCAAACTCGATTATATAATAATAAAATATAGTTTAATATTTAAGAGTATTGAGCCATCTTCTGGACTATTAACAGTTGGACCACAATTTATCATTTTCTAAGGGCTTCTCAAAAGAAACGATGAATGCAAGATTATTTAACGCTTTTTTTTTTATTTTCTGCAACTATAAAGGTACCATTTAGGTACACGCAACGCAGACAAGCGACCAAGACAGAGACAGGAAACCGAGACTGTTTGCTTCCGATCTGCTCTCTATACAATTATATGAAGTTCATTTGAAAACACGAGACAAAGACAGGCTACTGCAACGGGCGACCGGTCTTGGTCTCCGGTCTTGGTTTCTAGTCTTTGTCAAATGGAACCTTAAATGATAACGATGAATGCGAGAACGGTAGATCGGGAGTTCCACTGTATATAGTTCTGACGATGGCACAATGCCTGAATAACCATCAACTATATTTTACAATTTTTGTAGAGCTAAATAAATAATTTGATGTTTTTACTTTATTACTAATCAATTTTAATTGGTTGCATAAAAATTAACCTTACGAGTCTAATGCATAATGAAAACTACATACTGTTTAGTACAATACTCTCACACTTTCCTAATTTCATATTCCAGGTCCGGACTGTTCTGGAGAACCCCACAAGATACCACGTGATCCAGAAACAGAGGAGTCAAGTCAGGCAGTACCTTAGTAGTGAATCTTACAACCCAAGACAGGTAAAAAGTAACTATTGCTATATGATGAAACGAAAATATATTTATTAAATTCACCATACTGGTTGAAATTGGTGGGTACCAGATTGAAAGTTCTGAATAAACAGCGAATGAAAACTTCAGATTTTTGGATAAAACCTTTACCTCGATTTTTATTCTTGCGTAGATAATAGTGATATCAAAATATAGATGGATTTATACCGATCAAACACGAATAAATTTAGAGGTTAAAATACAAGGACAAATGCCTGCCTAATAATCTCTATTAAAATACTTTGCTTGTTTTTGCCAAACTGTTCTAAATAATAAATGAACCTACTGAGTTATTCAGATAAAGAATTGATGTCCAAGAATCTTTCTGTGCACCTACTTCATTTTTGTTAACTTTGTTACTTATCAACTTTTATTAGTACTGTGGCGATAGAAATGATTCGCTTAGTATTAATTATCTTCAACTTAGATTGTACATTGTATCATTTCTAGATCCAAGAATGTTCCGTGGGAAACAATGGACTCGGAGGCGGTATTGGAAGTACAGGAGGTGGATTAGGAATGAATGGAACAACTCTATCTGCTCCGGAATTGCCTCTGCCTGCTCCAAGCCCAGACTACGATGCTTTTGCGTCTGGCTCAGGGATCCTGAGCCCCGAAATGTGCTCAGTTACTACTAGTAATTCAGAGGTTAGAAAATTTGGTCACTCCATATTTGTTGAACAAATTGTATATGAAGCACTAATATTAAACCGGCTCTTCAACCAAATGTTAATGTAACATCCATGTTCGATTTACCAACAATAAAAACCAGATAAGTGCAGATAGCCCTCACTTTTTCAAAAACGACTGTTAAGTGCCATTTGTTTACTTATTTACTTTTTTATCAAATGAGGTCCATATTTATATTATAATATGTTGCCACATAAAAAAGTAAATCAGTTAAGTATCCGAGCAGAGTTTTTGCTGACTTTAAGTTACAAAAATAACCTACAACCATATGTTACTTGGATGAATATGGATTTACATGTACAATGCTAAAAACTCGCCTAGTCCGTTATGTCCTACATTAATGTTAAGTACTCATATCGCCCTCACCTGTTGCAATTGTTGCTTCACAAAACAACTGAATAAGATAAGATGTCCACGTGTTCGTTAAGCCATCAGCACAGATCTATTTATCATCTAGATTGATTTTTAGCGCATTCCATTGCAACATTAATGTACTCCTAGTTCAATTAGCAGTGTTAAGATGTCATAATGTTAAATATACAGAAATAAACTTTTAATTAAATATCCTTTTACACCTACCTTTTGTTGTTTTCTTTGTAGACTGATGACTTCCTGGATGACCTTTTATCATTAGAAAGCGGCGGAACGGGGCCCGGCGCCTCGTCGCTACTTTCTGGCGATGGAGACCTCGGAGTAAAGCAGGAAATGCCCTTCAACGAGTCAGAAATTCATGCTTTGGCTAAAGACAGACAAAAGAAAGACAATCATAATATGAGTAAGTGTTTTAAATTAAAAACACAATTTGTTTGTACTACTTCCACATGCAGTGTCAGTTGATCCGGTCCTGATCATTATAAACATGTGGAAGTAGTACAAACAAATTGTGTTTTTTTATAATTGAATATAATTTCCTATATAATATTAAATCCTGTCAGTTCGAGTCCATTCGTGTGCTCGAATGCCTGAAGATGCCGAAAGGCGAAACCCGAGTCGTTAGTGAAAGGTCGAAATACAAGGAAATCTACAAAATCTCAACAATTCAAATTTGAAATTGTGTTTTATTTTTAAAATACAATGCCTTTCCACCAAGAATTGACAGTTAACACCTTAAAAGTGGTTATAAATTTAAATGATATATCTTACCTGTAGTTAAATATCTGTCACCATAGATGAGTGGGTTTTCGTCCAATTAGGTTTTGCATTAGATGGTTTGAATGCTCGACTGGACACATGTATTTGTTCCCGAAAGCATAGATAATCTTAATTTTTTTCTTTCCTTCCCCTCATCTGAAAAAAATGTATTGAAAGTGATTAGTTTACTTCTGGTGCTTTATCAACCCATCCATTTATAATAATCTTTTTGAAAAGGAAGGTTGAGTGACTGACGTACAAACAGTTCTACCAAATGCTCCATTGACAGTTCATATTCTCCACACTGAGCAATTATCTCATTTAATATGATAAAGGACTTATTTCACATTACATTATTTGAATTTTTCAGTTGAAAGACGACGCAGATTCAACATAAATGACCGAATAAAGGAGCTCGGTACCCTTTTACCAAAAACCAACGATCCTTTCTACGAGGTGATTAGAGATGTCCGGCCCAATAAAGGAACCATTCTCAAAAGCAGTGTTGATTATATCAAATGTTTGAGGTGAATATCATATTAGTTTCATTATATTAACCCTCTGAATGGTATGGCACGGCAACCTATTGTGTCATCTGTTATCTATTGCCATTCTCATATTTTTTATTGAACTGTTATTATTTCTTCAGATATGGATACAACACAAATCTATCAGTGATTTTTGGCAGTCACATTATTTTTATTTTATGTTTCAAATTTACAAAAGAATTTTGTAAAAAGGTTAATATTTGGAGACAAATCTGTAGCCATAGAGAATCATATGTCCACAGATGCTCGGGTAGTGAAGATCTAGATCTAGGGCCAAATTGGAATTATTTCATTTACACTTTTAAATATGCGTTTCAAATTTCTAAAAAAATATTCTTTATGTACTCGAAATAATAAGTAATATTTTTCTCAGATTGACCCATAACATTAACTGTCAAGAAGCTCATGTAATTAATAAAATTTCAATGCATTTATTTTAATGATTAATTAATAACACCACGTAAACTCCTTTTCCAAAAACACAATTCGTACCTTGAATGATTTAATTTTAAATAAATATTTTAATATTTGAATATGTCAGATGACATAATATTGTCTTTATTTTCTAAAAAGTATATAATAGCTAAGCTAAAATAAGTTTAAGTGTAGTTCTGACGATGGCGTTAAGCCGAAATAGCTATCAACTAACTAATAAAAATTTGTAGAACTGAATGCTTTGATATTTTATCCTATTGTAATGGAGTTCTACCAAGTAAATGCCAAATCAATCGACAAAAAAAATGCATAATTAAATTACTTGTAACTCTACTGGAACATTTTGTGACGCCTCTAACCAACAATATTTTTCTTATTTTCAGAGATGAAGTCAATAAATTAAAGCAAAGTGAACATAGAAGAAGACAAATCGAAGTGCACAATAGAAAACTTTTACTAAGGATACAGGTAATTTACCTAAACGTAATTTACAATAAGCGTAGAAATATTTTTATCAAAATCCTTTGAAAAGTTGTAAAAATATATACCAATTCCGAGTAAGTTGTGAAATGGGTTATTCAACTAAATGGACTGAAGGGTCAATCAAACAAATATACTCATAAGTTTTCAGGGCTGGTCTACGCAAAGAGAGAGAAGATTGTTGTGACGAAGTCTACATAGATAATTTTACATGTTTCAGGAATTAGAGAGACAAGCTCGCCTGCACGGCTTGCCAGTAAATGATTTCGTATGGCAACCATCGCAAGCGGATTCTGCTGGGCATCATCGCGCACCCACCGATACCCATCAACACCCACCTTACTCTGCAGTAGGTTCAATATATATTTTTTTAACGTATGCAAATTTTTTTACATACTCATTGTATGGAGATAATCATATTTATATCCATCGCTGTATTGGAAAGTAAACGGGAAAAACAGACATTCCCTGCCATTATAATGTACTTGTATTATTTAAATCATCGAAAGTTAGCTTCAGGTACCTCGGTGTACCCATCTCAGAAAACGGTAACACAAAGAAAGGTCTCGCTATTTGCTTAGGAATAGCTGGAGCCACATTTAACTCAATGCAGACCTTCTGGGACTTGCAGCTATATTGAACGCTTGCTTTCCACCAGTGCTGCTTTACGGTAACAAACCATGGCACCTGACAAAGACTCAAAAAAAAACCATACACTGATTGCGTTGGATATTGGGAGTGATGCTGTTTGATTTCGTGAGGAACTCGGAGATTGTTACTTTAGTGGTCATGGAGAGAAATTGGACTTGACTGGGTAACGTGCTGCGGATGCCTCCAGAGAGCCTCAGTCCTGATGTACTAGGAGCTGAGGGATTCTGGAATATTGTGTGAGGGGGCAAAACAATTGGCGAGTGACAAGGAATCATAGAGACGCCACTTGATGGCGATATGCTGCATATAAGGAGCAAATATGGACCAAGAAAAACATGTATATATATATATAGAAATTAGCTCTGTCCCAAAATGTTTTAATGAAATGCTCAAACAAATTAATGATTTTTGCATTTCCCTCGTTGTGAAATGATTTAAATTCAAATTTAATTTAACCATCTACTTTTTATTTTATTTGAGAATATAATTTTTTTTATTTTTATTCCAGCCTACCTCTAACAATATTCGCAATATCCGTAGATCGGAACAACCTGTTTGTCAGAGTGTAGATGCAAACCTACAATCCTCCACCGACAATCAAAATTCTACCGCTAACGAAACAATGGGTGAGCATTTTCATTATTAATTTATATGTATACGAACTTGTCAAAAAAATTACAATTTTACACATTCAATGTATTTTCGTTTTCTCCAGACTCCTTGAGACTCGACCAATACACGACTGCTCCAAGTCTCGGATGCCTTCAGCTGGATTCGGGAGCTAATGACGTTTTGGACTCCATACCAGCTAGCTATCTTGATGCACCAATTAAGGTATATATACATGATTCTATATATATAGTAGTATTATTTGAAAGAACATTTCTTTAAATTTCCTTCCTAATAACCGCTTTGAGTTCATTTTAAATTTTATTTTACTCTTCGACTTAATTTTAATCTCATTTTCATAATTTAACTATTTCTGCAATATATATTTACCCCCAATATGGTAAAAAAATTGATGAATTTAAATTTATGTTTATCGTTTGGCAAGTGTTGACACTTAATTGAAACGATCAATAGCTGCCAAAAATTAATGAAAAAGGTGTTAATTTATAACTATTTCTAATCTTTCCCATAGATGGCAGTATCTCCGACTCCTGGACTTATGATGTCCGGGGGTGATCATTCCGCAAGCGATGCTCCGGGAGTCCTTAGCCTTACACAAATCGAAGATCTCATGGAGGACGATACGCACAATCCAGTTCAAGGTAAAGATTTGATTAATTTGTGACACCACTGTCAAGTTGTAAAATTGAATCGTACTAAAATAATATCTCAACTCAATTAATGTGTGGTGAACGAATCAATATGACTGGCAACACAGACGAGCTGCCAACACTGCCAGGAGCATAGACATGAGTAAAACGCGCAATACCGTCGGTAGAAGAGGGCGACAATATTACTTCACTGGCCGTCGGCTACACGGGTCCGCCCATTTATTCTATGATCTATTTTTACATTAAATCTCTGTAATAATACAGTCACATAATAGACGATTCTAAAAATATGCATCAACTTGTGCTATATATTCTTCTTTAGGTGATCCGATGCTTTGTTCATCACCATCTAACCGGCTTTGTTTGGGCGGTGAAGATGATCAGCAAAATTCAATGGCCTCTATGCTGGCTGATGATAATGCTGCCATGCTAGGAATGGGAGTGTCTTCAGGTTTGTCCAGATTTTCAATGGTTTTATTATTTTTACTTTGACTTTGTGACAGTTATTTCAACTATTTTTTTTTAAAATTCGTACACACTTTTTAGGTCTAACTAAAAGTGTTTATTTAATGTATTTATTTAAAAAAATTTAATTTAATAATTTTAATTTAAAAATTAAATAATGTAAAAGTGAAAAAAATCTATATTTGATATTAACCTAGCCAGTACTTGAAGCCAGATCCAACTGATAGCTAGGGTGAAGTTCTTACAACTATACCATAGATGCCGGCATAACACATTAACTGCTAATTCAACTAAGAGTATATTTATATAATTTAAGACATCGACTGAGGGTGCTTGATGGAATTTCAATATCAAATTTGGATTATTGAGATTTTGTACACTTCCATGTATTTTGTCACTAACGACCCGGGTTTTGCCTGGCATCTTCGCATCGAATGGACTCGAACTGAGAGACAGTAAACAGTGTCTAACGTTTATATAGAAGATACAAATGCGACAAATATTATTTACGAGGTAAGATATTATACGTCTGAGAGCCACACTGATACCTGAGTTAAAATTTCGGGGTCTCCTAATCCTTATTTTGTAAACACCATATTAACAGAGTGGCGAATTGCCGCTTTTCAACTTCTTTTAGAAATACCAGTGATTTTACAATTATACTTATTAACAATAAAGATAGAGTAAACTTTAAGTACAAATCTGGTATTTATAAATTACAATGCAATGATTGCCAACATTTCTATGTGGGTAAAACCACACGTACATTAGATATAAGGGTATCAGAACATTTAGCTGCCTTTAGATTAAAAAAAGAAACTTCGACATTCGCAAATCACTTGCTAATGGAGAACCATACGTTTAATGCGGATGATGGGGTTAAACTGTTGCATAAAAACATGGGGGATCATAAATTATTTTATCAAGAAATTTTGGAAATTAATAGAGCCCAGTTAAATTCCTTGCCGATATTGAATGAGCAGCTGAACCTTCCTAATTCTCCGCTATTATATCCGATACGTTGAAACACCTAACAGATGTCACTAAATGTGGAATGATTGTGTATATTTACCCATTCGTCGAATTACATCCCGTCAAAACCCACAATACTATTATAATTGTAAAATCACTGGTATTTCTAAAAGAAGTTGAAAAGCGGCAATTCGCCACTCTGTTAATATGGTGTTTACAAAATAAGGATTAGGGAGATTCCCGAAATTTTAACTCAGGTATCAGTGTGGCTCTCAGACGTATAATATCTTACCTCGTAAATAATATTTGTCGCATTTGTATCTTCTATATAAACGTTAGACACTGTTTACTGTCTTTCAGTTCGAGTCCATTCGTGTGCTCGAATGCATGAAGATGCCGAAAGGCGAAACCCGGGTCGTTAGTGACAAAATACATGGAAGTGTACAAAATCTCAATAATCCAAATTTGAAAGAGTATAATTGTTGTTGCACTAAAATAAACTAAGAAACCGATCAATATACGGATATGGCCCATACCATGCTTAAATAATTGATTTCCAGGCTGTCATTTCCCTATGACTGATATTATGAGATAATTTGATTTATTGTGTTGCTTCAATTTATTTTTACAGGCGGAGGAAATCCTCTTCTTGGTGACAACTCTCAGGACCGTCCTTTGTCATTGAGTCTTTTGGGAGCCTCTAGTTTACTCGGCACGTCAAGCCTTTTGGGGCCATCAGGGATTCTGGCACCTAGCAGGGCAAGATCCTCGCATATTGGAGACTGTTTCTCAGACACCGAAATGGAACTTGGAGCATAACAGCAATTGAAATTAGGAATTGGAACTTTGTATGCCTCTACTATTTTTCGCTTTGTACAAATTGTGCCGATTATTTCATATTGCAGAATTATTTAATGAAGTGTTACATCTTTAAAAGTTTATGACAAGGTTCCTAAATTTTCATATTCATTATGATTTACGATTATATGAATCCCTGTGACTAGGGAGATATAGAAAGATACACAAATTATAGAGTTATTTTTTAATTATAAAAGCTATATAACTTCATGTAATAATTAACTGGACACTAACTTTTAACAAGCTAAGGCCTTTATTCGAGAGGTATTTTTTTAGTTCCAATCATGCTCTGATAATAGAGTTTCCCATTAAAATTTTCGTGGCGTAAATATACTAAGTATCTTTAAGTAGTAGCTATTCTTCAGTAAATGCAGAAAAATAGGTGTCCAAGGTGCCAATTTCTATCTTTCAATTGACTTTTTCAATTTGCTGTTGTTTTCTTATGTTGTAATGTCTTAAATTAAATATTGTAGCATAAAGATTGTTGCATACTATCTGTGAAAAGGATTTAAGTGCCAAAATGAATAATAATTAAAGGCGACTGGGTTATTCGTATTTCTTAAAATACTTATATAAATTTTCAGCTGCAGTTAACAGAAATATATTGTTTACGAAACCCTTTTTATAACCTTGTAACAAACGGAGATAAACCTGATATATTTTTTGATAATTTAAAAGTTTTTTTCGAAAGTTTCAGACTGAAATATAATTATTTTCAAAAATAACAAAATCATAGCATTCAGTAGAACCCTAAAGTTACAATTTTAAAGGGTCAATTTGATTATGCAAACCAATTACAAAGATTCATATATCGCCACTGTTCTGGAAGAAAACATTAAATAAAAAAAAATGACCTATTGAGTTAGTTACACCAAAATGTTCCTTATTTCGAACTCTACCAAATGGAAGTACACTTATTTTTACAAATTATACTTTTACTTCAAAACAGTTTTGTACAAATAGACTAAATGAAAAGGGTATAACATTTCAAACACTTAAAAAAATTCAAAGTTCAGTTACTCCAAACTTTAGTGTCTTTCTTCCAGAACAACCACGATATGTAGTTTTATATGCGATCAATGTTGGTAGAAAATATATTTAACTAACCAATATAAAGATATTTAAATGGTTGCAGAAATTAAGGGCTAATATCAACAATGAATGATTGAACATAAAACACACCGAAATGCATCATGACAACATAACATCCCTGTTATTGAAAAAGCCGAATTTATAATATTTTAGATGCAATTTATAGCAAAATTTACTAAATAGATACAGAATAATTTCAGGCTTTCATTGTATTGAAAATAATACATAACATAATACTATAAAGAATCCGTAATTAAATAAATTTGGCACTTATGTCTAATATCCATAGCAGCCACATATGCACTAATAATACATTCACTGTCATTATTTTCAATACTCAATACCAAAAGCAATTCTTTTTGTTACTTTTTTTATTTTTCGAAACTTCTCTGTTCTTTATTGCCAAAACGATTTTAAATTGCAGGGTGATAGGCAATTTTTTTTATCACCCAATAATCCAAGGTCTTCCCGAGAGTTGAAGAAAAAAAATAAAGGCTCAAAAATATTTGCTACGTTTTTATCGTGCAATTTTACAAATTACGGACAATGTCTTGAAAAATGTTCATATGTTTTTATAGGTAAATAATCTTGCGGCATTTTGACTCAATTTTACAAAACTCAATAACTTATCGTGCCTTAATTTAAGTGATATAAACGAAATGCCATGTTTGACCTAAGATGGTGGACAGTTTACCAGCTGATTTGGATTTCTCTTGTACTAGAACGACTTTGATAATATTAAATAGAACATTAAATTAATTCTTGAAATATGTTTATAATGAACAACAAAAATAATGAGACACGCTGGAAGCCATTTAGAAACGATTTCTACAACACGTTTTTATTTTTGATGAAGAGATCTTTTATGACACAACGAGAAATTGATAACTGTCGAGTAATTATATAATTAACGTATTTACAAAAAAACATCTTTTATTGCTACATCAATGCTACAACAATATTTAATAATTTTTCATCAGAGGTCGCTGTAATTAACGTTAATTTCTTAAATGTGCACTGTTTCGTTAGTAACACTTCACAGTTTTAACACCTATAAAAATTGAATTTATAAAAAAAATCTAATGTCAGATACCTTAACTGTGTTTAAGAGGGCAGTTGTGCCATGCCAACAACTTTTAGTGATGACATCCTCTTTTAGAATTAAATGTTTTTGTCACCAGATAAATCTCCGTTTTATTGCTATTAAAATTTGAATTGTTGAAAGGTTTCGCCTTTCGGCATCTTCAGGCATTCGTGTGCTCAAATGCCTGAAGATGCCCGAAAAAACCTCGAGTCGTTAATGACGAAATACATGGAAATGTACAAAATTTCAACAATTCATATTTGATACTGAAATTCCATCAAGCACCCTCAGTCTATATCTTAAATTAAAAGTTATTCATTCAGAAATTAGTACCACCCGGTTGTTAGATTTCTCTGGCATAAAGTGTGACTCATTAAGTCTTAAGTGCCTTTTATTATTCAGTATTTTATAAGGTCCGCAATATTTTATGTAAATTTTTAATTATCATGTATTTGTAAACTATAAATAAAATAATATTGTATTATTAAAAAATAAATGTGAAAGTCTATATCGATCAAATTAACATTATTTGATACAGCCAATATAAATTGTACAAAACGCCCCCAGTATATTGTTATTGTTATTTCATTGTGATGAAATATTAACTTCTGTGTTGACAAATATTTATTCATATCGAAATAAGTAAGAAAAAAAGTAAAAAGTCCTATGTCACAACTGGCAGAAATGTTCTATTGAATGTGATTAATACAAATATTAAATAATGAACTTGATCATTTCAAAAATATTGAATTGTTTTTAAAATATTGAATCCCATTTGATGACGGTTTTCGGCTAGTATTACGAATTTACTTAAATAATTATGTAAAAAATTTTAAATGATTTTTTTTATTCAATTTAGAGGGATTGAGTTTGTTAGATACTCACAAAAGTTTAAATTTTATTATTTATTGTTTATGAATGTTGAATATTGTTACCATTTTTTGAATAATCACATTAATGTTGTGAAGATTTTTGATATAATAGATAAATAGATCATTTTTGAGTTTTTTATCATTGAAAATTATCAATATAAATTTGTTTTTAGTTAAAAGCTCAACCAAACATTTTGTTTGAAATGTTTTATGCTTCACCTCCAGTGAGTAGGTGAAGTTAGTGATAAAATGAATAAAATGAAATCCTCAAAAGTGATTTGATAATGTTATTGTATATATGATTTTATTTTTATCTATGTTTTTGCAACCAAAAACAAGTATTTATACAAATGGTCCAATCAATAATGTGAATTGTTAATAAAATTATTATCATGCTATTTTTCGAATGTATACAATTTTATGGAGAATATATTTTTATAGAACTTTATGTATTTGAATAATATTCGTACATGATATTTATGTACCTAAATATTTAAAATATCACTAATATTAAGAAAATCATATTTTTGAACAATTTTCAATGGATATATTTATTTATATATAAGATTTATTGGCTTAGCAGTCTTGTGCTTCTAAAAAAAGAGTATTAGGCGTGTTAAATGTCACTGAAAAATATGAACACTTGAAATAAAATAGGTTCTAAGTGCCAAAACTTAACACTGTGTTTTTTTTAATCTGTGTATGTCCTGTTGCATCTAAACAAAATTAACAACACCGTTTTAAACAGAGCTGAGGGTTCTTGATTTTGCCAAGAACTTCACAACATAAGAGCCAATGTATTGGCACTTAGAACCGTTCACGCTAGACCTGTGATTTCATGATATTGATTCAATGTTCAAATATGTAGATAAAGCACTACACTTCTTTCTAATGACAACGCTTTCTACATAACAAATAAATGAAACTGTGAATAAATTTTAACATAAAATATGTAAAGAATACTAGTTTTTTTGGTGTATTTAAAATGGATTGATAATGAAGACAACACAAATCTATCAATGTGGAAAATAGAAGAAAAAAAAGATGAAATATTACTACAAAATATTTACAGAAATCAAATAAAGGCCATTTGAGAAAAATAGATTAAATATGACTTTGTAATATCATAATAATATCATAATTATTATAATATATTTCATTGTTTTGTGAGAAAACCGTCACGACTCAAAAATAGTCGTTTTTAAGGTGTTTCAATGCAAAATATCAATAACTTTACATAGAAGAGAGTTGTAACTGTCATAAAGTTACCTATTTCTATTATTTATCCCGGTCAATATATGAGTGTTTTATCATTATGCATATTTTGAAATGCTTCACCGGAAACTTTATGAAATTTGTGTTCTGACAGTCGTCTTTTTAACCAATGATTAATCAAAGTTGTTCAAACAAAAAGTCTAAGAGACTATAACTTAATTTCTTTTTTATACAGTATTTTTCTCATGATTTCAAAAAATTTTACGGTTTGCCTTTTTGATCTGTTTTGTATATTGAGAGAATGTAAGTGTTTTCATTACAGCAAAAAAAGTATTAAACGATTAAGAGTAACCTGTAAATAAGTTGACTGTTACTTTCACTACCCATACGCTTTTAGCAAATGTCACTTGCGCCAATTCTATTTTTGAATGATACTTTTTTTAATATTACCAATGATACTATTTTTTTTTTTTAGGACGACGACCGACCGACAAGTATTTTTTTCACTTTTAATAACAGGCGTTATTTATTATGTAATTTTTGTGAATAACATATTATTTACATATATTTTTTTACTTATAATTTCTTACTAGTTAATAATATTAATATAAAAAGATCCATAGTTCTCATATCATCTTACATTATAGTATATTCATGCAGTATATTTTAGTGATAAAAAAAATTAATAAGTACTTACAGATTATAAAAATGGATAATTATTTACCATAGAAAATGAATCATTATTATTTATTAGATTATCTTTGTAAATATTATTTTGTTAGAATAATAGGAATATTATTTATCTTCATAATATTAAAGAATATATTTTTTTAATGTAGGGAGTATTGTCAATCTTCATTTTTAAGAATCAGTAAGAAATAATTTAGATTATGGATTTTATAACTGAATCTATCTTTGAAACGGGAAGCTTATCAAATAATTGTAGTCTTGTTCATATTGTATATAAAGGAGGTTTCGTAAAAAAACACCTATTTGATTTTATCACAATAGCCTTGTAAGATTCAAGTATGTACTTGAAATGTCAGAAAAACCTACTAATTCCTCTTAATTACAATTTTAAATATTGTCTCGTTTAATTAATTAACATTTTTGTTACTCTATATTTGGATCCAGGGAATGGATTTCTGTGATGTTACAATATGAAACTGGTATGTAGGCACTAATAAAAAATACCTAATTGTACATTAGTATTACTATAGAATAGGTTTTTAAAAAATCGCCATTGCTGAAGTTACCATTTTGTAAAATTTTACTGTTTATGTTCCGATTTCAAATATTTACATGAGAAGATTTCAACTTTTTTCCTGAAACAGCTGTGAAATTTTATTATAATCTTGTAAGTAAATTTGTACACTATCAACAAACCACTCAAAGTGTATAAGTACACAATAAAAGGAAATTAAAATTAAAGTTTTAAATATTGGCATAAGCACATAAGTCAGACTTTTTATTTGTTGTAGAATACTTTTAAACAGAAATTTTTCAATCAAGCTAAAGGAATCAGTAGTGAAACAAAAAATCATAGTTTTTACCTGTTGAAGATAACATTGAAAGTAGGAAATACATTAGAAAATAAAACTAATTTTCATGATTTTATCAGTTAATCACTTTGAGTTGTACGAGGATGATATATCATCTGTATATGTCTTCATCAGAAATGAGATAACATATCATACGGTAAGATTGAGTAGGGTGTGTTTTTATTGTCTATAACAAGTTAGTAAGTTAATGGTTTTTTCTAGTCTAGAATGTAGATGTAACATTATGGATATTTATTTTAGAACATTATGACCATCGATAGGATAAACTACGGTAATTATTGGTCAATTACAATTATTTTCAAATTTACAGTTAAAGCAAGCAAAAAGTAACGAGAATTGTTTGTTTGTTTTTTTAAATTATCATGATAAACAAAAATCAAAATTGTTACATTGAAAAAAGTGTTAAGTCACACAATAATTGACATTCGAACATAATCACAACAAGCACCAAGTGACTTATATTGTTTCTTATCATATTATTGAGGGTTAACCCAAATTAAAGCTAACTCGGTGCATTGTATTCCATTGTGCATGAAAAACAAATTTACTGTTCATCTGAGAGAAGAATACGTTAATTTTTCCCTCCCAACCATCATAAGTAACAACACACGACTTTTACACCCACGATTATAAGAATTTTAGTAAGTGTGGCATTGTTTCCATTGCAAAATTCGGTTGTTTATTTAAATTTACAGTGTTGCCAGCATTCATTAATAATTTGATATTCTTGTCAATTCATTAGCACGACAAAAGCGTTGTAAAATAATGTGTATGTTTACGAGATGATTGGGGAAAAAATAAGGAGTAATTTTGATAAAACCGTCGATGTATATGATAATTATCTCTGGTTAAAATTTGTGGTTATATATTTATTTTATTCATTCTAAATATATTATATTTCAATTTTACCATTCGTTACCGAAATCATGCATTGTATAATGAATACGAACCTATTATTTTATATTTAAGAAGTTAAAATTATGTCTCCACCATCACAAATTGAATGTGACCATGTGTTTGTCAATATGTATAGAACTTAACTATAGTAGATGAATGTAAAATAATATATTGAAAATATTTAATATAAAATGATCGTTTTATTTATACACATATCCCGATTTTTTATTTATTTAGCAATCGAGTAAAGGAAGATTCTTGATCATATTACCAGAATATTACTATTATTAGTCTAATATGAATTTTAGAATATTGCCATCTATACTTTGAAGCAAAAATCTAAAACAGTAAAAGAGGTTTGAATCTTGAATATTCTGTTGTTTCAATCAGGGACCCGAACCGAAAACCGGAAAAAATCGTTATTTTTGCTGGAACGAAAACCGCAAGCGAATCGACGTTTATTTCGGTTTTTTTTTGACTTACGAGAAAATTATTCGTTGATAAAAGCCAGATTTAATTAATAAATTGCATTTTTATCCAAATCAGTCCGATCATTATAAACAAGTGGAAGCAGTACGAACAAATTGTGTTTTATTTTTAAAATGTAATGCCTTTCCACCAAGAATTGGCAGTTAACACCTTAAAAATGATTTAAATACGAGCTATTTTTCGATATTTTTTATGTTTACTATGTTCGCAACTCAAATAAGATTATTGTTAACTATGACAAAATAAATTGTATGGATTGAAGGTAGAATTATTTATAAGTTTGATTTATATTACATTATTATCCTCAGCGAACTTTGTACTCTAACTTCCAAAACACTGAAGATGAGATTGCAATGTCAAGTTGATTTTTATTTTTATATTTTGTGTAAAAATATTCATTCATTTAATTACTCGCCGTTTTATTCAAATTTATTATCTTTTGTAGTAGACTGCCATCATTAGTTTCATCGGCAAGTACCTTGAGACTTACTAAGCTCCGGTTAAGACGGAGGCAAAGCCGAATGGAGAGAGCTTTCAACATTCACAGTTGTGTTTAATTTATAGAAAACAAGTGGGTAAAATGGCTATGTATTACGCGACGAAAATTCATTTTTTCTGAATTCGTCATGTCAACGCGCCACTAGAGTTTTATACACAGATCAATTTTCTAGAGTCTTTCGATATGACGCGTTGACAAGCAAACCCCGATAAGTCCACATGTTGTCAAAATAGAACAAAAAATATGTACATACTACAAGTAATTTCACGCAATATTTAATAACAAATAGGTTGCAGAACCTGACAAATGCTCGAATCCGATAACTTACAATCAAATACCGATATGTTCAAATTTATTTCGCTTATATTTATTGCAATCAGCGGCTGAATGACGGCTGAATGGCGGCTAAAAATATGCATACTTTTCTTAATAACTAAAAAATTTGCATAAAGCAGAAAAACGTCGTTTTCTATTAATATTGCAAAGAAGACAGCGAATGTCCGAAGCATAAAAGAAAGAAGATGCCTGCTTTATGCGCAGTTAACACTCAATGAAATTTTGACATAATTTTACTGTTTTACCATTATGCAATTGTTCATGAATTAGAAGAGTTCCACGGCTCATTATGATAAAAAGTGTCAGAGTACTACATTACTCTTAATGATAAGCTCCCCATGTTATAGGTAGACAGTAATTTTGTGTTGTTCTTTTACTTGGAAGGACATTTGGTGCATTTTAGACACTCGAAGACAATGCACTCTTTATCATCATGATAAGAAATCTGAACAAAAACATAATGAGAACACATAAACCAATTTTTTATTTACTAAAAAGATAAAATAAAAATGACAACTGACAGTTAACACCTTTTGCATCAATACTCTTTTATTACAAGGCCTTCGATTTAACTCTATTCTCATTGCCCTACCAACTTAACGAGGGTGTTAATTAGTATATTTTTGCGTTGTGAGGTAAGTTTATTCAATGCATGAAACTTCAACTAACGAACCGTACTCTGGGCATTACATTCTGGAAGTTTTTGTTGTTATAAGTACCGTATATTTATATTCATCACTCCTGTTCACCAAAGTTTCGATCTGATGTTCGATCATGCCCGTGTTCGATGACTGGCCGTTACTCATGTTTGAAATACATGCCGCCCTTCAGAGTTTTAAAACTTATCCAGTTTGGGACACCAGACTAGTCCAACATGGGCTTAAATTCTTTAAGTAACGGTGTCCCAATACAAATTAGACGTCTACACGGGCCGAAATTTAATGAAATTACCCGACCGACCCCGAGTCTTACTACCACATTTGTGACCCGAACCCGACCATCTAAATTTATATTTCTCGGCCGAAAAAAACTCGATTTCAAAAAATACAGTAGCATGAAATTAGTTGACATTTGAAACACTGAACCTACCACACTTTTCCACATGTAGCAAAATATATTATTTCACGAAATGATTTTCACACAGTCACCACTTTTCAATGTTTTCTTTATATCGTTGAAACTCATTTCTAATGAATCTGTGTATTTTTTAATAATGTTTTTTTTGGCACACGGAACTATTATGTTTAACCAATAGAAAGCAGATTAGATGCCCAGGGGCTGATAGAGACTGGGTAGATGCCCACGGGCCAGACCCGGACCGTGCAGACCTCTAATAGACCTACATCATTGATTGCTACATTGTATATCGGCCCCTTAGGGTCAAAGAAACATATCTAATTTTTCTTTACTCTACAATAGACGGCGTCCGTGGTGCAGTTGGTAGCGTCGCTGGCTACGGTTACGAATGTCTCGGGTTCGATTTCCGGTGCGGACGGTTTTCATAGATTGATGTCTCAATCGATTTATGGATTTCTGTTTGTAGTCTGAGTCCTCCCTCCCACCCATCCCATCCTCACGCGGCGTAGCGAGAGCGATTAGCTAACCACTAGTCCTGTCATAGCTCTATCCTTCTATCTCTACTCTCTTCGAAAAAAAGACGTTGAGCAACTGAGTAACAATCAGTACTCGTGGAAAAATTCTGTTAAGATACCTCCATTAGGGGACCATATGCTCCACATTGGGAGCGGACATGGGAAAAAATACAATAGAGTTGAAAAAGGCTTCTCAAGTAATTTATCATAAACAAAGCATTGTTTTCAGCAAAAAATGATTGAACTAGTTTTGTATCAATTATTGATACTTTTGATTTGTGTCTTATTGGCACTAACAGTATTATAGTATTTCATGTATAATACTAAAAGTAACTCAATCTATAAACGAGATAAGTTTCTTTGAACCTTATAGGTCGGTATGTGACCGAGAATGTTGTGCTCAAAAGTAGCCGTTTTTGTCACAGAAATATTGTAATAATGAAACGAAAATAAATCTAACTATCTTTCAGTGAACATAGCCTTGTTCCTGCAGTTGACTATTTACAAATAATTTCAATTATCAGACAAGTAATTTTGAATTCAGCTCAGCATGGGTTAGTAAAAATAGTCGTAAATCACTGTGAATAATCAAAAAACAAACATTTTATCATTTTTTTATTACGTATCTGCATCTCACATCTAAGTGTAAAATTACGCAACTGAATATATTTAATTTATTATCTGAGTATGTACGTTATTCGAATATTATTTATTTATTTTTGCACGACGATAAAACGCAGACTTTGTCAAAAGCCACGTGTGCGGTGGCTGTATTTGTTTATATTTTAATTTACAATCTTAAAATAACAATGATTTCGTTTGTAAATTGTTTTGTAAAACGAAATTTATAATTAATTGTTAATATATGAAATTGTTTATTATTCATCTAATCTAATACTGCAGGCCATATGCTCCGAGTAGGGAGTGGATATGGTTAATAAATGGTGCGTGGAAAAATAGCTCAAGATGATAGGACTATCAGTCGGATCTGTCGACCCCGTCGATCATGCCGACATGGTTGCATCTCTGACAAATTACAAGGCATTCAAAGAGTTCACGGCATCCTATGGAAAGCGATTGGAACGGAATTCCTAAAAAACATTAACCTCTTTTTTAACATTATTATTTATAGCTTAACTTCCTGCACACTAGAGTGCATGAAACCAAGTCTTGAGGAATTTCTACTCGGACATTCCTGGCAGGCGTTTGAAACTAGGGAATTATTTAAAAAAAAAAAATGGTGCGTACCACTGCTTAAATCTAAAACATAAATCACAGTCATAAGAAAATGACTTTACAATTACAGTTAATTTTTTAACTATTTTAATATGAAAGAAAAAATTAAACATTTACTATCGGACGCACTTCGTACCTACTTGCTCTTGAGATACGCAGCACCCCCTACATCAGTGGTCACCAAACTATTTTAGAAACAGGCCGGATGGCAAATAAATTTTTATTGGAACCCAGTTAGAATATTGATTTATACATTATCACTGAATATTTTCGATGGATTTATTATTTGGACATTTATATTATTCTATTTTGCCTGCACTACATTCTTAGAATTTCAATAAATGAGAATATCCGAGAAATTTTCAAGTAAACGAACATTTGGTCGCCTTTAACAATACATTTTATAACTAACTTCATTCATTTTGGGTCCACTACAACTACTTGGGATAGTTTTATCCCAATTGATAAATTGAAGTGAATTCACGAACCAAATCATGAAATTTCATAAAATAAATATTTCCTTTATGAATAATTTATATACAAAAATCAAAAATCTTTGGCGGTTCGTAATTTGGTGATCGCTGCCCTATATTGACGTTGATTGCACTTACTAGTTCCGCCGTTGCTGATAACGATGGTAAAAGGATATGCTTTATTTTTATGCATGATTTCAGCCTTTTTCTCAATAATCATTATTGAATTCATCGCCATTTGCAATAATATATCAATATTTTAATAGAATGTTTTATGCAAATACGTGCCAAAAGTCAAATAATAATGGCGGCATTGTGCACACGTTTTTAGTAACGACGTCATTAATGGCTATGTGATATTTTTTACCAATATTTTAGCGAATTATCGTAATTCCATGCCATGTCTAATATTTATTTAAATAAATTTACAAGTTAAATTGCTCAATGCTCCCATGCCGTGACAATATTTCGTTTGCGAATTATTAAAATTCATTTATCATGACATAATTTATTGCCAGTTGGAGTGAAAACCTCACAACTTCGAAAATACCCAAAATGATATTTAAATATCGCATTAATGTTTATTTTGTCAATTTATTCTGGAAATAATATAGAACTTAATCCTATTGTGATATTGATGTACAACACTCTCTGGTTATTAAGCTAGCAAAGAACAATATTGTATCATGGTTTCCTAATACAGTGCTACTCAAATTGTGGTCCGTGGACCAGTACTGATCCGCCGGCTGGCAAAAACCGGTAAGCGCTCAACAAAGTAAATATATAGTTCAAAATGACAAAAATAATTAATATCGTCGCGTGTCTCGTGAAATATCAATATCCCTGAATTTTAATTCTTTGAATTCAATAAAAATATATTACTAGTTTATTATTACTTTATTTACACTGGTAGCACTGAAAAACATTAACAGGTCCGCACAGCGAAAATGTCTGACTAGCACTGACCTAATACATAGGAAATATGTCACTCAGCCGCAAATCAAACTCTTCGAGTCGATTGCCTTCTCCGATTCGTATCACTACGTAATCAAAACAAATTACTCGTGGTTAAATATTATACAATACTCATTCGATTCTCCACGAGTCATTTCTTATCCTACTATACTTGGTTTTGACAAAGCAGTCTTAGAGTGAGGAAAAATTACTTGTGGTTCAATTGCCGGCCTCTGTGGTCTACAAGAAAGATGGATCAGGTGGGTCCTGGTTCAAGTCGCGGCAAGGTCAATATTAAATTTAAATTTTTTCAATTTAAATTTGTGATCTTGGCCGTGAGTCACTTATAAAAATTCTCGTCGTGTTAATCTCGTATGATTTTTCTATTTTCAAAATATTTGGAGCATTGGCTGTCAGTTATAATGCCAGATATTTTTTTTAAGATTTAAAAAATCTAATCAGCCGCTCCGCGAATCATTTGTTTTCTCACTCTGTCTGCTATTGAAAATACAGTATTAGAGCGCGAAAGCATTTGATTCGTGATGATTCGAATATTTCAATGAAGGCGAGCGACTGACTTTCATTCACTACAAAGATTATGTCGTAAGCATTCGTTCGTTCTCAAACTGTAATACGATATTTTCTTGATTTTAGATCTAGCAGGGCTATAAGCTAATAATTATCATTTCCCATTCCAAATCATCATCTCTAAAGAGTAATCTTTAGCGAGTGAATTGCATCCAGTCCAATAAATACGTTCTCTTGAAATATTCAATAAGAGTCTACATGTTTAAGATCGGGTTAGGAAGAGGGATGGGACACAGAAATATAGCTACAAAATTTGTAGCCTTTTCCGTAATTCCCAGATGATAAAGTTACGAGCTTTGTCTTTTAGGTTGACGATATCAATTAATTTATTTCAGAGAGTACTGCGCGTTAAATGCTTAATAAATTATCCACAAATAATTTTATTAAATTATGTAAAGTAGACTTGCACATATCTTAATAATATTAGCGTTTAAAGTAGAATAGTAGTATATAAAAAATACTATGGGAGCCGACCATGGCCTACATGACGAACGCCCATGTCCCTTGAAACAGCTAATTATGAGGTAAAAATTATTCAGTGTACCTATTATCAAAAACTAGTCTACAAAAGCATCAGGAATGCAATGGAATATCATTCTACCACAGTTAATCGACGGTGTTTTGGCCAATACTACTGCCGCTCGTAAGAGCACGTGAGACAAACCGTCGTAGCACAATGGATAATACTTAGATACCGGTATTTTGAGCATCTATTTTGATTTTAAAATTTAAACACTGCCAGTCTATCAAGCCGTTGTAAAATTATTAATATTTAATCCTTCTATTAACTTATGCTTGACCAATTTCAGGGAGAACTATATTTATATAATTCATTTATACTATAGCATCTACTTTGCATTTATCGTAAAATGCTCAGGGTCACTAAATCTACTCTTCCTTTGTATAAGAGAAGTGTCATAAAAATGATACACGCAAATTCACTAGGTAGAATTTGCACATTAAATGTCTGTAGCATTCCTACGAATATAATATTAATTGTTTAACATGTTTTTTTCTACAATTAATAACAATGTAGTGAATTCAACTCCCAAGCTAGACTTCAAATACATACTGTTACGTACCTAGTTTTCTGCCGTTTTCCCTTGAGTCGAAATTCTTGAGACCTATCCAATCGGCATAGTAATAATAAACTTGCCGATATCGAAATTATTATCGTAAAAATAAATGGTTGACGTGACACTAAGCATGTAAAAACCATGAACTAATTACAGCGAAATCAGAACGAGATTTATACTGGCAAAGCAAGATTAAGCTGCAAGTATTGCTATAAGAATTTAGAAGTAGTCCTAGGAGTAGGGCTGCCAGGCGTCCCGGTATTCCGGGTTTGTCCCGGTTTTGAGCCTCTTGTCCCGGCGCCCCGAATGGAGCTTTCGGGACAGCCAAAGGTTTTAAATAAACTCGCATTGGTCACAAATACCGAGTCCCCGCAGTTACGAAGTTGTAAAAAATACGAAAATACAACAAAACTTGTGTAATAGCCTAGTCATCAACGGTCACGGTTTAAAAAGTGGGAACAATTTTCTTTACTTCCTACAAACGACTATAATACAGAATAAACGACGGTAATACTAATTTATTTAGGGAAGGACTTTAAATTTAATCCGTGTAAGTGTACTCTTTATCATTCTCACAATATTGTTATTCTTGTTTGTATCTCGTAATTTATTATTATTTATTTGTTCACAAACCGTGACTAAATCATTTGTAAAATTTAAATATTTTGCTTAAAATAAAAATGTGAAAAAACAGTCGAGGAAGTAAATCATCAAATACTATTTCGGATGGTATATGGTGGTGGAGGGGGAGTCAATTTAAATTAAATGACCCTGTTTGGATGTCAACAAAACGTAGATCGACTATCAACGAAAAAACATAGTGATATCCATGTAGAGCTAATATAAATTTTTAAAAATAACAAATTCACGTGTACATTACATAAAAAGAATAATATCCCCAAACGTGTTGCATTGATGGGACAAGGGTTATGGAACACATTATTATTTAAATTTATGACCATCGTTTCAAATTCATTGTTTATCTTTGCATTGGGTACACGAAGATGTTCGAAATTCATATTTTTTACATTCATTCTAAGAACTCATCTGTTTTTTTTTAATTCTTACTAAATGCGTTCCTAAGTTTGTTTCGAGACTTATTGCGATATATAACGATTTTGTGATAAATTTTGAATATTTTTTTATTATAAAAGACTATTTTATGGCAGCCAGAAGATTACAATTTAATTTTGTGTTAATTGTTTATTTGTGTAAAAATGTATAGTGGCAACGCTAGATTTATAATATTATTTTTAGACATAAATAATTTAGTTGATTTATGTTGAAAATGGAAATAATTGAAATAAAAAATGTGAATAGTTTTATGAAAAAAATATATTATTATATAATTTAAGACATCGACTGCGGGTGCTTGATGGAATTTCAATACCAAATTTGAATTGTCAGTTCGAGTTAATTTGTGTAGTCGAAAGCCTGAAGATGCCGAAAGGCGAAACCCGGGTCGTTAGTGTCGAAATACATGGAAATGTAGAAAATCTCAACAACTCAAATTTGATAGTATTATATGTTATGCCAACCCTGATTTTTTTTTTGAAATCTTACAATTTTCAATTGAAAAATGGAAAAAACGACAATGCACGAAAAAACGATAGTGCATCAATAATTTTTAAAAATGTAAATAATATTCCAAAATTTTTTGGAGGCGCTGAAAAATCCTCGGTACTCAGCCTGTTAAACATATTATATTTCTGGTGCCTAATGCTAGAAATGTCGATGTCAGATTTTGACCGTTTTGAGTTAAGTATCGGAAAGTACTTTTCAATGAATGAATTGGTAGAAATCCCTATGTCCGCCGATTTAGAATGAACTAAGAGAAAATCTATATTGTATGATAAAATAATGTGTCGGTATATTTTACATCAAGAAATTCCTATGTTGCCATAAGCAATTCAGATGTTGGAATTTACTAGTACAAGAGGCGTCAATCTTCACATGAGCATCTCTAGCGCAAAAATCACCACAGTATTGTGAAAGATAATGATGTAATATATTGTTATTGAGAAATACACAATCGCCTGTATTGAACAATTGATACATATGACATAGGCATTTGTAGCATTAGGCCACAGATTTGATTACCCACTATTTGATATTTTTACAATATGCTAGAACCATATTGTAACCAAATAAAAAAAACTGATTATCTTAAATAGACATTGTCTCGGTAAATGTAATGGACAAGAAGTCGCCTGCAAAAATACCCACTGACGGGTCGGGCCGTACAGCATGGATTAAAACTATAAGCAGCTTTATTAGTCGAGTTAAATACGTACCTCGTATCAGCCAGTGCCGTCAGATGGGGTTTTTTCGCCTCGCAAGTATAATTCCACACGTGCACACACCATTTACAAAAGTAAAGTTTCACAATAACTAAAACTATCGACCACAACTTACGAGAAAGTCTAGATGTTGAAAAGGTTCAGTGTGACCAACTGAAGATTGAAAACAAAGTCATAAACAAAAATATTCTGTCTACCCGAATGTAAAAATAAATTAAGGCTATGTAAACAAATTAATTTTTATTAATCTTAATTATAATTGGTAGGCGAAATAACCAAATTTGACGGTACTTTATTCAACCATGTCATCTGTGTTTTATTTGAAATATAAATGGTCTTATTATTATAGTGTAAACTTAAGCCCTGTATTGAATTGTGCAAAATAAAGCAAATGAGTTGTTGAATAATTGAGATATACATTGGCAACACTCGCTTTAAAAGAAACGATGCTTTCAATTGGATGTAACAATACTAAATTAATACAAAACCAATAAAATTACTTTTAAAGTGTCAACTGTCAATTCTTGTTGGAAAGGCATTTTATTTTAAAAATAGAACACAATTATTTTGTACTACTGAAATCAAAAATAAATCTACATTAATATTCAATTTATTTCAAAGCTACATACAATTTTGATTATTTAATTATTTTTGATTTCAGATTAGTATTTAGTGGTTTATGAGGGGTCCTTAACATTTTAATTGTAGACTATTTTATTTCGTTCATATATATAATTTTTGTGATGATCCGTAAATTCCTATCTTAGTTCATGAATTAACTGTTTTATATACCTTGTGATTATCAACATTCAATTTTATATAGACAGCTCTGTTTTGATTTATCAGTTGATAATGCTCGTGATCGTGAGCGAAAGCGGTCCTGATCATTATACACATATGGAAGTAGTACAAACAAATTGTGTTTTATTATTAAAATCCCATAAAATTAACAATCATAAGCACATGAATGCCTAGGTATCATTATAGGAATCTCTTCAATACCGTCTGTCGAGTATCAATTAAGTTTTATAACGTATCTCAATAAATTTGCCATAAGTTTGTTTTAATATTCGCCATTGAATTTATTTTTTCTTTTATCAAAATTTCAACGCAGAATTTAGAAATTATCATTATTATGTATGTTTATTTTATGATGAATATTTCACACCGCGAAAAACACAAAACAATTTTTTGATGATAATAATATTAGTAAAATATTTATCCGCTACTGATTCACGATGTCTTCAACCCTTGGGAGGATACTATCTCGCGTTGTAAATAATCGATTTCCGATTATTTTATCAGTTTTCCTTGTCAAATCAACTCCTTTTGTCAAAGCTATTTATTATTATTATATGAGTTATTTATTATTATTATTTATTAATGTCGATGGCAGTTCGTAATTTGTCACAATTCAAATGCAACCAAACTAAAAAATATCAAACATACAAGCGTCATTAGTTTTCTGATAACGCATTTGAATATATTATGACCCAAACAGTTGCTCATCGACATAAATGCATCTTATTTCAGTGTTCCCCAACCAATTTTCGCGGACCATTAATACTGATGTGTTTTATATGTAAAAAATTGTAATCTTATTTTGTGACAGATTAAATGTCTATAACTACAACTACCAAATATACATATAACAGTCTGATACAATTAAGATTTAACGAAAAAATGGGGGTTTTTTTCAACAAACTAATGCAAAACCTGTTATTTCATCTTTGCTTATATTTTAAAAAATAAAACACAATTCATTTGTCATATCCACATATTTATGATGATCAGGACCGGTTTCACTCATCACGAGCATTATCATCAGTTGATAATGCTCGTGATGAGCGAAACCGGTCTTGATCATGATAAGCATGTGAAAGTAGTACAAACAAATTGTGTTTTATTTTTAAAATATAATGCCTTTCCATCAAGAATTTTCAGTTAACACCCTAAAAGTGACTGCAAATATATTGGAAATTCTTGACTGCAGTGCTGTCTCTTACAGACGAAGTGCTGCATTCACGTCCAGTCTATTCATTTGTTCAGATTTTATTGAGAACATGGACGAAAATACTTTTTCGCATAAAAAGGTTGTTGAAAATGATGTTAATAAAATTATAACTTAACCGTTTAAAGATGGATATTCATCTTCCACTCTCGCTTTTTTTGTCGGCTTTTTTCCATTCACCAATATTTTTCCATGGCAAATTTCTTGAAATTTGGCATACTGTTTGCGGCCCGGCACTGGCCCGCGGACCACCGGTTGGGGGGCACTTTCTTATATAACATGTATACATACATATATTCATGGCATAGTGCGCAAATATGTTAAGTAAACAGACAACTATTTGCATCTCGAACCAAATAGATATTCAGTAGTCGTGCCATTATATAATGTTCAAATTGATTAATCAAAAAAACATGTACAGTAATTATTACATGTGTCCGTGGTGCTGTGGTAAACATCGTTGAATCTCACGGGCTCGAATCCCAGTTAGGACAGTTTCAAAATAGTATTTTTCAATCATTTATGGACTTCTGTTCAAATGCATGATATATAAAATTCCCTCCGGACATATCCTAAAAAAACGGAGCATAGGAGAAGCGATTAGCAAACCACTAGTCCTGTCATACCCCTACTCTCCATGAAAAAGAGAAGTTGAGCAACTGAGTAAAAAGCAGTTCTCGTAGATAAACGTCTGTTGAGATACATTAGATAGGTGGTAGGAAAGTTTTTTTGGTTTAGAGATAAAACTGAGTATTTATGTTTATTTGTCGGGCCCGTGGTGCAGTGGTCAACATCGCTACGATTATGGATATCTCGGATTCAAGTCCCGTTACGGACAATTTCATAAATTGATTTTTCAATCGATTTATGGATTAATGTTCAAAGGCATGGATGTTTATGATATTTAAGATTTTCTCCAATCCATCAATTCCTAAAAACGGAAGAGCGATTAGCTAACCACTATTCCTGTCCTAGCTCTATCCTTATATCTTTACTTTATTCTATAAATGGATGTTGAACAACTGAGTAAAAAGCAGTTCTCGAAGAAAAACTTTTGTTGAGATACCTCCATTAGGAATCGTTTCCATTGCAAAATTGTATGTCTGCAAAATCTCAAGTTTTCAGGGGAGCATAAAATAACTTGATACAATTAAAACAAAAATATAAAACACGTATTTAATATTTTAAATGGATTGCGCGGTAAATTTGTGGAAGTTCATTTTTAATATAAAATTAAAATTCATAACTTAGTTATTCCGTTTGTTTTATCACTAACCTGACGCGTTTCGCCTCTTTGAGAAGCATCTTCAGACTAACCATATCGCAAGTTTATTTATTGATCATGGTATACAATGATCAGCAATGTCGGCGTCCGTGGCGCAGTTGGTAGCGTCGTGGGCTACGGTTACGGATGTCTCGGGTTCAATTCCCGGTGGAAAGTTTTCATAAATTGATATTTCAATCGACTTATGGATTTATGTTCGTAGTCTGAGTTTTTGTGTTGTCTAAAAACTCCCTCCTCATCCACCCATACTCACGCGTAGCGAGAGAGATTAGCTAACTACTAGTCTTGTCTTAGTCATATCCTTCTATCCCTACTCTCTTCGATAAAGAGGGGTTGAGCAACTGAGTAACTAACGGTTCTCAGAGAAAAATTCTGTTGAGATACCTCCATTAGGAGGCCATATGCACCACGTTGGAAGCGGACATGGAAAAAAACAATGATTCTAATTCTTTTATTAAAAATAAATAAATAGTCTTGCGATATGGTTAGTCTGAAGATGCTTCTTAAAGAATCGAAACGCGTCACTTTAGTGGTAAACCAAGTGGTATAACTAAGTTATCAATTTTAATTTTATATTGCACGTAATTAATATTAAATATGTATATAATTAACCATAATCTTTGCCTGCTATCTTATTTTGCATGCACTGGAGGACGATTTTTGCAGTTTTAATAGTACAAAAAGCTTTTTGTAGTAAAGAGTTTTTTTTGGGTTATAGATAAAAATGAATAGTGTTTCTTTGCTTTCCATGCTATATTTGCTCTCTGGCAATATTAATTCATTGTTCCTTATTTAAATTGTTTGCTCGACGACATTAAGAATAATTGTCTTTTTATTGTTGTTTGTTTTTCGAATATTTCGATGCATCTATAAATACATATATTTTATCGAAAATAAATTTCGTATTTGATTATTTCTGAAAAATCGGTTCTGACGTTGACAAAATTTCCGTGAAGTGGTCCGGTCTGCCCTAGCAACCGAACAAAATATTTGCACTGAATAATATTTTTGCTAATTTTCCTACTAAGTTATTTATAAAAAATATGTGATTCATTCACTCATTCATTTCGAAGAAACAGAATAAGATTAGACATTTTATAACAAGGGGTTGTATTCTTTGAGAGAAGGAAAATATATTCTGGATGAAGAAAATACTAAATATTTTTTTTTTTGAGTTGTATTCACCGGTTCAGTCTTTATTGATTTTTAAATGCCTGTCAACTCAGTCGTGGATAAAAGTAACACCGAAGCGTGAGAAAATTAACAGTTTTGTGGTGATGACAACGTTATTCTTAAAGTAAAAACAATATCTAACGAGTTATATAGACCATTGATAGAGTTTTTCAAATCTTTTTGTGGGTCAATTTTTAAACTGACCTTTCTGTAGTACGCTGTATAATGTGAGACTTGGTTAATTTATTGTATGTCAATATTTTACAAATTTGTTTTCTAAGGTGAGTAACGATGTAGGGAGGGCTGGAATCATCGATAACCGAATAAATCAACACAGTGACAAAACCACACAGTGCGAAACAGAGCGGTGGAAAAATAACACATAATATTTTTGACGTGGCTATTATATTTATGAATTAAATACATATACAACATAATTTTAAATATATATTTAATATAATTCCACTGGTTTTGTCAATGTGTTGTTTTGCCACTGTGATGACTTGTCACTGTGTTGGTTTGTCACCGAATCGAAAACATCATAAAAACTCAATAAACCCAGGCAGTAAAAAAGCACTACCTGGGGTTATTCATTATTGTTTTTGAAATCGGAAGAAATTGTAATGTGATCTTTCGTCGATTTTGTAAAATATTTCATTAAAGATTATTACGAATAGCTTCCCAAATATTCGAATATCGAATAATTAAAAAAGGGCCAAGTATATTCGCATATTCGAGTTAGAGTCCCTACTGTTGACGCTCTGACAGTTTTTTAATAAGTGATATACAATAGTTATGTAAGCGAAGATAATATAATACTTATTCGTTTATTTTTCATTTCCATGAGTGATACAAGTGAGTGATTTAATTGTTCTATTAAATGATCACTTCATGCTTTGGATAATAGTATCATATTGTATAAGTGTGCCATAAAATAATTTAAAATGAGACACTTTAACGATAAGATGAAAACATTATTGAAATCCAGGAAACGTGCTATTTATCTGCATGGTAGGTAATAAATAATTACAGTCTAGTTCTATAAAGTATAGTTAGTATAGTTATGTAAAATAATCATTAATTTTAAGAAATTGTAAAAGGGATGCATATCTCAATTGTGTTGTAGGGAAGGTTCTATTTTGTGCTGACCAACTTATTTAGTGTTGTGGACGACATTTAAATTTGAACAGTAGTGATCAGGGACTCCAATTCAGTATTCGAATATATTCGGCCCTTTTTAACTATTCGATATTCGAATATTTGGGCAACTATTCGAAAACTATTCGTAATAATATTTAATGAAATATTTTACGATATCAAGGAAAGATCACACCACAATTTCTCCAGTAGGTAGCTATTTTTGCCTTCACCAAACTCGGCGCTTTTTATGTCTTATCATAATACTTGATTTTGACGAATGACTCGGGGCTAAAAAAAAAACCTTTAAACATGCCGTCATTTCAGTAATTGAAGAAATACCGCTGTAGTTATCCGACGCAGCTGCAAATTCAAATATTGCAGTGTGTATTTATATAATTTTAATAATTATTCAAATCGAAGTTTTCATAGTATTTTCATACTTCAGAAACTAATTGAATATTCGAATAGTTTCAGTTTTACTATAGTTGATATTATCTTATCTTTCCAGCATAGTAGTAAGTATTGAATAAGGCATTGCTGTAATGAAAAAACAAAAATCAGAGAACGCCAACCAATACCTAAAAGACATATATTGGCAAGTTTGAGCATTCGTATTTTCAACAAAGCATACGTTGTGGGTGATGCAGAGCAGTAAAACTGAATGAATGAATTGGGATGTCATCTATTTCATATTTTGTTCATAAAACAATACCTCGTACACCACACGACACAAATTTTACAGGAGACGAAAAAAATTCTAGACACTATTATTGCGTCAAATTCCTTATTTTGTTTTGTATTTCACAGTAAAACACTGTATATTAATTATTAGGCAAATATAATTTTCACGTGTGATTTGTTTATGTGTCATACATAATATTCCATCTATTACAGTAACAAAAACGGAGTATTACGATTAATTGCTTTTTTTTAACTTAAAAAACAAGTAATTAATATCATTTTTAGGTTGCGAAATTTTGCTAGGTCGCGTGTTTTTTCACTGTGAATATATCAAAAACTCAATTTTGTCAAAGTTGTGGGATGAAAGAGCGCTTATATTAGGTGACACACCCTGGTTTTTTTTGTTAAGTTTAAGTTTTATTAGGGTCCGTAACTGAGAACGCGGAAGAATGAATCGCGGAAGTCGACCCGACTCTTGTCGTGTAGGGCGATCGGCCAATCGCCGGCGGACACGTTCGCTGGACGAATCCATTTTTGACGGAAAGGGGTGGCTCCGATGGTGTGGGAGTCCATTTTTGATTTTTGCGGGGAGTCGATTGCCAGCCTTCGAGCCAGGAGAGCAACTGGCCCCCGTGGCCGCCACCGTTACGTTGTGGATTGTTTGTTTTGAAATTGGACTTCATTTAAAATCTTTTGTCATGTCACTTGCATTATAACTTAAAAGTAAATTCATGTGTTAAGTAAGTGTAAATGTAGAATCAGTTTTATGTGTTAGGAATATTTGTGTATTTTAAACCACTGCATCTTCGATTAAAATAAATAAGATTTGAAATGGTGTTTGTTTGAGATCCCAGACCTTCCAGGACGTCAATAACCCACCATTTGCCTCTCTTCAATTCGGGTCTTCTCATAGGTTACAAAATTTAGACATGGAGTAGCTAATGTTGAAATATGAAAATATCACCGTCAACCGTACCTCTTTTGTTACACCCACAAAATATAGTCCATCAATTAATTATAATGCTAAAAGTTGAAACCAGCTATAATAAATAATGACAATTTTGCCACCTGCACTTTTGGTATGACGTCGCAGAACTTCTCGATAGATAGTTTGTTGATCTCCATTTAATAATGGTTCCTGCAGCGCCACAATTTAAACATACGATCAGAGTCATACGTTAATTCTCGATGACGATTCAAGATGTACACGAAGTTGTACGAATTTACCAGATCTCAAACATGAAACTCAATACTAAACACAAATATTTGCGTTCGCGTTACTATCTCAACTGTCACTTGCAGAATATATTAGTATTGAGCTGTTGCTAGGCGATGCGACTATTATTTTTACTTTTTTCATCCCACATTGAAACCTCAAAAATATCACATTTTCAGTTTTAGGTTAAAATTTCAATGTTGAGAGTTGAGAGTTGAAAATAGCGCAATTGAACTAACAATTGTAACCAAAATGACGTGTGAAAATTTCACGTCGCTAATGTGCGCTGTTTGCGAGTTGTTGTTGTGACGACAGACATACAAACATACATATTTCTACACGTATTTTGTGCTATATAGTAGAGATTCAATTAGATGAAGATTTTCATCTAGAAAAAATGACACAAAAATGTCTCACATCTGCTTGCTTCTGAACCTCGACACTGTACACTCGATGACCTGATTTTTGTGACTTTTAGAAGTAAATAAAGTAACAAGAAAACATATATTTGTTTTTTAAATATGCGCAAGCCTGTCATAGAATGAAAACCAAATATTGTTATCAGTTAAAATCTGCTCAAAACTGGAGTTATGAAAATTCTTACGTTTACATTATTATGTACAAAACGTGACATTTAAAAAAAAATCACGTATTTAATATGATAGCAATTGTAGAAACATCTAGTCACTGGGTAACACTGTCTTGCCAGCATGCTTGCTAGATGTATGTTAATATCTTAACCTCTTCGTTGCCCATCCTGTTTATAGGGGTGATCAAGAGTAGGTCCCCACACGCCCGAATATTATACCGTAGCCGTGATAGTTGATATTTAAATACTGAATGTCTAAAGCAGTTAGTGCGTCTTTGTGTGCATTGTTTACACCGCTAACGTTTAGGTAAAGAGAAAATTTCATACTTACATGTGATAGTAATAAAACGTCTACAGAGCGTATAAATGAATATTACATAATATTTTAACAAGTTGGTTACATGGTGTAATGGTTAACGTCGTTGGCTACGGTTACGGATGTCTTGGGTACTAGTACAATATCACAAATTGATTTTTCAATCGATTTGTGAATTTAAGTTCGTATGCATTTATGTTTGTGATGTCCAAAATTCCCTTCCACCCATCCGATCCTAAAAACGAGAGCGATTAGCTAACTACTAATCCTGTCTTAGACCTATCCTTCTATCCATATTCTCTTCGAAAAAGAGAGGTTGAGCAACTGAATAGCAAGCAGCTCTCGTAGAAAAAACTTCTGTAGAGATACTTCCATTAGAAGACCATATGCTCCACTTTATTATATTTCATTATTATTAATTGATGGACTATATTTTGTGGGAGTTATTAGAGGTCCGGTTCACGATAATATTTTCAACTTTCAACTCTAAGCACTGTTACTAATTGATGTAAGATATTTTGTGACTAGAGTTACAGTCCACGGTGATCTTTTCAACTTACAAAATTTAACATTATTATTAATTGATTGACTATATCTTGTTGGAGTTAGATGAATTACGGTCCACGGTGATATTTTCAACTTTCAACATTTGCTTGCTCCAAAATAACGCCAACGTCTAATTTTTAGCGCTCTCGAAGCTGGGAAATGAATTATATTAGTAAGTATATAAACTTATCAGTTGATAATGCTCGTGATAAGCAAAACCGGTCTTGATCATGATAAGCATGTGGAAGTACAAACAAATTGTGTTTTATTTTTAAAATATAATGCCTTTCCATCAAGAATTTTCAGTTAATACCCTAAAAATGAAGTATATAATAAATAAAACACATTTTTTGTACTAATTCCACAGTTTTATGAAATAATCCGCAAGCCGGTCCTGATAAATTCATAAAATAATTTGTGGGATTAATACAAAAAAAATGTGTATTGCTTGACACAAACATACTATTGCCTTGCGATTCTTGCGAACAAGAGCTGTCAGTTGGCCCCTTAAAAGTGATTATAGAAGGTATACGTCAGGAATCACAGAAAAAGATTATGTAATACGCCTCAAAATTTATAATTCTAGGATGTAAACAATAAAAAATCCACTACGTTGTAATGTTTCTTGCTTATTAAAAAGATACACATTTATCAAAAATCCGGTATCAAGGTGCGTCATAAATTTAATGCGATCCATCCACTACGTGATAACTATCGTCCTTGAGATTCATGTCAAAATAAGTTGGGTTAAATGGCAAAAAATTAGGCCCAAATCATACATATTTGTTTGGTGGTTGGTGAATATCCACCATACACACTAAAGCTTTATTATTTCAAGTAAAAAAAACACATCTCCGTCTTACTAATTAATTATCTACTTTACATTGTTGTGACCATGTGTTTATAATTAAAAGTAAATAAAATATCTCAGTAATAATATATCTTATATCAGCCAAAGTAAATATGTTTTTCAAACTCCTTAAATCAATGTGCATACACCAGCAATAATGTGGGTCAAGAGTCAGAGGGGACTGGACAATAAGGAAGTTCTGGGCTTGTTGGCAACGATTTCAAATTTTGTTGCAGAGAACAACTTTTTTTAACTCTTACCCTCTTCGGAAATCTGTCTAAATGAGTTTTTGTAATATTGTAATAATTGTTTATGCGACTATTTTCCGGATAAAGGATAAAAGACAATATTTTCAAATCAACTCAGATATCAATGTAGTTTCTAGACTTAGTGATAATAACCTTTCTTGATTTGTCTTATATATAAACTAACTTATAATGGTCATTTACTAACGGTCTGTTTGAGTTCATTCGTGTATTCGAACGTCTGAAGATGCCGAAATTCGAACAAAACGCTCCGTTAGTGACGAAATATATGGAAATGAACAAAATTTGAACTAATTGTCAGGTCCGTGGTGCAATGGTCCACGTCGTTGGATTTGAGCACGGATCTCACGGGTTCGATTCCCAGTACGGACAGTTTCATAAATCGATTTTTTGATCGATATATGGATTTCTGTTCGAAGGCATGGACGTTTACGATGCCTTAAATTTCCGCCCACCTATCTGATTCTAAAAACGGAGCTTAGCGAGAGAGATTACCTGACAACTAGTCCTGTCCTAACCCGATTCTTTTACCCCTACTGTCTTCGAAAATGGGAGGTTGAGCAACTGAGTAACAAGCGGTCTCGTAGAAAAACTTCTGTTGAGATACTTCCATTAGGAGACCACATGCTCTACATTGGGAGCGGACACGGTTAAGAAGTAAATATGAGTCCATTTGCTCCCCATTCGGAGCAGCCGTGGTTGAAAGAAAATCGTAATAGCTAATGAATTAGTATGAGAGCTTTTGTTCCGTCTCACCACGATCGAGTCTCGTTGTGATGTGATTTTTTTTGGAAACCGCTGTTATCCTTGTTATTTAACTTATTTTCGAGGGATTTGGACACTTTCTTCTGCAGTATCGTCGGGTCAAACTGACTCTTCCAGAATATCGCATTGAGAAACCTATTGAGGATGGGGAATGTTTGAAAATCGCATGTGTGTTAATGTCAACTGCGGCCTTATATTTGATGGTAAATTACGATTTCATTAATATTCAGTGTTTCGGTATATTTTTATGAGTAATTAAAAGAAAATTTGTTTTTAGTCATGCCAATTAATAACATTTGCTGGTGCGGTATGTTTGTATAATTTCAACAGTAGGTTAATTTATTTATTTTTATCATATTATCTCTAACTAAAATAGTTCTGTTGGTATATTCCAATCAAAAGCATAATACCAAAGTGTCGTATTAAAGAAGCTAAGAGGTGCGATGTAATTTAACCTTCATAGGTTACAAGCTATAACGTTTTTAATTAAATGGCCACCCTATATTTAATTCAAGTCAATTGATGATTGACTTGAGATCCGCGCTTTTCAATTCTCAGAAGGTCAATTTCATTAGAATTTGTGACGTATATCATACTCTCAAAATGATTGCTGACCAAAGTTTTAATTTCAATTTAATAGACTCGATTAAAATAGATTCTCAAATGGAATGTCGGCGCTTCTTCAAGTCTTTTACAACATTGTTTATATGAATTATTATTGCTTCTACCAAACTTCCATCTTAAAATTATACGCCATCTTATGAGATGATATTTATTATACAAAAAACCTCAATAAGGATTTTAATCCATGCCCAGAAATGCTCCAGAAATCAAGTCTTTTGGTTGAAATTGAACAGAAAATACATATATTGAATCAATCGACTTTTTAAACATTCATTCCATTAAATAATGCGGGACTCAAATTGACTGTCAGTTCGAGTCCATTCGTCAGACTTAATTTTTAAGACATCGACTTGATAGAATTTCAATATAAAATTTGAACTGTTGAGATTTTGTACATTTCCATGTATTTTGTCACTAACGACCCGGGTGCTAACCCGTCAATTCGAGTCCATTCGTGTGCTCGAATGCCTGAAGATGCCGAAAGGCGAAACCCGGGTCGTTAGTGACACAATACATGGAAGTGTACAAAATCTCAATAATCCAAATTTGATATCGACTTATTGTTAGCATTAGACTTAAAGAATTTGTTTGTCTTGTAGATTTAATAAAAACACTATTTAAAATACGTACATACTTTAAATACAGATTTAAAATTGATACATATTTTATCTTGTGTTAGAAAAATAACTTTTTTTAATTTAAATATAATTAGGAAATACATCACGCATTAATGAGTGGAACTTTCTAAAAGGCTCACATTTTCTTTTCCTGAAAAAAGACGAAGCATTGAAAGACCGCACCGGATTGAGAGGGTGTCACCTTAGACCTCTGCGGGTCAGTGATTTGCGTGCTGACGACTGACAATGTTCACAGCGGACTATGACACCAGAGATGAAGAAGATTTCTTTTGACGAGTCTGATTTGCTTTGTCAAGTAGACCACGTGCAATATTTCAATTTTTACTAAGAAAGTATAATAAATATATTTGAATGCCGTATCTTTTAGAACTTTACGTCGCATTCAGAAGGGCCCAATTCGATTACGGTTATTCTTTTGGCGAAGGGTATTTTTATATGTTTTATCCTTGAGTTTTTGTGTATTTTTTTCAGTTTGTCTTGTCAAGGGTCTAGCAATGGACGCTGCTGTACGGGTCTGGTAGAGTCAGTGGGACACCTCCACTGGGGGCAGCCAAACCTACTTATTTTTTCCGAATATAAAGTAGCGAATGGAGTCTTCCAAAGTCTTGACAACAGATCACTGGACGAGCCAATTCATTCCTGACCATGGTGGGTTCGCTGCCAAGCTATTTCTTTTTGTTTTTCGTTTATCTGGAGGGATTGATTTTCTGCACGCCACCAAATCTTGGGTAGTTACAAAGACACTCCCAATTAAGGAAAGAACTGTAGATACGCTTAACGTTAGTCACGCCACTGGATACTGCCGCAAATAATTAGAGGAATGGAAAGCAGTAGTGGATGGAGGAGGACAAGATAGTTTATCTCAAGTGATTTGATGGTAATACCAGTTACACATTGATTTCAATACTCAATAGTTTTTCTAAGTAAAAATCGAATAAAAGGAAGCAAACACAACAACTGTGCGGTTTTCAAACTACTAAAATATCGAAGTTATATTAACAGAACGCATTAAGTCAGTTTTTTGGTGATTTTTTTGTGTTAAATGTCAAAATGAATGTATTATAACGCTTTACATACAACGCATGAAAGCATAGGATATAATGGATTGGTAAACAACAGTTAGTCATATTTTTATTATTTAGTTCTATGAAAAAAAGCATGATACAGCTATAACTCATCGATACCAAATCTTATGATTTGTTTTGCCAGAAAGATTATTCTTTATACTAACTGTACAAAAAATCTTTAAAAAAAAAGAAAACAATAAATTGTACTATGGAGAGAGATTACATTGAAAGAAAAATAATGCTTACTTTTATGAATTAATGACTTTAGTCAGTATACTTTCGATATATTCGTAAGAAATATATCGGTTTTCTATGAACTTTGGTTTCTTAAAACAGAAAAACATTCTAGAATTTAAAACAACTTCTTTCGAGAAGGGTTTCATTGAAATAAAATCCCTGGTGCCAAATTGTTTTGTCTTTTTTCTTCGATTGACCGTAATTATTAATGGTCGGTGTCAAAAACAACAACTAAAGTGATTGATTATCTAATGTATGTAATAAAAAATGAATACCTAGAAATGTAAATAAAAAACAACACATTTTTTCATAATACATATTTTGAATCAATACTATAGATGAATTTATCCATGATGGCATTGCATAAAAATGTTGATTTGTTGTACAATTAAGCATATTTTGTTCACGATTTTCAATAATCGATTTTTTGCGCATGTGTATATAAAAACATTTATCGCTGTGCGCATCTATTGTTTGCGCAATTTTCGGGGTGCGATTTTTGTATTGTTCACGTTATGACTGGTCAACGACAATTTAATTTTTTACCATTTCTGCTGTCAACGTGGGGCATATGGACTCCTTATGTAAGTATGTCAACAGAGGTTTTTCTACGAGAAACTGATTGCAAATCGCTTTCACTATTCCTCGTTTTTAGGATCGGATGGGTGGGAGGGAATACTAGACGTCACAAATATTCATTCCTTCGAATAAAAACTTATAACCTAACTATTAATCCTTATTAATTCTGTCGGCGTCAGCGGCGCAGTTGGTTGCGTCGCTGGCTACGGCTACGGATGTCTCGGGTTCAATTCCCGATGCGGACAGTTTTCATAGATTGACCTTTCAATCGATTTCTGTTCGTAGTCTGAGTCCTCCCTTCCTCCCATCCCATCCTCACGGAGCGTGGCGAGAGCGATTAGCTCACCACTAGTCCTGTCCTAGCCATATACTTCTATTCCTACTCTCTTCGAAAAAAAGATAGAGGTTGAGCAACTGAGTAACAAGCAGTTTTCGTAGAAAAATTCTATTAAGATACCTCCATTAGAAGACCATATGCTCCACATTAGGGAGCGGACAGGGAAAAAAACTAATCCCTTTCTTAACCCGTCCTTCTATACTTTCCCTCTTTGAAAATGACTGGTTGAACGTCTGAATTACAACTAGTCTTCGTTAAAACAACTGTTGCGATGCCATAAGGAGTATATGTATTCCAAATTTGCGGTGAACACGGCGAAAAAATCTTCTTCCACCCCTTTCCATGGATGAAGGCATTCTTTATGCACCTTTTTTAAAAAATATTTTTCAACCAAGTTCCGTCCTAATGTTGAGTATATGTACTCCTAATGTAGCTGATCTACGAGAACTGCTTGTTACTCAATTTCTCATCATCACTTTTTCGAAGACGGCAGTGATAAAAATGTATGGCTACGATAGTACTAGTGGTTAGTTTGATTGCCCTCGCTACGCCATGTTTTTAAGATCGGTTGGGAATTTTATACATCATGCCGAAAAAGCCGCGCCTTCCAACAGAAATTTACAAAAATATTGAAAAATCAATTTATGAAACTGTCGTAATGGGATTCGAAGCCAGCAACGCTGACCACTCGAATAGAGACCCGGCATACTAGAAAAACATATCCCCACTCGCTGATTTCAGTAACTGACCACCAAACAGCTAGTTCTAGGCTGAGATCAATCCATGACATACAAAAAAAATAATGACTTTTTTCAAAGTCACTTTTTACTTAGTTCAATATCGAGGGTATACTGACAGAAGGCATTAAGACATAAAAAAAATTGACACCGACCATTAATAATTATAGTTAATTGAAGAAAAAAGGCATAATCATTTTGCACTAGGGATTTATTTTTCAATGCAACCCTCTTCTTAAAAGATGTTCTATGACATCTTAGAATATTTTGTTGTTTTAAGAAACAAAAGTTTATGGAAAACCATACTGACAAAAGCCATTCCGTCATAAAAACAAGTCCTGAGGTATTCAAATCGCATGATTTCGTTTAACTAAATTAAATAAGTCGGCGTCCGTGGCGCAGTTGGTAGCGTCGTGGGCTACGGCTACGGATGTCTCGGGTTCAATTCCCGGCGCGGACAGTTTTCATAAATTGATCTCTCAATCGATTTGTGAATTTAAGTTCGCAGGCATGTATGTTTGTGTTATCTTAAACTCCCTCCTCGCCCACCCATCCCATTCTCACGGGACGTGGCGAGAGCGATTAGCTAACCACTAGTCTAAGCTAGCTAAATCCTATCCTTCTATTCCTACTCTCTTCGATAAAAGGAGGTTGAGCAACCGAGTAACAAACAGTTCTCATAGAAAAAATCTGTTGAAATACCTCCATATGCTCCACATTGGGAGCGGACATGGAAAAAAAAATTTAGTACAATTGTTTGTGTGTGTATGATTTAAAAAGATTTTTTCTACATTGTAAATAATAATCTTTTTGGTATACAAATCATAAGGTTTAGTATCGACGAGTCATATAATGCTTTTTTTCCAGAATAAAACAAATAACATACGACAATACTGTTTCTATTTCAAAACCGTTATATTCTATGACTTCATGCGTTCTACCAGGGCGTGGAGCGTTAAATTGCCTACATTTTTGACATTTAAAACAGAACATCATCAGAAACTGACTTAATTCGTTCTGTCAGTATACCATCGATATATCGATTGTAAACAACGAATGAACAAGTCAGCTACCGGCTTCATCAAGGGCGACGTATGACATATCTTGCGTAATGTAATTATCGGTTCAGGTAGAATGGCAGGCAGATACGCATTACGTTTCCTAGCACGTGTGCTTATTAAATAACTGATCTGCATGCAAGTTGATTGATATTATTCTGTCGTAATATATTAACGAATATGCAATGACGTTTTGGGTACGTATCTTCGAGTACCGGCCGTGATAATTTGAATCTTTACTTAAAGAATAATTCTACGTCCGAAGTAAATGACTACATAAGTCAAGAATTTAGCGTCAATAATTGTGTGTTTTGGTACGCTTAAAACTACACTAGTATAAAAAATATTTGAACAATTTGATTTAAAAAAGCAATTAATTCTTGCCGGTACACATAATGTTTTAAAAATAATTATCCATAAAATTATGTCTACATTCTAGACTAAAATAACCCATTAACTTACTAACTTGTAATAGACAATAAAAACACACCCTACTCAATTTAACTGTACGATATGTTATGTTATTTCTGGTGAAATGATATGCAAATTTGATATACCATCGTCATATAACTCAATGTGATTAACTGTTAAAATAATGAAAATTAGGTTAATTTTTTAATTTACTACCTACTTGTTACTCGTATTACAATGTTGTCTACAATATGTAAAAATCTGTGTTCTGGGTGAATTACTACATAATTCAAAAACTATTTTTCAAAATCGTGAAATTTATTTTTCCTTTTGTATGTATGTATGTTTTGTCGACGTACGTGGCGCAGTTGGTAGCGTTGCTGGCTACGGTTACGGATGTCTCGGGTTCAATTCCCGATGCGAAGGGTTTTCATAGATTGATTTTTCAATCGATTTATTGATTTCTGTTCGTAGTCTGAGTCCTCCCTCCCACCCATCCCATCCACACGGCGCGTAGCAAGAGCGATTAGCTAACCACTAGTCCTGTCCTAGCCCTACTCTCTTCGAAAAAAAGAGAGGTTGGGCAACTTAGTAACAAGCAGTTCTCGTAGAAAAGTTCTGTTAAGATACCTCCATTAGAAGACCATATGCTCCACATTGGGAGCGGACATGGGGAGAAAAAAAGAAAAATGTATGTTTTGTACCCCGGAGCCCGGAGTGAATAATTACATACGTTAATAAATTCAGACTTTTCATATTTCTAATAGTTTTCATTAAAACAAAAAAAGGTATCCATAAAATATTTCACTACCATTCTTAGTTGTGTAACATTTGTAACTCTTTTTTAACAAATAAATTTACTACGCATTCAAGATTTATGGTGTTTGTGGGCTATAGTTTGGAGACCCCTGATTTAAACTTTTGAACAGATAAATTATTTTATATTTTAGTGATTTTATGACAACATTTACTGAAACAATCAATATTATACTACCTTTATGATAAAAGTCAAATTAATATCACGTTTTGAACTTGATTCACAATTAAATTGTTTGCACTATTTACGAACATTACAATAAAACTTCTTTGGTAACTTTGACACCGGCATACTGATTTATTGTTTAGCGGTATGAACTTTAAGGTAAGAGTTATTTCAAACGCGTTGCAAAACATTTGACACCCGTTTATCCCATGAAAAAGAAACAAATCAAACGTCAAAAAAAGCAACGTGAATATAGTTACATAATACATAGATCTTTTTAAGTATGCAAAAGAACATATCCATTATCAATTTCATCAGTGTTCCAAATTTGAATATATAAATAACAGGAGTTTCATAAATTTTGCCATGATATTCATTTGTTTTTACTATTGTTTTGAAATCAACGTTGAAATCGATATTGGTATTTATTTATTCTTTACTTTTAAACAATTTAAAAAATAAACGCCTCGTCAATTAGTTGTTTGGTAATTTGTATATTATTATTCTGTTGGTACGTTTGCCATAAAAACTTCTCCAAGGACCAATGGCGTCAGACTCACCAAATTACAGAAATACATATAACACTATTACAAAATCTCTACAGCTCAATACATTGAATGTATGCATTGGTATAATTTTTAGTTTTTTTCAACTTTTCTAAGAACGATTAGTTTTAAGTTTTGATACAGTACCGTAATTAGCAGAGGCAATATTACTATGATATCAGTAACAAACTCTTCAGTGAAATTCTACACTATATATATATATATATCAGAAAATATTTATTTTACTGCACGTAAACAAATCGTTCACTTACAAGCCACTGCAATAATGAATGCATTTGCTGGATTAAGAATGCAAAGAACTTTTTTACCAAAATAAAACGGTATAGTCGGGCAATATTACAGAATTGTCGGGTCCGTGATGCAGTGGTCAACACCATTGGCCACGGTTATGGATCTCACGGGTTCGGATCCCGGCTTGGACAGTTTCATAAATTAATTTTTCAATCGATTTATGGATTTCATGGTCGAACGATTGAATGTTTGTGATGTCTAAGCTTCCCTCTCACCTATTCGATCCTAAAAATTGGGCGTAGCGAGCGTAATAAGCCAACCACTATTCCCAGACCTCAGCCCTATCCTTCTATCCCTACTCTCTTTGAAAAAAATAAATTGAGCAACTGAGTAATAAGCAGTCTTGTAGAAAATTTCTGTTGAGATACGTCTATTAAGAGGCCATATGCTGCACATTAGGAGCGAACCTGGCCAAAAACTATTATAGTTTTACATTTACATTAATTTGGTAGTACTTTATTGTGGTAAGTTAAACATAGAAAAGTATTTATTTCTACAATTAATAGAAGCCATTGTTGTATTTCATTGCATAACAAATGACATTTTGTCACTTTCTTGCAGAATATGATCATAAGTAAGTTACTGTCTGATATTTTCGTTGCCGGTATCGATATTAATTCGATAAATAAATTAAGTGCTGTAGCAAGCTCAAACAAGTTAATTAAATTGTTTCTTATTTATCAAATCGACGTCAATATGGAGAACACGCTGTGTGCGTATCAACATATTCTGGGGTGCCCCAGGGATCGGATCTCGACCCAACTTTATTTCTTATTTTTATTAATTATATTCTGAAAAGAATGATTGGAATAAAGAATATGCTCTTTACTGACAACTAAAAACTGTTTTCAACTATCAAGAATGAGTCAGATTGTACTATTCTGCAACATAATACAAATTCTGTGTTATGTTTTATGATTCGAAGTTTGACGACGAACGCAATTCATATCATAGCATAAACGGATTTAATATTTTCATTTCATTGATAAGCGATTTCATTAATGAAATCTCAGCACACCTCAATTCGTCACTCGATCACAGTAAATAAAATGATTGCTTACTAAAAATATAAATTTCATAACAGTTTTCACGATAATTTCTATTTTGACTACAAAACGTGTACAACACACTATTTTTTATAATTCTGTTAGTGCGCCAATTTGTTTATAAATTACCGTCCATTTTAGTTAGAAACTTCGATGTTCACTAACCAGAAATGATGCTAATTTCTGATTTTGACCAAGAGAGATCTATATCAGTAACGTTGAATTGTATATAAAGACCTTTTTTTGTTACGCATACTTCCTAAAAATAATGTTATTGAACTTGCAGCCTCACTTTATTGAAACATACAATTTCGGCCATTTCTTAGAATTATGATAAATGAGTAATTTTTGTTTTCAATGAATATATTTTAGCCTATTTTTTCTTATTACCAATTACTAAGCGACTATTTAATATTTATACTTACTGTTTCAATTAATTAAATACACAGAAAAATGTGACAATGACTGTTTCTTCTGATTCTTTTATATGATTAATGAAGAGTAAAAAATGTAAGGAGTTTTAGACATATAAAAATATGGTAAATCCCTCTCGCTAGGTTTTTTAATATGATCGGATGAGTCCAACGGAATTTTAGATATCACAAACATCCATGGTCACTAACAGATATCCATACATCGATTGAAAACTCAATTTATGAAACTATCCGTATTGGGATTTGAGCCTGGGTTCGTAGTGCAGTCTTCAACGTCGTTAGTTTCAGTTAGGGATGGCTCTGGTTCAAATCCCGGCACCGACAGTTTCATACATTGATTTTTCAATCGATGTATGGATTTCTGTTTGTAGGCATGGATGTTTGTGATGTCTGAATTTTTCGTCCATCCGATCCTAAAAACGGGGCATAGCGAAAGTCCACCCATCCGATCCTAGCCATATCTTTCTATCCCAACTCGCCTCAAAAAAGAGAGATTGATTAACTGAGTAACAAAGAGTTCTCGTAGAAAACTTCTGTTTATATACTTCCATGAGAGCCATATGCTCCACATTGGGAGCGGACAATGCTAAAAAAAGATGTATTTTTAAAATCGTTATTAATATTGCAATTCCAGTTGACAGTAGTGTAGTTACTATTTATTTTTTGTTTGCTAATTTTCATATGTTTTTACTATAATTGGTACATATCGCTGTTTGTAAATCAAGCATTTTATATGAAATACCAGCATTGGTATATTCATCCGGTTTTTCAATCCCTACACTAGACTAATCCTAAGAAAACTTATCACCTGGAAGGCACCATTAGGAATACAATATGAACAGTGGGCCGCAAGTAAAATACTGTATTAGATATAATTTGCCCAGGCCTGCAATTATGATTCTATTAGTGGTCTGGCCAATTTGGGGTATCAGGACACTGACCTAGACAAAACTAATTTTCTGTCATTAATATGGTGTGAATTGCGACGGGTGAATTGAATTGAGATGACGGTTACCCATTCAAAGATATTTTCATACCTGCTATCTCAATTCATACTATAATACTTGTCAGAGGCTCGGTGCATTAAAATGACGTCGTCACACCTGTGTCTTTTAATCATTGAATACAGCGGTGGGTTACTAATACGTTAACAAGAGGCTCGCTTAATCTCAGAGCTATTCGTGAAAATTGAAGAGTTCCAAGATTGGCGTAGAAATAAGTACTATTCTATACATTTCCATGTTTCAAACATTACACTTAAACTGTCGTAGATAATAATATATATCTTCACCGTACCGGCAGAAGTTTGTGAGTAACTTATTGACAGTTCTGAGTAAACAACAAATGAAAATTTTAGCTTGTAGGATAAAGTCTATAGCCTCGGTATTTTATCTTAAATATGTAATTATAATATCTAAATATAGATGGATTTATGCTAATCAAACACTTATCAAGTTAGGGACCAATAGAAAGGGACAGTTGCTTCCCTAGAAATTTGAATCAATATCCTTACTAAATAGCTGTGTTTTTCCAAACTAGTATAATTAATGCACTAACGTAGATATTCCAGACATAGAATTTTTATCCAATAATCTCATTGTGCACTTATCTAGACTCCATCAATTTTGTTACTTAGCAACTTCTGCCAGTACGGTGACAATATATTATGTAAATATGTCAGAAAACTGTGCAGAATTACGGTAATGGGAAGAAGTGTACACGAGTAAAGTATGAAGGATAATCGTTCAAAGCATCTTTCACAAAAATGTTGCGTCGCAATCTAAGAACATCTGGAAGCAATATATAATATAATATTTCAAGCATCGGCGTTTTTAGCATTGTTAGATTACAGACAAAAACGACTAGTTCTCTCTTATTACGCACCTGAAATAAATGTATTTTATGAAGAATTTCAGAAGACAACGAAGTCATAGGTTTCATAATACATTAGTTTAAACTAGCGTTTCCTAAGCTTAATTTTTCGCGACCCGGTTATTTTAATATTTCTATTTCGTTACCCACTAAATTTGTCATCGGCCATACTATTGGCCTATAGTTAAAATAAAACAGTATTTTTATAATATAAAGCTTGTATTATTGTAGTATTTTTATAATATAAAATAAAAAATGATAACTTAGTTATTCCACTTGGTTTATCAGTAACGTGACGTAAGTAAGTATATTTATTTCCATACAGTCTTTATATGTTATAATACAAAAGAATTTACTTTTATAAACCTATAAAGAAATCAAATGTTCCAATGATTTATTAATGAGAGGTGTGTTACTGTTTCTTCATAACTAAAAGCTCCAGGTTTGGAGAAAAGGATGATAGCTTTATTCTTAGATCCGGTTTGACGTCCAATCGGTTTCTATATTTATTTTTTAAGAAAACCAATGTTGAAAGCCTGCTGCACACTTATAAGTTGTTGGGCATTAGAAATTTTATCGCCTTTTGTGCTAAAGCTGGGTATTCTTGACGACAAGACAGATAAAAATCCATCAGTGGTATTCCGTCGAAGATGTCTTTGAGTTTCGTATCACACGAGAGTTCAATTATTGAATTAATATCTGAATCCTGCAATTCTGCCTCGGATTCTACGTTCAATGTAAAAAGATTTCTTATCCATGCTTTGTTACTGTTAATTGTGGGGAATATACAGATTTATTTTACAGGAAATTGGCGACCAGGCATTTTGCTTTCTGCGACCCGGTACCGGGTCGTGACCCATAATTTGGGAAACGCTAGTTTATACCATTCAGAGAAATTGCAATTAGGTATTGATTTGATCTAATAATATTGTTTTTCCTTAATTTAACCAAGGGCTCACCGGTCTTAGTCAAATTTAACAAGGAGTTCGCGCGATCCCTCCGAACCCACCCCTAATAAGACACCGATAATATTTACAACAACAATTTTACATCAGCGTTTTATGTTTTCAAAAATACGCGCAAGTTATAACAATCCATTCATTCCAAAGTGTCTTTTGTTAAATTTCGGAACGTGTCCAAAATAATGCAATTTTTAAATTAATATTCTGTTATCAAATTATTTTTCGTAAATTTACTTCCTTTAAAGTAAGACACTTTCAGAATAATAAAAAAATAATTGTCAAGGACAGGTTTTGATAAAATTTTTTTCGTTTGTAACATAATAAATATTTTTTTAAAGTGGTAATCTTGTTAATACAATACAATTTTGTAAACGTATTTGTCTGGTCACATATGAATATTTTCAAGGGCACGTTGACGGCAAAAATGTCTTTGTTTGTCTTATTATAATGATATGTCGTAATAAATAAACCAAAAAAAAAAAAACAATTTAAAGTGATCAATCAGAAATTTGATTAACTATATTCGATAACCGGGTGTCTATGAAATGAATTTTATTGTCATAATAGTAAGAATTTACTGAGATTTTTTATAGCATTAGTAAACCAGCGTTTCCCAACTATATATATATATGTGTATAGGTTTTTTCATGTCCACTTCCAACGTGGAGTATAAAGTTTCCTAATGGAGGTATCTTGACAGATTTTTTCTATAAAAACTGTTTGTTAGTCAGTTGCTTAACCTCTTTTTTTTCGAAGAGAGTAGGGATAGAAGGATACGGATAGAACAGAACTGGTGGTTAGGTATTCGCTCTTGCTACTCACTGAGAGGATCAGATGAGTGGGTGAGGAGGGCGTTTTAGACATCACAAACACTTAGACTACGAATTGAACCCGAGACGTCCGTAGTCGTAACCAACGACGCTACCAACTGCGCCACGGACGCCGATATTATATATACTCACGAAACCATTCTATATGGTGAGCAACAATCCGTACTGTTGCCCCTAAAATATGTTCAGTGTATTTTTTTTCATCACAGCCCACGTCATCATCATCAAATGTTTCCCAATGTATATTCTGTGTGTTCAAAACACCATTAAAATTGTTTTACATTCTCATCAGTGGCCAGTCTTACAAACCAAGTCTTACTCTAATAGGTTATATATAACAAAGTATTCAGTTCTACAAGAATTTTGTCAGTTTCTAGATAGCTGTTTCGGTTTCAAGTCAAAACATTATAGTTATACAGAAAAAAATCAACAAACTGACAAAATTCTTGTAGAACTGAATACTTTGTTATTTTTACTCTATTATAATGAAGTACTACAGAATAAATGGCAAATGAATCAACAAATCTTACTCACCTGTAAAAATACCGCATCTACAATATTTTAAACGTTAAAAAATAATATTTTTTAATTGTTTCAAAGTATTTTTTTCTAAATTTTCTAAATTTGATACACTCGTCATGGTGCTCACTGCAGTAAGAGCTTCATTTAGGAATCAAAAGGTCGTGAACCCAAAACAAAAAACTTACTAAAACGTACATCTTTCCTCCTCGAGTTGATCTCGGGTGATTTGTATACTTCTATTTGAGTTTATCTAAAGATTATAAAGTAGTCCTGTTAACACTGTTGTGTAAGTTCAAATATTTGTTAGGTTGTTTTATTTGATAACAAAAAAACATTAGAAAAAAATTGGTAATTATTTTAATGTGAAAATAACGAGTGTTTTTTTGTTTTATTTGCTCTGTTGAAGATATTTACGTTTCATTAAAAGCGTTGCCGGATTTTCTGTCAGCAGATAATATATATACACAATTACACAATAGGAAAAATTATCGCAAATTTTAAGTATATTTTAAATTGGTTTAGTTTTATTAGTTTCTGGGTGTAAAAAAAAACTAGTTATTCAGATCAACCACGATGAATGTTACTCAATATAATATATTGTGTTTTGTTATTTTTCATTCAACCTTGTATATCAAAATTGGAAAGTCGCAATGGCGTAAATGAAATTTTAAAAACTTAATTTGGGTTGTTAGATTTACTAAAATATTTTTTTAAATTTCATCCATGTCTGTTTGCAATGTAGAGAATATGGACTTCTAATAGAGTACCACATCAGATGTTAGTTTACGAGGACTGTGTATCATTCAGTGTCTCAATTTTTTGTTTTTAGGATGGGACTAGCCGCTCTCACTATGGTCCGATCTTAGGATCAAATGCGCGGAAGAGCATGACAATTTTCCCAGTAATGAAAGAAATGTTGAGACCGTGGTGCAGTGATCAACGTCGTTTGTTTTAGTTACGGATGTCTCAGGTTCAAATCCCGGTACGGACAGTTTCATTAATTGATTTTTCAATCGATTTCTGTTGGTAGGGATGAATATTTGTGATATCTAAAATTCCCAAACGCTAGTCCCACCCATCCAATTCTAAAAACGGGGCGAGAGTGATTAGGTAACCACTACTCCTGTCCTTGTTCTATTTTTCTATCCCTAATCTATTCGAAAAAGAGAGGTTGATCAACTGAGTAACAAGCAGTTTTCGTAGAAAAGCCTCTGTTGATATACCAACATTAGGTAAAAAGCAAATCGAAAAAAATATACAAACGAAATCAATAATTTTCGTTGAGTTGCAAAATTGTAACTTATGCCGTTTTGGCTTACCAAACTAGATTTTATTCAAGCGTATATTATTCTGATTAATAAAAGTGGTTAATCAAAAAATCTAGGTACGAGATGATTACAGTTGGAAGTTTTAAAAATATGGTTTCCCCATACAGTTAAGTTGTATTTTTTATATTAAAAACATGTCAAATATATCTATATTCTCTTGTCTGTCCGCCATTGCATTCTGGATTATGTTATGTTACTCAGAATATCAACATTAATGTACAGATTAATGCACCCGTTAGAAAACACTAGATCGATATAAGAAAAATATTTCACTGCTGTAACGATCGAGTTTGTATTTCGTTTATTTACTATTAGACAAGACTTATTTCATGGAGCAGGGTTTCCAAAAAGGAATGAATAAATCAAACCCGGTATTTTGGTATTGAAAATACCGGTAAAAGAAAAAGAGATCAAAATTGAGCAAACAAATATATAATTTGGGTTAATAGGGATAGCAATTTCGGATGACTTATTCAATATCTGTAGTTCGATATTTTATATTAAATACCGGTATTAATCAGGTCCGTGGTCAAATGGTAAACGTCGTTGAATTCGATTGCGGTGCTCACGAGTTTGAACGCTAGTACGGACAGTTTCATTAACTATTTTTTTAATCATGTTATGGGTTTCTGTGGTTTCTAAAATTCCCTCTTTACCATCTGATCTTAAAAACGGAGCGGGGCTAGAGCGATCAGCTAACCACTATTTCTGTCTTTTTACTATTCTTCTATCTCTATTAGAGACTAGGGATAGAAGAAGAACTTCTGTAGAGATAGACTCCATTTCACTTTGGGAGCCCATATGCGCCACATTGAGAGCGAAAATTAAAAAACTTTTAAAGAGCTGATTGTCGTTATATACGTATACATTAACCTTTTCCAGTGCATGCTAAAAAAATCATGTTACCAGTCGTGGTCGACACAGGCTAATTGATCGCTTTAAAAGGGTTATTCTATTTTTAAATATCATATTGTTATCGTTTACACCTTATTTTGTGTCTAGAGCTTGCAATTTACATATTTTATATTATATAATCGAGATATGGACGACATGGAAAAAAGCACATCACATAAGTTGCAGGCATGTCTCGATTCTGCCTTATACAGTCCGTTTTAAATGTAAACTTGACGAGTTGTCTCATATTATAACAAACACAAGCAAGCGAGTGACTTCCCGTTGTCCCTTTCTCGCTCAATCCCATGTAAAGTGAAAGGGGAAGAATGAGATACAAGTGCTTGCGGGAGTACACTCTTGTATCCTGCTTGCTCATATACAAGTGGGTTTGTGCGATAGAGATAGTAGCTCCAACACATGCCGCTGCATAAAAAATAACTACAAGCGAAGATGCATCCGGTCTTTTCTCCCTCTAACTAATACCATTTCTCGCTTTGTCTCAACTTAAAAATAATATCGTGCGTCATAGAATTTTATATATCGCTATCACTTTAATTGAGTTCGAAATAATATTGTCATCAGAGTTTTGTAATTTTATTAATTTAATGATGAAAACATTGTATCGAACCACTTATTTATTTTAATTTTATTACTTAACTAGTTTATCTACAAATAACTAAAATCCTAAATTTATGTAAAACCTAATAAGCGAGATATTAATGTTTTCAACTCGTATGGCAATCTTGGTGCACCTATGGTAACGGGAATGTTAAATAAACTGTTTCTTAAAATAGAACTATTTCATTGAATAATATTTTCATTTATAATAATTTTATTTCATCTGTCATTGAATAATAATTGTTACCACTCTTTGATGTAAAACAAGTACTCTGAATTTACAAAACCGGTATAAAAAAACAGACGGAATACCGAGATACCGGTTTTGCAATTGCTAGTTTGGGGTAACTTACGATGGTTCACAGCTTTTATAGGTTATTCTTGTTTTATTTATGTTTACCTTGAAAATGCCGTTATTTGTCTGTAAACAACATTATAAATGAAATAGAATGACGAAGGTATTTTTACCGTTTACTATCAGCCTATGATGGAATAAAGTAATATGAATAGAATCGATTTGTGTTTTTGCAAATAAACAATAAATATTTGACTATAATTATGTAGACTGCAAAACGAATGTGTTCGATTATTTATAGAAGTCTAGCCGAGAACTAGTAATGTGTTATTAAATATTATAAGTATGTATTGTAATAATATTATCGTAGAGGTCTGCACGGACCGAATTTTATTGAAATTACCGGGCCCCAACCCGAGTCTTACCACAATTGTGACCCGAATACGACACGAAGCCTGAATTTATATTTATCGGTCCGAAAAAAACCTGATTTAAAAAAAACAGTAGCATGAAATTAGTTGACATTTAAAACACTGATCGTACCTATTCAACTTTACCACAGGTAGCAAAATCTATTATTTCACGAAATGATTTCCACACAGTCAGCACATTTCAATATTTTCTTTATATCGATGAAACTCATTTCTAACGAATCTGTGTATTTTTTAATAATGTTTTTTTAAAACACGGAACTATTACGATCAAACATTATAATTTACTATCGGTGATTCCTAAAGAAACAAAGAATTGTTTCAGACCTCGCACCAATAAGTTTACACAATTTTATGAATCACTTTTAAGGTGTTAACTGTCAATTCTTGGTGGAAAGACATTATATTTTAAAATATAAAACACAATTCATTTGTACTAATTCCACATATTTATAATGATCAGGACCGGTATCGCTCATTTCGCGAAACCGGTCCCGATCATTATAAATATGTGGAAGTAGTACAAATGAATTGTGTTTTATTTTTTAAAATACTATTTTATGAGCTCAGTTTCGAGTTACCAAACGAAATGAACATGAAATGATGCCGAAATGTATCAAACAAACGATTTCATTGTTTCCAATGATATTCAAAATTTAATAAATTATTTAATTAATTACCTTTTTATTATTCTGTTATCGACAGTACTCAGCTATCGACAGTACTCATGATCTGAACGTAGTCCGAAATATTTTTCTGAAGAAGGGATTATTACCCAGTTCCGGCCTAAGCCCGAATGTCAATTCGCCCTACCCGCCCGAACCCGGCCCACGAACCAAGCACGGGCCCGTGCAGAGTCTCTATATTATCGTCACCATTGAGTGTAAAGTTTGTAGAGCCGTAAAATACAAATTAGCATTAAGCAACAAAGAACTTCATTTTATATATCCAAATTACTACTGCATTGCATTCAATTGTTACGTATAATTATTGGTACATTGTATAGATTCAAGATAGTTTTTGATATTGGAAGATTTTCAGCTTGTTTAGGGTTAGAATTTATAATTTTGCTTTAGTTTGTTCCAAGTTTATCTTAATTTCGGTTATTTCGGCCTCACGACAACATCACAAATATATAATTATAATTTTCAAAACGGCGTGATGCCGAAATAGCTATCAAATATATTTAATATTTCTGACAATGGCACCGACTAAGCCGAAATATCTATAAACCAATTCCTATAATGTTTGTAGAATTACCATTCAAATGTCAATTATTGTGACACTAAACAATCTGCATTTTTTATATTTCAATTGTTTTCTAACTGCCATCACTTATTGTATTTATGATAAGGTCATAAAATATTAATGCATCGTTTTATTCTTCATAAAACATGTAATCGTTTGCATCTAAAAGTTAGTTTTAAACAATTAACAATATAAAGTTAACAAACCACTGCAATGATTTTTAATAAGACAATCATTTACTGGTGCATTTTTGTCATATATCAATAGTTATTAGTATTCACCATATCATCTGTGGCTTAAGCAAAAACTTTTTGATTAAGCGTGGAACAGTCAGAGTTTTAGCTTGTAGCATTAAAAATCTTACTACAATGCAAACCGTTTGTTCCAGAGTGAGCTGCCGCACCGGGAAAGAATCCAAATCGAGCAATGCGATTATAGCAAACATTAGACTATTGTTCCAAAATAACCGTTTGAAGATTGCGCAAAATCCATACGTTTTAATAGTTTTTTGAAGTCAACTAACAACCATGATAGCTGATATATTTTTTTACATTATTTCTGTTATGTTACTTACACTGAGAAGGTTATCTGTCGGTTAACAATGCACTATAAAATAATTGCATATTTATGGTCCAATAAAAGCCGAAACTGTGCATTATAATTTCAACAGTTTTTTGTTCCATTTACTATAATTATAGTTCAGGTAAATCTTCTCTGTTATAACTCATCACAATAATTACAATAATATCTAGAAAAGGAGTTGCCATTTATATAAATATCACAAAAACTATGGGTACCCAAATCATACTTATTATTAAGAGGTGCTCATGTACGGTATGTCTCATAATCATGAATTGTACTTCCTTTTGATATTTATAATGATCAATTATTTTTTTTGTTGTATGCATGACATTTTGATGATGTCTCGCTAAAAGGAGTTGTTGAAAAAATGTCATTAAGAATCAGAAGAATATTCGTTTACGATATAATTCTTTTTATCTACTTTGTTGTGACAGTTCATTGCATGATTCATTGTTCAGTCTTACTTTTAATATAATCTTATTTCACTTGTCTAAAAATTGATAAATATATTGAGACTTTCTTCAATACGTCACAAACACTGTAGCTAACCTTAACAAAACAGGTGTAGGAACCAGGTTGAAAAGGAATAATCTTTTGTTTAAATAAAAAAGCACAGCAAGGATGAAACGAGAGACAATTTAGTACAAAAGAGGAGACAATCTCATACAACATCAAATCGCCTTTTTTGGAAATCCCGTATCATTTGAGCGAGACTTAAATCTAGAGTTTCAAAAATATCTCTGGAATCCTTCCAATTCTCATTTGACACGAGTTTCCAAATGTCAGTTTCTGTTTTAAGCCATTTATTGGATTGTGACACAACATATATTGTCTATTCGTTTTTAAATTGTATCGAATTCATTCTATAAAGTAACTAAGCTCTGCTACACACTTTGAGTAAATGCCAAGTAAATTTGCTCCACTACTTTCATATGAAAACAAACAACATACGAATAGTACACCACCGTATGTTTTATGCAATGCAAAATACCTCATTGGCAGCGTTTGCGTGCAGCGTGCTTCTCAAACACCTGCTAGCAAGTGAAAGTGTAAAAATGCCGCATCGCTAACGCTAAAGCATATTTTCCATTGAAAATCTTAATCTTCATTAGATACTTTAAGCGCCACATTGCTGAGGCTAACGTTTGACCTAGGACCAATAACGGTTTATACAGTTCGTATGTGGAGATCCTTTGACTGCAATGAATATTATTTTTCAAATTATACGCCGTCAGATTGCGAATACAACAGCACTGTTCCTACCACAGCTCTGTGATCATGGAGCTCTTTTGTAATTAGGAAGAAGAAGAATTATTTAAAATAAAATATTAAAGCTCAGTATAAAAAAGTATTTATTTAAATTTCTTTTTTTTCAATACATCTAAATATAAAATTAAATAATCACAGATGTTGAGACATAATATGATTGATGATTTTTAATAATAAAACTAAGAAAATAATATTATTAATCTCAAATTTGTGCACGAACAGTAAAATATAATCAGAGTATTTTAATTTTGTAATCGTCTAAGACTATTTCATACAATGTTACAAAAATAACGCATAAAAACATTTAATTATTTCTCAAATAATAATTTTAAAAAAGTACAAATCATCGAGTAAAAAATATTTGGCTACTTATTTTTCGCTTGGTGAGCAATGATTTATTTTATATGCTCATTCAATTATTATTTTTTTTAAATTATTTTTTAACATTATTCTTAATAATATATCATACTACTTAGAATTAATTATATAATACGTTGGTTACATATATAATAATGAACTTATTTAATTTTTCTATTATTTGTAACATGTTGACTTAATAAATACAATTTAAAACATGAGACAAAAAATTAATACAGTTTTAGCCGGCGTGGAAGCGCCTGTGTATAAAAAAGGCGGTTTCGCGCACGATCGGATGGCTTTTGTGCTTTAAAACAAGAAAGAGTTAGAGGGATGTTCTCGTTTTAAAGCGAGTTTTCGTTTTAAAGCACAAAAACTACCTGATCGTGCGTGGAAGCGCCTCTATTATAAAGCCGGCTATTATGGTTACACGTTGTACGCTAATTTTATAAAAAAATATTTCAAACTTTATTGATTTGAGAAAAAAATAACAGTGGCGCCGAAAGACTAGCCACCCTTAATAACTGCCATTATCAAAAATACCAATAATTTTATCACATTGTATTATTGTATTGTAATGTTAAATGACACATTCTTGATTGTATCATCATTTATAAAAAAAAACTATCGAAAATAGCTGTAGTTGAAAAATGGCAAAATTTACTATTTTAAATAATTTTCGATTGCAATGGTAAATCAAAAATTTTACATTGTCAAATTGAATTATAAAATTTAGTAATGTTCTTTTAAACGTAGAATAGGTCAGGACATATTATAAAATATCAATTTTTGTGTCATTTTTGTAAAAATAATGTGTCACAATGTTGACACTATTTGTCTTAATATCTTAAAACACGTAATATACAATATTTATAACAAAGTATAGTCAAATTAATATTGTCTTAACTATGTACTAACTATATTTAAAAAATATGCATACTTCTGGAGGGCAAAAGCATGTTTTTATGAAAAATTATATTAAAAATTTCGGTGGGTGGACCGGGAATATTCCCGGTAAAATATTCCCCATTTTTATGGGGCAACATCGAAAAAATTCGGCAAGAATTTTTAATACCATCCAGGTTCATAAAAGTAAAAAATATTTCTAATTTATATCATATTATTGCCAATAAAATATACTAAGTGTCAAAATAACTCTCATTTGTTTAATAATATTATATATATAAATATATATATTCAATAGAACACATCAGCATAATATGAAAACATATTTTAACCGGTTTTTTTATTCCGGTATTATGGGTTTTATTGCTATGTTGTTTAGAATCGAAAAACTATCAAAAACATTGTTATTGTGGATATACATGTTGAAAGAATGTTTTTGTAACAATTAATTATGTATTCATTTATTATTATTTGGAATCGTGCAGAGTTTATGATGAATTCAATACAGTAAAAAAAGGTAAAAATATTTAGATACTTTAGATTAAAATAGGATTTCAAATTTAATAAAATATTATTCTGTAAAGAGTACGATTGATTTATAATAATAATTAGCCTCTTAGGCCTTCGCAAAGCACATTTTAAAGCAAAACTTATAAAAAAGTAAAAGAAAAATGAACATTTAAAACGTATTTTATAATTGCAATAATTATTGTTATTATTAGTTCAATCACTCATTGTAAATTGGACCTATAAACAAACATTCACTTATAAATTATTAATACCGGGTCTTATGTATACGGTTGTGGCAGCCCTGGGGTAGTAAGAAACAAAACACATTGGTTTTATGTTTATACTATAATAAAATATTTAAAACTACGTCTAAATTGCTTAAAAAATGACAATTATTATGAAGTGGAATAATAACTATGGCGTCTGCATTAGATGGATCAGTTTCTAAATTTATTATGATGCATAGTGTGAAAGAGTTTAAAAGATGCTCTCAATAGCCGTATTTAAATAATTAATAATCATCAGCCATATCGTTAACATGCGACAATTTCTACAAAATAGCGCTGAGAAATTTCTATTTTGAGAAACTACATTAAGCTTTGATCACAGCGGCAAAAGCTTAAGAGTTTTCTATTAAATTATACATGCAAGCATAAGAAAAGGCAAGCTTTTTCACTGGCACTAAAATTATTCCCAATGATATAGTCTTGGCACATCACGCCTGTTCAGCACTGCTACCGTCGATTTTCTTCTCTTTATTGCTTGACGTTCCTTTCAGGAAAGCTTCTTCGATTTCTTGAAGAGTTTTCCCTTTTGTCTCCGGCAGGAAGCAGTATATCGAGCATGTTCCTAATAATACTACAACACCATACGTCAAGAATGTCCCTTCAACTCCAAGTCCGGAGAACATAGCGGGCGCCATTTTGACAACCATAAAGAACGCAATGAAGCAAGCCGATGTGCAAATTCCTGACCCCAATCCTCTCAAATCAGCTGGGAATACTTCTCCTGTCATTACCCATGGGAGTGGGTTAAGTCCGACAGTTGTAGAGATAATGTAACCGATTAAGAATATAAGTGGCACCCAAGAATTAGCTGATCCTGTGTAACCGTATCTTGCAACGGTATATTTATAGGCGGCTAGTCCAAAAAGTGAAATTATACTGAACACTCCACTTGCTAAAGCCAAAGGACGTCTTCCTACTACTCTTAGTATAATACAAGCGGCAAGGGACACAGCTAATCTTACACCATCAACAATTAATGTTGCAGCATATTCATCGATGCCCTCTCCAAGAGTACTCTTCATTATGGTTACTGAATAGAAAGCAATGGCGTTGATACCAGAGAATTGGAGAGTCAAATAGAAAGTAATCATTATCAACAAAGGTTTGTAAAATTCTGGTCGCTTAAATGTAGCTACAAGATTTGTTACTTTTTGTTTGCTGAATAAAGGTACAGGGACCCTTGCTAAGACAATTTGTCTTGCAGCTTCTTGTTTATCAAGCATTGCTCTTAATTCTTCTGTTGCTTCTACACTGTATCCTCGAAGAGATCTGAAAGATTTGATTGCAGCAGCTGTTTGTCCCTTTGAGGCAAGCCAAGATGGACTTTCTGGAGCAAATGTCATCATAACGTAACTAATCAAAGGCACTAACGAACTGATTGCAGCTGTTAATCTCCATGTGCAATAACTTCCTAAAGCATGCACCCCAAGTAGTCCAACAGATATAGCTAACGCTATGCCAGCTAATAAGAAACCTCTATATTTCGGATCAGATATCTCTCCAATATAGACAGATCCTACTGGTCCTAGAAGGCCGACGCAAAGGCCAGTCAAGAATCTTCCAGCCAAGAGTTGGGGAAGTCCTGCAGTTGTGGCGATAAGGACCCAGCCGATGACGAATGGTGCTGCGAGTATCAAATGGGTAAGACGTCTTCCGCATGGCTCCATCATTATTCCAGAGATAATGCATCCTATGAACATTGGCAGAGCGGCAATGGACGCTGCAAAAAAAGAGACAAACGGTTTGAATTAGTATTTTTTGGATAATTTACATATTTTTCTTCGCTAGTATTTTGTGTCAATAAGTATTTTCATAAACTTAGAACAAAATAAAACACCGAAATTAATTAGCGTTGGAATTGCACATTCCATTTTGAAGTTGCGCTTGACGTGTGTTGGCATGGAAATCTCAATTCGGCTTGATTATTTTGTTAATCAGTTGCTAAATCAGACATGTTTTCAAATTAGCGTTCACTTGACAATTTTTCAGCATAAAGGAATAAATATATTGATATTTCATATGTTCAAGCAACCGTTAAAAACATTTGGATTGACTAAATTCAACCACCAGTGAAGCAATGCATCGTTTTTGTAATGCAACAGAAAAAAGAGCTCTAAAGACGTCTTCTAAAACCTTTCAGATTTTAATTTGCAAACGTTCAAAAATTATGCAACAACTTTTTCTAACAATATGACGTATCTTGTATTCGATTACTTGGTAATGATACGTCAATAATTCTGTTTCTAAAATCGATACAAGTCTATAAATCGCAGAATGTTGTGTATACAAATGGAAGATATGAATAAAATTATTTGAGTTCAAGGAAGCTTAACCTTTTAGTAGACAAAAAATTTAAATTAAATAGACAGGATTGATTTGAATCCCGGGAACTCGTTTTTTAGAGCGCGTGTTATAGAAGAAGAAAAAAACGTTTACCGAGAAATATTATAATAAATAAACAAATAAAAAAAAATTTTTAATTAATTTTCGACGATTTCGTGGGAAAGTCACTTGAAGATCAGGTCGAAACTTTAAAACGCAGACTTGAAAATCTAGTTTTGAAATATAATAATTTAACAAGACTGTGCTCGACGGGTTTTGTGAATTCATTAAACTATGATTATTTAGATTCAGACCATGTGTCGAGGTGATGGTGTATTTGGTATTTGACAACTATTTAAAAAGCTCAAATACTTTTTGATAATATTGTCAACTGGATACCAGCTACCATGAAAATTTTATTGCGAATTTTACAATGTTGAAATCACGAATATTGCTTATTTATAATGGTTAATTTTCAATATGCATCGCAATTTTTACGGCTAGTGTTCATTCCTATATTAATTTAAAGAGACGAGTTTGAACGGCAATATCTGTTTATTGACATTTTTAAACAAATCATTAATATTATAAAATGAGGTTTAGCTGGTTCGTATTGGACATGAACTATGGAATCGACCACAAAAATTTTTTCAATAGTTTGGCAATATGTCTCGTGCAATTGGATGTTGATTTAGAATGTAAACCAGTGACAAGGGATGAAAGAGTTTTATAGCGGTGACCAAACACTTCAAACTAGCTCCTTTCAAATGAATCGAATGCAGCCAGTGCGTCAGATGAGAAGTTAGTTGGCAAAAAACTGTATCTCAAAATGGTTATGCACGAAGATGTATAATTGTAATATTAGCCAATACAGCATATGAAATACATTTCCTATTATTGCAAAAGTGAGCATTAAATCATCGAGTTATAAATAATAAATATGAATCTATGTCAAATTTATAAAAACGAACCGGCATACATTAGAGTTATAATATAACTAAATATTATTAAAAACTTATCGATAATGACGGAACAAAATTATAAGTTGATATGAATATTAAACTACAGCTGCCGTAGTCGAGTGGTAACACTTTATTACTAGCATTATTTAGCCAGAGTTAGGGCTTCAAATCCCGGAATCCCGGTCAATTAGTCAATTCCGGGATTTCGCGATTCACTGTAAATTTTAACAAAGCTTCCTGATTAACTACAACGTGTACCTCAGTTTATTTATGTAAATACTACTTTGGAATACCTACATAATTAATATAAATGTATTGCGGTCTCCCTCGTTATTATATATCGTAAAAGCCGTAGACATGAGTAGAAAATTGTGAAAACAATACATATTATTGTTTTTTGGCGTTATTTTACAAAAGTATCAATAGTAACAGTTATATATCAATAAAATGTTTTTATTAAAAAAGAACCATTCCTATGCCCAAAAAAATCATATATTCATTCCAATTGAAGTAATAATGAGCACAAATTTAATTTAAAATATGCAACTTAAGACATGAAATTAAACTTAAAGATTAATCCCGGAATCCTGGCTTTCAAAATTTTGAGAATCCCGAAAATCCGGGATTTACAAAAGCATCTGGGATTAGATGCCCTAGTTGGAATATCCATACGGTTACTTGAATTATTTCTACATTGATTTAAAGTCAATAGATGACCTTCTTTACAAATGCATTGACTTCACGACATGTCATCCCTTCCCACAAGCCCTATACAGTCCTGAAAACGGGGCAAAGTGAGAGTACATAGTTACTAATCCAGTCATTTTATAGCCTTTTACTTAAAACCAGTTCTGGATAGTCCCCCACTAATAAAATTTTCAATAAGGAGTCCACAATAATTATGCTTGTTATTATTCTGCAGGTAGGTAGATTTTTTTAAATTCATACATGTCAAAATTGTCACAAAAATGTGTGAAAATGTTTATGGACGATTTGACAGTTCATATTCTAATCACGTTTCATTACATAATTTTAAATAGGATAAAAAAATGAATGTAAGTGCGAATAATCTTATCGCTAGTCGTATTAAGACGAAATGATGAATAATTGAATATTTGCGAAAAATAACATCAGTTCTATGACCCTTATAAGGTCAAGGCAGTATGTATATGTCAGTATGACAACAAGAAAATATTATTATTATTAGTTTCGGTAAGCTAAAAGAATATAATTTGCTACAAAAAACACTAATGATTAATGATTGATTTCTTTATTCTTTTGTTTTATTTAAATCCACGCTTGTTCCAAATTCAAATTAAGCGTATGACGAGATTCATTTTCATTTCATTAGAGGAAAGCAAAATGAAGCTAAGAAAAACGGTAATCAGTCAAGGGTTCTATACCAAATATTCAATGAGCTAGTACTGAGTGGATTAACTTATATTTCATCATAAGCGATGTTTGAAATTCAGTTGCTCAGTGTTTATTTTCACGCAGTGTATAGAAGAATAGAGCTACGAAAATACAAACAGTGAACTAGATGTTTTATCTATGCTCCATTTCAAGGTCGGATATAAGGTAGATGAAAAGGTAAATATCACAGAGATTATCATGCCTGTGACATCGTTGGCTACGGTTACGGATGTATCGGATTCAATTCCCGGTGTGGACAGTTTCATAAATTGATCTTTCAATCGATTTATGGGTTTCTGTTCGTAGTCATGAATGTTTGCGATGTCAGAAACTCCCACCCATCCGATCTTAAAAAACGGGGCGTAGCGAGAGCGATTATCTATACACTAGTCCTGTCGTAGCTCTATCCTTGTATCCCTACTCTCTTCCAAAAAAGAGAGGTTGTGCAACTAAGTAACAAGCAGTTCTCATAGAAAAATTCTCTTGAGATATCTCTATTAGGAGGCCATATGCTTCACGTTGGGAGCGGACATGGTAAAAAAAGATAAATATCACAGATATTCTCATGCCTGTGATATTTGTAAACTGATTGAAAAATCAAAGTATGAAAATGTTCGTTCGGGTATTCGAGCTAATGACGAAACGGAATAGAATTGACGCTAACGACCGCTGACCACCCGGCTACAGAACCAGTGATAAGTGAAAATTTGTTTTTATTAGAGGAATATAAAAGCTTAAAGTTGTGACATAATCAGTATAATATGTTATCTTGAAAATCATTTTCGTTTGAAAACTTTTCGGACATTGTAAAACGAACGTAAAAAATATTCTGTATAAATAAATTTAATCCTTTTTTTTATTTGAGGAAACAATGAGCGGATAAGGTTTGACCTCTGCGGGTCAAAAAGCAAAAAAATAATTTCCTTTTTAGGCACACTTCCGTTTATCTAAATGATCCACACAAAAATTTTAGAGCTGTCAAGAAATATTTTGACGTTTTACGGGTCAAGGCACGCCTAAAAAGGTAATTTAAATGAACGGTTTTACTCCATGCGTATTTAATTAAAATTATAAATTTAATTCCATTATGAATTTAAAATGTTTTAATATTTGTTTATTTATTGCATTAACGTAGGTATTAACAAAATTGTATCCAAAAGGAGGATATGTGCTTCAATTTGACTTTACAATATTTTCCTCCATTCATGTTATAAGCAGTCCTCCCTTGTAGTCCATTTCAAATTAATTAAAAACGGCTGTCATGAAATATGACATGGAAGGAGACCACAATATATTTATATGAATTATATAGGTATCATAAAAAAAACTATGTGTATGAAAAAACTAAGTTATATGTTGTAGTTAATCAGGAAGTATTTGATTTGAAATATATTATGAATTATTTTTTAACATTTACAATTATTCAATCGCGGCATTACGAGATTCAATAATCGACCGAGATTCCAGGATTCGAAGCCCTAATTCAAACATCAGAACGAAGCTGTAGATTTGAACATTTTTCTCCAAATTCTAAATATATAACAAACTATAGATTGGTTAACAGTATTTGAATGAATACATTTCATGTCGTATTAATTTATTATAAGTTAAAAATGAAGGAAGTAACATTTTTATAATATTGACACCTATTATAAAATTATCAAACTAAACTATTGATTAACAAGGTAAGTTCCACGACCCTGTACGGCCGTTAGCAACAAAGTCGCAATCAATTGTTTATTATTTTATTTATTTATTATTTTTTCCTTCGCAGAAATGAGTTCAGTTGTGAGATATTATAAAATAAATACACTCTGGCACGCATTGCATGTTTTTATTCGGCACATTTTTAAAAAATAAAAAAAAACTATTTACGACACTTTTCTCAGAAACGATCAGCGCGCTTCCTCAAACATTCAAACAGGTTAGACTATTTGATATTATTTTTATCTCTGATATTACAGTCTGATACAGGGGTGGGTAGGAAAGGAGATCGCACAAACCCCTTGTTGAATTTAACTTAGGCCGACGGGCTCATCATTAAATTAAGAAAAAACAGTATTTTCATATCAAATCGGTACATAACTAGAATTTCTGCAAATGGTTTAAATGTATTAATAATCATAAAACTCTGTTGCTTTTTGAAATCTCTCGTAAAATACATTTATTTCGGGTGCATAATACAATAGACCTAGCCGTTTTTTTGTCAATGGTCTAACAATGCTTAAAACTTTGATGTTTGATATACTATAATATTGCTTCCTGATGTTCAACATATTATCTATGGCTTTTAAGGTATTGTCTGTCTATTATTTGCATAAGGTGGAAAGGCATTATATTTTAAAAATAAAATACAATTTGTTTGTACACAATCAGTAGATAATGCTCGTGATGAACGAAACTAGTCCTGATCATAAACACGTGGAAGTAGTACAAACAAATTGTGTTTTATTTTAAAACAATTATCTATGTGTTCAACGCAACATTTTTGTGAACGATGCTTTTACGTGATACCCTTCATACCTGTCACGTGCGTATTTCACTCTCCCTTAACCGCGGTCGTGCACAGTTGTGAAAAGAACAATTTTCTGATAAACATAGTATATTATTATCTACGACGGCTTAAGTAAAACGTTTAAGCCATGGAAATAAAGTGAAAGGAATGGTACCCATTTCTGCGCCAATATCGGAAGTCTTCAACTCTTGCAATCGATAGGTGAGTACATTTTTCAGCTATTGATATTAACTATTTTACGGGAAATTGCGTATTGTTACATATTGTCACGAATAGCTCTGAGATTAAACGAGCCCCTTGTCAACGTATTGGCAGTCCGCCGCTGGTCTGAGAGGTTGCGAGTGTTGATTTAACAGCTTCAATGACGACATTTCTCGAGAAAACAAAAAAAAGTGTGTGTGTAAAATTGCAACGGCAAACATTTCATTTGCAATAATTGCATTTTGCATTGTTTGAAGGACGCCAGATTTCGGACGGCAAAATTCCAACGTATAATATTATAATCAAACAATTAACTAAACAACACAGTGCCCGCATAGAATAATAAGTGAAGCAATATTAGAAAAATGATACTAAAGTGTAGTTAATGATCATGTTTAGGTGTCAGAAAGATGAAAGTCCTATCACAAAACAATAAAGGAATTTATAATTACTTGACGTATGCAACAGACTAACTCCATAGTAAATAAAAAGGTTTTTAGGCTTTCCTGATTTCACTTCATGTTTTGGACTTACATCCGTATGATTCCCAGGTACAGAAATTTACTGATCCTTTTGAATAATAAATAATAACCTATTAAAAAAAAAACTCAAGAAACTAACAACCATTAAGTTGCCGGACGCTAACTCCAAAAAACTACTTTAGCCTATCAGTATCGTTACTAGAAAACAACTACTAGTATTGGCTCATTTTTATTAACTTTATACCATTTTGAACATATCGATGGCCCAGTTCCATAGGATGATAAGTCAAAAATTTGATGCTTTGATTTAAGTTAGCCATTATATTCGAACACCGCTCTTCTACAGTTCCACAAAAGTACAGCTTGTAAAATGTACAGGTTTTCTTTCAAAAGACACATATTTGCATACGGAAATCAGCAAAATTAAATTATTTCTCAGTTACATATACATAGATATCGAAATAAATTTTTCGAATCGTAGCGTTTCGAAGAAACAACCTTTAATGCTAAAACTATAAACTATTAACCAACCATTTGAATAAAAAAGAAACACAAATAATAAGCCATCACTGTTTTACGATGCAGTTTAGATGAGTCAAAACTTTGAACGGCCATAGCTCAAAACTACCAATTTATAGTTGTATCACTATGGAACTAGGCCATCGATATATTATATTTTAATCAAATGCTTAAAATTAGTTCATTTTTCGGTAATAATCGACTCGTTTGTACGACATGAATTATTTGTAAACAACATTACGTTCATGATGTATCAAAAATGCTAGTGATTGCTTTCATTTATTTTAAGAAATTGCATCGAATTTCGCGACTCCTAAATACATCGCTGCATTAACGCATGTTATATTGAAAATGTCAAGTATTTAATATTTATAAAAAAAATGTAAATAAAGATAGATAATGTGCAAAACAAATATTTTAATTTAATGTATACATTTATATCTATATTCGAGCCCCGTATTGTACAGCATAAACGTTTCATTTTGCCAACGTGTCATTATTTCTATAATTGATAAATTTTCTGGAAGTATTGACGTAGTCATTTTTTCCCAAAATTTAGGTATGAAAAAATCTTATTGATGCAATAATAATTGTCTTTATAGGAATTAATACCAAATATAAATCTTAGCATGTCTGCTAATATTACTAATCGTTCTGTGCTTAATCTTTGTAGCTTTTTGTCAATTGAAAACCCGTTTGATAGAATACGTCAGTTTAAATGTAACCGGGACAAAAACTTGCTTTATTTGGAATTCGTAATAATCTGCGTTGCATTCCGAGGAAATGTTTATCGTTTATCTACATACGATTAATCAATTACCACCGAGAAGTGAACGGTCGTTGTTTATCTGCGTGTAACAATTAAATAATAATAAATCTTAAATAAGGTGTACCAACCTATCCACGATGACGTCTCTTGTGTCAGTTCGATGGGGCTTTCAGGTTGGCCCAACTGTGGAAGCAAAATGGCGGAATATCCTGAAGTCATGCCGGCTGATAACGTAGCTATGATTGAACCACCTGCAGCGAAAGACTGCAAAAGAAAAAGAAAAGGTTAAGATTTATATCATTCTAGACTAATCAACGCTATGGAGTGAAGTTAAATTGCATATTAATATTCGAAACTAAAGAAAATCATCCGAGTAACGATAAAATTAAGTTATAATATTGTGTTTTACGGTCATCGTTTGCACCTGTCAAAGTGCTTTCATTGGAATGCATATTATGTTTCCAATTAGTAGCAAAAATATTTGGAAAACAAATAGGGAGGTTGTTTATAAAAACTTCCTTCAGCAATTTTAATCGCGGTACAACAAGCACCGTAAACAAAGTGATTGAACTTGTTTACTTGGTTGTCATGGTGATTTCATTTGTTCATTGTATTTTAAATGATCGTCGTCATCAATTTTATGAATAATGCAAACAAGTCTTATTTTGTATTACAATAACGTAACGGTTATTTTAAATGCTTTTAATGTCGTAAAAAACAAAATTTTAATATGATCCAAAATGAAACGCTAGATTTCTAGTGGAATATTTATATTAAACGTGTTTAACAAGAACTGGTGGAACAAGACCGCTCAACTTGCCTTTTCTGAATAGACAGGAAAATTACCTGTCGACTAAGAGATTTGAGTAACACATCAGAAGGTTTATATTTATTATTAAAATTTAATGGTAAAAATGTATTACCTGTCTAAGAAGGGGTGAAAATCTTTCTTTGGTAGTTGAGCTTTCGTTGAAGAGCATCATCAGTTCCTTCTCCTTGCTTGACATTATAGCATTTACGGAAGATTGCTGCTCTGTCAATGACATATTTCTTTTTAAGTTACTTTCTATTTTAACTGAGTCTTTATCTGTCTTTCCCGCGCTTTCCTTATTCAATTTCCCATTTTTTCCATCCGTCGGTGGCTGGCCGCCATTTTGTGTCTTGGCGACATCAATTCTATCATTCATTGATGTGCTTCCAAAGTCTTTTGTCTTTGCGACAGTGACTTCATCGTCAGGTGTAAATCCACCATTTTGATTCGATTTTGTTTCTATGTTGTCAATATTAGACAATTTTGTGTCGTTTAGTTTTGTTTTAGACGAGTGTACGTCATCTGTTGTTGTATATTTGCCGCTAAGCGTGAAGTTCTTTCCATCAGCCGCCATTTTATATTTTTATTAATGATATCACAATGTTATCAAGAATCTGAAACATAAAAAGAAAACACCATTAGTATGAGGAAAGTTAAGGTATTATAAGTCAAACTTTCTTAATATATCATTGCTAATTTTGATTATTATTATTTTAAGTGTCGGACCAGTCCTATTATATAAATCATTGTGATGAATTAAAGGTGTTTATCACGGAAAACAAAAAGGGCATATTAGTAGAATAATAGTTCATTATTGGAAAATTAAATATAAATTCATATGAATAATATTTTTTTATAGATATTAAAAAAAAATACTTAAAAGCTCAGTGTATACAAATTATTATCCTTCTGACAGATTGACTAGAAATGGATTCAGCGTCAAATATTTAAGTATTAAATTATTCCCACATAAGAAGTTTGTATAAAAGCTTGTTAACACTTAAAAACTATGAATCTTTTATAACGTTTTTTTTTAATAGTTGAATCGGATAATATAAAATTAAGTCTTCAATAATAATAATGGAAAATTCCGCTTATTTTAATAATAATTACTTATTTATTAACGTAATAAAATAACAATTTTGTTTTTAACATTTAATCCTGTAAACAAACCATTACCGGTAGTCATAATAACAACTTGTAACAAGTTTTTGTGTAAATATTTGTCGAATTAATCACTGATTATCAATAAAAATCAGTTTATCGTTTCAACATACGACCTGATGAATAATAAAACAGAATAGAAAGTGTAGCAGAACAGTTTATTTATTAATTGTAGCTCGTTCGATTTCTTACAATAAACTAAACATTAATTGTTTTGAATTTTTACGCATTTACTTGAAAAGGGACTCAGGGATTTGCAAAGCATTTGACACTAAGTATAAGAAAGTTAGAAAGAAATAATTAGTGTACATAATATATATCATCGAATGATTTTTTTATTGGTACATTTATATGATTTCCCATAATAAAATGATATTTTTTTCACAATTAAAGAAATACATAATAAGAAAAAATGCAAGATAAGCGGGTCTTGAAATTGAGATAAAACTTTAATTTATTCTAATTCAAAAACAGTATCATATTATTTTTCGGAGTCTTTTAAAAAAATATTTTTAATAATCACAAAGCATCTCATTTTCAAAATTCTATATGATTTAGAAGATGTATTTAGGAATTTTAAGTGGTTAAAAATTATTATAATTGTATCAACTGAAATTATTATAGTTGTAAAACTGTCTTAGAAATTAAAACTGACCTTAATCAAATTAGAATATTCAGATCTTGAATGCGATCAAAATTAAAAGTGAAATAAATTTTTAAGTAACTTTTGTATTCAATTTTAGAATGATTACAATAATCAATGTTTCAGAATTATTTTGCACCTACATGATAGTATAATATATATTTATTGCTAATATCGTTGAATACACGGTTCCTTTTGTAAGGTTAAATGTAATCCCAATTGATTAGAACGAATGGAATAGCATTGTATCCATGGTCACATGGATTTCTAAACGTAGAAGAAGAAAATTAGTTTCTAATTCTGATTATGAAACCATTAATCTGCTTATAGATCTGTTATTGAAAATTTCGTAATCAGATGATGATATCATTTTTTCCTATTAATCAACAAGGTCAAAGGTATATCAAAATTTATTATTGAGCACAAAAAAACTAATAACATATTCGCGTCCAGTTATTAAATTTTACAAAGATGGCGCCTATTTGAGCTCTGTGTCCATTAATAATTATTATCGCTGTCTCTATGGAGGTAAGAAACCTGCGTAAATTATTTTTTTCTCTTACCGTTAGCATTTTGAAAACCTGTCCCGGGCTCGGACGGTAACCGGTTACCTTCTGGACGGCTTTGAAAGGCAAGCGAGTTCTACGCCGAGCCGAGTGCCTACTTTGAATTTGATGTTTTGCATATCTTGCCAGTCGCAATGATATAAGTAAGCGATTTTTTTGTTGCGAAAGTTAACCAATCGTGTAAGACTGGCGCTAAAACCATCCGAGAATTTGATCGATTATTTTGTTGGTAAATCATTTGCATAAGTAGGTACATATTCGTTATTTTGATTGTGAAACGTGCTTTATATTTTTTTCAAATACGTCATTTTGATATACCAAAACAAAAAACACTTCATTCAAGACTTCGAAACTCACATTTGAAATTTCGTATTTGGAACACCTATTTTAATTCCGTTTGACGTTTGACCGACTAACTTTTAAAAATGGAAACTGAATTTAAAAGCTGTGAACACTGATCATGAATATTTTCAAATGTGGAAATTGAAATTTTATTTTTAAATAATATCTTCAATTGAAATTGAATTATACAAGTTTTCATACGAAGTTGAGCTTTATCGTTAAAAATGATTATTTCCTTGATAATTGTAGTAAGATATAACAGTGGGTTTAATTCGACAAAGATCTTTATAATATAAATAGATATATTTATTGGTTATATAATTCAATGAATTTCTTTAATATAATACAAACGACGATTTTTTATGTGAGAATATTTTATAAATTTTGTTTTTTTTATCAATTTTTGTTAGTGTATTCTTAATTACAATAAATTCTACATCGGTAAAAAATAATAAAATGGTTTTTTTTGTCTGCCGTCAATAAATCGCTTTGGAGGAATTTATAGAAGAAAACTAACATGTACTTTTAAATATGATTTTTTTACTCATTATTTTGCATTTTTTGAATATGAAGCAAACAATGATCTTATATAAAACTGTCTTTTACACTGATAAATTGGTTCGCTAAAGTAGGAAAAAAGAAAGGTCTAATACTGGATAAAGATAGATTATTACTTAATAATAATAATAAATATCGCTGTTAAACATGTTGTAAGTCGAAATAATAACCGCCATATGTAAATGCAACTAGATGTAGTATAATATATTATTTTATACATTGCTATTCTCAATAAAATAATTTAGAATAATTGGCAATAAAATTAATAGTGTATTGAGAAATCCGGCAGTGGTTTATTATTATGCAACAATTTTTTATTTGCTATGTAAATTCAAATGTTTGACCTTTAAAATTTTTAATTCAGTAAAACCATATTAACATTTTGAATGTTATTTTAATCCAAATTTATCTACAGATGAAAATAATTTATCTAATCTTTTAATATACTTTTTTATATGCATGGTGTATTTATTTAGTAATGATTATTTTATGAGCAAGTATCTTTAAAGGTATACTTATAATGAAATATATAAAATCTTAATTACTCTAAGCATTGCTTCGTCCTAAGGTTAGGTAGTTTATTGCTCAAAAAAAAATTATAAATAAATTAAATAATTTATTATTTTGATATTTGATATTTTTTATATTGAAATTCTATCAAACTGTCTTAAATTATATTATATTTTTGATCAAAACAAAAGCACTGCGTGATTATTGAAAGCGAAATGATGCTTTTAAACTTCACAGATTGAAGATGATTTTTCATCATTCGACAATTTATATTGTATGCGTGGAAAGACGTGTGACCCTAACAGTCATTCATCATCCATAAATTGGAACACAAATACATAAATCAATTTATGAAATATTCTGTACGGGGATTCGAACCTGTGAACACCGCATCCGAACGTGGTCACTCGGTAACAGGATTGGATGAATACATGAATTATTAATATCTTCCTATGTTATTAAAACTACATTTTATTCACCAAATTTTCGGACGCTATTTTTTAAACTGTCATTAGGTACTTGTAGTGATATAATTATTTATAGTAGAACTATATTTTGTGAATTTAAGTTTTACATAAATTAAAATGGTGGTTGACACTGAAATGTCAATCATGTTGACGGATATGTATAAGACATATATTTAAATATGTCTGGTACCTCATTGTACATAATAATGTAGTTATAACGATCTTCGTTACAATACTGCGTCTGCGCTATTTAATCACTAACCTAGTCATTAAACAATTTATTTTTTTGTACGACTGTTTTTTTATTTTGTTGACTTTTAATTTATATAATTAAACATGAAAAATAATATATGATACATACTTTACAGTTACACTATACATTTCTAATTTTTAGTATTTTTACTATGTTGATAATGTTAACATAAATCACCAATGCTTAAACATTTAATAAAGATTTGCATTGTAAAAATACGAAATTATTCCGTAGGAAAATGGATTTGTAATAAATCAATGCAATTTAATAAATATTATTACGTTTTAATAAAAAAATTTCTTAACGAAACGTTTATTTACCTTAAAACGAATATAATTAATAAGATGGTGCATATATCTATTAATGTTAATATAAAAACAAATATACCAGTAAATATGCTTATTTAAAAACAGCAATGAAAATAAAGTTTAATTGAAACGTGAAAGATTTTATATTATACGGAAGTATGAATAAAACAAATATATTAGAAAGAAATTAAAATTATATTTAGATCTATTAAAAAAATACGTAATTCTAAGACAAAGGATTTTAAGAATACAACAAATATTTATTTATAAAGCGATTGTTATTCAGAAAAACTAGTTTATAAGAAATTAAAGGAAATATGTGATACATTATGTTAAATACTGTAATCAACTATTTTATTCGAAATTAGTTTCCATGGCGACCGTTGCACGTTCACAGTTTCCATGACAACGATAGAATGATAGTTTTGTTTCTGTTCTTGACGATTGAGTAGAGAAAATGACGAATAAACAATCCTGGTGAATAAATAAATATTTATTGATATAACGAAGTTTGGGATTCAAACAAAATCGTTTTCTGTGTATAAATTAAGGCGAAATTATTCATAACCTTAAATATTTTCTATGAACACCTACACATTTTTAAAGCTTCAAAAATAAATTATCTTTTAATTCATTTCGTTAATCAGTCATAAATCAGTTGTTCAACCTCTTTTTTCGAAGGGAGTAGGAGCAGAATGATAGGACTAGGATTTTACTAGTGGTCATCTATAGTTAGGATCGGATGGGTGAGAGGGAATTTTAGACATCACAAAAATCCATGCCTTCTAAAAAAAATTGGTCCGTACTGGGATTCTAGCCCGTGACTATTTCAAAGTATTTCATCTCAAAATATCGTACATTATTTTACTGTAACAATATTTTAAAGGAAAATTATTTTCGACATATTATTTGGGCTTTGTATGTCAAGAACACTACAAGAATGATTGGGAAACGCTGTTTTAATGTATGTATTTGGTAGTTGAGTCTACTTTGTCAGGCTTTAAACGTTACAGGCTTTAAACGTTACGTTAAACTAGTTATTTAAAAGAATTTGACCTGAAATGTTATATCATTAGTATAAATAAATCGTATTTGCCATTTTTAACCCTGGAACTCCTGAATATTTATATTTTGTCTAGGAAATTATGGAATATCGTTTTATTTTTTTATTTATTTATAAATTAAACAAATATTGATATTTTTTAATAGATTATTGTCATATTACAATTATTTTTAATTATATATATTAGTCCTTCATAATTTGTTTTGTTTATTCGGTGTAATTATGCAAGGGCAAACCGGTAGATTTTTCACCATAATTACGATTTTTACTTTATCAAAACTATAATTATTCATAATCTCCATTCAATTCTTGATCTAATGAAAACAAACACCGCTTTTGATGAAGCAGTTAGAATATTTTCTTTTAAATTTAACAAATTAGATGAAATATCTGCGTTGCAAAATATTGATTAATATTATTTAATAGTTTATAATGTAAAATATATTTTTAAGAACGTGGAGAAATTATGTTACCTAGTAATATAAGTGTTTAAGACATAGATTCAATAAACTAATCTAGAACAATAAATTTTTAATGTCTGTCTATTTCACAATACAATAAATACTCTTAAATATAAATAGGCTTAGGTGATATTCGGACACGTACAGTCAGGAATTGTCATTTTTTTTATCTTTAGCACATTAATTATTTGCGAACGGTTTATAAAACATATCGACTATAAAACATTGCAATAATCTTGATGTTGATTGCTAGATCACAAAACAATTTTAATTGGATTCTTATCGGAGAAAAATATATAAATAATTGAAGCATTGTAAATATATGAATAATTTTACTTAGTTTAACGAGTACATTTAATTTCAAACATGAAACTTACTAATTATCGTTATGTTTTCCTTTTAAAAGATAATATTATAAATTATTTTCTGTAGAGCGATAATTTATTTTTAATTAATATTTCTATTGAAGTGGATAACTACTTGAATCATGGATAAATTCTAGGATCACTAAATGATAACGTTTTTTTCATTTATACAGCTATTAACGTGTAAAATAGATGTGTTTTGACCTATTAAGAATATATTTAAGAAGTTTACTTAATTATACACACATCGTTATTGACGTGCCATTAAAGGGGACACTGCTCTCGAACAAACTGCAACATTTGCAACTAAAAGTATAGTTATCTATCATTATTTTCTGACAACCTGGGAAAACAGTTGATTTAAAAGAATAATAAAAACCTTGCCATCAGCAAAAATGTGTCACGTTAATTTTTAATTTCTTTAATTGGTACACCTGTACTGAACTGTCATTCGAAACAAAATAAAAACGGCGTTCTTTTTTTGCGAAACATTTAGCGTCTTGAATTATTCTGTATGAATGATAATAGACGACCTTCCTATGAAAATCTGTGAGAATAAATCGCATATAGGAATGCTAACATTCAAAAAAAAATGTGCTTAATATTCTAGGTAACTAACGTGAATGGAAACATGTACCGAAGAACGTGCGAGACATTTCAGAGGAGAGATTTAAATACGCACTCTTACTGACTATGTCATTTTAATACTCAACATATTGTATTGAATCCAAATGTCAATGTGATCTTCCAAATCGATTAGTACAAATTATATAGACCTGTGTTACTATACACTAATGTGTTATCTATTCCATTATCCATCCACCTGGCATTCTAAAGTTGCCGAAATTATTTATTCTTCATTCTAAGATTGACTAAATAATATATCACGTTTAAAAAAATATAATACTAGTGAGTAAAATTAAAATATTTGATTTATTATTTTACAAATAACAAGATTTTTCTAATAAATTGCTCGTTAGCCTCTCAACCTCTAATTTTTTAGGAGAGAAAAAGATGGAAGGATAGGGTTAGGTTAAAAAATCGCTTCCATTATTCTTTAGGATTTTACGGGTGGGGAGAGTTTGATTTAAACATCACTGACCTTGGAACACAAATCGATTGTAAAATCAATTTAACTGTTCGTACTGGGATGGATTCGTAACCGTGAGCACCATAACCGAGGCCCAACGACGTTGACCACTCGGTGAAAGGCCCGGTAGAAAATTATTCCGCGTCATATTTTTTATCAACAACTTATTGGTGAATTTGGGAGGTCCCTTTTATTCAAAGTTGTGTTCAGGATTCGAGATAAGTTTGTAGCTGTACAGCGAGATATGACAAGAATACGCACTGCGGTAATATGAATAATCGAAATTCAAAATTCCATTCCTGTCCATGCTTTTATTTTATAAATCACTTTAAGCATGTTAGCTATCATGGAGTTTCGGTTTATGAAATCAGATTAATTTATTCTTGGGGTGATGGCAACACTATAAAAATGAACGTTGTCATTTCGAACACGCTGTAACTGTCGCAATTTGGATAATTGTTTTTATTGTTTATTTATCCTATTCACGCCTCATATTTACGATAAATGTAAACAAAAAGCAATATACATTACTTGCATTTATAATAAATCCGTTCTTTCGTTGACAAAATGTTGTGCCGATAATGGCTGCTGACAACACAATATTGATATTTTTAACGTGTGTTGTACTTCGTAGAAAAGAAAGCTTACTGTCAGAATGCATCTGGTGCCAAAGAGGTCAAGTTAACGGCCACGACCTTTCTACTTCTTTCGACCAGGCAATTCTTGGGAGTAGGACGCAAACAAATGCATTCAAACAACACATTAAATATCGAAATAGACTTGGCTGCAACTCGATGTTAATGCAGCTTTAACTACATAATGCACCCACAATCAAATTTTAATATTTAAACAGTAGACGACGTCTTTGAGCCAAATGCACTGTGAACAAACAGTTACGTATTTAATATAATGAAAGACACTGGTCAAATCTATTTATATTCACTTTATCATTATCGATAAGGAGAGATTTCAAACATTAAAATAAAAAAAACATTGTCATTTTAACGATATCTTAATAAAGCAGAATTTATAATTATTATTTTACAACTGCATACGGTTGAGAATTTTACTTACTGAGTGAAAACGTGTCTGATAAATTTAAAGAATACATATTAAAAAACTCAAATACCTTTACACCAACAATTGTCAGTTAAAAGTCTGTGTGTGAAAGAAAAAGGGCGTGAAGTCTATAATTGGTACTTTTCAGGAGACCCAAAACAAGATTAGCATTTGTATTTCTATAAAATTTGATGAGAAATGTGATGTTTAAACATGAATTTTACCTATTTAGAAGCATTGATTCGACTCTTCCTTTATATATTAGATCGTCGCTGTTCTGGAAGAAAACACTAAATCGAAAAAATGACATTGAGTTAGTTATACCAAAATGTTCCTTATTTAAATGACACTTATTTTTATAAATTATGTTTTACTCAAAGGTAGTTTTGTACAAACACACACAATGAAAAAAGTATAGTATTTCAAACATTTGACAATCTTCAAAGTCCATTACTCAAAATAGTATTTTTCAGTTAGTGTCTTCTTCCAGAACAACGACGATATGCATGTATGCTTGTAGTTATTTTAGAATATTTATATCTTTTTTTGCAATTAACTCGACTTAACTCCCCTTTTCTTTCGCACACAGAATTATTCATGTAATAATGATGCGTTGAAAACGGCTAGTAGATAACTATAATAGTTAAATTAATTTTACTTAATTCGAGCCCGTTTTTTTATGTAACTGTAGAAACGAGTATGTATTGATCTTTCCCGTTTTTTAATCCGGATAAACTGCCAAGTAAACCTATTATCATATTTATGTATGCAGAGATAGATAATCTTTTTGTGTACTAGACTTTACGGGATTATTATATTATATATTATCATTATATTACATTGAAAATGACAAAGTGTCTTCATTCTAGTAAAAAAATATTTTTTTTTTGTTCTAGTTATATGTAACATAATTTTTCATTTTTCAAACTATAGAGTTTGATTAAATAAAGGTTGTTCTTGACTCACGACCGAAAAACGTTCCTGAACTTTGGTTGTAAGTCGAATTCCATACAAAATATTAAAATTAAATATTGTTCGGTTCAGGTCAGCTTTAGCTGCGTCAATTTCATTTGTAAAAATAAAGCAACTGCAACCAAAAGTGGTACATTTTAAAACATCAGAACGCAGTTTTCAAATCTTATATTATAGCTGTCAAATGATGTACAATTACTATATTTATATAAATAAATATCCAAATTTGTAAATGCTGTTAGTGATCTTTCTTCCCGTATGCATCAACCGTTGGCAATAGAGTACCGTGATGCAATAAAAAAATGACTATCGAGGACTACCTGTTTTTTAACAATAATTAATAAAAAAACATATTTTATTGGAATCTTATAACTAGATTCCTTGTACGTATTTATTTTTGAATCATTATTTTTACTATATACCATTGTTTTATTAAATCTCATTGAACACAAAAATGTCTTTAATAGACTCAAAATATATAAATACTTTCAACTATTTTGTGACTTACAATTTACTTATTTAAAAATAACAATAAATCAAACCTTAATATAAGGGCCCAAGCTTCAGCTACAAGTTATAAAATATCATATCCCCAAAAATTGAGGTGTCAGTTGGTCACGCCCCTTTCAGGTTTTAACGCATTTGATGTCAATGACCGATACAACCGTAAAAGATGAACTCACAAAGTAGGAGATATCGTAGTTAGGCCATGACATTTTAGGGTCATAGAACTTGTACAGCAGGTGTGATGCTTAACTTCCTCGAATATTATCTCAATACGCACTGTGTAATAGATATAAAAAATAACCTTGTCGAGTATATAAATATTTCAGCCTCGTTTTTTTTTTAATTCTATATATTTTTTTAGTAAATAACGTATGTTTATATAACATTATAAAAGGACGCGTGTTACCTTAACAATACTTACATCATACAGGATAAACAGAAAAATCCCAAAGACCGCAGTACTCTGGGGGTGAACTTTTTCGATTGCTACTCTGCGATCCAAGATTACTAAAAATATCCCCAGCACGAATTTTGCATTACATTGTTTTTGAAAAAAGATGGATGTCTGAGGTCTTCAAACCATCACACCCTTCTCAATCCATGCGCGAATGTTTTTTTTGTTTATTTATAATCGCATCCTTTCTTAAAAGGGAAGTTAAGTGACTAAGGTAACAGAAAACTTAAATCATCTAAATTTCCAACATGGTATATATTTATACTGGACTCCTGGAGTGAAGTTTGAGATAAAATTAGTCAAACATGTCACAGTCTCACAACATTAGGCTTTTCAGATAAATGTATAGAGCAAAAAATTAGAAAACTCTTCATGACAAAAGTTTGCATTCCAGAAACTTCAAAAGATATACATAAAATTGTGTGTAGATAAACTAATTTGTAAATGAAAAATTTGGATTTAGTCCAAATGCCACATTTGAGTATATTGAAAGCAGCAGGTTTTCAACACCTGGTCTATAGTGTTAAACGAGGACCGATTGTAAACATCTCTCTCTATATCGAGTTTCAGAATTGAATAGATAGCACAGAAAAGGATGAAACTCGCAGACATGAGTATACATTAACAAAATGATTTTAAATCGATTTAATATGTAAATATCCACTCGGTAAAATACCTATTGCGATACCACTACACTATTTAGTGTCCACATGCTTGATATTGGGAGCATAATTAAAATAAATTAATATGTTTCACAGCGACCGTTTTAATATTTTATCAATCGTCATTGACGTGCATTATTTCCGATTTAAAGATAATCGTTTCTAAAAAAGCATGTTTCTTACAATGACGTCAATAATATACCACACTATCTGGTAGAACGGGTTTGTGAAATATTTTGTATCCAGCGGTCTGAGTTCCGATCAAAAAATAATTTCATGTCTGGGATCTCTTACAAAATAAACAAGACACTGTTTTGTTTCCTAGAATCACAAAACTCTGAAATTATAATTGATTTTTGAATTTCCACATACAATTTGTATGAGAACGTCGTTTACCTCAAATTAAGAGGCGAAAGTGTCATTTACTTCTGTTGTTGCCTATATTTTTTTATCAGTTCTAATAAATATGTTAAATATATTGTCATCTTGAAAGTTAAGGCCATTATCCTGACCTAACCTTAGCTATCTTTCCCAGTTTTTAATCCACTACCGATAGCAGTGTGAAGTATATATCGGTGGTATTTTGGCCAATTGATGTAACCCTAAAAAAATATGAAAATGATTGGATCTCATTTTAAAGACGACAGAGCAGGTCTCGGCCAAATGATGCAAATTAGAAAAATAAATTGACCACTTTTTGAAAGGAAACATTATTTTACATTGACTTTAAGTTTAAAAATTCTGACCCGCCCACTTCATGTAAGCCACTATTATATCGACACTCCCTACGTATAATCCCTTATCTGCAAACATGAGGAGTGCATTTCAAAGATTTATAACGCAACTAACCATATAACTTTCAGTTAAAACAGTTTGTACTCTCTTCTGAACAATTTCGATTTTGAGGGTTACATCAATTCAATCAAAACACCGTCGATATATCCTACAATAGAGCGTTTCAATAGAATATCTGTAGCATGCTGGTCTTATATCGGATTGGTCAACGGTTTTGGGCGTTTGTTGTCTACTGGTTCGAATCCCAAAACGAACAATTTCGTAATTTTGATTTTTAAATCGATTTACGTATCTGTGTTCAAAGGCAAGTTCATAATTTCCTTCTCTAAAAAAGTAAGGTTGGGTGATTGAATAACAACCAGATCTCGTAAAAATAAATTCTATATAGGTGCTCCATTAGGAGGGCATATGATCTATATTAGAAGCGGACATGGTTGAAAAGAGAACTGGTTGTTATGGTGAGAAAGTATTACTCAAAAGGATGGAAACGACACAAACATAACTTAAGATACAATTACATAAATCGATTAAAAATTAACAGTTGTAACAGAGATTCGTGCTCTCACTACTCGGTTACGATAACTGACATATTTTATTATCTATATCAAGTAATATAATTATGTTATTACGTCATTGACGATGGTAGAAGCACTACACACATCCATGAATTTGGAAATCATTTTTGTCCATTTGAAGATTCGAACCCATGACCGAAGACATTCGAGTGTCATCACTAGACAACAGTGGCCTCTGAGATTTAGTGTAACCTTTTAAATGAATCTATGCTTTTAAAGCTAGTTTGTTGACCCATTTTAAAGAATCTATTACCAAACGATAGAAATATAAATATAATGAACTTTATAGATGTATTCAAAGTCCAATAAGTTTGTTTATATTAAACATGCTATTATGTTTAATACTTTACCAATCGTGACACTCATTTGTTTCCCAACATGGCGTCTACATACATTTATCACAATTATTATTATATTCGAATTTTGACGTTTGTTTTAAAAAAGAAACGACTCCATAGAGATATGGAAGAAAATCAATAATCAAACTCATACATTTGCTCAACATATTATTTATGATATGTATCTATTCTATTCATACTTATCATTTGATAATCGCAAAGATTGTATTAAAATAAATAATGTAATAATTGAAAACAATTCGCATTGAAGAATAAACACGATCTTAATCAAAATGGCCACGTTATGTACACATAATTAATATTAAGTGTAGTGTAAAATAAAATGTTTCTAAGACTTATTAATAAAAAAATGCAAGGTTAAAAGTAATTATTACTACGACGCTATATTGAATATATTTGATCAACAAAAATAAACTAATATATAATATTATATTATATAAGAACAGGTTAGTCTCTTCTAGAAATCTTTACATTAGAGTATTTTTAATACACAAAATAATTGCTATTTATTAAAAGGAAGCCTGAAACTTACACTGAGAGATAATAATTATAGTTTAAATTATCTAAAACGGTATATTAAATTTTATTGCCAATAATACCATGTTTTTCGATCGACACCCATTAATTTAGTATTGTTATTATTTTTCATTTTTCTTTTATAAATTCTATTGAATTGAGCTACAGTGAATAATAATTGTTGATATTATAATCTTCTATATAAAAATAAACGTTTGTTTGTTCGTATCTTATGCATTGCCATACCGTTCATCTGATTCCGATAAAACTTTGTCGAGTTATTGCTTGAAATTGCGCAAAGGTTATAGGCATAGTACAATTAACTTACAGTAGGTCTTATTATATATATAAATCAATGTTTTCAATCGATGTTTTTTCGTATTTTTGGCGCTGCCATTTTGTCAACTTATTGCTTGCACTTGCGCTTAGCTAATAGGCAACTTACGTGGATTTGCGGTGGCGCGCGTGTAGTATTATAGACGATTGGAAAACAAAAGACAAACAGCAAACGTCAAACGGCACATGTCATTCGCAGTTTATCGTACATTATTATCATCGATGCCAATCAATGTGAGTGAAATTAAATCGAAATTATTTATCGCAAGGGCTAATTTTCTTCAATTGCTTCGTTAAAAAATATGCCTCCCAAACGTTCGTCACTTAGTAGATCTACCAGCGCAGCACGTAGAAATAAGCGAATTCGAGCTTCTCAAACAAACGAGACACAAGGTCAATCACTTCAAGAGTGCGGATTGAATCTAGAAAATTCATGTTTTTCACATGGCAAGTTGTATGTTGCATGCTTACGAGTCGGACGGCCAAGAATTTTATTTGTTTTTGCTAAAGACGGAAAAACGAAAAATATTGTCTACCCTAAAGCACTTGAAAAATAAAGTCAACAAAATAAAATAAATATAATTTATACTTTTCCTTTATAATATATATCATTCAATTTCAATAAATGTATTCCATATCGAAAAGAAAGAAATATCATTCTTTCTATCACTCCTAATTCAACAAGATAACTCATTCAAATTTCAAACAATATTCCTAGAATTATTTATTCTGTGACAACAACGCGCCGGGTACCTAATATGTAGGCTAGTATGATAATAAATTTGATACTGTGTAATTGTTCATATTTGTTTGCAAATACAATCATTTAATAATGCAAAAATAGACAGTAGTCATTGCCGTATTGAAAATATGACAAACCAACACGTTGTCACAATCCATCAGTGCTACATAGGTTGGCCTGGAAATATTTTTTTAAGCCGAAAAAAAATTCTGTGGACTTGCTCAGGTCCGCGAACCATTGATTGGGAAACGCTAATTACGATACGTAACAATACGAAACGCGTATACCTACATACTTAGCACGTTTTTCGTTGAAAATTAATATTGATCTTAGTTTGAGGAAATTGTTAAGTAATATGACTTAAGCTCATTCATTGAATTAAATTTTATGCGGTTAACCTCAATTATGAACTGAATCATTTCATTTGTTTTAATGTAAATTAAATTTTCTTGCCGAACTAAATACAATTATTTTGGGGTGAATAATGTCTTTTATTCATATTGAAAACAAAATTAATGGATGAATTTACTACCGAAATGTTTTTTTTATATTGTAGATTTGTTTCATTAAAATTTATTTCTTCTACTGTATATAGTAGAAAATACATGTATACATCTATCTGTCTGTCGCAATAAATTCGCCAAAGCGGTGAACAGTAGCGACGTGAAATTTTCACATGTCATTCTGGCTGGCATTTCTAGGACAACCGTGCTATTTTCAACTTTTAATTTTTAAAGTTATCATTAATTTATTTTATAGGTCCTATATGAGGTACGGGCCGATGGCGATACTTTCTACATTCAACATTACCAGCTTGCACCAAAATAACACCATGGTATAAAGGTTAGTGCACTCTATCTAGCGAAAATTTCTTTTGTATACTTAACACATTTAAGTATTCATTTCAAGTTTATTTGATGTTTTTTTATGAAAAAAAAGATAATTTTTAGATGTTTTTAATAGGGATGTTTTTAATAGAAATAATAATCCATTATTTCATAGACTCGAACATTTGACACATTTAATGAATTGAAATATTAAATAACTTACTTATGTAACACAAGTAAAATATTGATAGTATTTGTAACTTTCCCATTTACTAAAAAAGCAGATATAACTTTTAACATAGGCATTATAAGAACTGTTACGAATAGTATGCACTAAATTCAAATTCAAATAATATTATGTAAATTAATCAAAACATTATCAAATTCATTATGATGCAATCTTCTCACGTTTTTCCCAATATTTGTAATATTCAATTCCGTGACAGTTTATTGTTATTTTATCTGCGGGGGATATTATTTTAACCTTTGGTTATTGATGAAATGTTATTATTTCAACAAACTAGCTGAGTGGCATCTTGTATGCGCGATTTGTTTTCATACGGAAAACTGTCTGGTAAATTTACACGCGAACAAACAGAACTGTATGCAAAGCGTCATAGCGTTTCAATAACATTTATTTTGCAAGATAAAAATACGACTTCCATTCTTTTTCTTATCTTTACATATTTTTTTTCAGTCACACGAAATATGTACGTTGTCATAATTCCGTTTCTAGTGTTCCCGAACTTCCTTAAAGCAACCATGTTTCCTCGAAACCAGTCCGAAAATCGTTGAAATATGCACGATCTCTTTCGTCAATTCGTGCTTTTTTCTTAGTATTTTGACTTCTGTTGCATCAGTGGCGGCCGGTGACGAGAATATTAGAAAATACTCATCTATTTACGCAAGAAAGCTATCCTCCGATTCCTGAATTTTGAAAACACTTCAAAACACGTACATTAAAGTCTGATATTGACGATACCAACTGTTTCTCTTAAACACTTTATTATTAACCGTACACTACTGAAGTAAATTTAAACTTGACATAGGACGACCTGCTGCTTTAATTTCCAACCTTTTTGAAAAATCCCGATGATTTTATTTAATTTATGAGGCGGAATATGCACTTTTCATTATTGAAGCACGTAAATATTAGACGTATGTAATTAAAAAGTAAATAAATTTGATGGTATGCGTTTCTTTGTGGACAGGCTCAATATACTACAGGTCTTTTCGACGTACGTACTAAACATATGTGACAGGTCTCTGCTGCTTTTCCTGTTTGAATACTTTCGGGAACGGTCGGGAAGAGGTGCCATGCTCCTGAATAACTCAAAATTTCGTATGCAACTCGAATGTGCGACACAAGTGACGTCACAAAAGACTAAAGTATAGTTCTAAATCCCTTCTATTCGAGGAGTGCTATTCAAAAATTCAACCCCTAGCCGCAGGTAGACTTACACAAACAATAATTATTATTATTACTGTTTTGACGAGAATACGTTCGCTCAAGCATTGTTGTGAATCATCACTCCGTGCAATACTTCTTTAAGGGGAACACGCGGACAAATTTAAAATTAGTGAATTGGTATGTTTTTACAATACCGCTTATTACTTGAATAAATATGTTCATGGGAGTACACTGCACCCTTTGCTCCTTTGCAAGAGCCGTCCCTGATTTCAATCGTAATGTAATGATGCATTTAGACGAAAGCCCTTAAACGTAACTATTCGTCTACGGAACCGCTACGAAGATAGACGTACTTAAATATGTAAATAATTTATTTTACTTATATAATAATTTATTATCAAATGTACCACAATTCTTGAAATGATAACGACAGCTTATATTCAAAACATTAATAGAAAACATGTTAGGGCTTAGTGATTATAAACTAATAATTATAATGAAAATCATAATTACGTTATTAGATATTTTGAATTTTTTAAATGTCTCGAGATCAAGAACACATAAGCAAATACCTAAACCGAAGATCTCTAAAATTAAATGGAAAAAATCTAGCTCTGATATTTATATTAACCTCGCCGTTACTTTCACTCAAATTCATCTGATCTCGAGGATACAGCTTCTGCCACTTTAACAAAGGGATGTATCTTCTTTTCAAAGCAATACGCCTACGGTGCGAGTCAATATGTGAAATTTCATTATATTATAATATATTTTCGGCATAGTAGCAGAAAGGCGATAAGTTGAAAATCTTCTGTGATCTGCTATGATAGATTTTAGCACTATCTATCTTCTGAAAAAACAAGCTCAGCCATACTCCATATATTTTTTACGTAATTTGAAAATATGAATTTAGTCAATTTCGTTCACAGCTATCAGTGCAAAAAAATATTACTAATGCTTAAATCGAATTCGTAAATATCGAATCTGATAAAGTGATAAGTTGAATAAATTGTGGTTATGATATGAAAATAGAAAGGCTTAAATTTCATGATTTTCTTAAACGTCGATTTTCTCGAAACAACGTTTTTTGACTTAACGCCGTCTGACACTATAAAGTCGATAATATGTATTGATTGCAAATTTCAGTTAATCGGTTACCCGCACCATGTAACCGCTCCGCAAACGTGTTACGCTGAAATGCGTCTTATGATTTGAATTTGGAACGTTTTCGTAATCCGTGTCAATAACGGTCAGATTTGTATTTTCAGTATCTTTAGGTTATCGCGAACACGTATGAACTCGATTGGCAAGAACGCACTTTGGAAATTAAGCTCGCTTTTGCTGAATGTCTGATGTATATTTAGGAAATTTATTGACAAGATGCAGCTCTGCACGGAACAGATACTTTTTAATGCGCAGTAAAAATAGTACGATTTAAATTTAAAAAGTTTCTAAAAATAAAAATTGAGCGAATGGCCAACAATCAGTCCTAATAAACATGAAATTCTTCAGTTACTCAATATGCTCGGGCTATTAATCACACATCAATTTATTTAAAGGAAATATATTTATATATTCTTTTGTGAACTCGCTGGGAACAGCAGGTAATTTATAATTAGTACAATAGTGAAAAATTTATTTCTTGTTGTTATGATAGGAAAATCAATACCACAATATATGTGAGCTACGTAATAAATACTTGTGGGCATGCCGAACTGCCGATCAGAGCTGTTTGCTGTGGTCCGTCCTCACATTGGCCTTATGTAGTGAGAGCGATTAGCTAGACAATATTCCTAGCCCTATCTTTCTATCCCTACTCTCTTCGAAAAAGAGAGGTCGAGGAATTGAGTGACAAGCAGTTCTCGTAGAAAAAATAATAGAAGATACCTCCATTAGGAGGTCATATGGACATGGGGGAAAAAATGTGAAATTCCATGACTCATTTTTATAAATAATAGACTAGTGTCTTTTTGGGAGGCACGACTAGTATGGAAATGTATGGAGAAATATTCGTTCGATAGTTTGTTTTCAATTAATGTATTAAAACGGGTGATGATCAGGGCTTCCAGTCTCGGAATCCCGGTCAATTATTCAGTCCGTAATCCCGGGATTGATATTCAGGCGATCCCGGTATTTCGGGATTCACTGTAAATGCTAAAAAATGATTCATATATCAATTTAAAACTTACTGATTAACTACAACGTGTACCTCGGTTTGTTCCTTTATAATACCGAAATACCTTAATGAAATTAATATAAACATATTTTTTAGTCTCGTTCCTTCTCACATTTCGTAACAGCTGTTCTTAACCAATTTGAAATGGAGGAAAAATTAAGACCGCTTCTTAAACGAATGCAGGACCACTGAGGAGGGGTTTTGAATACCATTTGGTAAAACATACCATATTAATGGAATAAATAAAATTATTTAGACATTTTTTTTTGAATATCTTTCTTTTTTTTGTCTGATTTTAAATCGACAAAAGAACCATTCCAATGTCCAAAAAATATTTAATTATATAAACATTCCAATGGAGAAGTAATAGTGGACACAAATTAAATTTTAAATGTAAATGTAATAACACGTATTGCTCAATGGGATCCTGGGATCAATCGGGATCCTGGGATCATAAAACGGGTCCGGGATTTTATACCCTAGCGGCGATATCGCATGTTGCGGACTGTTGTTTCTGTGTGCGAGCTGCGTAACTTGGCACCAATATGACGTATGGCTATCGACTCATACGCAGCGATCAGCTGTTCGCTCAATAACAACTACCTAGTACATTCAGTTATCTTACGTATGTGCTGCATATACTTTTTATCATTATTTTCAATGGAAATCGAGTAAATTCTTCTTACGGCTGTTATGTCAAGTCGAACGACAACTTACTGATAAAAATATAACTTAATGCATATAACTACAGACTGGTTACAAAACTTTTGATTTATTTAAGTTATCTTTTGGTTAATATAAAATGTATGTTATTACAACTCTTAATATCGACGGTGTTTTGGCCAATTGATGTAACCTTGAAAATTGAAATTGTTCAGGAGAGAGTAAAAACTGTTTTTATCGAAAACATTATATACGGTTAGTTGCGTGATGAATCTTTGAAATGCACTCCTTTGAATTCTCACGTTTGACGATATGGAATTATACGTAGGGATTATCGATATAATAGTGGCTTACATCAAGTGACCGGGTCAGAATGCTTAAACCTAAAACCAATGCAAAATGATGTTTGCCTTCCAGAAAGTGGTCAATTTATTTTATAATTTACATAATTTGGATGAGACTTGCTATGTCGTATTTAAAATGAAATCCTATCATTAACTCGTTTTCGTATTTTTCGAGGGTTACGTCAAATGGCCAAAGCACAGTCGGTATAATGTAAATGGTAGCCGAGTAGTCATATTCGGTTAGAGTGTTTACGGGTTCGAACCCCAGTATGAAAAATTTCAAAAATCGATTCATGGATACGTTAAATTTTGAAAAGATGCCACTTCTGTTTTTATAATCGATATACGTCGGATCCGAAGTGCAGTGGTCAACGTAGTTGGCTTCGGTCACGGATTTCATGTCTTGGAAGTTTCATAAATTGATTTTTTAATTGATACATGAATTGTTGCTCGAAGGCATGGACGTTTGCGATGTCTTAAATACCCGCCCACCCATCCGATCCTAAAAATAGGGCGTTGCGAGAACGATGAGCTAACCACTTATCCTGTCCTATCCCTATCCTTACATCCTTACCAGGGTTGCCAGGTTTCCAAAATCACAGATCGGGACATTCATTATTTCGAACAACCAAAAAGTTCAAATTTTATTCATAAAAGGTGTACGCTTGTCTACAAAAAATAATTGAGCCTATGTTTTTGTCTACGTACATTTTTTCACATATGCAATTTTTGTTAAATCGGGATTTTCATAGGAAGTGCGAGACTCGGGATTTACAAATATTTATTATGATCAAAATAATGAAAGTACACGTTACATTTTAAATCGCTATAACCCTTCAAAATCTTCAACTACGCCCTTGATTACTACCCTCTCTTAAAAGAGTGTTAAAAAATAACTAAAAACACAAGAAAAAAATAATCATAAGCACATAATATATATATATATATTTTATAACAACTTTGACGAAAAATCATTCATTTGAAATAACGAATACAACTTTTTATAGTCAGCCTGTACTATTCTAAAACTTGGTGATAAATCAGTGATTGGGTAATAATAAAATCATTTGAAATTTTATTATTAGGATAATTAACTACTCTATTAAAAAGTTATTATATATATTTCCTTTATACCCCGTAAACGCATACTTAAAAGTAATATTCATATCGAATTACTACAATTACGAAGTGACTAGCATATCTCAATAACCCCTGACACGTTAAACTCCAACTATTATTTAATGAAACTTGCGCGATGAGAACGTTGGCAGTACGTTGTTTCTGGGAAGAAAAAAATAATCAAATCTAGAAACTTACCAAGCCAGTTTCACCAAATACTCGGAAATACAAACTTCGCATTGGTATAAAGTATTAACTACTTGCGTATATCATTTATATTATACCAAATCGTCCAACACGAAAACAGGAAATACTGAAGAAAAAAATTGTCGATTAAAAAATAATTAAAGCATTTTTTTAATATGTTGGCTTTCAATGTGGTACAGAACGGAATATTTCAACAGTATTGATTGAGTCATTATTTTTTTTAGAAATAGTAAGGGGAGAAAATTCGATTTATGTAAGTCTTTTGCTTTGTGTGGCATTTTTAAGATAGGTTTGTGTAATTCATTTTGAATGCACGGAAACAGGGCATTTAATAACTATGAGAAAACGTAAAAGGAGTGGAAAATAACTTTAAGTATCTGTGGTGGTCGGGTGTTCTAGTCAAAGTATTTAACAAAAAATCTTAGTAGATAATATACGCAAATGAAAAATGATTAAAAACAAATAAAAAAATCAAAAAAATATTATACTAGTGTTTGTTCCTCGCTATTTAAATAACGTCTACACATTGATTTGTTTTATATAGGGTACACGATTCATTGATAAGGAACTTTGGTTCTAGTTGTCCCAGGAATAAACACATACAATATGTTTGATTTTTGTAGTGTTATTAAGTAAGCTCTTCGTAATGGCTTAAATCAGGGTTTCGGTAGGTCGCATTTATTTATCTTAAGTCAAATAGGACTGCATATAAGAAAAAATCTTGAAAATGAATGTACATTATTTTGTAAATGAAGAGAAACAATACAAATTTTCAAATTTTGGATTCAGTCAATAGGTCGCACTTGGGACCCTAAGTGGCCGCATGTGGCATTAATAAGGTCACCCCTGCTTTAAGTAATGGTACTACTGCACGGCTAAATACTAAATCCGCATTCTTAATAAAGATCAAGACTGATTTCTCTCTTCGCGTGTATTATCAATTGATCAAAATCAATAGAACAAAAGAATTGTGTTTTATGTTTTATTAGATATAACGCCTGTCCGCCAATATTTGTCAATTAACACCCTTTAAAGAAGGTTATTTAGAACACTTGTGATTAATTTCAATTTAAATATTTGTTTCTTTTCTCAGTTGTGTGTTAGTTCCGGTAAATTTTGAATACATTAAAATGTTAATGGATATCATTATTGATATAATTATATCATCAAAAGTGCCTAAGGCTAGCAACTTTCCATAATAATTGATAAGACAGTAAAATATGTACGTTATTACTTTTATCGCGGTATTGGATATCCACGTAAGTCCTTGTGGAATATATTATGTTAAGTAATTATTAAGTTGAAACGTTTTCACACTGACTAACTTCGAGTAAAGACATTATTTAACATAAAGAAAAATTCCGATCTTAACGACTTCAGACACAATGCTGTAAGCATGCTGTTTCCATGACTTAGACGCACTAGGTAAATGCACACATAAAAATGAAGTAAAGACAGATGCGCACAATGTTTTTTTTGTATTTATATATATTATAAATATGTACACAACAATCTTGTAGCCAAGTGGTCAATGTTCTCAGGCGTTAGTCGTATTAGATTGTAGTGTCAACGTGTTTGAATCCCCGTTTGGATAATTATTTCATAAATTGATTTATAGATTCGTGCTTAGAGACATGGCTTATTTGCGATGTTTTAATTTCGTTCAACCCTTTCGCGCGTAGACAAAGCGATTAACTAACAACTAAGCATGTCCTAGTCTCATTCTCATATCCTTATTCTATCCGATAAAGAGAGGTTGAGTGATGAATTACAACCGGTTTTTGTAAAACGACATATGTAGAGATTCTCCACATTGGGAGTGGTTACATAAACGATTAATATATATATATATACATACATATAAGTATTCTATTTAATATGTCAAGAAAAACATGTCGATACCTCAGTTCTAAAGTGTAATAACTCAAAAGATAATTAGGAAACATGATTCTGGTTAGGTTTAATCTTCTACTGTATATCTAATTTTTTTATTATTTAAAATTATAATATTATGAACAACTTTTTTTTAAATATTAATAATTGAAGCTTTCCGAGGTTCGCAAAGGATTTTTGAAGTAGTTACAATTTGTTTCTAAAGTAATAATAACCATTGTCATTCTAAAATAACCACAAATTACCACTTGTTACATTTTGAGACTGGTACATTTCAGTATTTTCAGCATTTTTTCATACTCAACTCAAAACTGCAAATTTTTGACATGTTGCAATTTGAAACTGAGGTATCTATGTGAAAAATAACTTTCAAATCTTAAGGATTATTAATGTCTCTTCAATTAAAAATTATTTCGCATTTGAAAATGTTGAAATTTTTATATTTCATCAAGTATTTTATTTTACATTATTTTTACTTTGAATATACTGTTATTTTTTGTGCGCATGTCAGTCCATTGTGGAATTGGCATGTGGGCGTATATCTTGTGTGCGGATGCCTGATCACCAAGCATTCTTATATCAAACGAGAAACACGTAATGAAAAACGTTAGCTTTATCCAGTTTCATATAAGTACACACACGAATGCAGGGTTAGGTGGTTCAACTAAGGAGCATTCAACCCCCACGCCTTCGCAGTAGACGGTGGAAAATCAATTCGAAATATACATGCCAAATCGTTTCATGTAAACTATACACAAGCAAAAATCAGCGAAAATATATTCGAGTGCGCATTTATGCCTAACTTATTATTTGATTTGAATCATTTTCTGTTTAGTATATTTCTTCTCTCCGTTTCCAATGAGAAACATAAAATATGTTCTAAAATAGAACAATATACGAATCGACTAAGTGATTGAAGTGGCTTTGTTTAAATCACTCAGTCTGTCTCTTTGGAAAATGTAAATAAGGAAAGAAAAAAGTTTGTAAAGGAATATTAATTCGATAATCGCTTTTTCTACACTCTTATTTTAGTATCAGATGAGGGTGTAGGTGATCAGGGTTGAATACAATACAGACATCCATCGTTTTGTTTATAAATCGATTGAAAAATCAATATATTACGAACGTTTCCATTTGAGGATTTGGACATTCAAACATGACGAAAGCCCAAGAGAGACTACTTGATTATGACACCAGTAACATATTTATGACATAATAGTCAGTGAAAAGTTTTAACTGTTCTATCTGGCGAATGCATTTATATAAATGTAGTTGCAATATATAAATACAATTACATTAAAGACTTTCTGTGAACAGCTGCTTTCTATAACAATTTAGAATGTCAAAGTTGACGAAACGATGAAATTATATTATCAATAAGCAGAAGGAATAATAATAAGGTTAATACATGGATATGGATATTTTAAATTGTATATTTCAAGGAGTTTTTTTGAGTGTTTTTAAAACGTGTTATCAATTTGTATTATCAAAGATGTCGTTATAAATGTAAATATTTCTCACCTTCGATCAGTTTTCACTCTCTCAAAAGTCCAAGCACAGCACAATTAAAATTTTAAACAGTATTTTATTTTACAACAAAACATTTAAAACATTTTGCAAGAGTGAGTCGATTTATGTGCTGTATGTTAAATTCAACACATTAAAATAATTACGCAAAATTATTGCAAACAATTTATGTTTATTATTATTGTATCACACTAATAATAACGTGCGAAGTTTCGACAGATTTGCCAATAGTTTATTTTTTAAAACGATTTTTGTGGACTACTTAATTATCTTTATTACTGTGTAGCACTGTTTATATAAAAAAATATTTTTTTGTACCGCACAAATTAATAAGAATAAGTCGCGATTTTGAATTTATTTGAATGCGAGCTTATTGAATATTTTAAGCACAATTAAATGTGTTAATACTTGAAGATTAATTTAAGTTTTTATTTTAAATTAAAAAAAAATTATTTACCAAATACAGCTTTATTTATTTATTATTTTTGTTGATGTGTTATCGAAGTTTGCGCTGTAATACTGCGGCAGAATGATGTTTACGTTTTTTTTTCTTTTAAGAATTTAAAACTTATGTTAGTATTTTTATTATTTTATACTAAACATTGCAATATTAAGGAGTGCAATGTAGAAAGCGTCCACACACGTCTGACGCTATATGTAAACTGATAGTGTGTTATTTCGTCAGCGGCAGGCAGATTTCTACTGTCGACTCTCGAAGCGGCGTCCCTATAAAACATGAATATTTTCAAATCTCTTTTTCGCGCATACGTCATAAACATTTGAACCGCGCACAGTGTGTTGTACACCAACAGGTTTGTTTTACATATAATAATAAATAACACTCTGTCGCTTTGACGCGGTTACCAAGAACGACGCAAAAAAAAAATGAATTCTTATAAAGCAATTTGAATATTAAAAACATTTCGACAATCTTTAATCAATGGCCTTAAATCTTGAGTGTAATTTAAACAGAATGGCAACGGATTCTTGAAAATTAATCGTGGTAGAAGAGTGGGGACTGTAGAATTTAAGTGCATGTTGGCTGCATTCATTTTCCGAGTAAAAGATGACAGCTTTTAAGAACGCAACATTTGACGATGTGAAAAGGCATTATACTATTTAAAATAAAAAATACACAAAGGTATCAGCGAACATCATACGATCAATTAACAATAGAGTAACATTTTCAATGTATTAGTTTTAAGAACATGTTATATAGATGTAGCTACATTTACCGAATCTATCCATAGTTAAGTATGTTTATAATTTATATAAAATATACAGTTCAAGTGAGACACTGTACCTATAGGATAGTGATTCCCAACCCGGGGTACGCACTTGGTAGCTAGGGGTACACGAAAGATAAATCAATAAGTTGGACGCACTGAATAGGCACAGCCTTCTGTTTTTCAGAGAGGTAAAAAAAAGAAAATACTACGGCAAATTCATAAAATATGGATTTTCGTACACCGGTGATGAAGATTGTCCTGAACTCAAGTGGGTAGCGTGTGGAAAAATGCTGTTAAATGGCAGCATGAAACCTAAAACAAAATATTAAAATTATAAAAACAAGGAAAGTGACTTTTTTAAACGTTTCGCAGCAAAAAATAAGAATATACCGATTTTGACATCGTACACAATGTCACTAATAAAGAGTATAAAATGTAGTTTAAGCTAATTACGTTTTAGTTTTTTTTACAAATCCTCATGAACCTCCCTGCTCGAACGCTCCTTGCCCCACCAATTCACAGTAACTACAAATTTGAAATAACAATAACTACAGAAAATACAAACATTTTTGCTATATTAGTGGTACAATTTAGCGAAATGGGCTGCCAAGGAGTACCCTAGTCAAAAAAGGTTGAGAGCCGCTGCAATGGAAAAAAGCAGTGTTACGATAGTTCACATATCGGGTTAGTCGTAGACTTAAAAAAACATCGAACACATTATGATTTATAGTGAAGCTATCAGTACGTCACGGCTTGGCCGCGATAGTCCTTCTTTCAAGATACTTCCCGAAGTCCTGGCTGATTTTAAGTTTTGTTTAATTTTATTATCTTCTTAGTTTATATGACGACGATTATATTACAATAAAATCATCTTTTTATTTATTATGCACTTATGACATCGAGACAAAAATTTGAAACGGAGGAGTTTAAATAAATTAATGATTTGTAATTATTAATGAAATAGGGGATGTAGAAAACATGACATCACAGAATCAAGAAAATAGATATGATTGTATTACAACATAATATTTTGTGATAACATTACTACATTAAAAGCTATTTAATGATGTTTTTTGACTATTACGGACGTTTGAATATATATTATGAAGTATTTTTGCCTGGAAGGATAAAATTTTGTGGCGAAATTTGACAGTCAGTGGAGGATGGGACGAAGTCAAATATACCCAAAATCGTGTGACGTCATTTATAGACGACACCTTATGAAATAACAGAGTAATTAATAGTCAATAAAAAAAACTTTCACATTTCATAATATATTTTATGCATAAAAATAATTTGAGCTCACTTACCCTCTCCCACCCACCACTGCTTCCCAATCCGTTAATTTTATACGGCTGTATTCAGTAGCGTAAGAAACGTATCTACAGTTTTTTTGATTAATTGGGAGTGTCCCAGGAGCAACTGCCAAAGACTTGGTGGCGTGTACTTAATGGTGCGAAAAATCAATCCCTCCAGATAAACGAAAAGTTTCAAAAAAAAGTTGAAGTCTACTTACTCTCCGTATGACGTCGCAAATATTTTAAAATTCCTGATAATTGGTATTATTCACCACCAAGTCAGCGAGGTCGATTGGTCCAATGAAAGATTGGACCAACTTGAGCAGCTATTCATTTTCTTCTTGCATTAAATTACACTTATAGGAATTTGAGCTATGTTATATTATTATAGACTTTTCAGAAAACTGTTGGTATCTCAGAAAATACGCGTAAATTTTTTAAACCATGATAGATAAGTTGCCGGTTATTCAACACTCATGGTAATTCCTATTCAGTTGCAGCATCCATAGTAGAGGTCTGTACGTGCCGAGATTTTATAAAATTACCCGGTCCGAGCCCGAAATATTCAGACCCGGCCCGAGCTCGAGCCCGAGTCTCAATATCACACTTGTTCCCCGAACCCGACTCGAAACCCAGATTTATGGGCTTCTGTCACTATGCCGGCGATATAAAATAAATTAACATGACAAAAGGCGTTACATTCGAGTCAAGATGCCGAAAAATATCTGTGAAAAGCGAAAATTATAATTCCTTACACAATAATAATCTCAATGAAATAAGACCGCCGACGACTAAAGAATTAACATAGCGGTACACAACACGTCAATTGATAATGCATAAAATAAAAAGATACATGAATATTTGATTGATTGTTATGAAAAGTGATAGTTAATTGTCACGCCGCGTACCTATTCAAATGTTAAATCGATTTGCATATTTTAAAATTATTTCTATAATGTATTCATTATATTTATCTTACCATGTACATGTAATATTGTAGAATTGCATAAAAACATATTTATTTGTCTTCTTTTTAATATCGAAAATTAACACATATTTATCATTTCTGTTCCATTGAAAATACGGATCACATTATTAACCTAAATACTGGAGTATGGTGACAGATAATCGGACTGGTTAAATCAGAGTTATCCAAACTTTTTGTTTCCAGAGTCGCACTGACTGTTCTATAAAGTAGGGCTGGCCAAGATTTAGTATACCGTACCAACATACTGTTAAATACAGCGAAAACACAAAAAAATATGGTACAAAATAAAGTCAGCGTGCTTGGTTAAATTCATGGTGCTTATGGGCCGGCCTAAACTCGCTGGCAGTAGTTTGGAGAGCCCTTCAATTGATTAAGGTACTAAATAGGCCTACGTTTTTTTTGGGTTGTGGTTAGCGATGCGAGGCAGAGAAAAAACCCGGGAATAAAGCCACATGAGAAAATTAAGAAATATGGAAAAAAGCATTTATAATATTAATGATACTGTAACTGTATATCATTTATAGCATTCGGTAGCCCTTATTCTAAAAGCGTGGCATTTTTTTTGTATGCTAAAATTGTACCCACAAATTTGAGGTTACGGTGAGTTATTAGTTCCATTTCGAATTTTTTTGCGACACAACCACTTTCAGAGAAGTATACAATTATAGGTATATGAAAGGACCTCTGCATAGCTAATCGCTCTCGCTAAGCCACTTTTTAATTCGGAAGATTGAGAGGAAATGAAAACATCATAGACATCTATGTCCTTGAACCCAAATTCTCATCAATCAATTAATGAAAGTGTCCATTCGGGAATTCGAACACGTTTCTACCGCACTCAAATCGGACGATAGTCCGAATTGTTGACCCTCGGCTACATTACCACTAGCTTCATACAATTCAAAAATATTAAGACACTAGAAATAGGGGTTTTAGTTGAATATAATAGGAATAAATTATATCATTAATTAAAAATATTCAGCATGACGATGACACAGCTAAATAATGCAATAATTATTAACGTCATTAGTGCAGCAGAAAAATAGTATTATTGACCGGTGTCGCATGACCAGATTTTTTTGTAATTTTTCTCACAAAAAACTAAAAAAAGAAGCTACATATTGCATAATAATTTGGACGGTTTTGTTCTAGAACGTTTCGCTGAACGATCAAAGTATACCAAGGGATAATTTGTTTCTGTATTTCCTTCGTAAACATTTTTTTATGTACGACTATATCCAAATAGTACAATCACTAATAAGTCATCCCCTTTGGGATTTTCATCAATCCCTTATTCAACGCTTCAATCTTTGTCGAATTAGATTAATTTCTTTAGTAATTATTTGATAGATCCTCGTTAAAATAAGAAAAAAATATCCAACACAATTATCTATATTTTTTAAAAATAAAACGAAATTTGTGTTGTATTACTTCCACACTACTTCCACATGCTTATAATGATCGGGATTGGCTTTGCTCATAAACTAATAGTGCTCGTTATGAACGAAACTGGTCTTATTACAAACACGTGTTTAGTTTTAAAATAGTGCCTTTCTACCAAGAATTGACAATTAGTTAACACCTTAAAAGTGATCTTTATTTTCTATAGACTCGGCGCAAACTTTATAAAGAATTATTTTTAAAAATGTTTTTGGTATATGTATTGTTAGCATCTATTTCCTCCCCCCCCCCCCTTCCGGTGCGAACTAAAAGAAAAATTAGAAGCAATATCCACGTGTTAGTTTAAAATCTGAAGATATAGTTAGTCTGAAGGTGCTTCTTAAAGAGGTGAGACACGTGTCACGTCTAGTAACACAAGCAGTGTAATAAAAAAGCACCAATTTTATATTAGAACTGTCTATACTAAACTAGAAATCTATATGTTAAGTTGGCATATTATAAAAAAATGTCTGACAATGACGGTCTGCTGAAATAGCTATAAACTATATTATATTTTATTATCCTAGTAGAACTTTTGCCCCAATTCTTATTTGCTTAGACAAGATTAATTCGAGTGGCATTTTACATTGTCGGGTTCATGGTGCAGTGGTCAACGTCTTTGACTACGGTTTCGGATGTCTCGGCTTCAAGTCCCAGTACGCACAGTATTAAAAATTTATTTTTCAATAGATTTATAGTTCGTAGGCATGGATGTTTATGACGTCTAAAATTCTCGAAAAAGAGAGGTTGAGCCAACCGAGTAACAAGCAGAAAACATTCTCGAAGAAAACTTCTGTTGGGATACCTCTATTAAGAGGTCATATGCTTCACATTGGGAGCGGATATGGTAAAAAAAATACATATTTAACGAAAATATGTTAGGCTAAAAACATCGCTCAATTCAAATATATCTAAATACACTCCATCTAATAAAATTTCTTGGACTTTGCATGATAGCCGAATTACAGATTAAATTCTTTACACTATTGATAATAAATATAATATGTGTGAATTATTTATTGTAATTACACTCTAGATTTATGAATTTTTTATTCAATTTTTATAATCTTTTCTTCGTACAGTAAATACATGTTTGTTAGTTTTTTATTTGTATTGTTTTATCCAACGAAGGAAAACACCACATTATTTTGTTTATATTTGTTTTTGGTAAATAATAAAAAAACAAAAATGAATTCAAAGAGCGCATTTCAAAATTTATTTATAGATAAAGATTAGCTACGATTAAAGAACACGAATTTTCATTTGTTTTTTTTTTATCAGATTGTCATTCGAACAAAGATAAACTAATAAACAATTTATACCAATTAAGTAATTAATATTGTATGGCACAGTGCACAATGTTTCGACGTTTTTGGCGCAATACAGCGGTTACATTATAGATCAATTTCGTGTGAACAAGGAAGCAAATGTATGTATAGTATACGAATATTGTTGTTAGAGCGTCTGAATTGAAATAAATAATATTACTTACCTATGTCAAATTTGCATAAGTATTGTTGATTTGTTGCCAAGTTGTTTTCAGCACCATCTGTACAAATATTAAAGAGACTATTCTAAGTTCAATTTAAAGTAGAAACAGTTGACATACGAACCAAATTAAATCAATATGGGTCTACGCAACCGTAGAGATAGCGTAGCACTAAATATACTATACGCGTTCTTTCTTTCATTTTAATTAATTTCATCACTTTCACATTGCTATTGTGCCGTCACAAGCTTATACAGTTAACGGTAAACGAAATGTTCTGTATTATTATACAAAATTGATTTGTTTCACATTATCATCAAATCGATTGGTTAACATTCTTGGGCGTTTGTCGTATTTAGTAACAGTTTCCACAGGTTCGAATCCCCGTATGGACAACTTTATAAAAAAAAAACAATCGATTTATTGATTTTAATTCAATGGCTTCGGTGTTTACCTTCGCCATCGCGCATCCAATCATAAAAATGCGGCGTAGCGATACTGGTTGGCCAACTACGAGTCCAGGGATAGGAGATCTTTTTTTGACAGGAGACCGATTTCGATTTTGTGTAATCTAATAAGGCCGCATGTACGAAACTTTAATGAATATCATGTTTCACTTTGAATGTGTTAACTGTCAATTCTTGGTGGCATTACATTTTAAAAATAAAACATAGCTTGTTTGTACAAATCCTTATGTTTCTAATGAACAGGACCGGTTTCGCTCATCACGAGCATTATCAACTGATAAAAATACAATCAAAACAGGAACAAGCTGCTTTGATTGTATTTTTATCAGTTGATAATGCTCGTGATGAGCGATACCGGTCCTGATTATTATAAACATGTGGGAGTAGTACAAACAAATTGTGTTTATTTTTAAAATGTGTCATACATATTTACTTAAAAATGTACGTACATCATTAAAAAAGTGAATTGAAAAAAAACAGTTTCAGTCAAAATTCCGCAGTTGGAGACATTGAAAGTCGCAAATTTCCAATCTCTGTTTAAGTATTCTACTTGCCCCATCCTTATATCTTTACCAATCCTATAAAAGAGGTCAAGCGATTGATTAACAGCCAGTTCTCGTAAAAAAACTTCCACTGTAATTAAGAGTCTATATTCTCCGTGTTGCGAGTGGACATGGTTGAAAAAATCGATAAATAATAATACATACAATATTGTAAAAAATACTTTTGTTCACAACATAATGGTTTCCATCAAACACAATAGTATATTTATTTTGCAGTCGGTGTCTTTTTTCTTATGACAAGCCAGTCATAAGAAAAAAGAATTCGGTGTAGTCATATAGGCGTGCGCCTCTCCGGTATATTGAATGAGATAGTGTATTTGCTACAATCTATTGTCTGTAGATATGGATCCTTATTTATTTTAAAATTCAATCGTTTTTGAGAAATGTCAAATGTCAATTTAGAATGAAAAAAATATAATTTTCCTTATCCTTTACTGCGATTTTAAGATGTTTACTATGAAACAATTAAATACATTACGTTAAGTATTATCGAAAACGAGTCTCAAAACTGGGTTTTGTTTCAAATACCCGTCTTTAATTCACACATTATATGACATGTCATTTCTATTATTAAAATTAGTCTTAAAACAGTATCTTTTTGATACCTGGGATTTTACACATTTAGGTAAATAATAAGGTAAAATAGTGTTAAGTATTAGGTTTCACAAGAATATTCCTGTGTAATTAAATACTTTACTATCTTTAATTAATTTAAGATATCAACTGAGGGTGCTTGATGGAATTTCAATATCAAATTCTAACTGTTGTGATTTTGTACATTTCCATGTATTTCGTCATTAATGTCCCGTGCTTCGCCTTTCAGCATCTTCAGGCATTTGGGCACGCGAATGAACTCGAACTGACAGAGAGAAAATAGTTTATATCGTTTATATATATAAGATAAAATAAGACAAATTATTATCACTATTTTTACTATATTTAGCTTAATATTTATTACGGGGTATAATGCTATCACGACAAGTAAGTTCAAATTTAGGTCCGCTGAATTGATAACATAAACAATATGGAGGTTTACTTCATGATTCAATAAGCCAAGTGGGCTGATAGATATAGTTAAACATAGAAAAGCAATCAACTTCTAAGTATGCTTAACTAATAATGAAAAGGAAGACAGAACGCAGCACTGGCGTAGCAAAGAGGGAAGCTTTTTGGATGGTCAGGAAGTAGCATATCCAGAAAAATGTACAGTGTGAAGAGGTGTCAATTACCATTTTATTATATGTAATCTTTATCAATGAATAAATTAAACCGACGCTTGCGCATATCGTATATGTTTCCATTCTAAGCTTAGATTTATATAACATTGTCCCATTTTGCAAGAACAACAGTGAAATCATAATTATTAAATATTCTAAAATAAATACTCTCATATAATATAAAAAGTAAGAGTCGAATCAATGCTGCTGAATTGGTAAAATTCTTGTTTAAACGTCACATTTTTTATAAAATTTCATGCAAATGAAAATCTTGTTTTGGCTCTCCTGAAATGTACCAATTTTAGACTTAGCGCCGTCTTCTAAAATAGGAATACAATCTGCCTTACAATAATAAATTATACTGATTAACATAGTCTTTTTATTAGTTAGGTTAATAAGCTAATAGGTAATAAGAAAATAATAATTATTATAATATTATGATGTGCACGATTATAATATAGATAAGTAAAATTATTCTTTTGTGTGGTGGTTATGGCTCTTACGGAAATTTAATTTTAATTTATATGTATGCTATTGTTTGAAGTTCAACTGTTGCAAATTTAATTATTTTATATTAATTATGACCATTGCGGAAGTCATGTTATAGTTTATATTCTCTGGAAATGATGCATCGCTCGTATGAAAAATCTTCGCCTAAAATAATGCTACTGTATTATAAAATTAATGAATGTGGAACAAAAAAATCTAAGGGTTCAATGAAATATCGCTGAGTTAATTAATTTTATCTTAGTTTGAATCGATTTACGCACATCTTGTAGAATAGTAAACAGTCGGCCGGTAAATTGGTCATGGTCTAATCACTTTACAATAAGGGAGATTGTTATCAGTTATCACATTCCAATCGCTATCATTTCTTATTTTACAGTATCGATACAATCGTATGGATCTTGATTGATAGATAATAGTAATTATTGTTTTGATTTAAGGTGAAAAACGTTATCGAAACGTTCTTGCACTGCACAGTCCCAAACTGGCAACATCACTGTCAACGTTTTACCTTTTTTGGCATGGTGCATGGTGCGAATCTAACATAACCAAGGTTTTTGTAGTTCATTAAATGACTTAAAGTAAATAACTTCCTTGAAGATGTCCTTCTGTAAAGCGTAATTTTATTGCTGCTCTTTCATATCATAGTCCAATAAGACTTTTAATTAATCAAATGAATTATATAATTTTTTTAATATTTTCTCGAAAATTATAATTTATTTAACAGAAATGAAAAAGAAAATTTTTAATCAATGTACTTATTCACTCTTAAGGTCTTAACTGTCAATTCGTGGTTCAATTGCATTATGTTTTGAAAATAAAACACAATTTGAGTAGGTTAGTATAAAAGTGGGACATAAGCCATCCACGAAAATGTACAGCAGAGGTGATTTTTCATTTCATACATATTCTACACTGCATCAAGCCCGGCAGCCATAACACTTGAAAGTAAATACTAGGCTCTGTGATTGGTCAATGTGTATATATCGTCGATGTTCTGGAAGAAAACACTAAATCGAAAGAATGAAATATTGATTTAGTTATACTAAAATGTTCCTTATTTCGAACTCTATCGTATGGAAGAACAAACTTATTTTTATAAATTATACTTTTACTTAAAAACAGTTTTTTACAAATAAAACGAAAAAAGTATGGCATTTTTAACATTTGACAAACTGCAAAGTCCAATTGCTCAAAACTAGTATTTTTCAGTTAGTGTTTTCTTCCGGTACAACGACGATATTATGTTTACTGTTTTCGTTTTCGAAATTATATACGAACTTTAAACTCTACAATCCATAAGAAACCGCTGGATTCTGATACTTTTTACGGTTTTTTTTTGAAAAAAGCTTCACAAACAATAAAAAATTACTTTCGTGGGATGTGGCGTTTGTCCGACTTTGACACCAAGGTACTCATTTGTTTTGTACTACCTCCACATTGTTATAACGACTATAACAAGTTTTGCTCATCGCGAATATTATCAACTCTTTACATCTAGCTTAATATGTGACATGCATCATTTACTACATTATTAATACAATAATTAAATTATTTTAATCTGAAATAAAACACAGATCGTCCAATAAAACATATTTATTAATGAGTTTTTCTCGGATACATCCAATTAAATTGAGAAATATATTTACTCCCAATAGTTTAGAAGTATTTTCAAATGAAATGATTCAAATAATTTTCAATTTAGGTTATACTTTTAACTATCTGGCAATGACGCAGCTGCTTTAGGATTCTCTATCGCCCGGTAATCGTTATTATTCTCTGAGATCTTGGTATTACCCTTTTGCTCCTCTAAGCAATAATAGTTTACGGTTTCCACGTCGTTGAAGTCCTGCCAGCAAGGAAGAAGTAGGCAGGTTGTCCAAAGATATTGAATACACTCATCCTGTACATCCTTATAAGTCATTATGATTTTGGACGTAACTTTTTATTGAATGGTCCGTTCCTTAATCAGCCATCTGTTTTTGAAGCATCTTTAACATAATATTAAGTCGACGAAATAGCAAATAAGTGAAATATATATTATAAAAAACAAGTTTTTTTAGCGTTGATTACCCAAGTCCAGCTGAATACGTCAATCCAAATAGGACATTACATTTGTGTTGCTATCTTAAATATAAAAAAAGGAAAAAATGATTGACTTGATCTATGACCTTGTCTCTACCGTTTTGTGAAGGTACATTCTTTTCAATATTGAAGATAAAAGACAATTTATTTATTGCTCTCTAGTTCTGCGCAAAAAGATAATACATTGATAAAGATCTATTGTTATCTTTTAAAAGTAGGTTACTTTATTTATAAATAAAATAACATGTAAACCAAATAATACAATTTAGGCAACGCAGGTAGAAATTTTCAACGAAAATATTAATTTCGATAATTAAGGTGCCTATCAAATATTTTCCGTTCAACACGAGGAATTTAATATGCAACTAAAATCATAATATGTAAGAAGAGATTGATATTGTAATATTTTAACTCTGTTAAAATGGGTAGTTGGACCTAAAAAAGATTCAAAAAATAATAAATGTGTGGAGGGTTATAGTCGGTGTTGTAGTGGGGCCAGGGCGGGCCAGGTCGCCGCCCTGGTCGCCGCCCTGGTTTCAAGTATATTTATATATATTTTGATATGAAATATTGTGGGTAGAATTTTTGTATCAAAATTTGTGCAGCCGACAGATACGAGAACGCAAAAACATATTCACCGTGAAAAAATGAAAACGCTTCGTTCTATAATCTGAATAGGACCAGAACATACTCAAATGGGAAAGACATTTTTTTTACTATTCACTATTTTTATGTGTTGTTATTTTTTAAGATTTTTTAAAATAACGAATTAAAGAGAGGCGGGATGGAAATAAATGACCGTCCTGGTATTGTTTTATTTAGCACTGCAATACTGGTTATAGTATAAAGAAGATTGTATGGTTTACAATACTTCAACTTTGTATATTACAATTCAGTTCCATTTCAAATTTAACGTTTAGTGAATTTAGTTAATACAAATAACTAAAACATATACGCGTATCAATAATTAAGAGTAGGTATCTTCATATATTTAAAAAAAGCATTCATTGTTGGAAATGCAAGCTAAAAGAATTTTTAAAACGAGGATTCAATAAAAATTTGTAAATTTTGAATTTTGGAGATTTTGTACATTTCCATGTATTTCGTCTCTAACGACCCGACCTTTCTGCATCTTCTCAAAAATTCAAATTTGATATTGAAATTTCATCAAGCACCCTCAGTCAATATCTTACATTCACCACCAATGATCAGAATATAATTCATTCCTTCCCAAGATAATCTTACTACTGTTACTCAAAAGGTACTTTCCAAATATGTATATATGCAGTATTGAAAATCATCAATAAACGTCAGCAATTCCTCCCCCTGGAACTCTAAAATTCACTCCAAGGCTGAAATTCCTCACTGGTTGGGAACCTGTGCCTTATAGTATTAATTTTAGAAATAAAAGTCTGTGATTTGACATGTACATAGTCAAAAATGTTATTTTTTGTGTCGAGTATAAATCTAAAAACAATTTGTGTTGTTAGCGTAGAAATATTAACTCGATACTTGCATACTCAATGCGTCTGAAAAAAATCGTCATCATAGATTCAGGATTATGCAGATTTTGAAAGAGTCGTATCAATCTGCTGTATTAATGCAAATATTGACCCTGTTGGTAATACGTCTATTATTACCGCAAAATTATAAGTAAACAAAGAGGGGCTCGGCCTCCAATGTAAACACGAATCATTTCGGAGGACTTAGCTTACGTCACGAATATTCGCTTGAACTACGATTTCATAAGGATTAAATTCTAATTAATTGAATGGATTTCCAGTTATAAATTAGTTCTGTGGCATTTTATGCATATGTCAAACTAACTAGTTATCTATGTGATATTTGCATTTAAATTAATTCATTATTTTAATTTTTATGCCCGTTAACATATCATTAAATGAATGAAATAAAAGAACATCGAAGTTTTTTTAACTGGGTATTTTATGTTATTACCACGAACCGGAACGTTCAATAATTTGAAAAAATTGACATATTTTCGACATTTTTGATATCGAAGGTGTTTTAGTCAATTGATGTAGCCATCAAAAAATACGAAAATGAGATAATGATTATTTCATAAACGACAGAGCAGGTCTCGGCCAAATTATGTAAATTAGAAAAATAAATTGACCACTTTTGGAAGGGAAACATTGGTTTAACAATTCTGGCCCGGTCACTTGATGTAAGCCACTACCCGTATCTGCATACATGAGAATTTACAGGAGTACATTTCAAAGATTCGTAACGCAACTCACCATATAATGTTTTCGATAAAAACAGTTTTACTCTCTCCTGTTTCTCAACATCAATTGACCAAAACACCGTCGATGTTACCTCTTTTATTCTCCCTCAGAATCTCATATTGATAATTTACGAATCGGAAGTTTGATTCTTTTTAAGAGACCGTTTTGAAACCGTTGTGGGTTTCATTTTCAAGCGTTTTAATAAAAAGAAACTGAGAAAATGATCGAATATGATAGGTATAGACAACGATTTCAAAATGTCAGCTGATTGTCTCCATCTTAAATACAGTTTTAATCCATGAAAACTTAAAAACTTATATTTTACAGCCGCTTATAAATATTTTTTGTGTAACTGAATTTACAATGTATGCTGAATAGATTAAGAGCATAACAGCGCCGATTCAAAAAGTTAGAAATAGTAACCTTATTTGAGAAACGATATAAAACATTTGTTTGAATAATTCATTGGAATATGCACTCTCTACGTATAATCCCGTAATTCTCGTATCTGCAAACATGAGATTTTACAGGAGAGCATTTAAAAGATTCATTACGCTATTGTAAAGTAACGACTATATGTATCTTCTTCAAAATTGGGACAGTGCTAATATTTTAAATCTAATTCTCCCTGTTTGATGCATACCCATAGCACTGAGTGCGTAGACAATGAAAATGTAAAATACATATTTTGCACATACGTGATTATACGTAGGGAGTGTCGGTATATTAATTTAAAATTCACGATCACAAATAGATCTAATAAAATACGCTCATTTTGAATCTTGTCTATTGCCGTTGGATAACATAAAAGATGGAACAGTCCCCGACTAATTTGAGGTTGCCGTGTCATTTATTATTACCAGCTTGAGCGTTGAAGTACTTAAAGCGGCCACATCAAACCGCTTCAACAATTAAAAGAAAATGTTTTATAATTAAAAAGCATCCCCGAAAAAAACATTAATAATATCTATGTCTTCACTTCTTAAACAAGTAATGTTTATTTTCGGCCATTGCATCACTTCGCTCTTAACACGCTCATAACTACCTGTCATCGTATATAACTAAATATAAAAACCGAAAGACCTATTTTGCGGTGTAATATATACATTTTACACAACTCTTTTCTTGAGTTTCTTCTAGGAGACTAAACTCTTCTTCAATTTTTAATATTCCTAATAATAGAAAATAGTCGCCGTCATCGGCTATGGTAGAGAGAAAATCAAAAACCTATCAAATAACTTCAACTAAAAATCTATTTGGAAAACTGTCAAATATTAAAATCAAATGAACTTTGATTATGAGATTCAAATATTATATTGTATTCGAATCTAAAACCGAACAGCTGGTAAATATTTAAGAGCTACAAAAGTCGTTTTATTATTCGTTTACCTTAAATTGAAAAATACTCGTTTGAACCTCGATTTATGGAGGGTACATGTAAGTCAATCATTTTTTACCATGCACGCTCTCTCTGACTAGCATATGGCCTCTCAATGAAGTGTTTCAATTGAAGCTATTTTAAATAGATCTAATTAAACGCATTTGATCTATCTCCATTTTGAGCGGGAAAAATGGACTATACAGGTGATTAAGAGAAGAACAATTTTTAGTCAACCGCCGGGTTATCGCCGATCCTATAGCTGAGTTCAACGCTCAAGGGCGTTTGTACTATTCGGTTGCGGTGTCCACGGGTTCGAATCTCAATACGAACACTTTCATAGGATGTTTCTGATGCTTACATTCCCCTCCCACCCACTCAAACCCACTCAAACCCACTCAAACACACTCAACGCTAAAAATGGGGCGTGGCTTACTTAACTACTTGTCGTTTGTTATGTTTTTATCCTTACCGTCTCCGAAAAAGAGAGGTTGACCTACTAAATAACATGAAGTCCACTTGAAAATAATTTAAAAATGATTGATTAATAGTTCACATTGGGAGTGGACATTTTTTAAGAAGAAATTTTAACATTACAAACATCAATGAATGTGAATATTGTTTTATTTTGATCATAAAACGAGAGCTTTTAAGATTACCAGTGTTACCACTCGGCCACTATGGTCATAATAATATACTCTACGTTTGAAAAGACAATGTCTTCATTGCAATCACATCACGTTTAGTATTTTTCTTCCTTAGATGAAAATATGCACATTATTTGATTAAATGCGTACTACGCAATTATTTTAATGTGGTAAAAAATCTAAAAATAATATTTACAGTTTGTTACCTAGAAGGTATGTGAAAAAGCAAACACTTAAAACGAACTAATTGCATGGTCAAATATAGCTGAAGTGTGTTTGGGTAACAGAATGTGTTAAAAATAGATTCGACCTTGTAATTTTGAAAGACTAGTTAAAGTTTAATGTCATAGGCAACATAAATTATGTATTTGTCGAAAAAATTAACGTCTTAAAACTCTTCACGAAAGACCGGTAAACTAATAATCTCAAAGTTGAGAGATGTAAAATTGCTGGCTTTCCCAATTGATCAAGATCAATAGACAATTGTTGTCGAAGTTTATAAATGGTTTCTATTATTCCTGTATTTACCATTTAGTAAAATATATTAACAGTGATAAGATGTATTCGTCATCGGCGTTCGATAATCATACCTCTGTGATAAACAGTATCTGTGTTATTCGGACATTCAATGGATTAAATGTTTATTTTTTCAGTTTTAATATTCGTAGTGACATCTGTGGGCAACATTTGATAACTGAAAGTATAGATAAGTCGAATATACCACGTGAATACAGAGATTTACCTCTAAACATGCCCTCAAAAAGGCAGTTACGATGCATAAAAATATAATGATTTTCTTAATACTGACTAGTCTAATTATGTGTAGCCTTACGAGTATACTAAACTCTAATGCTAAATGTCCATAATACGTTTTTTGACAGATTCAAAATAGAAATCAGAATCAGAATTTAAAAACAGTAATAGTCCACCTACTCTTTTTATAACTTCTACACGGCCGAAGAACATGGTATAATAAATATAACACAATCCGTTATGTCACTGGTAAATTAACGAAAATATTAAGTTGAATGAATAATTGATTGGCGAAAAAATTGATCCCAACTAAACTTAGAAAAATACTAAACTCAATGTCTCCAAACTCTTCAAGGTTAATATCTTTCGACACGCATCTTCATGTTTTCTTTATCAAGGTTAAATTCATAAACATTTATTATCTTTTAGACGGTCTGCCAACCTTTTTCTAGACATAACCTCCTTGTATAGTAACCACGTAAAGCGCTACTCCCTGTCTCATTCGATATAAAATACATTTTAGGGTGACCAAAACAGACTAAAAAAATAGTTTTTAGAATACAGGATATCCCAAGCTGTTTTTTTTTACTAAGGCGCCCTTCAATCATATTAGGATAAGTTAACGCCCTCAGATACAGGGTCGCGCCTTTAAGCTTGGCTGGCAGTGAGCAAACACAGGTTGGCGTGAAAAGCTTTTTGTCTTAATTTTTTGTTTTGTGATATTTGGATTTTAAAAAATTACGTAAACTTACTGTATAAATAAAAATGAAATTTAGCAGAGATGTAAATCATGCTAATGTACAAAAAGCAACACAACTTAAAAAAAATACAATCTGTGATGTCGTATTACATACAAAAATCTAGCTTGGTTTGGGCGCCCGTGTGCGCTGGATAACTTTTACATAAGGTAGTATCAGGGCTGATCTCAGATATTTGAATATCGTCCATGTCTAAAAGGAATTCTAGGTCCTATTTTTTAACCATGCTGCTCACAATGTGGGACATAATAAATGGATACCTAATGGAGCATTGCCTAAATGGATGCCTTGAGCGCACGAATGCCTGAAGATGCCGGAAGGCGAAACCCGGGCCGTTAGTGACAAAATCTCAATAATTAAAATTTGATATTGAAATTCCATCAAGCACTCTCAGTTGATGTCTTAAATTACATTATTATATTCCTCCATTTATCACCTTTTCGCTGTAAATAATAGATGACGCTTTGTTACATATTAAAAAGTGCCTGTAGTACGTCTACTCAGGAATACATCGGTTTACCTAAAGATTCAAAGCCATCTAGCTGTCGGAGCTCTGTCTCCATAGTTGGATTGGTTCTCAATTGACAGTCGTATGATACCAAGCGATATGAAACTATCTTCTGACAGAGCATTGCCTCCACTATTGATCAGTTCTCACCTGCTACAGTTATTATTAGTTTCAACAGGTCCAACCCATTGAAACTATCTTCATGGTGAAGCACGCCTCCTCTGGTCTGACCGGTTCTCAATTGACATGGCTTTACAGATTCTCGCCTATTGAAACTCGGAACATCTGGTACATTGTCATATACCTACATCTTCAATCGCTATGAGGGTTAATCCTTTGTCAACTTCACTCATATTCTACTGTGTTTGTCTTTTTTGCTCGAACATACAAAATCTGTTAAAATACTTTGCAATGAACGATTATCGTTTGAGCCTTGGAAAGACTTCTTATTTTAATTGTGACATATGTCATATACCTGGCTCCTAACCTACAGGGCCTGTGTACCAAAATTATTCTATACACTTTCATTAAAATAGAAGTTACCCCAGTTTCGTTCTTGGAGATCATTGTCAAGTCTGAGATACAGTGAAATCCCGATTCTATATTTTTCAAGGGACTCTAAAAAATAAACGATAAATGCGGGAAAGCTTCAAATAAAAAAAAGATTTTTTTTACAAATGAGACCATGCCGATCATTGAACCTATTGATTCATCCTTTTGATGCAGAGAAATTTGTGATCCCTTTTTTTGACTATTTGCACTTTTTCTCTAACTATGGATCCATAAATAGATATGTTTTGAGCTCGCACCTGCTGGTACAACGTGTGAAGAATCTCATCAAGCTCACTAAAAGTAGACTCTTTAGCAAACTTTCTTTTATTCGCTGACTTGCCGCACTTTTTGATTGTTTTGCGAATGTCACTCTTCCTAGAAACCATCGTGTTCAGAGTTGATGGTGCTAGTCAGTTTTGCTATGTCAATGTAGGTGCAGTCGTAATACGAAACATTATGGACATGATCATAAACAATTCTAGAAAGCTTGTACGCTTGCAGTCTGTTTTTTTTACGTACCGGCTGTATGGTGTAGAACGCGCATATGAACGAAATGAGAAATATTCAATAAAAACGGTCAATCAGGATAATATTTGTGACGGGACCATAATATTAATACGATAGATCGAGGAAATCGATGAATCAGGGAATGCCTAATGCTGGATTATGTAACATTGTTCTTATGGGTGTTTGGTGGGACTATAAACAATGAACGATCCATGCGGGAAAACGATTTATGCGAGAACAGCAGATCGGGGTTCCACTTTAATTATTTGTGATAATAAATGCGAAATCGGTAAATTTTCATTTTGCACAAATTTCATGCATAACACGACCAGTGCGTCGGAAACGGTTCCCGTGTCCATACTGCTCATGCCACGTCATCTGGATAAGACACGTTACGTGTTTTGCGGTAGTGAAGAACTTAATCACCCCAGGTGATGATTTATATTATTAATAATTTTTGATTTTTAACTTAAACTGACTCAAAAATTCCCAAAATATTGCGAATTTTCAGGTACTCTGTATTACATGAGATATTTCGTACGCAGTGATCATGTTAAGGCGATATAAAAAATTAATTAATATTCCTTTCTGGTAGTTTGTCCCCGAAGCTTTGAATTCCTCAAGTGAGCATCTGTTTTCGAAGGTCAATACATTTTGTATTGGAGTCCACTTCTCATAAATCTTTCTTAAGGCAGTCGAGGCCTATCTTCAGAACTCCCAGATTCGTGCCTGTCTCCGGTTGGGATGCCAAGTGATTTTGTTTTCTATGAAAAGGTTAATTTCTTCTTTTTAGTACAATTTCTTTATTTGTTTACATTATAAAGTAACAGTATAAGGTTACGTACAACATAATGACAATATCTACTACAAAGTACAAAAAATCGAAAAATTCCTAACCAATAAAAGCATCTTTTTAATGAATGTGTATTTTACAAAGGAATGTAAGATGGTGACGGTGGAAACGATATTTTAGAGTTTAAATATATTGCTATATAAGACTCCAATGGTAAATAGGAAGAAATTTAATGTAAACCTATTTTGCATATTTTCACAAATTCACGAAAAACACTTATTGGAAGCATAAAAATATTCTTAGAACAATTATATTACTTGTGTATCTACCTAGCACAACATTTGTTATTCTTTATTTTATTGAATAGTTTGAAGTGTTCATTTTTTTCTTCAATTTATTGTGGAAAATAGATACAGAAAATACATACCAGTAAAAATATCAAAAAATATTGATACAAAAATGATGCTTTCAATATTTTAAAGACAGATGTCATTCATTACTTTTAAAAGTAAATACTAAGACGGCAGTGTAAAAACAGTAGAGCTTTGTTTTATATAGTGTAATATTTTTTGAATTAATCTGGTATGTCACTATGAATATTTGGCAATTAAATTATCAAGGAATGTGTTACACACTTTAAACGATAGTATAAGAATATTTTTTTAATTCGAAAAATTATGTTTAGTACACATTTAAAATGCGGAAAGAACTTTTAGCGGATAAATTTACTTTTCCCAAACATTCCCAAACTTTAAGATGAATACAGTTAAATTAGCAAAATATTTGCATTTCAAACAATAATAATAATAATATAACTTCTTAAAAATAATATAAGTACATCTTTTAAAAATAAATAAATATGCATATATTTAATTTAAAATTAGCACAAATTTACCTGTGCGGTGGCCACGTTTTCTTTTCGTTGATTGGTGACATACCATTTTTTAGTCAATAAAGATGGTATAAAATTTTGGCCGCACCACATTTATAACAGAAATGTTTAAGTCAATAAAATTAATCTCTTAAAAATAAATTAATCTTTTCAAATGCATTTTAAAATATAGTAATAAATTTTGGTTACAATAATTACATTAGGGGGATATGATAATACAATGTTTTACTAAGTATAATTATGACCTAATGAAGTGTGTGAATAAATAATAAATTTCAAATTAAAATATATTTTTTAGAGAACGGATTTATTATAGATTTGAAACATTTAGTGAGCAATGAGTATTAACGAAAGAATTACTTTGTAAATATCTCAAAATATATTTATTTTGTTTATATTGGATAATAGAAGTTATAAATTGGGAGGTTAACTGATACATTGTGTTTATAATATAGTGTAAAAAACTCGGTGATAATTTCTTATTAGTTTCACAACTAATCTCTAATTTCTAATGATTTTTTTTTATATTGAAAAAGTACAAATATATGAAATATTATTCTTACATTATTATAAAAGTGCTGCTAGTGTAAAAAATCCTTACAATTGTAATTTATTGAAGCAATCATCCCGGCACGTTATCATTCTTAAAAATTACTACAATAAGATTAATTATTATTTACTAAATACAGATGTCGTTGTAATGTTGTATTCCAAAAGAGAAATAGAGATGGTTTTCAAGATAATAATATTGTTTAAAAATTAGGTGATGGAAATTTATGAAATGCTGTTGTTGATTTCATCATAATTAAATTTTGAATCGAAAAAAAATTAAAATTGAAAACCGCACAGCGATAACAACTTTAGCAAAGTGAGCAAATATCGTTAATTTTTTCTGTGGATATCTATTCAAAGGCCAAACCACCACTGGTCTAGGGTTAGTCCATATAATTTAATTTCGCTATATGAACCGTGATTTAATATTTTACATAGAAATTTATGTACCTTTTTGTAAATAAAGTTTGACGGCTGTTTGACAGATTGGTTGACAAAAAAACTGCAAACATACGAACCTGGCAAAATTAATCTAAAATTATCTTTCGTTAGGCAGTGTATGACGGGTATATATAAATACAATTATTAATTATTTTCCCTATCTATGACAAGTGATTATACAATTTTGAAATTGTCACATACAAAAAATCCAAATGGATCTCTTTTAATATATAGTAATAATTTTTCTTAATATTTAATTAATCGCTATGATGAATAATAATCTTTATCAATTATGGTTATTTATTTCACTAGTATTGTTATTGAGGTATGTGTTTGGAATATTTAAGATTTTTTTAAAGACTGACAACACTCTTGTACAACATAATTAATAGTTGTGAACAGAAGTAAATTTGGAATTGAACGAATTTAATAATAATCTATTTAAAAAAATAATCTTTATACAGGTAAAATAATTATATAAAGAATTTTAATGTAATAAAAAAATCTATAGCAATTTGTAAATGGTATGAAATAACGAAAAGAATTTAAAAAAATATATAGATATATATAAATAAAAATATCTTAAATTAAGTAAGTAAAATTATAAATAATTAATTTAAATTGGTGTGATTTCAAAATATAATTTGAAATGTGAAAAACGATTTAATCACAATTATGATCTCACTTTGTAAAAGTATATAATATTATAAATACGTGACATATTTTTCATGTAAGTAGTGGGGCCGAAACAATCGTTTATTAGAGGGATATGAGCCAGTATACACAGTGCAAAGTTTGTGGCAAGCCTTCCAACATTTCCCAGATGCTTCGGCTCCACCATACTACTATTAAATTTCAAAAACTGTATAAATAAGCAATACGACATAACTTTCAATCCAGGAAGTTGTTGTAAGTTAGATTATAAATTTTGTATGAGACACAAAAATGTTTCATCCGAAGTTCAGTTGATATTTAATTAATAACTTTTTTTAATATTTCCTAAATAGTGAAAAACGTTTTACGATTATTTTTTTTCTAATTTTGAGCATACTCATCCAACCTTTCGATGGTTTTTTTTTTGTGTCCCTTAAATTTAGCAGCAACGTTTTGACCGAGGGAAAGAAACTCCGTAATAGCAACTTGAAATAGGCTAACAGCGCATTGCATCAATACAAAATCAGTAGGAGGACTATACACCGATAAGTAACAGCACCTGGTCGGTAATGAGCGTAGAATATTGTTATCAGCTTGTGTAATATCGTCTATATCACCGATCGGCGTATATCTAGATGTATTGTAAAAAGAGTCATCTACGTCGATAATAGGATCCATAGAAACAGATTCAAATATTGTAACTCCAGATTCATAACGCTGAAAAATGTCATAAAATTCACTCGATTCGTCACAATCGTTAAAGTATATTTGCAGATCAGGCAACATTCTACTGAAAGATATATACTTGTGCACTCTTATTCCGTTGTCATCAATATCAGTGAGGTCGTTGAGACTTAAGGAGAGTTGTCTGATTTGCGATATTGACGCATAGGTATTGCTGGACTCTTGTTTACTAAGGGTGGCGTCTACGCAGGGGTCGGCCGGCAGTTACATCCTCTGCATCGTCTGCTGGGATACGGGAGCGTCCAGGGTGGGGATGTAGTCTAGGGCCATCAGGCAGGCGAACATGGTCATGACCATTTTTGGCTTGCGCTCCGTGATGTCTTCGGGCAGGGCGTACACTCTCGCGCCGCACCTTCTCGCCATTGAGATAGCGTACTTGGCGTTTGCGAGACGTTCCTAGAAAGAATATTCAAATAAGACTTTCAGTGTGATTATTTTTACCATAATGGGAACAGTCTACAACTCTTTTAGAGTATAAGTATCAATGCGTCTCTTTACGGATGTTTCAAATAATACCAAATTAATTTTAGATATCTCAACTGAGGGTGTTTGTTCAATCATTCAAATTTTGCACATTCCCTTACGTTTCAACTACACTTTCGGCTTCTTCGGACATTCAAATGCACAGATGAAATCGATCTGACAGTTAGCAAATAGTAACCACCAATGGTTGGTGGATCCTATGTGAGCACATCGATGTCAGTGGATGTGCACATAGTAAATGTTTAACCCAGCAAATCCATCTGCTGGCCTCCCCGCAGCGACCATCGGGCAATTGCAGCTTTGGTTGTAGCTAGGTAAAAGTGGGGGAAGCTGAATTGCCTGATGGTCGCCGCGGGAAGGCCAATAGATGGAGTTGCTGAGTTAAACATATTCCATCATTTACTATGTGCACATCCACTGATATCGATGTGCTCACATGGGATCCACCAAACATAAGGTGGTTACTATTTGCTACTCTCAGATCGATTTCATCTGTGCATTTGAATGCCTGAAAAAGCTGTAAGGGCTGTAGCTAAATAGCATTGGGCGAATCTTCCAGCACCGGTGTTCTGGCTAAGGGAAGGAAATCTCTGACAGAAAAACCGGGTTGAGCCAACCTGTCTAGAGCCCTTGTGAGTCAGGCCTCGGATCTTTTTATTTTTAAAAAGACCATCGGGTGATTAGCTCTGCTTCCGAGGCCCGAGTCACAAGGGCTCTAGACAGGTTGGCTCAACCCGGTTTTTCTGTCAGAGATTCGCTTAAGACCCACCAGAAGATTCACCCACTGCTATTAGCTACAGCCCTTATGACTTCTTGACAGATGAAATCGATCTGAGAGTTAGCAAATAGTAACCACCCCGTGATCCAATGTGATCGATCACCTATAGAGACAGCGTGGTCGTAATGGGGGACCTCAATGCGAGCGTGGGAACGGAGTGTTTGGCCCCACAGTGTTGGTAGGACATGGCCTTGGTGAAGGCAACGACAACAATGCGATCGAGTTTGCAACTATGGATGAGCTCACCGTTGGCGGTAAAATCTTCCCCCACAAATACGCGTGGTCTTCTTCTAATGGTGCGCAGAGGCACAAATTGACCGCTTTCTATACAGCGTAACTCACCAAAGGGAACTTCTCGATGTTAAATAGGGGTGCCGACATATACAGCGATCATGAGCTGCTGCTTGTCGGCAAAATCCGTCTCAGACTTAGACATACAGTGCGGCCCCTGACTCGAAAGTGGATCGACGCCGAGAGACTTCAATTTCTTCGAATTCGGTTGAATTGCGAAATCGCTGTGAGAAAGAACGTCACCAATTGTGTGTATGACCGCCAAAACCCCCAATGCGACACCATCGAATCGAAATGGTCCAGCATCGATGCAGTATCGCCAGTCGCTCATGAGGCGCTATAAGTCAGAAGGAGTGGACAGCCAAAGTGGATGTCCGATGACACGTGGAGAAAAATTGAAGAAAGAGCGAGGCTTCGCACTGAGGACTCTGCTGTACAACGGTTAATGAATGGGAAGGCGTCGAGCGTGGACAGTTTACACCCAGAGTTTCAAGTATCAGTCAGTACCTGGAGACGCTCTTGCACCACCTACTTCTCAGTTGGGAGCACTGTCCGAGGGATAGGGTCAACGGTGAGGTCATCACAATTCATAAAAAAGGTGACTGACCAACTCTGCTGACAATTACCGGGGTATAACGCTGCTTAGTGTGCCTGGCAATGTCTACGCAGATAGTCTTTTTTTGTTGAGAATAAGGATTCCAGTTATTGTGTACCCTCAGAGAAAAGCAGGCCAATCTTGTGGGGACAAAATTCATACTCTGAGATGCCTTCTCCAACAAAGCACTATGCGACCTCGAGTATGCCGATGATACTATCGTATTTGACGAATCTGTCGAGGGTATTCAGGAAACAATGGACAGGCTGCAGAGTAACTCGCATCACATTGGTCTCAAAGTCAATGCGAGTAAAACCAATGTGCTCTGCAAAAGTTTCTGTCCAGACCCAGACTACCCTCTGACAAGCGCATGGTAAGACATTGAGAGAGTCGACGGCTTCTGGGTTCTGGCACTTGGTTTTGACCAAGTATAACTGTTAGTCCCGGACTTTCCATATTGAGTTGAAGGTTGCACCAGCAATCCCTAATCAGATAGCAACCTGTTTACGAGGATTGCCATCTCCCGTGATGAGTACCTGAAGCAGTCAAGTTCCTCAATGTCTTGCCCCGCGCTTGTCAGAGGGTAGTCTGGGTCTGAACAGAAACTTTTGCAGAGCACATTGGTTTTACTCGCATTGACTTTGAGACCAATGGGATGCGAGTTGATCTGAAGCCTGTCCATTGTTTCCTGACTACCCTAAACAGATTTTTCAAATATGTAAGTGTTGTCAGCATACTCGAGGTCGCATAGTTCTTTGCTGGAGAAGGCATCTGAGATTATGAATTTGGTCCGCACAAGATCAGCCAGGTAAGCAACCGGCCTGGTTTTCCCTGAGGATACACATTACTAGAATCCTTATTCTCAACAAAAGACTATTTGCGTGAAGACCTTGCCAAGCACGCTGATTAGCGTTATGCCCAGGTAATTGCCACAGCAGAGTGGGTCACCTTTTTTGTGAATTGTGATGACCTCACCGTAGACCAAATCCCTCGGACAGCACTCCTGCTCCCATTACCTTACTGAGAAGTAGGCGCAAGGGCTGCAAGAGCGCCTCCAGGCCGTACTTGAGAAATTCTGGGTGTATATCGTCTACGCCCGGCACTTTCCCATTCTTTAACCGCTGCACAGCAGAGGTAATCTCAGCGTGCGTCCAGTGCCTGGCCGGGGATGTTTGGCGCTCGGGGGTTATATGTTAAAGCAGTTCGAGAGAAGAGGACGATTTAGCAACCTGCAGAAATGGTCTCTCCAAATCTTTTTAACACGCTCCGCGCTTGACTCTATTGTCCTGCTGGGACTATGGATAGGCCCGGGGGTCGGTGGTCGTCTACCACAAATGTCAGACATGATTTAAAATAATTTTCTTGTATCAATTTCTGCATGCTGCCCCCTCTGCTGCTTTAATCTGGTTATCCATAAATCGGCGTTTATCGAGTCGAACAGATTTTTTTGTTTATTTTACTTATTCTGATACCGATAGTCTCTCCGGCGATCGTCGATCCGGTCTGGGTCTGTCTCACTGTCCCTCAGTGCTGTAAGCCTCGCTCTTTCTTCAATCTTCCTCCACGTATCATCAGACTCCTAGCACCTCATGAGTGGCTTGCCGCAAATGCATCTTCTTTGATGCTGGACCATTCCGATTAGATGGTGTCGCGTCAGGGGTTTTGCTGGTCATGCACACAGTTGGCGACGTTTTTTCGCACAGCGACTTCGAAATTCAACCGAATTCGAGGAAATTGTGTGGTCTCAATGTCGATCCTCTATCGAGTTGGGGGCTGCAATGCACGTCGTCTAAGTCTGAAACGGATTTTGCCAACAAGCAGCTCATGATCGCTGAATATGTGTTGGCACCCCTATAGGTTCGAACTCAAGAAGTTCCTTTCGGTGAGTTGCGTTGTATAGAAAGTAGTCAATTTGTGCCTTTGTTTAACCATCAGGAGAAGAAGTCCACGTGTATTTGTGGACGTCTCTGTGGGGGAAGATTTTACCGCCACAGTGAGCTCATTCATTATTGCAAACTCGATGAGTACCTCACCAATGTCGTTGGCTTCACCGAGGTCATGCCTTCCCTTCACTGTGGGGCCAAGCAGAGGATCTGCTCCCACTCTTGCATTGGCGTCCCCCAGATCACGCTGTCTCTATGGGGGATCGTGGGGATGGCCGCGTGAGTCATAAAAAAGAATCCTTTGCCACAGTCGGTTTTCTCAGTGGGGTCATAACACTGAAGAGGACAGTTACCGAGCTATCACTCGTCCTGAAGGCGGTTCATGTCAGTCGTTCTGAGATTATCTCCATTTGACATGGCAGCAGGCTTGTCCTCTCCGACATCAACACGCCATCCCTTGGTGATGGGTATTGCTCCTGACCAGAATATAAAATCGTAAATCCGCGATTCAAAAACTTTTGATGCCGGTACCGGCCTTTCCAATGCACCTCGCTCAGCCTTAACACATGATGAAATGTACAACGTTTAAATGATTCAAATTTAGCACCACAATAATTCTATTATTTAATTAATTAGTGATGTTATGTGTCTTCTCTCTTTTGTTTCCTACTTTTTCTATGAATTGATACTAATAATTGAAAAACAAACAAGTTTAGTGATTTAATGGAATTTATTGAAGTACCTCAATTGTTCCACCGGTCTGGACGACAGAATAATCGATAGATCCGGGCTTAATGGCATCGATCAAATCCAAAACGAGACAGCCGTCAGCGATGCCCTCATCTTGGAATCCTTTTAGCTGGCGCTGCTTTCCGCCGCTTTCAAGTTTTCTGTTCACCCACTGGACGATTTCCTTTTCGATGATTGGGTTACCGGTGTTGGCGAGGCGGGTCAATACAGACAGTGTGTACGCTCTCATCAACTGCCAGATCAATGCTAAAAGAATAAAAACAAAACATTGTTATACGGCATGAATATGACACTGCATTCAAATCCCAGAGGTCACTTAAAGCTGAAGTGAAAAAACTCTGCTCACTAACTGTTCTGACGATTTGGCAAAAACTGTGGTCAATGTCCCCTCACCTCGAGGTAGAATTACGTATCTATTTTTCTCAGATATTCTCTTTTGTCAGAATGCAACAACATGGTTCTCTCCAGATCACTGGACCTCCCAATTTATCACCGGTCATGGTGCGTTTAGTTCCAAGTTATACGAGTTTAAAATTAAATCAGACCCATATTGTCCATACGGTAATAAAAATCAAGATTCGGAGCATATACTTTGGGATTGCCCAATTATGTCCATTGAAAGAGATTGTCCTGCAGAAATAATCACTTGATTGATAATGAAGAAAACTTCTGTCAAAAAATTTGTGGCCTCTTTGTGAGAAAAGGTTAGATAATGGTTGTTTGATGACTTTAATTATTTACTCACTTGTTATATTAATTAATATTCCTTGTTATAAATATGTAAACTAAATGTATCATTGAAGGGACACGATCTTCAGTGTTATTCAAACAAGTATTTTGGTCATCATAATAAACTGCCTCTTGTATGGTAGCAGTTAGAAGCCCCACAATCACCAACTGCTATTTTCAAAATTGATATAAATTCGTGAAGCTATTGGATTCAATAAAATTGCCTATCTGTTATAATGAATTGATCTACACCCCATTTTTTGCCGGTGTGAGTTAAGTGTGGGGGATTGAAAATATCACAAATCCACTTACCCTTGGATGAAAGAGTATAGCCAGTGATACAAGCTAAAATAAAACATAACGGCAGTCCCCAAATTGTTTTTTTTACGGAAAATATGGTAAAGACAAGAGAAACTTTTTTTTCTTGATTTCAGATTTAGCTATATTCAAATATCAAAAAGAATTACAAACCGAGGGTGAGTGTTGCATTTCCTTCGTGGATATCGGCTCCGGCAATACCGACTAATGAGAACTTGATTTGTTTTCCGAGTTCTACAGCATAGTTGCAGTTTTCTAGATGTTCCATGAACTTGCGGAGGTTGCTAAATTTTGCGTGGACCTTCACGAAACAAGAAATTTAAAAACCGTTACATTTATGATAAATATATTTAATTATTTCAGTTAGTTAGCAGGTGAAAATTCTTGCATATATATTTTGTATTTGTAATCATGTTCTTTTTTGTTTCCTGCTAGCCTATTCTTCCGACCAGTGGGAATCCGGCGCCCTGGACGACAGTCAGATACTATTCCATAGGATGAACTTGACAGAACTGAAGGATTCTCGCATGTCATGGGAGGAAGCGAAGCGCCATATGCTGGTGACAGAGAATTTTCTACATATGGAGCAGATATGGTCCAAGAAAAAGAATTATGTTTCTACACAAACATGTTAACATGTCTATCTGTTAACAATTAATTCAACAACATTTCAGTTTCAGAACAGTTTGGAAAAATATTTTTTTGACTTGCTTTTGACAAGGTGACTAACCAATTATTATGACTGGTTATATTGTGATTGCACTAAATAGAGTTACTCACTTTTTTCCAGTTGACGATGCCTGGCTTGATAATATCGTACAGTTGGAAGATGACGAGACCATCGGTGAGATCAGAGTAGAGCCAGTTGACATGAGGAGCTACTCCCATTGAGTTCATCCAGTTGCGGTATGCTGCAAATAAATTACATTGCTATAAGTTACAGGAATTAATGGTTTTATTAACAAAAAAATTATGAAGTAAAAATCTATATAATAAATTTGACATATCGATGTGAAGATCACAAACCATCCATATCAAATTTATAAATATTGTAAATATATTATTGTCAAATAAATTATCTAACCTTCTGAAAATTTTTTTTTTTGACTAGAGATTTGTGATCTTCACTGTCGGTAATTGATAAGAAAATAGTTATACAGAAAATTTCTACTCCAAGACTGCAGGCAATAGAATCCGAGAATGTTGGTCACTGGATTATGGTAGTCTTAATTTAAATATAATATTTAGCATCCAGTTTTTCGAATTTATTGCTAAACCTGCTTTGTAATCAAAAGATTAATAAATATATAAAATAACAAAGGCTCTCTCTCACTTTTTTCTTCTCTGGTTTCTTCAGTCTGCTCGAGGTATCTGGTGTCTCCGTCAGCTGGTCGCTCAAGTCCCGGTTGGTTATTGAACAGATTGGCGACGAAGGCCAAGTTGAGTTTGTAGACACCTTGGGCGACATCTTGTGGGGTGACAAACGAGCGGCATTTCAATTTGTTAGCCTGCTGCAACATGATTTCGGCACGCGCGATCATGTCCGGTTCCTGGAAACAGAAACAAAACAAGACTTAGCGTATTGATACAAAACAACATCATTACACGGAAGTCTTCAAATAAGTTGCATCATTTACCTACTGCCATAGTGGCTAACTCAGTGATTCAATGAGTAAACCTAGAAGATAGGGGAGGCGAAAAAAATTACAGAGGAGTAAGCAATGAATGGTCAATTATAAAAAAAATTGTATTCACTAAGGGCTCAGGTAATTACTATCAATGAATATACACTACTAGTTATAATCAAACATAGACAGAATTTCAAAAGCTCATAGGAAAAGTTACCAATGATTTTTTGGATTTAAAGACTTTTTAAATTGTCTAAGACACTCCTGGCTAATATTTGAAAGCGCTTAATGCTTATTTGTGTTACAGGTGCCCAGTAAGAGCTGTAAATCTGGAGCAGGTGGGGGCGAAAAAGATCTTCTTCGACCATATTCACTCCCTATGTGTGGAGTATATGCTACCACGGGGCACCTCCATCATTCCGTCACCCGCCGATCGCTTTGCTTTCGCCCATGACATGCCAGAGTCTCTCAGCTCCGCTTAGTACATCCTATGGATAGTGTCCGATGGCCTTCCAGGACGCCGGAATCCCACAGGTTGGAAGAATAGGCAAGCAGGATTGAGGCTCTCCGGAGGCAGCTGCAGCATGTGACCCAGCCAGTTCCAACATCTCTCCATGACCGCCGATGTGATAGGGCGCCAAGTTCCTCACGAAGTCAAACCACTTTACCCCCAGTATCCGACCCAAGCAACTATTCTCGAAACTCAGTATACGGTCTTTCTGAGACTTTATCAGGTGCCATGATTCGTTACTGTAAAGCAGCACAGGTAGAATGCAAGTGTTGAACAAATCGCATTTGGTTTTTCGGCATTTGGCATTAGGAATAGCCGGAGTCACATTTAACTCTATGCAGACCATTTGGGACACGCAGCTGTACACAATTCAAAAAATGCCATTTGTTCATGCGTTCTACCTGTGCTGCTTTACGGTAGCGAATCATGGCAGACAAAGTCTCAGAAAAACCGTATACTGAGTTTCGAGAATAGATGCTTTGTGTCGGATACTGGGACTGAAGTGGTTTCACTTTGTGAGGAACTCGGAGATTAGGGAACGGATCAGGCAAACACCCTGTCAAATTGGCGGTTTTTGAGAGACGTTGGAATTGGCTGGGTCATGCGCTTCGCATGCCTCCGGAGAGCCTCAATCCTGCTTGCCTTTTGTTCCGACCCGTGTCATTTCGGCTTCTGGAATTACCATTGGGTACATACTATCTGTAGGATGTACTCAGCAGAGCTGAGGGACTTTGGCATGTCATGGGGGGAAGCAAAGCGATTGGCGGGTGACAGGGAATCATGGAGACATCGCATGGTAGCCATAATGCTCCACATAGAGAGTGAATATGGAAAAAGAAGAAGTTGTTGCAGCTGAGGGGGTCGCCCTTGTTGTGGAGTGCCACTCACCTCACCATTCACTCAGTCATCAGGCGATAGAGAGGGTGTGTAGGATGGCGTTAATTCAAAACAAATATTCAAAATGTATACCGTCTCCACCCGGTGGCGCTTTGCCGTTCCAAAGCCTCTTCACTACCAAAGTAATCTCGGCATGTGCAGGGCACACAGTTTGAGATACCGGTCACTCGGGGAGATTCATAAGTGTGGCCTATTTAGCCACGTCAAAGTAATCCAGGGGGATGGGGGCAGTTTAGCACCTTGCAGAAATGATCCTTCTATAATTTTTTGACGCGTTCTGCAACGGACTCTAATGCCACGATGGTGACAGTCGCTTTCCACAGACCTCCCGTGTAATTTTAAACAATTTTCTATTGTCATGTCTGCGAGCCGCCACCGCAGCTGTCTCTAACTGCCGATCCAAGAATTGGGATGGATTTCTTGACAACCTTCTGATACGTGGTGGGTCCACTTCACTGTCCTTCAGTGCTTTTAGTCTGGCTTGCTCTTTGATTTCCTCCCATGTTTTATCGAATATCCATTTTGGATCTCCCCCCTCTCCAGAATCCAAGAACATCTTTGGCGGACAATGCCATAGTACATTTGATATTGTAGGCCGCATGGAGTTGCGATCATCCCCTTCCTCACCGCTATGTCGAATTTCAGCTTGATTTTGTGATTCTTAAGCCTCGCTATGTGACTTAGCTTCAGGCGGATTTTGCTGACAACAAACTGTTCAAAATTCCGGTGATGTCATAGCAGTAAGGAAGGGGATGGATCGCGTTGCCGTGGGGCCTACATCCGGGTCCGATCGCATTGAGGCGGATTTGTGTGATATTTAACGTACAATGGCATCGTCCGCCAAAGATGTTCTTGGCTTCTGGAGGGGGGGAGCCCCAAAATGGATGTTCGATAAAACATGGGAGGAAATTGAAGAGCAGGCCAGACTAAAAGCATGAAGGACAGTGAAGTGGACACACAAAAATTCAAAGATCGTCGCGCTGATTACTGAAATCAGGACATGGTTGTAAAGAAATCTGTGAAAAGCAACCTCTGACTCCCGGGCCCAGTCGCGGACCTGGTGAGCAATAAAACCTGATGCCGAACGCATCAAAAAATTATGGAAGGATCATTTCTGCGAGGTGCTAAACCACCCCCTGCCCCCGGGATCCATTTGACGTGGCTGAAGAGGCCACACTTATGGACCTCCCCGAGTGACCGGTGTCTCAGACCGTGTGCCCTCACATGTCGAAATTACTTTGGCAGTGAATAGGCTTGAGAACGGCAAAGCGCCGGGTGGAGACAGTACACATTCTAAATTTATGAAGTGTGGTCTTAACGCCATCCTGCACCCTCTCTACCACCTGAAGGCTAAGGTGTAGGATGGTGAGCGTTGTCCAAGGAAATGGGTGCACGGTGAGGTGGTGCCACTCCACAAAAAGGGCCACCCCCTCAGCTATAATGACTAACTTCTTCTCAGCATTCCTGTGAAGTTTATGGCACACCGGGTTTGTGGTAGGTTGTGTGTAAACCAAATATACACAATTTTCGATGCGTCCTCCCTCCAGCAGAGCAGCGAATTTAACAGCGCTTTTGCTTGTTGTTGCGTCGACTATGACTGAAGGGCATTTGACAGTCCGCATCAACCTTCGTTATGGAGGGGTATTCTGCCAAAGATTGTGGCCATCATCAAGTCCCTGCATGACAACAGTCAACAGCGTCCTGGAAGACTTTGGGTTCTATCCATAGGATATACAAGGCGGAGCTGATTGACTCTGGCATGTCATGAGAGGAAGCAAAGCGATTGGTGGGTGACAGGAAATCATGGAGATGCCGCGTGGTAGCCATATGCTCCACATATTCAGTGAATATGGAAGAAGAAGAATAGCTTGATACCAAGATGCTATTAAACAATGGCTCGCATTTTTCTGATCAGAATTTTAAATCAGTTTCGGTCATAATTTTTATAATAGTTTGGTCAGAATTAGCTTAATGGCCGCATGTTTTTTTATTGAAGTTCACCTGGCGGCCGGGCAATTTTGCAAAAGAGTTCGCAAAAAACTGTCATTTCACTAAATTCACTATGATTTGTAAACCAATTGAGATATTAATCAAATTTGATCTGATACTTCGTAAAATAAATCAATGTCATTTGAGCAGTGGTTCTATATAGATCTGTGGGTTGCATACTTGTGGTGTAGTGAAAAAAACTTAAACCTACTCTTTTTTTTAAGTATGTAAAATCTTCTTTTTCGAATTGTTTTCTTTGCTTTTATATTCATGTGTGAGAATTTAATTGGATGAACTCTTTAAATACAAGGTACCGATATTTTAGGAAATCATAAAAAATATACTATGGATAATAAATTCCACTTATCATTTATGGGTTGATGGTAAATACACAATTGCAACTTGCTACAGTAGTTTAATTTTTCTTAAATAATGTGTCGATTGTATACCACCATTTCTCGTTCACATTTGAAATCAAACTCGATTATAACCCATTACTTTTTCAATATAATGGAATGTATGATGTAGGACTCAAATATGAGTCCACGGACAGCAACCAAAGTTCTTCAAGGACTCAAATACGAGTCCGCGAACATTAAGCTGTTAAAGGGTCATAATGTATCGGTCAGAATTACAGAAGAGTGCAGAATAAATAATTTATGGTCAGTATTTCTAACCTAACCTAACTTTATTCTGACCATACAATAATTTTATTCTGACCATTTAATTACTTGCCTTAAACAATTAATAAGAGGTCACTTGCATTAAATTAAATGTTATTTAATTTACTATAATGTTAAATAACAATGAAATAATAAATAAATAAACATTACTCACTCTTAAAGCGTCAAGATTAACATCAGCATCTTGTGGTGCAATCTGTCTAAGCAAGTAACTGTAGACTTCAGAATCCTGGATGTCTGATTGGAAATTGGTACAGCGTCTTGCGACACCTGCCGCTGCCAAATGATGGTTAACCCAGCGGAGAAGGATGGCCTCGGGAGAAAGCTTCATCAAGTCATCAATTCCTTCCTGCAAAACGATTCAAAAGGGTGATTAGATACATTTATGTCAATACTGACAAAAGCTAGTTGCTTTTCGCCATTTCTTATTTGTGAATAACGCTTTCATTCTTGAATCTGTTCATTGGTTTAAGGATGATAGAATTGTCAAAGAAAAAATTACCTGGTCATTGAGGAGTGCTGTGAGTCCAGGACAGTGTTCCAGAGTGATTTGATTGAAGAGACCAATGCGGATAATCTGCCAGAGCAAGCCCAGAACTAAATGAGGTTTACCTAAACATAAATCATAAGTATTAACACGTTGAACACTGAGCCCGGTATGGTGGTACGGACACAGTATTTCTCCAGAGACGCCCTCATCGTATACAGTACAGACATCTCTTATTATATTTATTTGCAGGTTATATGCTTTAAAAAATAGTTCAAACTTTTAGGTAGAAGAAATAGGCAAAAGATCCATGAAAAAGTAAAACACAAGGAAATATATTTTTGGAAAGAATGCGGTTACTACACACACTTGCTTGCGAAGTCGTAGATTAAATATTTTTTAGCTTCTTCAATTTATTTTAGCGAGAATGCGACGAGTTTAGTGTAGTTTACTTCATGATGTATTTGGGATAACTTAGTGATGCGAGGCCGGGAAAAAACTGGGGTTTCAACTGGGTAAAAACCCGGTTATAAGCTCGTATGGGAAAATTAGGAAAAAACGAAACAAAACAATTTTAATATTAATGATAATTGTATCTCATTTTAGCAGTCGGTAATGCTAATTTTAAAAGTGTGGCATTTTTGACGTATGCACACATTGTATCCTCAAATTTAAAGTTATAGTGAGTATATTAGTTATGAAATTTGGATTATTGAGATTTTGTACACTTCCATGTAATCTCAATAATCCAAATTTGATATTGAAATTCCATCAAGCACCTCAGTCGATGTCTTAAATTATATTAGTTATGGATGGAAGTAAGAAACTTTATTAAATATCGGATTATGTATAATGAAGTTAAACTCGGCGTTAAACATATATGTAGAAGTGTGCAACTGGACTCAATATGTTGAAAAATATCATATTTAACAGTTTATTCCCAATTTTCCGAGTTTTTTGCAACACTTTTTTTTTTCCATGTCCGCTCCCAATATGGAGCATATGGTCTCCTAATGGAGGTATCTAAACAGAATTTTTCTACGAGAACTGCTTGTTACTCAGTTGCTCAACCTCTCTTTTCAGAGAGAGTAGGGATAGAAGGATAGGGCTAGGACAGGACTAGTGGTTAGCTAATCGCTCTTGCTACGCCCCGTGAGGATGGGATGGGTGGGAGGGAGGACTCAAGACTACGGACAGAAATCCATAAATCGATTAAAAGATCAATCTATGAAAACCGTCAGCACCGGGAATTGAACCCGAGACATCCGTAACCGTACCCAGCGACGCTACCAACTGCCCCACGGACGCCTTTTTTTTTTTTGCAACACTAGAGATAACTAATATATATTTCAGATAATTCTCCATTTTTTACTGTTGAAATTGATTTCCATTTCTCCATTTTTAGCCATAGTGAGCGTTTCAACAGATCAATTGACTGAAAATAAATTCATGGGAAAATGGTTTGCGCTGTAAGAGTTAAGTGATTATTTTGTTTCTAAATTGTTATTATAATAACGAAAATTTAATCATAATATATATCTTTTTTAACGAAGTTTGCACAATTCTTCCAGATCAAAATAAACCTTGTAAATTAAGAAAAAAGGTATTACAAAAAATTTATGTTGGTATTTATTGTTTACTATTTAGATTAAGGAATGTGCACTTTCATACCTTTAGCCAAGTCATGGGCATCAATGTTAACAATATTGCATCCGATGGCCTGACTGGAGACTAAAGCGAGGGTCAAATTCTCGTGCTTTGTATAGAGGGTGAGGTTCTTCTTGTTCACTGCTCTCTCGTCTATTGTGTCGGGGCAGGAGTGGTTGATCACTTTACTGTAAAGAGTCATCATTAAAAACATTAAAACATTTTTGCAGCTTCTGTCAATCAATTATTTAAGCTGTTGATTAAGAATTTTATACATTTCAAAGATTTGTACTGTATCCATGAAACTCATGCAATTTTACAAGTTCGGCAATTAATGCTATTTTATAAAAATCTCATGTTAACACATGTGATAATCAGTTATGAATCAATGAGCATTTATTTATATTTTTGCTTTGAGTTAAATGGATTTTTTCGCAATGGATTCCTGTTATTCCACTTGTTCTCCAATAACAAAGAAGTCAATTTTAACTATATCTCAGTTAGTGTTTTATCACACAAAAAAATCCACAGATCTTCATTGTTTTATTTTTTTCTATCCATGTCGCTCACAATGTGGATCATATGGACTCCTTCTCTTCTCTCAATAGAAATTGTTCTTTAAGAACTACTTGTTACGCAGTCGCTTAACCTCCCTATTTTAAAGAGAGTAGAGATAAAAGAATACGGTTAGGACAGGACTGGTTAGTGGTGGTTAGTTAATCGCTTTCGCTATGACCCATTTTTAGTATCAGAGGAGTGAGAACGAATTTAGACATCAGTAATCCAGGCCGTCGAACATAAATGCATGAATCAAATGAAAAATACCGGGCCTGTAGCCAAGCGGTTAACGTCGGCTACGGTTGCGGTTTATCGGTTCGAGTACCGGTACGAACAGTTCCATAAAATTGATGAATAGATTTGTCATTAATTTTGGCAGAGTTAAAAGGCTGTCAATGTCCGTGGCGCAGTTGATAACGCCGTTTGGCTACGGTTACAGATGTCTCTGGTTCAATTCCCGGTGCGGACAGTTTCATAAATTGAAATTTCAATAGATTTATAGATTTCTGATTGTAGTCAATGAATGTTTGTGATGTCAAAAAAAAACTCTCCCACCCATTTGATCCTCAAAAATGGGGCAAAGCGAGAGTGATTAGCTAACCACTAGTCCCCTGTTCTTGCCCTATCCTTCGATCCCTACTTTCTTCAAAAAAAAGAGAGATTGAGCAACTGAATAACAAGCAGTTCTCGATTAGGACATATAATCCACGTTGGGAGCGGACATGATAAAAAAAGGCACATTTAAATTTTGCCAACTGACCATAGAATAAGCCCATCCCTAAGTTTATCATACAGCTGCTTTCCCTCTGCATCAATCGGAAGAAGGTGTTTGAGGTCAGGGTCGTGCGAGAGATTTGAGTTTATCCATCCGGAGAAGGCCATTTGTTCTTCTTGCCGTACAGAGTGGGTGGTGCCTGGAGATAAAGAAAATTATGAAGTATTTGCATGCGTTAATCTTAAATTACTGTCAAAACAATGATAATAGTAATTAAAGAAAAACCGCATTTGATAGCATAGATTCATTAAAATTCCATCATTCAGACCCCTGAAAGTGAAACCTCTTACACTTTTTTAAAAACGTCAGGTGTTTACCACCAACTTCAGCACAGTGTCATTTCAATCTAATATTTATATAATTCTATTTTTATTTCAATAAACCTGACAATATTGTCCGTTACTTATGAACAATATTCTAATGGCATTAAAATGTTTATATTAGACCCAATGAACGCGCTGGACATGTTTGCATGTCTTACATGGCTTTATCATGATGTAATTCCAGCCAAACCAGAAGGGAAAACTTGTGGATTTAAGCTTTAAAAAATAGTTCAAATATTTAGGTAGAGAACTTAGGCAACAAATCATGAAAATGTCAAGTAGAACACACAAGGAAATATATTTTTGAAAAGAGCTCTCGATATTCAGTCTTTCGGATTTCAGCTTTGAACTGCCGGATTCGCAGCATTAATCGTCAGCCCCTATGTATTACACATATTCATGCGGCTACGCGCTTGCCGTAGTTGTAGATTAAATATTAATCAACTTCTTCGTTTTCTTCAATTTATTTTTGCGAGAATGCAACGAGTTTAGTTTGTTTACTTATGTATTTGGGATAACTAATATATATTTCACATAATTCTCCATTTTTTACTGTTGAAATCTTCCATAGCAGAACAAGCAAGAGACCTTTCTCCATCCCGTTTGAAAAAAAACAGTTGCATATGGCACGTCTATTCACTATTCTAATTGTTATTATACTATACTATACTTTTTTATATTTTTCAATGGTAAAATTGACGAGGTGTTCAAATTATGATTGATTATACAAAGAAGACGTAAAATATAATGTATTTTTAATTATACGTAGAACTAAAGGTTTAAAGGCTGAAGTAATTCATTGTTACACCATAAACTCACATCCCAAATACTAATAATACCACTTGTGTAAATTCAGAAATTAGGAAAACGCTTTTTTCAAAATTTTTCAATTTATGAACGGAGATATACCCAGGTATAATTAATACAGCAGTCAACACATTGCATGTATTAGCCATCTTGCAGGTACCAGCGAATAAGAGAAGATAAAATTGTTTTTTGTTTCCGAAGCACTTAATAAATAAAAAAAACCTCATTCATAAATTCTCACCTTCGCTGCTGGCGTCAGACATGCCTCCCAAATGCTCCAAATTTTCCTTCTTGGACACTGCCTGCTTGAAAGTGGATGAAACATCCTGGGCCTTGAGGTCGGCGCAGAGAGTTTCAAACTGCTGCAGACTGAGTTTGCCGTCTGATTTGACGCTGTTTCCGTTTGTCGATGCACCATTCATGGCCTCGCGGTGCGCAATACCAGGGCGGGTCTGTTCGTCTATGAGACATCGTACCTGGAATTAAAACAACGTATTAATTTATTAGTCTCACATCTGACAATGAAAGGTGCACGATTCCGTTGATTTTTTCTCAAGCGCATATACATATTTAATATTGTCAGTAATAAATAGATGCGACATTTTTCAAATTCCAATCAACTCGTAGACAATCTTTGATAGCAAATACACCTGTGTATATAGTGTAGCTACAGACTATTCATAGAGACAAAAAAACATTCAACAAACTACCAATGACAAAGAATATTAAATTTATAAATGCAAATTAATGAGCAAGGTGTTTTTTTTAAGTCAATGAGTTCGAATCAATTTTGATAAAAAATGTTTCTCTACAACTTCTTTATAATAATCATCTTTAGCATATTCTTGTGGAATAAAAAAGTATTTGGGTCCATATTATGCAGATTGAGGAATTCTATAAATACATTTATGACGATTTTTACTGTACAATTATATTATAACAGAGAATGACTACGCATTCGACAGAACTGTTAATTTGAAGCCATTAGGGTTCAATGGGTTAAATCTTGTCCACTCCCAATGTAGACCCAATTGCCACCTAATGGAGCAACTTGTCACAAGTTTTTTTTTTACTAGGAGTTCCCTACGGTGTCTATCGGATTTTTGTTTATTCTACATACAATAACCTATTTAAAAAGGTCACGTGTGCAATCTTATGTCATGACATAATTACTGTAGTAACTATTTATCTCACAAAGCAATCATTAATTATTTCGAATCTTTGTGACATAAATGATGTCAAAGGTTGGATTCAATTTAAGACAAAGATAATATACTACTCATGTGGATTGCGTTGAAGCGTGTAAGTAACTCTTTGGTATCAATAATAATATATCAGTGTCGTTCTGGTAAAAAAACATTAAGTTAGGAATAATACTAGTTTTGAGTAAATCAATGTAGATTGCAATTGGTTTTTTTTGTTCCAAGTCAGCTCCCAATGTGGAGCATATGGTCTCATAATGGAGGTATCTTAACAGAATTTTTCAATGAGAACTGCTTGTTACTCAGTTGCTCAACCTCTCCTTTTTCGAAGAGAGTAAGAATAGAAGGATAGGGCTAGAACAGAACTAGTGGTTAACTAATCGCTCTCGCTGCGCCCCGTGAGGATCGGATGGGTTGGAGGGAGTTTTACACATCACAAACACTCAGACTACAAACAGAAATCCATAAATCGATTGAAATATCAATTTATGAAAACCGTCCACACCGAGAATTGAACCCGAGACATCCGTAACCGTAGCCAATGACGCTATTGACTGCGCCACGGACGCCGAATGTATAATTAAATAACTATTTGGAAATCTATAGCTGCTTTTGACCAATGAATAGATGTGAACATTAAAAAAGTTTGTGCTGTTTAGTAGTGTCCCATGTTAATTGCATATTTAATATTCCATCAATTTTTATTAAATGATTTAAGTGGTTCATAACTTTATTATAAAATTTTCCAATTTGCTATTTCTGTTAATGAATATTTATGAATAATTTTTAAACTCATTATATTTTTCTCACATAATTGATCTAATTTTGGATTTCAGATTAGTAGTTATTGATGTGTAAGAGGTCCTTAACATTTTAATCATAAACTATTTAATTTTGTCTACACATAATTTGAATCATTGTCTGTGAATTCTTGAACCAATTTTTTTGATATAACCATGTAAATTTTAACAGTCAATTTCATATAAATAGCCTGGTTAAGATTAATATTTTATCAGTTGATAATGCTTGTGAGGAGCGAAACCGGTCCTGTCATGATAAAAATGTGAAAGTGGTACGCTACAAATTGTGTTTTTAAAAATGTAATGCCTTTACAACAAGAATTGCCAGTTGGCACCTTAAAAGTGATTAAAAAAGTTTTTTAATGTTTCTGTATTACAATAAATAACTCAAAATGAGACTTTTTCAACATAATGTTTTTTCCAGATAAAGGATATATCACATTTTTTTTACTTTTCGGTAAATGTTTAGGTCCGATTCCAGCGATTAATTCTTTGTTTGGTAGAAAATTAGCAATAATCATTACTTTAAAGAAGAAGCAAAACGAAATGAAAAAAAACTGTAAAAATCTGGCTTTTAGTTTGAGACATAGGTATTATCAGGATGGATCTCTTTTAAAACTAAGATAGATTAGATGTAGCTCTCGATGACATTAATCCTGGCTAATTAGAGAAACATTATTCAATTCTCCTCGAGTTATCTCAAGTGATGAAATATAATAAACTCATTGGCAACTTTACATCTAAGATATAAGGAGAAATAAAAATGAATACAAACCTTCCATCCGGGTATTTTGAATCCACAATTATCCAGGGCATCCTTTAATTCAATCATATCGATGAAGCCATCGTTGTTTGTGTCAATCTGAAAACAAGATGAAACATTTTATTAAAATTTATCTAGTCAACGTTTCAATAGATAAACCTCCAGCTACTATAACCGTGGATTTTTTTACCACCTCATTGGGTATTCTGTTAACGTAACGGCTATCCAGAGAGGCATTAGGTGACTACTACAGAAAATAAATAAAATTATCATATCATATCATACATTTCTATAAAAGGTCTTTTTTATTATTTATATTTAAAAATTGTCTAGTGATAAGACATGATTCACGGTCTGAAGGATTCCCGGACAAAAGTTCACAGCGGGGGTTGGACTGGCCTAATAGTATAGAAACCGCAAAGATAAAAAAATTCCCATTATTAAAATTAGAAATTACAACTTGATTGGTGTATGAGCAATAGGATTGAATATAATTAATTATTTCCAATTACTGTAATTGCTTTATTAAATTTCATCGTAATGAATAAATGCTGAATAAATGCTGAAAAAAAGAATTTGCAGCAAACAATATGCAAGCTATTATTTTGATTCACAGAATAAATTCATAATACGAATGAAAGAAGAGGGGGAGTGAATAATCATTTCTTTTCTTGAGTCGAGTATTGGCAGATTTTGTAAACATTCAAATAATTGTCCTTAATCCTCAAAAAACGAGTAACTTTTTTAACATACACAGCCGTGTGTGTGTAAAATTTTAATTATCTTATTCTGGTTTTGTGTAATCCTAAATATAGATAGACAGCAAGTCATACAGTTGATGGCTATTTGACGATGGTAATAACTATCAACTATGTTACAAAATTCTCCTGGATATATTAACACTTACAGCGCGATCTTTTTGCACAAATTTATTTTCAGTCAATTGACCATTTAAAACACTCACTATGGCTAAAAATAGATTAATTTCAAAAGTAAAAAATGGAGAATTATGTGAAATATATATTGGTTATACCAAATTCTCGCTAAAATAAATCTAAGAATACGAAGCTGAAAAATATTTAATCTACGACTTTGCAGGCAAAATTGGTGCGGCCAGTCTTCATATACACCAACAACGCGCACACAAGCAAGCGCGTAGTAGCATAAATATGTGCAATACATAGGGGCTGACGATTAATGCTGCGTATCGGCAGTTCAAAACTGAAATTCGAAAGACTGAATATAGAGTGCTCTTTTCAAAAATATATTTCCTTGTGTTCTACTCGACATTTTCATGATCTGTTGCCTAATTTCTTTACCTAAAGGTTTGAACGATTTTTTAAAAAATATATCCACAAGTGTTCCTTCTAGTTTGGCCGGAAATACGAGATAATGTCTTGGAAATGTAAACATGTCCAGCGCGTGCATAGGGTTAAGGATACTCTGTTACTTTTTACCTTAAATATGCAAACGTATGTAAATGCCAACTCAATCAAAGAACAATTATCATTCTTGTAATGATATCAGAAGCTTGTGCTTTTTTGACATCTAGCACTAAATGACAGTAATTGAATGGCGTACATTTCATCGGTTGCAACCTAGCTCATTTCACGTGCAGTCATGAATGACATCATAAAGTTGGAATAATATTTAGCAATTTTCTCTAAGATAAACTCATTTGTTATAGCCATCTGATCACGTGGCTTTGCGTGTCTTTAAAGTAATATTTTACCAGTGTTACCATATGGAGTTTGATAACATGTACTGGATATAAATATAACATACTTCTATTCAAATAAAAACTTACATAAACAAATGGAAATATCAATAAGTTATTAATATGCAGTTCTAAAAATATGCATAACTATTGTGTGCAGTGGTGAATGGGCTTGCGATAATATTGCTTGTTTGAAAATGTTTTAAATAAATGAGAGTTCAGAGCGCCACACATTTCCTGTGAAGTATATATAACATGGCTTATCAATAGTAACCGCTGACCATGCTTTTTTATAGCAAGATGACTAAAAGAGCACATTTTTACATAAATAATTGTTCGTGCAAAAAAAACCCTGGTGGCAAAACCACAAAATAATAATGCCAAATCAGGGAATGTACTGACTAGAATTTACACTTAAAGAGTTGTAGAATATAAATGACTAAAACTATTTGTGTGAATATATTTGATAATGTCACATTACAAGTGTAAACCAAGCCCCTTTCAGATGACAGAATGTTTCGAGTAGTTCTTTGGAAAGGTGACACTCAATTATATTCTTCAGTTGCTTTCTAAATAACATATAAGAACTGGGAAGTCTAGGCCGGACTTTACACTTCCGAAAAAGGATAATGTGGCCACAACTTAAAACTAATAATCAGAAGGAGATTGGTAAGATGCTTTGTTTTCGGTCGTCCCGAATGGTGTAGGGCCCTCACAGTTACAGCAATCAAAAAACTTGAGGCCTTCGAAATGTCAACATAGTGATGCATTACCCTACAAGAATATATTCAAAAGCATGGAGGATGCAATTAGCTCAAAGAAATGAAACCTAGAAAGCTAACATATTTGATGCACATACTATAAGACACACATAGCATGAAGACCACTTTTAAGGTGTTAACTGTCAATTCTTGGTGGAAAGACATTATATTTTAAAAAATAAAACACAATTCATTTGTACTACTTCCACATATTTATAATGATCAGGACCGGTTTCGCTCATCACGAGCATTATCAACTGAAGAAAAAAAAAAAAAATAGCATGAAGACGACCGGGTTTAACGGGGTTGAAGCCCTGACAGAAGACAGATTATCAGAATCATAGCGGACATCCAGTTATCGGATATGGGATAGAGCGAAGAATAACTACTCTGCCATACTAAGCGGATTTACCAAATCTAGTTAGTTGTCAGACACCATAACTAACCTAACATGATATATTATTGGTCACCGTACAGTTATAATGTCGGGTCCGTGGTTTAGTGGACAAAGTTGTTGGCTTCGGTTGCGGTGCTCACGTGTTCCAATGCTGTTGGGGACAGTTTCATAAATTGATTTATGAATTTATAATCGAAGACATGGATGAATGTGGTCTACAATTCCCTCCCACCTACCGGATTCTACAAACGAGGCGTCGGGGGAGCGATTAGCTGACCTCTACTCCTGTGCTATCCCTACTCTCTCCGAAAAAGAGACGTTGAGCAACGGAGTCACAGGCAGTTCTTGTAGAAAAACATCTGTAGCGATACCTTTATTAGGAGTTACATTTTTTCTATCATTTACTTTTAAAAAAACTAGTCCCAACATTTTGATTCATAAAGAGGCAATGCATTTCAAACTAAATGATTTTATTTATATTCAATTACATTCTTACAATCACAAATAGAAATTTTATTAATTACAACAAAACACATATTTTTTAAAATACGATAAGCATAAAACAAGTATGACTGCATGACGCATATTATGATGATAAAATGTCAGAATCTTTTTCTGCAGTATCTATTCATAAAACACACATCCTGCATTTTTCCTGTTGTTTAGTAAATTTATTAAATCATAACATAAAGCACAAACTAAAATTAAAAATATGACTATAATCACATTGTTTGGATCTGACATTATTAAAAGTTTAACTTAAACTTAAAGAATTTTTTTGTTCAATGAACCAAATTTAATCTATAATTATTTTTTTTTATCAAAATTTTACTTAAATAGTCATTTATCTTATCAAAGTAAAATTGGTGACAAAACAATAATTTTAAATTATATCAAATAAAAGCAATACGATTTCAATTGCATTAAATTATCATAATAAGGAATCAAATAACTCATCACATTTAGCAAGAAGAATGTGTCAGGGCAAAAGAGATAAGATAGATTGTTACAGAAAAATAATTATGTGCACATATCATTTTAAAAATCGATAAATAGATAAGTAATATTTATTATGAATATATAAAATTTTCAATGTGTAGATAAAATAATTATTATCAGTAATGAAAATAATTAAATTTCCCTTGTGCAAAATAAATTAAATAAGGTGTATAAAAAAGGACGGCGATGTTGGTGATAAAATAAACTATTTCAAAATTATTTTCAGAGGGTAGGATTGCAGAGCTTGATACATAGTTAACAATTATATATATATTAAGTTTACCACCTAGTAATCGAAGGAAAGGGACGAGGTAATCATCGACCGCATCTGTAAATATATCATGTACTCTGCATCGGGCAAGGTTAAATTAATTTTATTTTATAATATATTATAATCAATAACTTACGGAAGGTGGAGGTGCTGTATACAAGTTAGACTACAGACTTTTTTAAAATTCGAAACCCAGGACAAACTGGATTGCCGTCTTCTCGTTCACCTGATTCCGAATGAAAATTTTCGTTCAATTTAAACAATCCATTTTTTGACCAATAGGTAATTGCTGCAACGCCAAATAAAAAAAAAAATACCCATAAAAAAAAGATGGGTTTTAAGCAACTTTTATTTTAGCATACTACCGACAGGGTGTGCCACTATCTTATGGCGCCCTAAACAAGGTTGAATTATTTACAATGGATACGTTTTTTTTAATGTTAATTTACGAGAAGTTTTAATAATTCGGTAAATTTCTTTTAAAGTTTGGGAAACCCTGCAATTTTATTGCAAAAAGGGTCATAGTATCAGACGACATGCCGAGACAGTCTTTTGTACTTTAGCAGGCTTCTCGGAGGCCTTGAATGCATAATTCTACATTTTATTTGCTAATTTACATGAAAAGTACGGCAGCACTTACACAGTACTGCCCGTAGTATGTCTCATCGATTCCAACAGAAGTGGTCCGATATCGAGGAACTAAAAAAACTTCGGATTATAAATCCTTACTAAGAGAAAGAGAGCAAAGTGAGTTTTACAGAAAAATCGACCCCTACCATGGTACTATCCAGTGAATGTAAAATACAATAATATAAGAAAATGAATGCTAGATTTAAAAAGGAACAAAATAAACTGGTTTCATCGAACAATATAATTCAATCAGAGTAATAGCAAAATTTTCCAATATTTGAAAATGACATTTCAAGAACATGTTTATTTACATTAAATGCGGTACTTATGTGTTCCAAATTCAAAATTAACATTTATTTTCACGGTTTGAAATCATTCTCAGGTGTAAGTGTTGCAATTTAAAAAAAAAATGTATCGTTACATTTAGGGATTCGAGTGAACCTTAAATAAATTTAAGCTCGTTATATTAAATTAAAACTATCAAAATTGTTAGTTACGATCAAATAAAATAATTGCATTATTGAGATTTTGTACACTTCCATGTATTTTGTCACTAACGACCCGGGTTTCGCCTTTCGGCATCTTCAGGTATTCGAGCACACGAATGGACTCGAACTGAGTCCGAGTCTGAGTCTGAGTCCGAGTCCGAGACTCAGTTCGAGTCCATTCGTGTGCTCGAATACCTGAAGATGCCGAAAGGCGAAACCCGGGTCGTTAGTGACAAAATACATGGAAGTGTACAAAATCTCAATAATCCAAATTTAATATTGAAATTCCATCAAGCACCCTCAGTCGATGTCTTAAATTATAAAATAATTGCGTTAGACACTATCGAGAGATTATTTGGTATGGGGTAGAACTAGACATATTCCGCCTGCTTTCTAGTCGCGCAGCTGCACTGTGTTTTATCTTTTTCAATAACATCAGTGCTCGCTTTGGAGATACCTTGCAGCTCTGCACCAGGCCAAGAGTTTTAAAATTGTTGCGTGATGGAAGACAACCTTGAAACCATCGGTTGAACTGACATGTGGTCGTAGAACTATCAATTGGTAACCTTACGAATGCATCCGTTGATAAATAAAACACTAAAAAATGTTTTTTCCCGTTTTTATTGTAACTAACAACAAAAATTTGTTCTAAAAAAGATAAATCTATATAGGTCAACTAGTGACACAAGTGCAATCGTTTCAATAGTGTGTACATTGTGTTTAAATTCATTGACTACTATTTACATTTCGATTCAACACACCAATAATGCTGCAAATTTTATATTAACGATGGTTCGTATTGGCTTTTTTTCGCATGTTTATTGAACAGTTTTATAACTTGACAATAATGATTTCACAGCCAAAAACGACGCTATAGCGATTTGATACACCGTTGTTTAAAAATCGTACTCATTTGCCACTTATCCGAACGAATAATATACCAAAACGAACGTATAAATTTATTTAAAGACATCTATAATATTCATTTGTATGAATTATACAGAGGCAGCTAATAGTTTTAGTTAGATTTCAAATTATAATCGATTAAATTTATTATTGAAATATTTAAAAGAAAGTTTTTCTCACAAATGTAGCTAGTACAAATAAAGAGTCGGCGGTAGTGTCAAAATACGACAAATTTTATAAATTATTAAATCAATTTCTCCGGTCAGCAAATGCAGCTAAAAATTTATTAATTACAGATACGACACATTTCAACATATACAACCGATACAAAGCGAAATCATACAAATTTTCATATGAATCATCAAATTTATAAATAATAACCTGACTAAACAATTTCATATCAAGTCCAGTGATTAAGATGTATCGGTATTTTGTGAATCATTGAAGATGTTTACGTAAGAGAAATAATTATTTCGATTTTACGGCATGCAGATGTGAAAAACCAGTGAGATACTTATCTTACATACGTAAAGTAAATATTCGTTATCGATAATCTTATGAAAGAAAATTGCCGGAGCATACGCATGTTTATTGCAGTATTTATCTTACTATCGCAGTTCTCGCTAAAATTATTAATTAAAAAGTACAGCTGATATAATTAAAAAGTCACGATAATATTTCTGTAATGCTTAAAGTTCATATACCTACCTAGTAATCTGCCTGACAAATATATCCATCTCATACCTAGTCCTGTATTAATGACGACATCATTATAAATCAGTCAAACATGAATCTATTGTTTCGGTTGGGTTTGAATAGCCAATTCAACATTTTTGTAACTCCATAGGGTCAATAGATTGAAACCGAGAAATTATAAATTAATCCTCATATCGACGGTGAACATGCACTATCTCGGAACCCCAAAAACTAGTTTGTTCAGGAAACACAAAAAACTAAATTTACCTTTAGTTTTTATATACGAAGAATGTATTCACTTTTCATTTAATTTCTTTTAATTCCTTTAAAAACATCGTTAGGTGACGTAAGTTTTGACACTTGATTTTATGATGTGGGATACGGTATTTTGCTCCCAAATATAAATATATCGGGGTTAGGAGAAATATGTTTTTAGTTATTTACGCACGTTGTATGATAAATAAAAACAATGTGGCAGAAAATACGGGATCAGGAATCATCATAACTTAATGTTTCTATTATTATCTGGACCGGTTTCACTCATCGCCAGCATTATCAACTGATATATGAATACCGATGAGCGAAACAGTACAATTTTTTTAAAATTATAATGCTTATATTATAAAAAAAAGCAAAGAGATATTCAGACTGATTTAGAACACTGACACCGTTAAAATATTTCAATAAGAGCAGACTGAATGTTTAGTATAGGCAGCGGACATGGCGAGCAACATTAATGATTCTTCAATAAAATTCAAACTACTAGCAGAAATGTCTTATGAAGTGTTAATACGATTGACTAGGCCGCCCATCCAATAAATCGGCAATATATTTAATTGAGTATCAAAGCGAAATATTTTACGATTGTATCGAAAAGGTAGCCCTACTCCAAGCATGGCAGACATCCAAGAATGCTGCCGAATTCTTTTAGTAATATTCACCACTGGTACGCCACTGCGAATATCCGAAGGTTGGATAACTTTTCCCTCCGAAATTGACTCGGTGTTTTTTTCGGCGCCAAAATGCCGCTCCATATTTGAAACGACGGCGTAACAGTTAATTCAGAATGCCATCTATCTATAATAGGCATGAATACATTTCGGATGTAGATAACATGCTAAATCCTGACCTAGCACTGATACTTTATTATTTTCATACTTTGATTTTGCAAAATTAGCAAACAACTTTCGCTCCCAAAGTGGAGTATAAATATGTATGAACACCTAAAAGAGTATGTCAACGGAAGATGTGTTGCAAGAACTGGCTGTTATTCAGTCGCTCAAACTCTCTTTTTTGAGAGAATAAAAATAAAACTATAGGGCAAGAAAGGACTAATAATTAGCTATAGCTAGGCCCGTTTTTAGGATCGGGTGGGTGAGATGGTAACTACACAGACAATTTATGAAAGTGTCCGTGCGAGGATTTGAGAGCCGTAAGCACAAAAAATAGCGATTAAAAAAGATCAGATGTTTTATAATTAGTTTTTAATTTCACTGTCCCATCGTTATATGGATTTGTATTAAAATCCCAATAATCATTGCATTGCAGAATTATAAATGAATCCATGATTTATTAGGAAGGTAAGACGAAAACTTGCTGGGTCCGTGGTCGAATATTCAACGTCGTTGGCTTTCGATACAGTGCTAACGGTTTCGAAACCCAGTGCGCACAGTTTCACAAGTTGATTTTCTGTTCGAAGGCATGGATGTCTGTGATGTCTAAAATCCCCGCCCCCATCCATCCGATCCTAAAAACTGGGCGAAAGCGATTAGCTAACCAAGCTGTCTTAGCCCTATCCTTCTGTCCCTAATCTCTTCGAAAAATAGAGGTTGAGTAACCGAGTAAGAACTTCTGTTAGATACCTCCATTAGGAGTCCTTATGCTCCACATTGGGAACGGAGCGGTAAAAAAGTGTCAAATACACTGCCTGTAAGGGAAGCTTTCATTCAAATAGATGTTATGAATTCTGGAAGGGTTGCAGCAAACACATTTTATTTTTACCTCGACATACACTCGGAAAAAAGCATTAGACTAATAAATTAAACGATAAACGATTTTCCAAATATAACTAGGCACAAAATCGCGCCGCGTCCATGCACAGGTCGGGTTTGAACTTTTCGATAGGTCATTTCACTCCGGCCGACTACAGATAAGATAAGTAAGCACCTATACGTTATTATATTTATATACAGTGAGGACATGACCTCCGAATATGTAGGACACGGACCTTTGCTTTATTGGAATACACAAAAGATGCAGAATAAAAAGTGTAATAATTGTATGTATCAAAATAAGTAATTATCAATGATTTACATTATCAAATTAAAAAAACCAACTAAATAGAGGCAAAAATCTCTCTTTTCTCTTTTGCGCTCATTTTTTAAACGATCTAATATTATTGAACACATCATTCATTATTTTGCAAGTAACGTAACCCAGTGTTGGTGGAGGGTCGTGCGTACATATTTAGTTCTATAAGAACTCTTGTAGAACTAAATACATTTCCACTGTTTATTTCATTATCATGGATTTATACCAAATGACTAATTATTTATGATGCATTTTCTTCTGTTTATAAAATTATTTTCAATTCGAGCAGGGCGTAATTGCAAAAACACATTTTCGAAATTATCGAATGGGAAATTTATTACATAACGATTTTTCAATATTATTTCAACATTAGTAAATATATAATGATATCCTTAAAATAATTCGACTAAAAACATCAAAATTGGTCAGATACCGTGCTTGATGTGGTAGTAAAGAAAACCCGTGAAAATTATATATTTTTTTTAAATATCATACATGGTTTGATGTAGGTATACAAGATGTTCAATGACAGACAGTGATGCTTGCATTGCATCGCACGCAAATTGTGTCAATGAAGGGGCATTCATTTTATTCGCGCCGCGTTTATTTTATCATTTAAAATTGTTGCACGACTGCAGAATGCAAAAATTCTATGTACTACATGTACATAATAAACATTGTAATGCAGTTAGTACGTATGTACAGTAAGCGTCAACATATGTTTTTCTTAACGTTGAGCATAATATGAACTGCTAATAGAGCATCTCTACGAGAACTGGTAGTGATTAATTTTCTCACCCTATACTTTCCGGAGTGAGTAAGGTTATAAGAATGGGAATAGAACAGTAGTCAGCGAACAGCTCGTGGTAGAGAATGTAAACAAAATGCATTGACCAACGCGGGTCGACATGAACCGCTCGACTATACAAACCACGCTAATGAACAACTTTACGAATTATGTCCTGTAATATTATGTGTATCCTGTTCTTTCTTTCTTGCTTTCAAATAAAAAAATTATCAATTCGTCTTTTGATGTAACCTCATTTGCGCGACACCTCTCATCTCATGTTAGTGTGTTGTTTTTTTTTCGTTGATACGCACGATAATATTATTGGTATTTTGTATGCATTCTAATAGTTTCTCGTAGCTGACTGTACATCAGCATGTCTTGTCCAAGGTTTACATCTTGAATTGCTAATACGTATTAGGAAAAAGTGAGAACATGTTTTTAGCCACCATTGAATGTAAATGATTTAATAAGATTCAATTATATGCAATACCAAGAAGGCAAGATAAAAATTCCCACAGTGTCAAGTTGTCATTATCCACGTTAACTCTTTATCATTTTAATAGATATTTTAGATGCAAGTTACTACAGTATACATATCGGCGTTAACAAGGCTGTTCATGTTTTTATACAAATATTTGTTCAATTGATAAAATCAATCTGACTTGTGTTTTGAAAACGCCTCAATTGATTTGGATGTGACTTTTATTATTAAAATACGTCGCCCATAATCTACGGTCATTTTCAACTAAAACTGGCATTGCGTCAAAAATTGATTTAAAAATAATAGATAAGTCATCTAATTTGTTTTCATTAAACATTTTCCTAGTTTTAATAATAATTGTCTACCACTGCCGAGTGTCGCTAGTTCTTAAATTCACTAAAAGCGCTGGCATAAACGAACTTGGAAATGTAGACTTCATGACCAATCGGTTGGTTGTCTTTGAGATAATGGATGCTGTGTTGCAAGACCGCCGAGATGGTAGAACTGAGGCGGCCGGTCAACCAGTCGCGTCACGAATTTGCCGCCATTACACTCAATAATATTGACTCACGAAAGCGTGATTCACAAAACAAATAAATAAAATCGGAAAACCGGTTTTGAGCGACTCATATAAATAAGCATGCACGCGCTTTAGCATAATATGAACGCAGTTTTTAATGTAAAATAATAACATACAATAATACTCTTACGTCAGAGAAAACGACGTATCAATTTTTTTTTTTTTCAAAAAAAATGTACTGATATATTTTTCAACGAAACAAATTGATAAAAACTACGTTACAATATTGTATATTAATACAATTGCAGACAGCGCAAAATAATATATATAATATGTCTACTTAGCCTGTTGAGGACTTCACATCATCGACAAAGAAACAGTCGCACAGTGTAAATGCTAAAGTTAATATAAAAAACTAAAGGAAGGACCCTTTTGAATATGAAAGATCATTGACCCAATCATGATTTTGCATTTTATCACACCATGGAATTAGATGTCGGGCGACGTGATACGACGACGCTAGACAATACTCAGATGCTTCAGTTAGTAATGAGATGTATACACGGTGTGAGTTACTTAGTATTATTATTCAATTTTATTGAATTGAACGATGAAATCAGTAATTTTGTTAGAAACGAAAATTATGAAGGCGTTTGATCTATTTTCGGTGCCAACGCTGACTCTTCAAAAGATTTTGATTAACGGTAATTGATTGCAGATAAAACGCTCAACCACTCTTCGGAGGATGAAAATAGTTAAGAAAACACTAGTAGTATAAATTCAATCCCTCTTTTCTGCACGCTACATTTTCAGTAGCAGCTGATGTGTAGGGAAGGGATGAAAAAATCACAAACATTGATATCTTCGTAAAATAGTCCCCTCAAGGTTCCTAAAGCAATTACTACTTCCCCTCCCGTTAATTATATAAGGTAGTACCCAGTGGCGTGACAAACGCTAAGAAACTTCCCATGACTTAATGTGCAGGAAATCAATCTCTCCAGGGAAACGAAAAGCTTCTAAAAAGGTCTAAAGCAATTGTAAAAATGACGCCAGAACGAAAGCACATTAGTTAGCTGTGACCGATTAAGCAAAATAAAAAGTAGTGCTAAAAATACCGATCGCTGTTGCAAAAAAAATGTTTTTCTTTATATTTCCATGAATATGTGGTATCAGAAATATTTCGCAGCTTAAATCACAATTTTCAATCGACAGTTGGAATATTTATATTTTTAGATAGCCAGATTGTATTTCAAATAGACATCCATATGGTCATATTTTGTTATTTGGGATACAATATTGCATATTACAAGTTCAGATGCGGGCCATCCGCCCAGAGCAGGAACCTTTAATGATGCTCATCACTTTATAGGAACGCAAACTTTAGTAACTTACCGCAACTACTCGCTTTAGTCACTCGCCCGGTCTAAGCGATTCGTTATTTTACAACACAGTACTTGGGGCGCGTAATTCTATTGTCCCATCTCCACACGCAGCGTCTTGAATCAATTTTTTTCTCGCAATCCTTACGTTCACAATACAAGCTACGTAATAATAACACTGGCGGCCAAATTGGATAATGTGTAAGCCGGTACATAACTAGATTCGCCACTCAGAATTAAATTCAATTAGATTCACAAATCTCGGCGTAATAGCTAGCGCCCAATCATGGCATTCGGTATCAATTATGCGGTAGACTTTTGAGCATCGTTATTTTCTACTATCGAGTGTACGTGTCATTACTGGATAATGGCTTTTTGATTTTATTATATCACACCACGGTGCTGATTAAGTGTGTGGTTTACTGCAATGTTTTTTTTTGTTCGGCTATCGGAGAATAAGACGATAGGACAAATGAAACACAATATATTATGAACTCGTGCCTTAGATTTCATTCTAATTATTTGACTCGACAGTGTTGTTATGACCTGTCTTGATTTGTACATACATGGATTACCAATGAGTTATTTCTATATTATTCACAGGAAGCTCTTCGTTGTAAGATACTAATATATTTTTTCTTCTTCGACTATATTCGCTCTTTACGTGGAGCATATAGCCACCACGCGGCGCCTTCAAGATTCTCTGTCACCCGCCAATCGCTTTGATTCCTCCCATGACATGCCAGAATCCCTCAGCTCTGCCGAGTAAATCCTGTTAATAGTAGTCGATGGTCTTCCAGGACGCTGTAATCCCACCGGTCGGAAGAAGAGGACTCAACTACTGAACGGTTCGGGGTTACAATCGGAGTGAGAATGAGTTCTTGTTCCGTTTCTCTTTATTATTATCTTCGATTTCATACTTCGGATGTCAATCCTACCTGGTCTAGGTGAAGTCGTTGTTAATTTATTAACGAATATTATAATAATATAGCTGCATATTCGTGCTTTTAATTTCAATAAATATTTTCGATAACAAACGAAAAACAATTTTTTTGTTTAATCCGCCCGGCATACCAAAACTGACAGGTGAAACAAAAGAAGAACCAAGAGTTAAGAGGAAAACACAAAGCTAGGGTAGATAGTCTAGGTAAGACTGAATCAACAGCTATGGCGAAGAATCACGAATCGAGTTAGTCCAAATTGATGTCACCAAGTAACAACACAACGTTAAGTCGGAAGGACGAAAAGAGAAAGTAAGCGTCTCGTTGTATGCTTGAGTTCTTATTAGCTCAACTTTACACTGGGTTTAAAACGAAATAGCGGCAAGATAAAAAAATATTATAGCTTCCAGATTGAATCCTCGTTTTTTTTTGTGATTTGCTAAGCAAATAAAGCACATAACTATGAAAGTAATTGAGGTACAAAGGTGCATTATCCACTAAACGTTAAGTGTACTGAGTGTGTATATGTGTGATTTCAGTTTTGATCTCTACAATGTTTTAAGCTTAATAGAATCGATACTTAATTAATGTAAGAAGATTTACGTACAAGAGAATGTTCTTTGCTAGGTTTAATAATGATAAATTGTTAAATACCGTTAACATTTCTCATGTCATGTAAAAATCATTACGACTAGAAAGGGAAAACATTATAAAAGGCCATCGAGCATCATTGCTATGCGTATCGAGTCGTCATTATTGACATTTCCCGGAGCGGCTGGCACACACATGCTGTCAAATATCATTTTACTTAAGATTCTACAAAGGAGTTTGTTTGATAAACGATGTCACAAACTAGACTAATGATAGATAGGGTGGTGGCTAACGCACAGTGAAAGAGAGCTGGTATTTTAATAAAATGTAAGCATGACTGGAGAATACGATTACTTTCCCGCGCTAAGGCGCTATGCGTGTCATATGAATTTAGTGTTTTAAGTGTTACATACATTTGAATTTAGTAAAGATTTACCTCATAAGTAAAAATACAAACTAGCATTCTAATCCGTTCTTTCAAAGCATACTAGGCACATACAACGAACCGTTATTTAATAATGCGTCAACACAACTAATTATTTTGATGAGAATATGTGCGCTAATAATCGATTGGAGAAAACTTGGTCTTACAAGTTAAAAACTATATGCATATTTCTAATTTTGACACAGGATTAAAAAAATAGACTACTCAGCTTAAGAGGTCTGCACGGGCCTGGACTTGGCCCATGGGCCGGGTTCAGGCAGGCAAAGACAAATAGGATTCAGGCTTGGTTCGAGTCATGAGACAGCAATGAAATAATCAACCATTATTAGTGAATAAAATTGATTCATTAAAAAATGAGCTCCAACGATTTATATAATTACCATTATATTTTAACGTTAATTAAAAAAATCAGGCTGTTTCCGGGCTGAGGAGAATAAATATGGGCTTCAGATCGGGTGCGGATGACAGTTGTGATATCAAGAGTCGAGTCGGGCCTGGAAGAACCGGGCTTGGACGGCGTAATTTTATTTAATTTCGGACCTCTACTCGGCACGGTACGCTGTATCGTCACTAGGAGATAGAGACTATTGTTGCTTGCCTAATTTACTATTATCTAAATATAGTTATTGTTGTTCGAAAGAATTTTGTAGAAAGTAATTGAAAACAGACGATAAACTGTCGATTAAACATTACATTGAAACGTTAGTTTAATATTGGTAACTCTTAGGAAACGACAGAGTAACGTTGAAAAAAATTAGACGATACATACTTGTAAATTGAAACAAAAAATTTATTCGAATTTATAATTTTGTAAAATGATTGACAAATAAACTTTCCACTTCACCCACGAGTGGATATTCGACAAACTAATTCTAAAACAATCAAGTATGTAAACACATAAAACAAAGCGCACGAAATAATGTATGCACAAGGAACACTCCTCATATGTGAAAAATGAGATCACCATTGTCCTTTGAAGAGTTGTAAGTTGTGAGTACGCAGAATAAGGTAAGCGCAGAGGTAAATGCCTCTGGCTTCGGTGACGCAAGGTCTTTTAGTCACCAAGATGGTCAAGTTTCACTCTTGGGCGTGCTAGCTGCATAGCAATTCGAACGAAGTATGTTGATACTTACTTACACAATACAAAACATCTTGCTCATAAGAAACAATACACTTTCGTTTATTGTTACAACTTAAAATTCAGGAAATGCAACCGAGAACCGTCATCAGAATAACAAAGCCAAATACGGTTTGGATGGTCATTTAATTTATATGCGTATGTATTTATTAAATCATATCCGCTCTCACTAATTCAGTTGTCTTACGACTGAATCAGGAGTCCATATATTATCTTTGGAGAGGATACGGAAAGAAAGATAGCGTTAGCATATGACTATTGATAAACAAATAGCTTTATTAGCTCGTTAAAACATCACAGACGAGCGTTGCAAAATAAATGTACATATCGATGGTGTTTTGGCGAATAGATGTAAACCTCAAAATTGAAATTATTCAGGACAGAGTAAAGACTGTGTTTATCAAAAACATTATATTTATGGTGAAATTTGATATATTGAGATTTTGTACATTTCCATGTATTTTGTCACTGACGACCCGGGTTTCGCCTTTCGGCATCTTCAGGCATTCGAGAACAAGAACGAATTTTCACCTCAGTTTATGTCTTAAATTATATGGTGAGTTGCGTAATGAATCTTTGAAATGCACTCCTGTAAATTTTCATGTTTGCAGATACGGGATTATACGTAGGGAGTGTCGATATAATAGTGGCTTATATCAAGTGGCCGGGTCAGAATTTTTATACCTAAAATCAAAGTAAAGTGACGTTTCCCTTCCAACAAATGGTCAATTTACTTTTCTAATTTAAATCATTTGGCCGAGACCTGTTCAGCCGTATTTCATCATTAACTCATTTTCGTATTTTTTAAAGGTTACATCAATTGGCCAAAACAGCATCGATATGCAGATTTCCATTCAGGGATTTGAACTCTGGCTGCGTGACCTAGTAAATACAACGGAAGTTTAGAAGCATTCACCACTCGGCTACGTATACTGTAACAAGATTTTTGATAACGTGCATGACATAAATGCAGTCAATGGTGTGCTACGTACAACAGTAATGTACATAGACGAAAAGTTTTGTATCAAATAAATTGGAAATTCAAATGCGCACACTTTTGAAAGTGACATATATAAATTGCCAGTTGGTAATAAATTTACGATATGCTGACAAACGTGAATCTCTGTAACAAGATTTCTGTATTATTTAATCTACGAAAGGGTTAAAAAAAGTTATTGAACCAATGATGACATGCAAGCTGTCGGGCTATAGAAATCCGTGGGGTAAATGCCACGATTTGACCCACTGTCTCTATGGTGCACGTGCACTATTTTCACAGGAATAAAAAGGGTAGACACACGCACGATTTACGAGGGCGTGACGTTATACAAACAATACAGATTGGCTCAAAATCAAACTTATTTTGTAGAAAAGATTAAAAAAAAAAACTTGTTTTAATTAACGCTCTCCTCCTTAGACATGTGTTGACATGTTCAGCTTGTATGAATCAAGAATCCTTCATGTTGTAGATAATAAATAAGTGAGAAGACCCCGGATCGAAGAGAGGCGAGCGGCTGGTTATCCGGAGTCCTGGAAGGGCTGATCTCAGACAAACACCATTTCAGATCCGGTTCAAAAAAAACTTATTTATTTTCCATTCAAGATGCAGTGGTTTAACATTACACAAATATATAAATCTTAACACATAAAATTGATTCTACATTTACATTTACTTAGCAACTGAATTTACTTTAAGTTATAATACAAATAACACAACGAATTTAAATTAAATCCAACGCAAATCAAAACACAAAAACAAACAGTTCACATGTCACCTCCGCTGCCACGACACCGCAGCTCGTCTCGCTCGGCGGATCGTAATCGACTGTCTACAAAAATTCAAAAAAACTCCGTGCAAAGTTGGAGCTACCCTTTTCCGTAAAAATGGACTCGTCCAGCGGCCGAAGCCGGGGGCTCTTTTTTTAAAGCCTGACAACAAGAAACAGCGTCTTCTGCGAAATATTGCTGTTTGCCGCAGGCCGATTTCAGTTCAGGACACTAATGACACTTATACTTAAGAAAAACCAGGGTGTGTCATAAGATATTGATAAGGTCTATATGATTACGATTTGCGAACTAGATATCAGATTAGTAACGTGCATAAACATGCTTCCTGCCTACTGATGCTATTGGATTTAAATTCTATCTGGGACACTTGATGTTGAAGATATTTAAATTAATAAATGAAGATTGAACTAAGTTCACGAGTGTCTGTCATATTGAATCATATATAATTATTAATTAACAAACAACTCTTAAAACCGAAACATCTGGAAGTTGAGTTGTTATAAATTGTTTGAAATAAGGCAGTTGATACATTATAAAAAATATTTAAATTATGTAACTAAATTTAAAACAATGCAAGTGCCGGGTTTTGATAAATTCGTTCATTCCGGAACAGTGCAATGAAGTTAATTGAATTTTTTCTAAATCAGCTTTTGTAAAACAAAGGAAAAATGGTTCCAAATTTGAAATTAATACTACTAGTCAAGTTTTTCTCACCATTCCATTCATAGAAAACAAAAGAGTTCCAAATATGAAATTAATAAATTGATCAATTTTCAAGTTTTCTTAATTTGAAACAATATATTAAGAGTTTCAAATAACCTGTTGATTTACGTAGGTATGTATGTCATATTCGTGAAATGACATCTCCTATGTAAATCAAAATAGTGAGTTATGTATTTTCGGACCAGCTGTTGATGACAGCCAGCATACACTGGTACGAGAATCACGCCTGGGGAGAAATTAAAAACATTATTACTCTACTTGGGAGAGGTCAAATTGAGTGATGTCAACATTTTTTCTGTTATTAATTTGAGCTATTTAGTCTATAGATAGACCGTAATGCAATCAAAGAGTTTCATATTCACACATCAACATTAATTTATTGTCATTAATAATAATACGTTCAAATGCAATAATGAACATTTATTTATTGATGGTGAAATTATTCGCTTCAGACATGTTCAGTTATAATATTGTTTCAAATTACTATGTTAGGAAGACATATTGGTATGATGGTTCAAAAAGCGAAGTGTTTATGTTCTTAATAGTTATTTTTGGCTTCCAGATATTTTGAAAAATCAATTAAACATATTTACGACATGACTGCTTTAAATTAATTAATTTAATAACTAAAAATTTATGAATGAAAACTTATAATATATTATTCACCTACGATTAAATCAATATAAGAATAATAAATAATACTACAATTGTAAATAAAAAACAATTGTATCTTTTACTGCTTTCAGTGATAGCGAAAAACGTGCTATATATTATACTATGTTAATAAATTGTTTAGAATGAAGTTCTCCGTCTGATAGCTCAACATAATACCGACTTCGTCCTGAAAATTAAATTTTTTTTAAACAATAATCTAAAACACAAAATATTAATATATCTATGAATGGCGAACTTATGAGTATAACTGTTTGGTAATTTTAGGTTAAATACGAGAAAACATTCTAAATATTCAGTGGGACTAAAAGTATACATCGCAGATGCTCTAAAAAAATTATAATTAACTAGCGAGTACCCCGGCAAGCGTTGTAGTGCCACTCAAAGAAATAAAGTGTTTGTTTAAATTCTGTTTATTAAAGTACTTTTTGATACACAATATTTTCTGACTGACAGTCTGGTGCGTACACGAATAAATCAGAAGGTTTTTCGAGATGTCGCTGTTTGTACGTATTTGATTCATTTTTTTTCAGGAAACCTTCACGGATTTGCGCACAACAACTCACCAAAGCTTCATCGAAATACGATGAATGGTAAAGGAACGCATACGGGACAAACAAACAAATAAAATAGATGTATGCGTCTATCAGACTAACTGAAATAGATGTGATGTAATTATTTTCATTTTCTGTTCCTAATAGTATAAGTTTGCGCATTAAATAAATAGCTTTACGGTTCTAGACACACAAGGCCATTTTGTAATATATATAAGCACTGCTGAAAATAATAGTAAAAATGATAAAGTTTTGGAGAGTATAATCATTATTGCTGAAAAATGACTTCAGAATTTAACTTTGTTTTTGCTCTCCTGAAAAATCCACCCATCATAGGTATAAATATTTTCTAAATACATCAAAATTAAAAATGTCGCAACTTCGTGATTCCTAGTATCAACTATTCCAATACATCATAATTTTATTTGTATCTTTAATGAGGTGCGCCTACATAGAACCCATTAATTTGAAAAACAACATAATTAATTTATATGATCTCGTATGTACTTGTAAAAATACCAAATATAGACAAAGCAATGCATGGATATTAAAACGTTGATATTATGTTATTACTTAGCTATGTAAAAGTAGATCTATGAGCATCCACTCATTCACGGAAATTGTTATGAATATATTACGCTCAAGATATATTATTTATCATTATACTCCTTATTTATAAATCTATCTAGGAATGTTTGGAATGTGTCACTGTTAATAATTGTCCAGTAAATCGGATATATTATGTACCATAAATAATTACGTCTCCGTAAATAGTATCTATGATGATTTATAATGACACACAAAGCCATTACGCACTATCCAAAGAACTGTAAACAAAAGAGTAAAGAATGCATCCATTACGATATTGACATTCTTTTTTTAAAAGTATCTGAGTGCATGAACTCAATGATTAAAAACAACTTCATAAATAAACAAAATTACTTTGTAAGCCGGTTACAAGCGCAATTTGAAGACAGAAAATGTTTTATTTTGTCATTAGAAATAAACTGATGAATTATATAAATTACCAACTGAAGCGGAACCCGTCCACAGTAGATTAGTGAACAAAGACTCGAATCAAATTTGAATTGTTGAGATTTTGTACATTTCCATGTATTTTGTCACAACGACCCGGGTTTCGCCTTTCGGCATCTTCAGGCATTCGAGCGCACGAATGAACTCGAATTGACGTTAGTGACAAAATGAATGGAAATCTAAGCAATTCAAATTTGATGTTGAAATTCCATCAAGCACCCTCAGTCGATGTCTTAAATTAAAAATTCATAAGACTCAAACTGTCAATACGCATATACACTGAATATCCACGTACGATTATAGGATTTTGATTACTTAGCAAAATTATATCGTCAGACAAGAATGTAAAACCCGTAAATCCAGAAACTACAACTTCGCAGGAAAGCGTATTCTAGAATAACTTCTAAATATCCCCTCATTGTTGACTTTTTAATAATGGGAAAATTATTTTATATATACGATTCCTCATTCCTCCCATTATTTTTTCACAGCCGATACGAAAAGCATTTTTCAATTACGCTCATTCTGGTCTCACTTTCGGCAGATAGTCGAAAGTGTCTGATAATGTGTGGTGAGGCTTAACGGTTAAAGTGTCCAAAGTGGCAATATGCATCATTTTGACATTTGGCGTATGAATCATAGCCCGCCGACAGAAAGGCTTGTCCACTGATGAGTGAGTCACCTTCTTTGGTACCAGGACGCCAGCTGCTGGAAGCGGAGGGGGGTCGCTATGCCTACAATCGATTTAATATTCAAAACGCCACCTTCAGAATATTTTACATGTGCGAAATCCATTATTATTTCAAATGAAATATGAAACTTAACACCACACGCTTGCAACCTAGCCATGGCGATGGGAGGGCCCTGTTTACAACATTACCACATGGAATTATGACGTCAGGTTTGTATTTCTATTAGTCACAATTTCCGGTCATAATAATATGGAGCATATAAACTCCTTTTGTAGTATTTCCAACAGTAAATATCTTAACTAGGACTCGCAGGTCAAGCCAACCTACGTCCAGTTATATAACATTGTGTGTGTTGAGAATAGAACCATTGAATAAGAATTCTTTAATCAATTGAAAAAGCAATGTTAAATTTCCAAGGAAGTTTTGAGAGTAACAAGGCCGACACATATATTCATTTCTTATCTCGTCACTTGCAAAATACTTCCATGTTTTCTATGTACAGAAAAATTTCCACAATTTTTATTAAGCACCACCAGCAATAAACGTATGTAAAGTAAATACAAAAATTTTCGACCCGAAGCCCGGGTTTACTTTTCGCAGCCTGATTTTTTAAAATGAACAGTAAAATATGATAATGGTTATTTCAAATCTCGCTTTTAACGAATCAATTTTATTTATTAATTTTATTTTACAGACCTCTAAAAGGTGTTGAGCATTACTTGCATAAATTTGAGAATAGGACCGCAAGAACGATGATGTATAAACTTTTAAATTATGTTAAAATATATAAATGAAATGAAACTCTTAATTCGAAAACCATTTCCGACGGTTTTTGCCAGAACGACGTCGATGACAGGATTAACAGGAAAAATTGAATATTAGCGGATCATCATCTAATACCGAGTGAAACTTCCAAAAACTAGTGATCGTGCGGTTATTTTATTGGCGGAAGCGATAAAAGTTAGATAGTGCCTCATTATTGACGCTTTTGCGGAATTCCTCAAACGAATCAACGAACTCATTTTATAAATTGCTTTTTAGCAGTTCACACGGACAAGATAGAAAAGTGGCGGTGCGCTGCCACGCGATAAAAAGAGTTACGACACAATTTGTATCAATTAGGTGTAATGATACCGCAGCGAAGAAGACCAGAAGAATGATGTTTATTTTGACGGACATGTCTCCGTGGAATATTGGCAAAAAATATGTAGGCGATTAAATATATATTTTAAAAACAAATAACACCTGTTTTGTACAATCGCATACATACCAGACGCCGAAAAAGGAAACTAGTTTGAATATTACATCAGATTTCAAGGCGTATTAAACCAATGAAAATAATACCGCGGTATTACAAATAGTGAATCTTTTTGATATAAAAAAACTATCTTTAATATACGAATATAATCTAGCAAAATAATGAAGTCATCTCTAACTGAACTGAACTTCAAAATAATTTAATAAATTGACTATTTATTAGACTGAAAAGGAATCTGCAACTATGTGGACTAGTGGACTAGTGGACCCGTTGAAGGGGACTGTCAATTACCAGACTGCGATTGGAAGACTATTATAACTTTAAATTCTTTTCCCAGATAATTATATTATATCGAAGCGCTGTATAAATAAAGATTCGGTCAGCTGAAGACTTTGTGACGAACCCCCAAACGAATACTGACTACGATTTTCGTTGTACGCACATCAGCGATAAAAAGAAACAAAGCGTTTATTGTCTATTTTATAAGATACGGATTAATATTTATTTAAAGCAACTCAACAAGTCGGAGTATTGAGGGTGATCTTGAAGATTGATTTTTTCATATCGATTGCGTTTTGGCCAATTGATGTAACCCTCAGAAAAATACGAATGGGTTAATGATTGGTTCTCAGTTTAAAGACGACAGAGCAGGTCTCGGCCAAATGATGTCAATTAGAAGAATTCCGACCCGGCCCACTTGATTTAAGTCACTATTATATCGATAAACCCCACGTTTCATCCCGTATCTTCAAACATGAGAATTTGCAGGAGTGCCTTTCAAAGATTCATATCGCAACTCACCATATGCGCGGTTTTCGATAAAAACAGATTTCACTCGAGGCTGAAAAATTTAAATTTTGAGGGTTAATTAAAGTTTGATCAAACAACTAATAAATGAATACCGCATTATCGACGCAATTTTTTGATAGAATTCTCTCTACTCCTACGTACATTATCGTCAAATAGAGTTTTAGAAGAGTATTTTGAAGGTAGTCAACTTTAAAAATTTCATATTTTATGAGAGGAATTATTTGATACATAGTGTTATCTACTGATAAAGAATATTTACTTGACCGACTAAACGCGTTTACCTATTCAACTATAATAATGTCAAAACTTAAAGATAAAGTTTACTTGAGTTCAATAGTTTTAATCGACCCAAGGCTATGAGCATTTCGGTAGATTTAGGTGTGTGTACAATGGTTTGATAGGTGCGTTTATTTATAGCCAGGAAGAGTTGCCACTTTATAACTTTGCACTCTGCCTCTAGGATCTGAAATCGCGGAATCCATACATACTAATACACGGACACGTTGTGTATTTATACATCAAGCGTATCAGTGTAGTGGAAAGTGCAGTTATAAAGCGTACTATACTCCATAATAGTTTTAGTATAGCTTGACAGATAAAATATATTATGACGAATTTTACAGAACATTTGAAAAATAAAAAAATCTAATCAAAAAGAATACATGACCGATCGCACCGTTTCCAAGATATGTAACGTGCTTTTTTTTAATTTTTATTTTAATTTTACGATATTCATGCATATGTGAAATATTAAATAACACGGTTATTTTTAATTGTTAAATTATTAATTAAATAAAACTCGCACAGCCCCACGCTTCGACAAGCGAGAGGTTGTAATAAAAACATTAACGAAGAACAGTGACCGCGAAAGTTGGGCGAGGTTGCGCGTTGGGTGACCATAACTTTTGTTAAACATTTCTGTAAACACCACGGTTACAAAATTACAAGGAAAACACATCAAACCCTTCAATTTCATGTTTTCGACAAACATTGCGGTGCATTTGACACCATTAATCCACAAAATTAGCCTGCACTATATTTAAATCGTAACATCTTTTGCCTCTCTTTCTATAAAACCTTGTTCCCAACCTAATTTTGGTCGCGGGGTATTCGAGATTGAAAAAAGTATTGATGGGAGAAAGCCGGATTAAAAAAATCTTGTAAAAGTCGTAATATTGTAAATTTATAAGCTTAATGAGCATTTACAAACATTTTGTTTTTGATTCAATTGTTATTACGTTGGTATAGGCGTTACGTTGGCTTTGCTATGGGTGCATTGCAAATAGTTTCGAGGGCAGAGGACTGAGAATCCTCGTGGTAGGGTTGCACAATTATAGTTAATTATCAATGTATCCTCGTTAAAATACATTGTATGAAATCAATATGTAAAAACACATTTTGAATCAACAGGTCTGTCAAAATGTTAAAAGAAACAAAATTCATTTCACTGCTAGTCGTGTATTGTTAAAAATATGAGTACACAGGACAATAATGCATGTATTGTTGAATGGCATAAGAAGCTCAGGTACACCGCTTTACACGACAAGCATGTCCGTTTCTATGCATAGTATATTGACAATAATATCTAATCATACCTACGGTGGAAAAAAAATGATAATAAAATTCTTACTTTGTAACAATAAATTTTCATGATTTTATTATTTACATTATTTTATTTCAAATACCAACAATAAGCTGTTTCTTAGAAGAAATATGATTTAAAATATTTTGTAGACCCGTTTCCCAGCTATGGTTTAGTCTATAATAGCGACATGTTTAAAAACAGTATTAATTTGCTACCGTCTAGATTCAATACCTAATCGGAAGTATACACATAATATTCACGCGAATTAGAGTGAGTATCCATTGTGTGCCATCATTGTTGCAATGCCACTATTTTTGGGAAGAAATCGACAGTCCCAAAATTTCAAAGATGAATTGGTGTCACAGCCGTGACGGCGGCATAGCGCAGTGAACAACATGCCTGACGCGAGACTTAGAAACAAAAGGTATGGAAAAAAAATGATAATAAAATTTTTACTTTGTAACAATAAATGATTTTATTATTTACATTATTTTATTTCAAATACCAACAATAAGCTGTTTCTTAGAAGAAATATGATTTAAAATATTTTGTAGACCCGTTTCCCAGCTATGGTTTAGTCTATAATAGCGACATGTTTAAAAACAGTATTAATTTGCTACCGTCTAGATTCAATACCTAATCGGAAGTATACACATAATATTCACGCGAATTAGAGTGAGTATCCATTGTGTGCCATCATTGTTGCAATGCCACTATTTTTGGGAAGAAATCGACAGTCCCAAAATTTCAAAGATGAATTGGTGTCACAGCCGTGACGGCGGCATAGCGCAGTGAACAACATGCCTGACGCGAGACTTAGAAACAAAAGGTATGGGAAAAGTCTCACTAGCGCACGTTGACTGCAAACAATAATCATCCAGTTCCGGCTGCCTTCCTCAGCGAAATCATCATCACTCCATCCGCAGTACAGTTAGGTCCGCGAAATCTCCGTGACAACCAGGTAACTAACTATCTGATCTAAAGCGGTGAATCCAAACGGTGACAAGTCGAAGGAAGAAGAAATATGACATAACGATTTGATAATTCCCACTCTTTGAACAAAACCCGAGCGGCCAATTAATGCTCTTGGGCAGGGGTAGAGACATTTTCAAGTTAGAACACCTCATCTGCATATATATAATCTAACAATACCACATTCAAGAAACTTCAATTAGATGTACTTAAAAATCTTTTCTACATAAATTATTTTAGAAATGAATGATGGCAATGAAGAGAAAAATTCGGTCAATCAATCAAAACGTCGCATTTGTTGTGCTAGAGTGCCGCAGGTTCCCCAGTTGTGCTCGTGGGTTTTCTGCTCGGTTGCGCGGTCAGAGGTTCAAATCTACATCATTACTACAGGGACTGATTTCAATCATTGAGTTTATAATAGATTTAAGGATTTTTAACTTAAAGTTATGCCATGTTTCCTATTATGTCAATAACCACCTATCGCAATAAAGCGAGAACGTCATATAAACTGTTTTTCCTTTTAAAGCATACAAACTAAACGATTGCGAGTGGTATAAATTTGACTAATAATTAGATCAAGAAAACCGAGTAATTACGAAGAGACTGAGTAAGCAACCGACATACAAAAAGTTTTCATTATATAACTTCCGTTGATATCCTCCATCAGTCCATATCGACGATATTTTGGCCAATTGATGTATCCCTAAAAATTTAAATTGTTCAGGAGAGTAAAAACTGTTTTTATGGAAAACATTATATGGTGAGTTGCGTTATGAATCATTGAAATGCACTCCAGTAAATTCTCATGTTTGCAGATACGGGATTATACGTAAGGGAGTGTCGATATAATAGTGGCTTACTTCCAAGTGACCAGGTCAGAATTTTTAAATCTAAAACCAATGTAAAACGATGTTTTCATTCCAAAAAATGGTGAATTTATTTTTATAATTTATATAATTTTGTCGAGACCTGCATTTCACTCATTTTCGTTTACATCAATTGGCCAAAACACCGTCGATATCATCTGCATCGGGAGCGGAAATGGTTTTGAAAAAACATTCGATAAATGTAAAAAAAATCACATTTGATATTAAAAAGAACGAGCGCACGCATATGCTGCGTACTCCATTATTGTTAGATAGCGTCTGCTAAAATAAGTCCGCTGCTAATGGTAACCTACCATGATGGAAATTATGTTTGCTATGGAGATAATCAGAGACCGGCATACCGCGTGCCAGCACACCGGCGTCCGATTCATTTTCCTTCGTTCTCACACGATTCTTCCCACGTTAAAACAACAACCTAGCTATGGAGATTCTAACAACATAGTCACCTACCAACATTATGGATACACCTATCGCATTTTATGAATGAACACAGTGGTGTGCCGAGCCGATAGGACCAGGCCGAGGTGAAGGGGTATGTTATTAGAAAACGTAGCAAAGAACGGTCCTCCTCTTTGTATTTTAGAATAGTTACAACGAAGGAATTTGTATGAAGACAAGTCAAGCAGCTAAATATTGGTAGTCGACTCATAAAATTTTAAAGATTGTAGGATGGGTCAAAATTTATTTATAGAATTATTAGAAATCGTATTACGTAAAACCAAACCTTAAATCGGACAAAACAGATACACGTATACAATATTACAATGAATCAAATTTTTAACCGTATCTACCGTACTAAACTAAGAATTACAATCAATTTTCCCTCCAAGACGAGAGATTCTCTGCTGAGCAAGCCAAGCCAACGAATGCGCGGGATAATTGTAACCTTTTTGCTAACAACAATGTCATATTGTTTTATGGTGTGTTAGCTCATCACAAGTCCTGTGCCCTAAACTTATCCTTATACCCATACCGTCTTCGAAAAAGAGATGTTGAGTGACTGAGTAACAAGCAGTTGGTTTTCGTAGAAAGTTTCTGCTGAAATAGCTTCATTAGGAGTCCATATGATCCATATTAACACATTCGCAACGGGGGAAATATGACCAAAATGCGCATGACACTGACCAATCGACAATTACACGAAAACAAGTTTGGATGTTCTCCTAACGGTGTTTCGTAATAAACTGATCAAATTCTTTCCATAATATTATGAATCAAACATGAATTATTAGTTATGAGCGATTAATGTCGCTTATATCGAATGACGCGAAAAACGCGTTCCCCGCCGTAATACAAAAAACTTCGCGACGCGGAAAACGCGTCCCCAGAGCTAACATGTTAAGAGCGAATATGGTAAAAAATCAATATTTATATTTCTTGTAATTTAAAATTAAAATTGAATAGTTTGTATTTGAGCACAGTTTTTCAATAGTACCACCTTCATATTATAAAATATGCGCTGTACTATTTTCACCGACATTACTTTCGCCCCCCTCTGTGGAAAAATCTTACGGCGCCACTGAACGATGAATGAATGCAAAAGCGTATGTGTGTGGGATCTAGGCATCCCGGGTTCGAGTCCCACGCTAGTCGAATCGCACCGAAAGCATGCGAAATTGTTCTTTTCCGAAATAAAAAGTCAAGAATTATTATTGTTGTCGAGATATAAATATGTTTTTTTAATCAATAAAACAGCTGACGATAGCTGCCAGGCTTTTATGAACCAGCGAAAAAGTGCAATCAGCACAATTCACCGCAAATCATAATGATACGGTAAAGTATTTAATATCGGTACTTTTTACGCCACACTGTTTCCCTAACTGGATTAATAATTTCTATAACAACTATATAGTTTAAAAAATTTGGATTTAATATTTAGGAACTACACATTTGTAATATGTAATATACAACACGACAAACAAATGCAAAATATTATCGTTCAAAAAAGAATTTTACCATTTCTGTTCCCAATGTGGATCATATATCCTCCTAACAGAGTATATCTTAACGTAAGTTTTTCTACGAGAACTGGTTGTTACTCATTTGCTCAAATTCTCTTTTTCGAAGAGATTAGGGATAGAAGTATAGGGCTAGGACAGGAATAGTGGCTAACTAATAGTTAAGCCATGTTTTTACCATCTGTTGGGTGGGAACAGAAATCAATAAATTATTTTATGAAACTGTCCGTACTGTAATTAGAACCCGTGAGCTTCGCAACAGAAGCCAACAACTCTCTACTCAACCACGGACCCGGCTATTACAAAGATAGAATATACTAACTTAATTAATAATTGACAAAAAAGATTTGATGCAACCAATCGAAGATTACGTTTTTTCTCTACATTCTGTATTTTCTCTTACATAAAAAAATATAAAATCATGTATAGATAGATGTACTAATTTAACTTGGCCGCTAGTGAGAGTGCCATCATCGCGTTAGGAATGTTGCCATACTCAACCAGAACTGAAATTTCAATAAATTCCAAAACTGATATTTTAGCGACGGTTATTAAAAGTAGTCAAGATATATATTTTGCATAAAATTGCAATTTGTTAAATTTATTCTAGGCTGACAATTCTATTTTCAAATTCGGCGACGGCCAAGTAATGTTGGTAATACTATAGTATCGAAGAAGATTTATGTAATTTAATACAAGAATCAATCTCGTGCTGTCGTCGTTACATGGAGTATTAACAACCCGTATGCATTATGTTTATGATAATATTATACAGATGTGGGGCACCTGTGGGGGTCTAGGTCCTCGAGTGCGACCTTTCGACTGAATCAAAATTGTGCATTCATTCCAAAAACAATTTGCATATTTTTTAAGTGTATCTAATTAAAGTTTATTGAATGCGGGTATATTATAATATATTAAATATAAATGAATACGACCTCGCGGTATAAGGTTTTCCACCCCTGGTATAATTTATATTCTGGTTATACTTTTTTCAAATTTATCTCAAAATGTAATGCAGTGTAGATTGCAGTGTAGATCTCACCGAAGCAGCGACAGCATACTTGATTGATAAAGTTGGGGATTAGAACCAGCGTTCGAAGTTTGGAAAGGTAGTTCGAATAATTAAACCAGGCTCGTATAGATGAGTTAATTAACAGGAGAATAGGCACTTCAAACATGTACATCGATTGTTTAAAACGAAGAAGTCGTGAGAATTGGCTCCACGAAGCAAAAACTGTATAGAGGTCAACATAAGATTACACACTTCTGTATGGATAGATACCATCCAAGACGTGTTATGCATCTCTACCATTAAAATAATACTAGTACTGCCGATTATCCATCATGTAGAGTGGTTTCCCGATATATCCCTCTGAAAGACACTCGTGACAAAAGAAAACGAAGAATGGGGAAAGCTGTGAAAAAATGGCTTCGCTTGATAATTTCGAAACGATATTTTTTTTGGCCATGTCCCCTCTCAACAAAAGTTATTTATAGGTAAACTGATTATAAATAAGTTGCTCAAACTCTCTTTCGATATAAGGAAATTATTGGGTAAGGAAAAAGCTAGCTAATCGCTCTCTACAGTGTCGATTTTCAAAGTCCAACCAACAACCCGATTCAGATAACGAATAAAAAAGTCGTATTTAGTCAGGATTGTTTCCTACCTTTCCTATTTATGTGTACTTTGTCCACAAATTAAACACCAACCAACCATACCAGCACATAGCCAAATTTGTCGTATTATACATGTAATATGGACATACATATTTATAGTGCAGGACAAGATGTTATAGGCATAAATAAAAATGAAACAGTAATATTAATACGCGCAAGAATGCATATAATATAAAAAGTAGTCGAGAGTCGTTCGTAAAATTACGAACCCGACTCTGGCCAAAACACCGCAATTCTGCGATTCCACGACTCGGTAACCCTGGTATAATTCCAGGTAAAAAATACAAATTACAGGAAATAAACCCACGTTAATCACAGCGATCGAATGCCATGTGAGTAATAATCCTCGAACTGAGTCAGATCGCGTTCATTCGTGTACTCGAATGCATAAAGATGCTTAAATGCGAAACCCGGGTCATTAGTTACAAAACGAATGGAAATTTGCAAAATTTGAACGACTCAAATTTGATGTTGAAATTCCATCAAGCACCTTCAGTCGATGTCTTAAATTACAGTATTTAGATAAAAATACACGCGGCAAAGTGATAATGTAAAGACTTAGATATAGTATTATCAGTCAACCCAAGGAAACAATAATAATAAATTTTCATGTTACAAAAACACTTTTGCCAACTGCATTATCAAGACCACGTCTTTAGGATAAACCTTAAACAAGGCAAAACGAATGATGTCAGCGAATATAAAACAAATATTATACGAAAAAAAAGATTCTTTACTATTTGAAGCTTATCATCGGCGGAGTATAAATATTAATTTTGATAGACCAATAATTGTGAGTTATCGTTATCAGCGAGTTCTGTTATCATATTATTATGACAAACGGTATCAATTATTATCATCGGCAACAACCTGTACTTCTATCTCACTGAGCCGATGTAGAGAGATAAACAGATTCTTGTAAATGTCGTGTATCGATAAATAGTCACATGATTGAGTCACAGGACTTTACTATCAATTAAACCAATAATTTGAAATGATACATAGTTAACAAACAACTCAGTGGTTGCGATGAAAACGAAATTGATTGAATAAAATAACTTAAGTTACGAATTTGAAAGAAAACAGTGAGAAGATTTTGACTTGCACTTGGCAGATTGGTGGGAAATATATATTTTACTCTAGGCTATATTACATATCGACTCTGGAAAGGAAAAAGGATGTAACCCTCAGTTTTTTCAAAATAGCTTTTTTTCGGTAATCACAATGTAACCAACTTAATACACGTTATATCAAAAGGATGTAAGCTTTAAATGCCTAATTAGTATAAAAATTTAGATTTTAAGTTTGAAAAAAGGAGGTATCTTGAAATTTGTGGCGAGGAAAAAGGACTTACACCACATCAATAATATTATTAGTCGCTCAGGTAAGACTTTCGTAATCGTAAATTACAATTATTTTGTTATAAAACAACCCTGTTACTTAAATCATAGATCAATCATCTCTTGTTCATATTAGACGAGGAAATTAACACAATTTTTGCTATATTTACTAAAAATATCACCGTGCGGTTTTTAGGTTGTGTCCTGTCAATCATTTTGATAGACGAATATTATTAGTATTCACAGCTTTATATACAGTTCTAATATTATACGATGCATAATATTCGATCATCTTGTAAATTAGTCATAAGAACAGTTCAGATTACACTGCTCGTAAAGTGGAATAAATATGACGTACTGATATATTCTCTCTTTTATTTTTTCATGCATAATGTATGATTGCCTATATCTTAACTTAACTTTCAGTAAACAAATAGTAGAATAGTAAAAGGTACTAGCAAGCATTGTTTTTAAAAAAATCGTGCAGTGGCCTAGTAAGGCTTGTATTGATATAATTATAACAAACATTTTTGCTATGCTACATATTCTATATATATAAAAATGAATGTCTGTTTGTTGGTTTGTCCGGATCTTATAGGCTCCAAAACTACTCATCCGATCGCGACGAAACTTTCAGGAAGGACTTATTGTGATCATGCCGGGAAATATTTTACAAAATAAATGTTTGTTTGTCCTTTACGCGTTCCTTTACCATTCATACGATTTCGATGAAACTTCGGTGAGTTGTTGTGCACACACCCGTGAAGGGTTCTGAAGAAAAAAAATTGAAAATCTAAAATTGAAAAAAGAATCAAATACGTACATACAGCGACATCTAGGAAAAACCTTCTGATTTATTCGTGTACGCACCAGACGAAAAACAAAAATATTGTGTTATAACAAGTGTGATATTGAAACTCGGGTTCGGGTCGGGCCAGACCTGAAGATGATGGGCTCGAACCGGGTAAGTCTACGAAATTTCGGCCTGTGCAGACCTCTAGTCCAAAAGCAGTTCAATAAACAGAATTAAAACACAAACCCTTTCTTTCTTCGAATGACATTGCAACGCATGCCGGGTACTCACTAGTATTATATATAGTAATCAAATTCCCAGTTAATTAATTATGATGCATTCCTAAGAAAGCTATTTAAAATATATGCAGAAGTGTACTAGCTGCCATTATTCAAAAAGTAATTTTAAATTGATGAAGAAAAAGGTTGTAAGCTGCTTAACTACATTGGTGGTGTTGATAATTTTTGTCGGGGAAAAAAGACGTAGCCATCAATTTTATTGGTTTTTCTTAAATAACTTCGTGGCTCCTGTAAAATTTGTTATGTGTGGGTTATGTACCTTTTTCGTCGATATTTAAGGTCTTTCTTTAGCTCTAATTTGTTTTTAAAAAACATGTGTAGGCAAGATCAGAGGTTACCAGTATGATTTACGTGATCTTTAAGAGTACCGCTGATAAAAATCGGGGTTCACAATAAATATAAGTTTGTGTGGGATACACAATATGAAAATCTCATTGGCATAAAACAGCCGAATTTAAATTTAATCTATGAAATTTTACTTAAAGAGCTTTGGCGTAACTGAAAAGATGAATATTAAGATGTGTTCAAAAAGGCAATACATATATATATTTTAGTAACATATTTTTGACAAAGCAGATGCTCACTCTATAGATAGAGGAAACCACTTCCTACTGCTAAATTCAATCAACACATAATATGGTACTAATATATGTTTTGAGTATAACTCCATTTTGGGTCACTTTAAATGTACGTAAAAACACTACACATACAATAACGCTTCAGTGGGACTAACAGTATAAGTCGCAGGTGGTCCATAAAAATAATAATAAACTTATGTGTCTATTAGACTAACTTGTACCTGAAATAAGTGTGATGTAACTATTATTATTTTGTGGTCGCAATAGTAGAATTTTACTCGTTAAGTAAATATTTTTATGATCCTAGAAGTAAAGCTCCATTAATTCTTGTTTTTATGACATTTTATTACATATTATCTAATCACTGTTGATAAGAATAGAAAAAATTATAACATTATTGTAATTATTACTGCTGAAAAATTTTACTTTTAGACTTATACTCATAAATAATACAATTATTAATACTAATGTTTGAAAGATGAGAAGTTTTATCATGTTTGAATTTTTAAAAAGCAGACATTAAACATTTCTATTATTTGTGTTTTGTATGTGAAAAATTGTCGTGATTAAAATTTAAATATTTTTACCGAGTAAAAACACCTTAAGTTGATACTTGAACCAACAAATTGAGCTTTGAGTCGTAAGCGGACTTACGACAGTATAACATTAGTTATCTTTCGAGTACGCGAATAATTGTAAAATGGCTCTAGAGTCAAATACGAAGCACCGATATTAAAGAAAAAAGGTTGTGAAAATTATATCATGCAATATCGAAAAAGAAATGTTTAATAATATATACGATATTACATAACAGAACCTTCAACGCAATCGTACTTATGAATATCAGTATATTATATTGTGTACTTTCACGTGATAAAACAACTGACTATGGCTGAATTGCTATCAGAACATCAACTGATAATGGGGTGAAACAATCGATCGTAAGATTATTATTGTAGTAATCAAAAAATGCCATCAGTGCCTGAAATTAATTAGCACCAAAAATGCTTTCTGATAATTGAGATATTTTTATGAAATAAAAACACATACACAAATATTTTTTAATTAATACCGTTAAAATAAAAAAATATTATCGAAGGCTTAACGTGGTTAACTGAGCTTTGATTAAACATTTATCTCGCTTGTCATTTTCTTTTTTGATTTATAAGCAAAAAAGATTGTAAAACTGCTCTAGTAAGCTCAGTTGTTGTAAATATCTGAAAAATGTAGATATTCTTATTAAATCGGCGTCCATGGCGCAGTTGGTAGCATCATTGGCTACGGGTTACGGATGCCTCGGGTTTAATTCTCCGTGCTGACGGTTTTCATTCAATCGATCTATGGATTTCCGTTCGTAGTCCGAGTGTTTGTGATGTCTAAGACCCCCTCCCTCCCACTTATCTGATCCTCACTGGGCGTAGCGAGAGCAATTAGCCAACCACTAGTCCTGTCCTAGCCCTATCCTTCTATCCCTACTCTCTTCGAAAAAAGAGAAACTGAGTAACTAGCAGTTCTCATAGAAAAATCTGTTAAGATACGTCCATTAGCCACATGCTCCACGTTGGGAGCGGACATGGAAAAAAATCGGTATTGAAATTGGGTCTTGCCTTGAATCAAAGACAATTTTTATATTTTACTAGAAAATAAGATATTAATCTGCGGGATCTAATTAATACGTAAAACGCTAATGATTATAGCCATGTAACATTAATATCTTTCTAACATCAATGACACAGCTATTTATTTTATTGTATGCGATCGGAAGGGAGTTATATATAGGGCTATGTTTTAAATATCACCTGGTAACCCTAGATGGATAACATGAATCTATGATATTAGTATTTTTATATTTTTAACTATGTAAAAAAGTCCAAAGCGTTGTCAGGTTCTAAAATGACCGTTCTCAATAACTAAAACTATGCACATCCCCGTGCAAAAGATTTGGCTGTGTTTATCATCAACACAGGGCAATTAACGGAACATAATATTATATATGGAAATAATTAATGCTTCAGGTGAGCGAATATGTAAATGCCAATTAAATTCTGCGGCTATTTTCATGCAAAAAAACGCAATTATTAAAATTTCTTGCGGACAAAACGGGAACACACTTTCCAATGTCATGGCGACTCTTATTGTGGAGTAATTAAATATGCATTTTCGGCGATTGTCGCGGAGGCGGGCAGAAGAAAACAATAGGAAGGGCAGGGCTTGTCAAGTCAGGTGAAGACTACAACAGCTAGTGTATTATATTACCAGGGAGATAAACGTTGCGGAGCCTAATGTGTGCAAACATGGGGGAGTGATATTTACCAAGCTTGTGGGCAGGTGGGTTAAAAATATTATTGTGTATATTGATAATTACGAAACACTGTAGATATGGACATTGCAATCGATTACATTTCGCAACGCAATTGACAACAATAAATTGGGCTTTTTATTGCGCAATAATTAATAAATATAACAAATGTATCTACATAAATATATACTGATAGCGACAATTTTGCGTCCGTGAAGATAACTCCGAAAACAAAACACTTTTAAATGCTAAGGGGGTACAGTGTTATACTGGCTATATTTTAAGTAAAAGCCCAAAATAGGTCAACAAGTTATTTCTCGCGTGATACATATGAATATTCAGCATTTTTAACATCAATATATTTCACAGATTCGCTGTATGATTGCCAGTTTTATTAATTTCCATAAGCGGTTCGTATATTGTCGGCATCTGCGGAATATTGGTAAGAGCTTTACCCTGACGATCAGATGGTTCTGGGGACATTTAGATTCTTTCAATTTAATAATCAAGTTTTACGACAGGGTGTTTGTTATGTCTCATGTGATTAAAAAGTTCAATATATAGGTATCTGGTGAACTGTTATTATTGTTTGTGATGCCCAATATATTTGAAGTTATTATTATTCAAAATTATATTAAATATTGTTACATTTCGAGTGTGGACTATTTCTTGTTTTATGTTTACGTGATTTGTAAGGGTAAGCAGATGAAAAATTCATGTTCTATATTATTGTCTTAGGGCACAATGTCTTTTCTTATTCAAAGTATGTATTTTAAGTAATGTATTGACTGAGAAAACTTCAAAAAAATTGGCTCTAATATTCCAACTAAGTATTATACAAAGCAGACAGATATTAAACGCGTAATAAACTACAATAATTAAATTTAATATTATGGTAATGAAATGCGTCTCACAGAATAAATAATTTTATTCTCGCCTTAGTCATACTGTTTACGCATAATTCTTTCACTCTGCTAAACTTTCATTTTAGCGAAAAACGACTTTGGCATTGATCATAAAATATCCAATCTAGACACTATTCAATGCTGATCTTTACCCTAATCATTAATGTGTCTAAATACGAATCAATGATAGCTTATTACAACACTTGCTTATCCATTGGTGATTATGTGGGTTTATAATGTACAATAATTTACAAGTGAAACAACCACATTATGTTGCCTTCTTGAATTAATATTATTTACGCAGTTCTATATTTAAATAATCACTGCCTTTTGAAGTTACTTAATATCAATGTCAAGAAGGCTGTGAAATATTTATGTAATGCTGCTGGAAACTTTTTTCTTTCTGGGACTGAATATTACTTTGTTGTTGAGTGCGTGGTGCAGTGGTAAACGTCGTTGCATCGGTTACGAATTATTTTTCAATTGATTTATGAATTTATGTTCGAAGGCATGAGAATGTTCGAGATGTTTAAAATTCTCTCCCACCCATCCGATCCTAAAAACGAGACGTAGCGTGAGCGATTAGCTAACCACGAGTCCTGTCCTAGCCATATCCTATCTTTACTCTCTTCGAAGACAGAAGAGAGGTTGAACAGCTAAATAACAGCAGTCCTCGTAGAAAAACATCTGTTGAGATACCTTCGTTAGGTGGTCATATGCTCCACATTGGGAGCGGACATGGTAATATATATATTGTGTACGATATACCTATGTACATCTGGTCGCTTTGTATTCAGAAGAATAAAATAATTGTTTCCAAAGATGGTATTTAAGTAGGCAGAAATTTAAAAACAGATATTTTCGATAGTAATCTGCCTCTTATTGAAAAGTAAATATGTACTTATACTTATTAATATAATGTTTAGAAAAATGTCGTCATTAAACTTACATATTATTCCATACCTAAGCAAGTAAGTACCTCTATGCAAATGATAACCAAATCGCCAAATCTACCTATAATGTCGAACTCGAGCTCCCAAAATATCGAAAATGAGATTAATATTGCGTAACAATATTTCATCGTATCGCAAAAACGAAACTATATTTTTAAAAATAACGTTTTTTGAAGATATTTCAAAACAATATTTATTGAGGTACATACTATAACTAATCGATGATTGTAACATTTTCAGAAATATAAAATTTATGTTGATAACTTTCATATTCCACTGATAATGCTAGATGTGAACTAAAATGTTATATGAATGTTACATTGAAAATTAATTTCGACAAGTAACCGCGAAACCCATCGGAAAAACCCAAACATTACACATGGTGAATGATAATGATAAATAGAAAGACATGATTTTTATAAAGTTCTTGCTCTATGACGTATGTATTGAAACTTAATTAAATTTGGTTTTCAATATTATCTGTACACGGATTAAGCTTGGTAAATTTAATTGATTGCGATAGATTAAATAGTGCTAAAAACCGTTAATGATAATTATATGTTCGACAGGAAAGAAACGTTATATAATACCTACATATGTTATAGTTATTTTTTTTTAATCATATAGAAATTCCATGTAAAAGCATCAATTATGTCTTATTGGCATAGCAAATCAATGAGGTAAATTAAATTTGGTCTCATGGGAGTACCACACAGTTACGATTGTAAAAAAATAGAGAACAGTTTATTCAATGTCTTTCAATAATGGGACGATTGAATTCTAGTTTTTTGAAGTTGGCAAATAACTACAGTCAATGTTCGAATCGTTACCACAAAAAATTATATTTTAAAATCGGAATACGATTGAATCTTCAATACAAAAAACATTATAAGATTTGAAGAATATAATACCTATTTACTGGGTTGATTAACTATTGAAATTTATTGCATAATTCTTGTGAAACTAATTACTTCGCTGTTTTTTACCTTGTTATATCTAAATTTAATTCTAATCGGCAAAGGCAAGATTTAATAGCAAGCCCAAGAGTTATCTTGTACTAACTATGTTTGTAATTACACATAAGGTATCTGTAATGCATAATAATTGCCTACTTGTTTATTTCCTAATACAACATAAAATCAGTTTGTAGCGACTAGTTTAAATGTAATTAAAACATCGCAATTGATGCCCTTTTTAGGAAATGCAGTATGCTAAAATCATTATTGCGAAACAAATTAACTATGTTACCGAACTCGCATGGAATTAATTTAAGGTACCTTCCTAAAATGACATGTAATACGCGGTATACAAACCACTCCCACTTTGAAAGTCAAAAACAACAATTAATTTACGAAATTAAATGTTATATATTTTTATATTCAAATATGAATGCATCTGCAATAAGCTGAGTTGTCCGAAAATAAGTAAGAGTACGAATTTGAGCAATTTGAGGTACATTTTGACTGTTGTGTAAATTGTTCAATTGTCAAAAAAACATGTAAGGGTATAAGACTTTGACTGCCATGTTTGTTGAATTATCGATGAAAATAGCTAGAACCAAATGATAACGTAGAAGAAATTCGACACGTAATGAATTAGTATACATCGTTACAATTATTCATGTGTATATAATGCGACTTACTTGGGTAAATTGTTCTCTGATTTCGGTTGTCTCGTCGCTTGTCAATCTTGAAGGGTCTGCCATGTTGACAAATTCACATTTAACAGTGCTAAAACTTTGGGAGTTTTTAAAATTTGAAACTGTTTTTAAAACTATAAGAAATCAATCGTATGTTTAAAATTCACCAATGGAAGTTTTATTTATATCAGTTTTATTCACTATTACCGTGCGGAACCTATAGACGCAGCCGGCACAAAATCTCAACTGAAGACCTCCAACACGGCTGACTCGATTTACGAAACTAACACTAGCCAGTGCTGCCAGATATGAAATTTAAAAATTCTCAATAACAATGAAAATTAATTTCCTATAGGATAAATTAAAATTATTGTACCTAACAAAACTTACTGATTTCATTGGAGTAAAATGTTGGGTATTTTACGATCTACATTTATGTATATGTACACTCAAAGAATATTAAAAATGTTTGCGTGTATTGATTACATCCATTTTGTTCAGTTAAATCAATTATTATTTTATCATTTATGGCAATCATATATGTTGAACCGATATTTCATTTTTCATCTAAATCACCGAGCACAATAGCTTGTTTAATCATATAGTATTTGCAAATATCCGATATATTCCAGTAATAAGAGCCAAAGAGAAAAATCAAACCTGGAAATCATCCGATTATTATGTCTTTTTATTGTGATGGGAAACTTAGGATGTTATAAATACTTGATTCTTCAGGCCTTATATTTTCAAGTCTCCACAAAAAATATGTTTTGACAAAATTGTGTAACCCAATAAATTGTTGTCAAATGGGAAATTAATATTTTTCGTTTTTTTACATAAGATATGATGCTTTCAATAATATAGATTGATTCATTGACTGCCATGGTCGACTTTAATCAAAATATTTATCAAAGTCCACTTGCAATATTTTAGTCAATAATATATGCGATGAATATCAAAGATGAACATGGTCGACAGCAGTAATGGAAACTAAGAAATTATTTTGAATCAAGATGGAGATGATGAAATAATTCCACCGTGTAATTGTTAAAATGATAGCTATGATGAATATAAAGATTAACAATTTAATAAACGATTGAATGAATAGTGAAACCAGATGATTTTGCAGATGCGTGGTGTTCCAAGACCATAGGGGTATGCGAAATTAGATATCTTGCTCTCAGCGAATATCTGATTAAGCTAATGTTTTGTGTTATTTATGTCTAATTTTTTTTACTGAAAAATGCCCGATTTATTAGTACTAAGCAATTCTACATAATTGAATATTGATGAATAATTAAAGTCAATTGATAAATTCTTTACATGTTTTATTGTTTGATCATGAATGCATGCAAATATCGCGTACACTTATAATGACATTAAAGTACACTTAACTTAATTTACATTCAATAAATCTATACACTTAACATTGATCAAATGCTTCAAATCCTTCAATTCAATTAAATGTTGCATGAGTAAAAAAAATGATGAAAGCGGTAGGTACTCGTAATATTATTGATATCACAAATTTATTAAACGCTATCATTTGACAATCGGTTTTTACTATATATATTCTAATATATGTGGTAAGGTTCATAACAGTATTCCTCTGAGCTCTATAAATGATATATTAATTAATAGAAAAATATTGTCCATGAGGAAAGATAGAAAATAACTTATTATCTGGATTGTACAAATCTCTACATATCCGATATTTGGCTCGTTATGATGTGGAAAATGGTTGCAAGTAAAACCTGCGCTTCTCCATTGAATTTCAATTCAAAATGATAGCTAAAATTCACTAATTTATTTCACAATTAGAAAATGAGTTTTATGAATAGTAATCATCTGTTTATACAGTAAGAATATCAATTTAAAGTGTCTTACAAGAATTGTTGTCAAACTCAACGCTTAGCTATTTTTTACTGTGTTTTCATGGGTTCTAACAAGAAAAATGTTTATTTTTGGAAATGGTCAGGTTTCAATTCGCATTGACTGAATCATTGATGGATGTTTGCAATAATAATGCAAATTGCAAATAAAAAATATAGCAGATTTCTGAATCAATTAAAAAAATAGTAAGCTAATGGAGAAAAACAATTACTTTAAATTGAAGATTTAGATGGATTCAAATCAATTTGAAAAATACATAAAATCATTTCCAGAAATTTAAAATAATGTGAATAAATAAATACAACATTTATTAAATCAAGAATATCATTACTAGGAATTAATCAATACATATTATAAATCTATCACCAATGTAAAAGAAGCAAGAAAAATGAACTGATTTTCAATATTTCATTAAAAATAATTGTTAATCTGATAAAAGAGATTGTATATGTAGTATATTGTATACAGTAGACAGTTATTATAAGAGATGAGTGAAATATCTATTTTAGTTAGACGATTTAATTGATTTTCCTTTGTTTTGTTTTTTAAACACTTTTAAGGTGTTAACTGTCGATTCTTGGTGGAAAGACATTATATTTTAAAAATTAAAAAACTGATAATGCTCGTGATGAGCGAAACCGGTCCTGATCATTATAAATATGTGGAAGTAGTACAAATGAATTGTGTTTAATTTGTTTTTTAAACATAAATGATTTTTTTAACCAAATTATCTGCTATATTTCATGCGAAAACTGTTCAATTTCCAAATGCCATAATTTTAATCACAGAATAAAAATGTGAAATACTTACCTACACTACCATGATGTAAAAGATAAAAGAGGGTTGAAAAAGGTAGTTTTTTTTACAAATGTAACAATGAAAAAGCCATGAGGAATGCAGTATGATAGAATATATTGAAAAATGTTTTTTTTTTATTGAACATATTGTGTGAATGATTATTTACTTAATGAATTAATTTGTGATAAAACTTCATAATGATAAACTTCTCTCTACCATTTAAAAAAAAACAACAATGATGACAACATTTGAAAATGTTTATCAAGATAATATAATGTTCAGCCAAAAGCACTGTTAATCAGCAATTTCACACGCAGGAATCGTTGTCAAGTAATCAAAATCACGGTAGTGTTTGCAGGTTCAAATCTCAATATGAACAGTTTCATATATTGATTTATGGATTTGTTTTTGACGGCATGGATTTGTGTGATGTTTAATATTAAACTCCCACCCACCCATCAGATTCTAAAAACGGGTCGAAACGATTTATTAACCACTAGTCCTGTCCTAGCCTTATCTTGTTATTGTTACTCTCTCCGAATAAGACGGGTTGAGCGACTGAGTAACAATCTGTTTGACTTGAATGACTTCTGTTGAGAAAAGCTCCATTGGGAGTCCATACTCGGAATTGGGGGTGGATATATTATATTATTACGGATATTAATTGACCATTAATCATTTTGAGTAATAATACTGTTAGATCGAGTTTTATTTTGCCAATAAATTGTGTATCATGTATTCGAAAATTGACTGAGTAACCATGATGTAAGAAGTATAGCTGAGCTGGATCATTGTTTTTGTAAAATACGTGACGTCACTTTGATGAACCAAGTTTTTATTGTCACCATAACACAATATAGTAAATTGTAATTCGATAAACACGCAATAATGTCAACAAACATAAAACTGGAAACAGTCATTTTTGATGCAGCTTCTCTATACTTGCTACACCATGGGCTCGACCATAGGTGAGATTAAGAAAAAAATACTCTAATTGAATATGACACAGGAATGTTGAATGAGTACACACAACAAAAAATGGATTGTAATAATAATTATTAATCTCAATAAGTTCATTAAATAAAATCAAAATATTAATGAAAGCGTAATATTTTGACCCGTCATGCTGGTTGACAGGATGTTCCTAAAACTCACAAAAATATTGCGACACGTTAGTGATTGTTTTCGATAAAACTGAAGGACGACAATGCTGACAATATTATTGATAAGCGATATAATTATTAGTCATACAAAAGCATCTATAAATTACATATTTATTTATAATTATATAAAATGATTTAGAATGTTACAAAATACACATCGTTTATTTAGTTTATAATGCATTTCACATTGATAATAATCTACGATCACATAATTGACATCTGAATACTGAATTTCTTACATTTTCTGATGAAATCAATACTGGCAGAATACTGTATTCACTTAATTAAGATTAATTCACTGTTAACAATAATTCAGCAATCGATAGCTGGTATTTTTCTTGAGTAAATACTTGAATGCATCAAATTATAGACAGGTGTTTCACCTATTAACTTCTTCACATGGAATAAAACAATTAGTCAAGATGTTATGCGTCATTTTACTTTCTTAGGTCAAGTATATTTAAATAAAAGAATACAGTTTTATTTCTGTTTGTAAGTGGCTGAATTTATATGGTTTTCGGTACCCATTAACTCATTCATTGCTGAGCTAATTACTTAAATATTAATGCCGTATCGATTGCCATACAGTTGTTAATTACCGTCAACGTGGGTTGGGCGGTGTTAGCAATGAATGAGTTAAGAGAAATCATTTTTAAGTTGGTGTGTACAGGCCATTCTATTCAATTTAACGTTGAAAAATCTTGCATTGTAGTAATTAATTATTCTAAATACTGAATATTCTATTGTATCTAAGATACTTGGTAAATAGATGATGAAATCTATCTTGATGCAGATAAAAATGAAAATTTAAGTATAGTCCAGTAAAGACTTCAGCAGAACGGTTTCTTTCTATACAAAAAGATGAAAATTTGAGCAAATATGAAGTATGCATTAATAATATACCCCTTTCACCATTGTGTCTATGAACAAAGCCAAATAATAAAAAGGAACTTAATATTGAAGGTAAATATGTTAGTCTATTGTAAGTCTATGTTACACTGTATTACAAAAGCAGATATGTATATTATGAAGTAAGAAAGTTTCGTTTTGATGTTAAGAATAAATCATAATTTAAAAAACAGGAAGTATTTATAACACTACTATTCACAAGAGTTTATCTTCTGAGATCTTGTCAGCGATATTAATTTATACATTTCACCGAATGACTAAATTATTGATAACACTGTACAATAAAGAATGAAGTTTTTTTTCATCGATTTTAGAAATTAGTATAAATATTCGATACTACAGTTTTATATTCCTATTTAGGGTAATGTTTTATTAAAAAAAACAGTAAATACAACGGTGAAAGGGTAAATAGACAGTTTAAATAATTTTTCATTAAAAACAAACTGTAGTTAAAAATCCTAATTTATTTTAAAAGTATGTTTCGAGTACGTGATTATTTGGTTACAACGCGTTAAAGAAAAAACACAATATATTTATTATTGTTTTAAGCAGACGACATTCATCACTTGAGCACTTCTATGTTACATTTTGATTATTACAATTCATTATTAAGAAATTTTGAGACAAAAATTATTATAAATCATCTGCAATCAGTCCTTTATGTAGAAATTTTAACAGTAAACAATTCTACAATTACAATACATAATAAATTTACATATTTATATGTAATATATAAAATGAATCTTCTATAACAATTAAATAATGCCCAACAAAAATATTATGTGAACATGTTAATGTGAATTCCAATAATTCTACCACTAAGCCTTCTACAGTTCAGAATAATTTCGAGTATCTTTTCTACTATTCAGCTGCACGTGTTTACTCATTGCCTACCCACATATTTAATTTCACGACAATATGTTTTTAAATCTAAATCCTTCAGAAATATGGATGTTTTAGAATAATAAAAATCGCGTGGGTTGGATGACAAAGTAGTAAAAGAAAGTTTTTATGGCTAAGAGCAGTGTTCAGCTACATGGGGCTCGCGGCACCCTAGTTCCAGTGGAGCATATTTAAAGTGCACACCACAATCACAAAAATAATATTTGTAAACCATGTCACGTCAACTAAAATTACACATATAATATTTTGTGTCAAATTTTCAGTGAAATGCTATGTATTTCATTTCTTCGTTTAAAACAAACGTTGATGTTGCTATTGTCTTTCTCATCAGTCAAAATGTAGAATGACTGAAGAGTGCTTTGGTCACTCATGACTCATAGAAGTGTATGGGAGCACACCCACTTGATTTAAATGTGGTTCGATTAAATAAGTGTATTTCGGTTGTACCTTATGTTTTCAGCTCTCTTATACAGCTAAATGATGATATAATTCACATGCCGTTTAGGGTGCTTGTCTAAGAAAAAAGTTGCAAGCCACTGGTTAAGAACAATTTAAATACTTTGATTTGAGTTTGATGAAATAATTTTTTAATAGAACGTAGACAAAAAAACCACACACTCATAGCATAATTTTGTGACAGCAACATTCATTCCATAAACTGGTATATTAATAACATTTATGAGAAAATTATTGGAATTCACCTTAATAAAGAAAAGGGTCATTGTGGAGGATATTGATTAAATAACTACTAATCATATTTGAATAAAATACTGTAAATTAATATAGATTTGAATCCTTGACATGGCAATTTGTTATTGTACATTAAAATACCATCATAGACAAACAAAACATCTTGTGAAGCTGTACATGAATATTTCATTAAAAAAGAAAAATAGTATTCAAAAATCATGGCACTCCAATCAATAAGATTTCAATACATCACACCTAATTATGTAATACTATTGCAGGTATTAAAAAATTACAGAGGTAATATACTTTCAATGCTGTGTGCAGTTTAATTCAAAAGAAATTGGAATGTTTTGAAATTTGAGGAGAAAACATATTCGGTGGTGGCAATACCAAGGGATACAAAGTTATATACTATGACATGGCGACGCTGTTCTTTTTTGTGGATAACATTATGCTTGCATAACACAAAGGTGATTTGATTTTCACTTAAATTACACTGTTGATTTGATTGTAATGTTTCGAATTAACCGAACACTATGAATGTATCATTCAACTAATTATTTCAATTACTACACATGGAGTAAGTTGATCAGGAGTAAGGTAAATTTAAACAAACTAAGCTTTATCATATATCCAATAGATGTCGCCTTCATATGCAAATATTATTACCACACCAAGGATTAAATAATCTATACAATTATTATGGCATTAAAATAACTAACTATAATGGCCAGATATTGATCACTGTACAACCAGAATTACAATTATTGTACTGTTCTCTATATAAATTGAGCGCTCACATATTTTGTTTTAGAACTAATAATTAAAATAAATAATAAAATATAATATATATTTTGATCATAACCTGTCATGTGATATAAATAATTTTCACACATACATAGTATTAGAGGCACCTGATGAAAATGTCGCTTTTATTATAAAAACTCGTATATAATAGAAGATTTTTACGTTATTATTGATCTTGATACATTTAGATGTTATTTTACACTCAAGTATTTAGGCGTATCTGCAATAGATAGAATAGACTGGAGTCGGCTTCGCTTCTACTTCAATCCATCCTCTTTGATGTGTGGGTTTAATTTTTAGGCCACAATTTCAACAAAAAAAGATTTATGTTCGTCGCTTTGTTTTTTATACAAAGAAAACAAACAAAAAAAATACACATCAATATTATTATTATCATCTTTCAAACGATATATCAAAGTTTGTGTCAACAAATTGTCAATAAAAGACTTTTGGTAGTCTTTGCGATGGGGCTAAAAGATTTAAACTATATTTATGTAAATAGAGAAAAAAAACAATTGCATAAACTATTGATTCAAAAAGAGAAGTAGGGGGAGGTTTGTTCCAAAATCCAAAATGTTATGGCAAGCAAATGTAATGGCGATACTTGCATTCATATTATTTGAAATGTTTGATCAAGACTCGTCATTGAGCAACAGTTCATAATGCTCGCGATGAGCGAAACTGAAACAGTACAAAATAAATTGTTTTATATTTTTGAAATACAATGCCTTTTCGCCAAGAATTGACAGTTAACACTGTAAAAGTGATTGAGCAACACATAGTAAATAATAAGAACACAGATATCGCTGGTCTGATAAATTTTCAATTTTGTGCCAGTCACCCACATTACGGTAAGCAATTTTGAATTTTCTATCAGAATCAAAATTATCAATTGTAATATCCATCATAAAAATAAAGATATAACTTAAAAATTAACGCCGAGCAATAACCGATTTCCTGCTTTTTTCATACAATACATAATTGATTGACAGATCTAACACTTAAATAATGACTGACGGTCAGGAAAGATTACAAAAAAAAAGATATTTTCATCAGGTATCGCTATTGTTAAGAAAATTAAAGATACAATAATTACAGCATATTATTTGGATACAAATAGTAGATTTTATTATAATAACGGTTAAAGTTAGATAGTACAAGAATTATATAATTTATATTCATTAGCTTAGATTAACACGAAGAATATACAATATTCTGTTGTCACTTATATTAGATTTTAAATACACATATAGTAATACAATGCTTATTAATCAATGTCGTTTTGAAAAATTACCAACTACGAATTTAATTATGTTTTTAGATTTTTAAAAAAACTGTCCACACATTTATAGAATCGGGTAGTTTTATTTTAGAAATAGTTTTAATAACTTTCAAGGACATTGTATATATTATGTACACATAAACATTCATATTATAGATATAAATAGAAAACTCGATTATGAAGTACTGTACAAAAAATACTTAAAAAAGTACATAATTCGTTGCGTACATATTTGACACATTTTTCAGATACATGTTGACAACAAATACCACTTACAAGGTACGTTATTTATAATTTTATTATTTCAGATAAGTTACGCAGCATTTAAAATATTTTAAGTGATGAATTTAAAATTACACAATTTTCACTAACAGTTTTTGACATTTATTATTGGGTCGGCGTGAATTTAAAATGATTTTACACAATGAGTGATGACAATATGACATTATATTGTTGTTAAGATGAATCTTAAAAAGTTATATTACACTTCGATGGTGTTTTGGCCAATTGATGTAAAGCTCAAAAAATACGAAAGTGAGTTAATGATTCGATCTCATTTTAAAGACGACAGAGCAGGTCTAGGCCAAATGGTGTAAATTAGAAAAATAAATTGGCCACGTTTTGGAAAAGAAACATCATTTTACATTGGTTCTAGGTTTAAAAATTCTGACTCGGCCACTTAATGTAAGCCACTATCATCGACACTCCTTATGTACAATCCCGTATCTGCTAACATGAAAATTTACAGGAGTGCATTTCAAAGATTCATAACGCAACTCACCATATAATGTTTTTGAAAAAAAAACAGTTTTTACTCTCTCTTGAACAATTTGAATTTTGAGGGTTACTTACATCAATTGGGCAAAACACCGTCGACTTGATGTATTAATTAAACACTAATATTTCAGAAAAAGTTTGCTGTTATTAATAAATTGTTTAATTATCTTTATATTTACATAATCAACAGAAGAGAAATGTCCAGATTCAATTACAAACCCTATGAATTATGAAATTATTTGAATTTATAAGAAACCGGATCTTTTTTTGCATCAACAGAAAGTTTTGATGAATGGTCATTGCTAAGCTCGAATTTGTTGCAAAGGTTGAGATGAAATGTATAATTTTAGCTTTTAAGAATCCTAAAATATATATTCAAGCCAACTAAAGGGCTTATACAACTAGTAAATAATTACTATATCTCACAAATATACAAACTGCGAAAAGAATTGTTGTTATTAAAAGATATTGTGTATATTTAACTGAACGTTAGATATATAAGAATTAGAAGCATATAGAAAGCATAATTAAAATTTAAAAGCTATGCTAAGCCAAATATTGTCCACAATAATTGAATAAAGAAGTTATCAAGTGAAAGGTTTTTAATATTTCACGCACAAAAGAAATGTTAAATCATAACCAGGAATATTGCTTCACATTTTTACGACATAAAATTAAAAATACAATAGTAATAATAATCTTCATGTACCCTAAGAAATTTTTAATTTAAATTTGGTTATCTAATCACAATATATTTGTATTAAATATAAATATTTAAGCTAACTTCAAAAAATCTAACCGTGTAAAGAAATGCAATTTACCGTTCATACTAATTAATTTGTAGCTAGTAAATTTTGTATACGCGGGGAATTCTATGGCCTATCGGGTAATTCTTTGGTTCCTCGAAGCGATAAGAATTATAGTGAAACGAATTGAATCGATCATAATAAAATGACCGAAGACCGCAAAAGTAATAAACAACCCGAATATTTTAAATTCGTAAAAAAAATGTTCAGTTAACGACGTATGTGAAGAAAAAATGCAAACACCGAATTCCAATCTCGTTAAAAATTTTCTAATTATTATATATTGGTCGGATAAGTGATAAAAACAAAAATTCAGTCTATTAAATAAATTAAACTATACTTAGAAAAAATAAAAATCTTAAGAGATAATTTTGATAATCTCCATTTAACAAGAAAAAAATCCAAAATCGTCCCGACAGAGCGGGCGATTCTGTTCACGGGTTTATTACATATGTCTAACAACAGTTTCGCATTATTCACAGCACGCACTCGCATAATGAAGAATGTCGTTACCGTCTTTAGGATAATACTAAAGTTCGGACACATCAAACGTCTTTCGAATCTCAAAATTCTGACATCGTAATTATTGTTATAAATTACCTGACATTGTTATTCGGTTCTCGTTGGTAAAAAGATAAAATATTACAACAGCCATCGTCGTCGTCATTAAAAGAAAATTTATTATTAAAAATCGAAGAGAAGATTTGTTAATATTATTTGTAATAAATATTCAATCCTAATTTATACATAAACACATCATCTAGACTGGGATGCGTAGGAAATTAAAATCTGGCAGGTATTTAAACTACCTAATTGTAAATTCGTATAAAACTTTAACACCTTATCTGGATACGGAGCTTTGAGTGAATAAAAAAAGACATTGTTAAAATTCTTCACTGGAAAGAACCTTTCGAAGCCTGTTATATTCGGAATGAGAGCGTTTTAAGTTTTGATTTTTACACCCATCTAAAAGCTATCGATCAGTTTGACTGAATAAGAGAAAATATTCATAGCCTCGATAATTATAGAAATACAAGATTTCATCGTAAATGTCAGTGTATAAAAAATGTCAATAGTGTAAAATTTGTAAAAAACACATTGATATTAATAATTAACTGTTTCGGCTATTAAATTATACATATTTGATACATTTCCACTGTTCGACGCCCGCGTCCGCCCCGGGCCGCTAATAACTTGGCCGAAGGGGTGTCCGGCAGGTCGCCGTGTGCGTGGTTACAGTCGACAGGAACGGCTATTTTCAATACCTCAACCTGAAACAGAATTTAGATATTTGTGATGATCACTATAAATAATAATGGCCGCCCACACTCATTTGAGTACAAATTGGATGACACACAATTGACTAATTGATATAAAATAAAGAGATATCTCTTACTAGTGGTACACGGCACATGAGATATCTCCTGTTGACTTCAAAGTTATATGTATTTTTTTTGTCTATGTCCGCTCCCAACGTGGAGCAAATGGTCTCCTAATGGAGGCATCTCAAGAGAATTTTTCTATGAAAACTGCTTGTTACTCAGTAGCTCAACCTCTCTTTTTTCGAAGAGAGTAGGGATAGAAAGATAGCAAGGATAGCAGAAGGAGGGCAACTTAAAAATAGCAAAGATAAAATTAATAAACTAGATAGAAATGGAATTTACAAACTTAACTGCGGCCTGTGTGATTCGATCTATATCGGACAGACAGGAAGGACCATTGCAACTAGATTTAAGGAACATGTAAGATCATTTAAAAAGAATAAAATAGATTCGCAATTTGCTAACCATCTCCTGGAAGAAGCCCACAACATAACCGCTAAATCAGCTCCGATATGCTTACATTTGTGTGAAAAAAGCCTTAGACTTAATCATTTGGAACAGCTCGAAATTAATAGATACAATTCATGACAATAATCTCCTTAATGACCAAACAAATATTAACCCATCACCCTTACTGAAACCATTACAAGAAGCCCATGTAATTACGCATAATCAGTAAAATTTCAATACACTAATTTTAATGACTAATTAACGACACTACTTAAGGTCCTTTTCTAAAAACACAATTATTACCTTGAATGATTTAATTTTAAAATAAACATTACGATGTTTGAATACGTGATATGACATGATATTGTCTATCTCTTCTAAACAGTATATATAGCTAAGTAAAAATAAGTTTAAGTATAGTTATGACGATAGCGTAAAGCCGAAATAGCTATCAACTACCTGATAAAAAAATTTGTAGAACTAAATACTTTGTTATTTTATCCTATTAATAGAAGGACAGGGCTAGGACAGGACTAGTGGTTGGCTAATCGCTCTCGCTACACCCCGTAAGGATCGAATGGGTGGGAGGGGATTTTAGACATCACAAACATTCAGACTATAAACAGAAATCCATAGAACGATTGTAAGATCAATTTATGAAAACCGTCTGTACCGGGATTTGAACCTAAGACATCCGTAACCATAGCCAACGACTCTACCACCTGCGCCACGGACGCCGACTATGGTTAGGTTAGGTGATATATTGAGTCTAAATATGATAATAGGTTTGATTTTGTAATTTAGTACACACACCGATATCTATGTTAACGATTTTGTATTGATTCAAACCAGTTTGAATGTATCAACAAAATTGTCGAAAAAATTTCAGAATTTTGACAATTAATCTGCGACATAGAGGGTTATGCAACTGATCATAATAGCGTGCGATAATTTCATATAGATGTCGCTAGCTAGTTTTAATATTATTAGATTTACCACCTTTTCGCTGTAAATAATAGATGGCGCCTCTGTCGTACATTAAAAGGCGCAAGTATTGCGTTCTTGAAATTACATATAAACCCTATCTCTTCAAACAAACATCACTCTGCTTGGAAGCTATTGACTACTAGAATTCCTCTGGTGTCTAAGCTTCCTAGCCACTTTGGTAATCCACCGAATTCATTCTTATCAAAACCATCTCTGCTGGGCACTGCATCCTCGGTTTGATCGGTTTGCGATTAGTGAAATCCTACGGATACCAAGCAGTCGAAACCAACTTTGCTGGAGCACTGCATCCTCAGTTGGATCGGTTCCGTAGTGAAATCCTATGGATACCAAGCAATCAAAACCAACTCTGCTGGAGCACTACATACTCAATTAGATAGGCTCCCGATTAGTAAAATCCTACAGATACCAAACAATTGAAGAAATCTCTGCTGAAGCACTGCAACCTTAGTTAGATCGGTTCTCGATTAATAAAGTTCTACGAATACCAACCTAGTGAAACTATCTTGTGACGGAGCACTGCATCCGCTGTTTGATCAGTTCTCACCTGATACGGCTCTACGGATTGTCAGATACCTACATCTTCGATCGCTACGAGGATTAACAGCTACAGTTTAACCTTTTGTCAACTTTACTCATCTTCTACGTTTCATGTTTTACTTTGCAATTAACGATTATCGTTTGAGCATTGAGAAGACTTCTTATTTTAATTGTGACATGTGATATACCTGGCCCCTTACCTTACAAGGCCTGTGTTCAAAACTATTCTATATCGTGAATTTCAACGTTACCTGAGTAGTTCAATTGTCATGCTGGTACGCAGCCAACGCTTCATAGAGCGCCCGCAAATCTGAGGGTCTCCGCCAAGCACCAGCTCTTCGGCCGTGATGCAATTTTGCCAAAGAATAAACGTCTCTGGTAGATCTTCGTATCGCCCCGCTCAATGTACATAGAGATGCGGCTCTCGCTCCACCATATCTGTTGGGAGCAGTAATCATATTGAATATCACCATGCAATAATTCTTTATGTTCGGGATGATTTCAAGGTTAAATTACAGATGTCAGTTTCAGAAAGTTCAATATGAATTTGTGTTTGCAGGCATGGACGTATGTGATGATTAAAATTCCCTCTCTAATCATCCGATCCTTAAAACAGGGTGTAGCAAGAGGTATTAGTTAACCATTAGTCATGTTTTCTATTGATTTAAGCTCTATAAGACGCCATATGCTGAACATTGAGAGCATATACGGTTAAAAAAAAAAATAACAGTAACCTGCAATTAACCAGGGGACCTTTCACAATAATTAACATGTCGGCTGCTGACGGAATCATTTTGTATGTCAAAATGACGGCCCGCAGTCAACTCGTTAGAAGCAGCACACAGTAGAAAGTTTGTGTGTATTTACTTACTTATCAATAACAACAACAGGACTGTTCTTGAACTCGTCCTGGCATTTGGTGAGGTACTCTGGCAGTCCGAACACGCCGCGGTAAGCCTTCAGTCTTCGTTCGATAACAAAGTCTAAGGCTTTGGTTTCTAATTCGAATTCGTCGTCATCAGAGCCCTCGTCTGTGTCAGAGTTTTCATCATAGTCCAGATCAGCCAACCACTTCGGACACTGGATAAGGCAGACCTATAGTAGAAGTTTAAAATTATTAATCGAAATAATTTAGTAACAAAATAATAATATTCAAGTGTTAACAATTAAATGTAAAAAAAGTACTAAGAACAAACTACAATTAACTTGATTGCCTTTTGAAAAGTTGGAAAGGAATACAAATAACTTTTACCAAAAATATCCTACATCTCAATTCATTAACAACCTAAATGTTGTGAAGTTACTTATCGTCGCTTCCATGGCAAAACCACTTATCAGAAAAAAATGGGAAATTAAGTTTTGAATGCCATTGTATGAAAACAGTATTCTACATCACCTGGCAAAAACATATGAATGGTGGACCAATAGGAAGGCTCTAATTTGAATATTTCAAAACATTTATTAGGTTTTCTCTTTCCATTATGTTCTATTCCAGGAATTCTAAAATTTTCAAAGTGATGGTAATATGTTTTTTGCTTGCTTTAAGCTAAAAGTGGTTTTGCCATGGAAACGACGTTATACTAGTTGGTTTATTTCAACTTTATTTCTCATTGAAAATTTTAATTAAGTAGATCATATTAAGAAATAATTGAACTACCTTCAACTCATAATCATCCTGTATACTATTCATTGTCATATGCGTCGTTGTGATAATACAGTCTCTTCCAATCTCTTCAACACCGTCTCTCAATTGACCGGAGTCCTTGTATTCCACCATTTCGAATTTGGGCTCGAATCCGGGAACGACCTCGCACGGTATCGCCTTGAGGCTACTCTGCTCGTCAGTTTTATTTCCTGCCTTGTTTCCAAATTCAAATTTAAACTTGGTGGGCGATTTTAAAACAGGACTGTGAAGTCTTAAGCTCTTCAGTGATATCTTTGACGGACTTTTACTCTGCTTTTTACTAGAATTATCATCAGCATTGCTGCAGATGTCACCATTTAGATTTTGCCGTTTATTAGGGCTGACTTTGGGTGAAATTGAATTATCAACAGTCGAAGTATCGATGTGTAATAATTCTGAACGTTCAAAAGCGTAACCCTCACTCTTTTCTTCTGAATTAAGTTTCTTCAACTCTTCCGGTCCTTCGAGACTAGGAGGTTCGTCCGACTTAGGTATCAGTCTCTCTTCATCTTGATTATCGGCAGATGACTGCCTTCTGTAGAAACCGGCATTGTTTTGCTTGATCGAATCGTCTGATTTTAAGGCGTGCGAATCGGTAGGGGAACGTTTATTTGAATCGACGTCTGAATTCGGAGAACCAGGAGTGCTCTTCTGTAATCCTTTAGTCAATTTGAGTGCAAAACTTTTGTTACAGCTTCCTGACGACGGGCTCTGCAGCGGAGATGAGGGTCGATTCGATGCTAAGATTAAATTCTGAGTTAATTCGTCACTTTTGTGGACAGCACCGGGCGGAATGATATCAGGTTTAGGTTTTCTTCTTGCTAAATGTCGCTCTTGAGACATGTATCTGATGCAATAGTTGTAGGCGTTTATCTCTTGGTTTTCTTCGGTTGGCCAGAATGTCTCACATTCCTGGTGATAAAAAAAATTAAACTTAAATAGATCATCGAATCAATTAGACTGACTACATAATCTTAAAATTTAAGAAAATGAAAGAATTCATCAAGAAGGTTTATACGGTAAAACATGTTCAATGAGCATCAGAGCAGAACTAGTGAGCTTTTCATAAGGTAATTTTTTAAGTTATACATTTGAAGTAAAATATTTTAAAAACGACAATAACAAATTGACACCTGGTTGCGAGACACATAAAAAAAGCGCAAACGGAAAGGGAGATTTGCAAGAGATTAATTTTATTTGTCTCTCTTCGGTTTAAAAATAAACAATCACGTAATATTTAAAAATAAATGAGTTATTAAAAGGCACTGTGAGAAGCAATCGACATATCCGTTAAAAAAAACATAATTTCATACCGGATCTTCATCGCAGTCCGTAAGCACAACAACAAGTTGACAGGAATGGTCCCACAGAAGTCTGTAGAGATCATCCACAGTGTTGGAGAGTGGATGCTGAGTTACCACATACTCCCGCAGAGATCGATGGCCCTGGAGCCATGTGGCATTTATGTAGTCACTACCTGGAATCATTGACAATGCAAATTGGTACATTTGAGAAACTATTTTATAATGAATTGAAAAAAAGCAATTTCTACATACCAGTGTATGGTTAACAGTTTGCTGACCAAAAAACGTCTTATTTATTTATTAATTAACTTTCATTTTTTGGATTATGGTCATGAAAATTGCTCTTTTAATGAAATTATAAGAAAAGTGATGAAGGCCATCCAACAGTTAATTTCCATATCACACATGACATAAACTCAATGAAAAGTTCAAAAATAAATATTATATAATATCACAGAGTGAATTGAATGCGGATCAATCCCAAAACCATCCTATCACTTTGATTACAATGTATCAATCTTATTTCCTATGCGAGAAGTAGTTGTAGAAGCAAGAAAAAAAACGTTATTTAGCATTTGATTCGACAAAAAATGTAATTTTTACTCACCCTTGAATTGTTGCCCTTTATAAATACTTGATATTATTCTTAAATCATTGAATTTTATTAATTTCCAGCTGTAGCAAAGAGCATAGCAAAGCATTAGCGATCTTTACATAAGTATCAACACTTGGAGTATTTTTCTAATATGCCCAGGAAAGAAATAGAAAAAATTAATTATCAATAAATAGAGGAATGCAAAGATAGAGCATTACCTTCTTCTCCCGGCTTGGGTATAAGATGAACTCTTCCGCTCTCAACGGGGAGGACGGCACCTTTTCTGTTCTTTACGGAGTTCACCTGTTTGTCAGCGCTGACTGTGTGGAATTTGCTCGGCTCAAATGCGCACACCAACTATTTAGAATTTTAATAGTATAAATAAACATGTTGTTTTAACAATTTTCGCAATTGCAGGAGGGAAACAAATTATTTACTAAAAATTATAAATTATAAAATCTAAGTTATCCATTTTTAATCGATATTCTTTTGTTATTCTCTCCTATAAAAAGCTCTCTTACTAAAAGCGAGTTACTGCTTCTAGTTTTATGAGTTTCAAGTTAAAAAAGTTTAATAATCCCATCAACATACATTGAACTGATGTTCTAAAAGATTCCTGGCCTTCTTTCCTCCAGAGTCTCTTCTTTGGCAAGCAAAGCGATGCCCTCCAGCAAAGCAAGAATCAGGGCCTCCTCCTCCCACTCGGTTACCGCCTCCCAGTGCTTCGTAATTATCGTCACCTTTCCCTCTGAAAATTTAATGCAAGTTTTTCAACTGTATAGTGAATATTTAGGTTAACAGCATTAGAATAATTTTTACATTATATTTTTCATTTGTACAAAATCTGGAAAAAATACTTTCCTGCCTATCTTATCGCACAAACTGCGAAATTTTCATAATGCATTTATAAAACATTTTAAACTAATGATTCCACTGACCTGGCATTTCGTTCTTTTCTGTATACCTCGGCGCCGTCCTGACTTCCTGCGACAGGGGAGTATCCTGGCCGATCTCTAAAATTGGAGTGGTTATTCAAGCGGTTAGTATCTGAACTGATACTGCTAGTGACCGTGTTGGTGTCTCCGCTGGCCGATTGATTTCCATTATTACCATCATCTTTAGAGTTGCCATTGGTTCGTGCTTTGCCATACAGCAGGTCGGCCTCCTCGTCGGATACTGAAGTCGCTTTGGACTCATCGCCCGTCTTGGCGTGTGTTCCATTTAACTTTTCGTAACTGGTGGAGTGATCTGATTTCACCGCATTTGCAGAGCTCATCGATCCCGAATCGTCATTCTTCGTTGTTTCTGAACCGTTGATGTCATCTTTATTGTTTTTATCATTGAAATCGATCATTCGACCGCTGCCGGCGGTTATCGATTTGGGACTCTTGATTGGGGCTGCTTCTCTCTCTTCGGAATCTCCCTTTCCTTCTACTGACTTTTTAGCTGAGTTTTTGGATTCAGACGTATCAGCTCCGTTACAGTCAGGACTGACAGAACTAGGATTATCACTACCGAAAGCACGATTTCGATTCTGCAATGACACGCTTACCAGTTCGTTTCGACACTCGTCAAGAGTTCTATCGTCTCCGAATTTTTCTGCAGTAGATTCAGAATTCCAAAGACCAAAATCGTCGACTGGCCGTTGAGACGCTGCTCCGTTCTGAGGAACGACATCCTCAGAATCAGTCAACGGGGCTCCGTAGAGTCCGATTCGTCGGTCAGGAGCGCCGCTTCCGTCGGGACGGTGGCCTTCTGGGAACGGTTCCAGCAACGTTCTCAAATAATCTTTGGCCTTTTCCGCAGGGACTTCAGTGTCTCCCGACTGTATTGCCTCTAGCAAGGCGTCGTGGATGAATACGTATTGCTCTTCCGTCTGCACGAGGAAGTTTCTCTGTGATCTGACATGGCAGAGGAATCCAAACACATTGAGTGAGCCCGTCAAGCGGAGATGATTCAACATCGCGTCTAATACTATATATGTGCCTGTGCGGCCAACTCCAGCACTGAAATTATAAACATAAACAATTATTATATATGAAATCTGATTCAAATAATAGCTATTAAAAATTGACAAAAAAAAATAAATCAAAAGAAATACACCGCACCTGCAATGGACTAAAACTGCCCCAGCCTGTGGTGGAGCTGCTTTTCTGGCAGCTTCTCTGAATCTGAGCACGGCGAGCGGATGTTCAGGAGTGCCGTGGTCTGGCCATACCGTGTAGTGATACTGCACCACCGACCGTCTTAAATTCACCTGGAATAAATTAATATATATGTGATCAATGCATAAATGTGTGCTAAGATCTTCACAGCTGGTTTATTCAGGAAATACTATACGTACAATATTAATTCTTGCGAAAAAAAAACTTAAACCACTCTTATAATTATTGCCTCCTATTGGCCCCTTTGTTTTAAGGTGTTTAACTATTTATTTAAGTATTTAACTATTGTGAAATTCCAAAGCATTTTTTTCATGACTGCAGATGCTTTTAAATCATATCTAGTTTAGGGAATGGGTAAAACATTCCTTCTATTAAAATGCTTTCCCTATTTATAATAGGTAAAAATAGTTAAGTATTTAGTTGATGATAATAAAGCTGGAAACCTGTTGGTGAATGCTGAGGGTAAATTTAAGAATACTTCTTTGAAATATAAGTGATCTGAATATAATTACTTGCTTTTGTGAAAGCTGTCTGTTTGCAATTGATAGATTCCCTATCACATAATTTATCGTCAGCGAAACCCGCAGCAATCTTTCAGGTGAAACTTTGGATCTTATGCTGCAGCAGAAAGTGTGAATCAAGCCGAGTTCGCACATGTATCTCAAAATACCGATAGATCTGATAAAAATTTTACCTTAGTATTCTTGATCTGGAACATTCTGACGGTGTAAGTGGCCATCACGTCTTCGTGGAGCGTGCTCACTTGTATAGCTCCGTAAGTTTCCGTCCCGTCTTTCGGCCAGTACATATCACATTTTCTCTGCAGAAAAAAAAACATTGGTAAATATTATTTGTTAAATATTGCACACCCAAACCAAAAAAGCAGTCAGTTGACATTGCACAATATTCTGGTCCTAACATAAAAAGATTTCACATCTCGCAAGCAATAAAAAAAAAGCAAATCTACCAAACTATTTTTATTCTAGCCCATCTGATAAGACATTAAATATAAGGACGTTGCTAAACTTAACCTCATTTAAAACAAAAAAAAACAGTTTTATGTTCATACAAATTTTTATTAATGTGGAAGAGTGTTGGAAATTGAAACTGACCCTCCCTCTTTCGACGAGGTTGGTGATCATCACGATGACGGCAACATGGTGATCCCACACCATTCTCCAGAATGCTGGTAGTGTGCTGGGTGTAGGGCCCTGGGTGCCTATGTATCGCTTACGGTCTAAGAGCCATGCAGATTTTACTCGTTGGGGTGATCCATCTGAAGAAAGAAAAAAACATTGATTCCATAAGTTCAATATTTTCAGTAAGTTCAGTATGTTCTGAAAACTATTATATCGTCGGCATAGTGGCGGAAAGCGATAAGTCGAAAAATGTCTGTTTGAAATTGTGAATGCAGTAATAGATTTTAGTCTATTTTAGTAACAGTCTATTGTCTAAAAAAAACCATCTCAGCCATATTCCATGAATTTTTTAATTAATTTGAAGAAATCTATATGAATTAAGTAAATTTCGTTTACTGTTTATTAATCGGCTCCGTGGCGCAGTTGATAACGTTGTTGGCTACAGCTACGGATGTCTCGGGTTCAATTCCCGGTGCGGACAGTTTCATAAATTGATCTTTCAATCAATTTATGGATTTCTGTTCGTAGTCTGAGTGTTTGTGATTTCTAAAACTCCCTCCCACCCATCCGATCCTCAAAAACAGGATGTAGCGAGAGTGATTAGCTAACCACTAGTTCTGTCCTAGCTCTATCCTTCTATCCCTACTCTCTTCGAAAGAAAGGAGAGTTTGAGCAACTGAGTAACAAGCAGTTCTCATAGAAAACTTCTGTTGAGATACCTCCATTAGGAGGCCATATGCTTCACGTTGGGAACGGACATGGAAAAAAAAACTATAGTAAATATTACTATAAAAAAGAATTACTAAAAATTAAATTGAATTCGTAAATGATGAACGAATCTTATAAAGTGGTTAGTTTAAATAATTAAGGTATTTAAATACAAAGACCTAAATTTCATGATTTTCTTGAATGTCGATTATCTCAAAACAAGTTATCTTGTCTTAACGCCTTCTGTCACTAAACCGATGATATATTATATACGCTGTCTGTTAATTAACAAACTGAACATATTAAAAAGAAATACAGTTCTACGTTTAATATATATAAAAATAAATTATTTATTTGGATGTCTGTTCCGATAACATCCAGGTGAAAAATCAGGTGAGAATCAATAAATTTGCATGGATATTATGAACTGGTCAGTTTTAACAGATGTCAATGGATTGAAATACTATGATAATTTGAGAATAGACATACCGATCTGAACAAAGAGTTGGTCCAGATCATCCATGGACTCTTCGGCAGCCTCTTTAGCTAGCCTATTGGCTTCTTCGATCCTCTCTGCCTCGCGTGCTTTCTGCAATTCTCTCTCAGAGTCGACGATTCCAGAGAACTCGATATTGAGAAAAGCCCCTTCGATCTTAGGAGCGCCGCCCAAGGGACTAGAATCTTGATTGATATTTACCACGACGGATGAATTTTTGCTGTGGCCGCGACTGCTACTTTTCTTATCGACTACAATGTCCCGAGTATCAGCAGACGTGGACCGTTTTTTCCCTGGTGATTTAAATATGGACACTTGAATGCGATATCTTGAGAACGCATCATGAGTTTTAACGTAGTGAATAATATTAATAAGCCTCAAACAGTGAACAAATAAATCTTAAAGTATCGAAATGTTTTTGCAAGCCTGTTGGACATGCTTTTCTACAACTGTGATCATTAATAATTCTTAGGCTTTTTATAAATTGAATTTGACGTACTGGCTGTGCCTCTATGCTGTGAGATTAAAATATGCTTCTGGAAATTTGGAAACATTGATGCATGATGATTGCATGCACTACTAGTATTATCAAAACAGGCATTAAATATATTTTTCTTTTGAAGACAGCATCTTCAATAATATTTTAATAAAAAGTCTGCTGTCCTTGTTTACTAAGAGTGTGATATGTAATAAAGAAATAAAATAGCAAGAAGAAATATTATGTAAAGAAATTAGTTTACAAAAAAAAGATGCAATACAGCAGAAGAGTGATACAACTAATCAAAATGTATGTAATAAAAATATGTTTCATTATAAATTAACCCTTTGAGTGGTAACTTTGCACTGTTGCATTGTCTCTAATAATTTTTGGAAAAAAAAATATTGTTTACAAATCTGAAGCCATAATACAACATTGAGCGAACAAATCCATGTCTATTCAATTACCTCCCTGGGACCAATGTCAATAGATTCATAGACCCACATTTGAGTTAAATAAAGATCTAGGGCCTATGAAAATAAAAGCTTCTAGAAAACTGTAAAATAATAAGTATTTCGGATTGATCAAAAACATATTTTTTTGCGTGGTTAAATATTAAATATTTCCTAAGCCGAACTTTATAGAAAGTAACTCACTACTGAAAAGGTTAAATAACAGGCCATTATTGAATAAGAGACATACAAGTCCTCAGATTTAAAAATCATAACACAATACCCATGCATAGCAACTACATACAACAAACCAAACCGTAATATTCTACATTCAAATAAGAAACTAGGGATGTGTAAAAAATTAACAACCAATGTAGAGGGAAAAAAATTCGTAATGTGAATATTGCAATATGTAAGTTAATTGTATTATATCAATTTTATGTGATTATGTTATGAGCTACGATCTTGACTAATTGATCCTGTGGCGCGACATACAAATGCCCCCCTCTTAATAGATCAAGCCACAGTGGTTCTTACCTACATATTAACATGGTCAACTGCGACTGTGTGGGTTTTACTGAGTTCAAAAGAAAAATTTTTTTTTTTTTGGCTATTTTAAGTCTCATTTGCTCTGACAAAATTAAGATAAAGAATACTCAAAAATTCTCTGCTTATGTGTAAATGGGCTTATATATAAACTAAGAGATGGCAAAAATCGCAAAAGTTATAACGCTGTGTTCTCTAGGCTATATAACACTGGCGATGCTTAATCTAGATTGGTTGTTTCCCAACCTTTTTAGACGTGCAAACTGGTAAAAAATATAAAAGTCGGATTGCAAATGTTTTTGCATACCGGCAACGGTCTGCGGACCACCGGTTAGGAAACACCGATGTCCACCACATGAGTGACACTGAATCAGCAAAGAGAGTGATGTTTGAGTAAGTTTGCAGGCCATGACTGCCAATTGTTTCGAGTCGCTAATGACTGAATTGCATGATACACAAAGTCTAGTTGGTAAGGTGTTAAATCAAATTGACAGTGTTTGATTATTACCTTTTGACACATCCCTGCTTAAGATAAAAAAAAACAAAACTTACAACATACAAATGGCTAGCTACAACACAACATTTAAAGCACTCACGGTCAAAACAAACCATTCTTTCTTACCTATCTTCACACTCTTTTCACTTTTTACATCGTCATGCTTATCCTCTTTCTTGTCTAAATTAATTGACAGTCTACAAGTGTTGTTAGACACGTCGACGGGTTTCTTATCTACATTAAGATCAAGGGAGAGTTTTTCTTTGTTAACGCCCACATTGATAGGCATCTTTGTATCAAAGACTGCCATGGAAACCATCGGATCGACCGTTTCAAAGCCTAGAGGTATTTTAGATTCTATGCTGCCTTCCAGAATGGCCCTTCCGGAGGAGCAGACCACGGATCCGCGGCCGATTTTATCAATATCCTCGAGTGTTGTACCTCGTTTTTTGCTGTCTTCGTCCGAACTATCTTGGACTATTCCTGAATCCACAGTATTTATTTCGAGTTTTTTTCTGTCAGCAGCTTTTCTGCGCTCATTTTGAGCGAGTATAAATTTGGAGAGTTCCGGAGAGATATCAGCCACGATTCCGTCTATGAAATTAGCGTTGACATAATCGCCGTGCAGTGAAACAGGTTCAGCAGGCTGGTGACCGGAGACGGGGCGTGAAGAAGCGCAAGATTTGCGATGTTCTTTTCCTGGTTCGCACGAACAACACGACGAGGGCAGTAAGCAAACTCGGGAATGATCATCTAAAATATTAGAAACATAATTATAACATGAAGTCCTGAAGAAACTTACCATATTTATTACAAGCAAAGTTATATGAATTATTGTTCATCCACGTTTTCACCAACCGTTTGAAGATATTATAGAATATATGATTTAATGTATCATCCATTGCTTAGAATATTTAACTGCAAATTTGTAACTGTTGTTCATGTCTCTTTTAACACGATCACAGCAAATTAAATATCTCTTGTAATACCGAGTACCAGAAAATTCGCAATTTTTTAAAACCCTATAACTCTAACTGCCGACCCATCATAAATAATAAGTTTTAAAATCAAACCACAAGACTGCATATAAAGTTTTATACAATATTTTGACTTTTTCCCTTTTATATATTGCCGAATTATATGCCTAAAACCAATGATTCATCGATCGATCAGCGGCTGTATTTTGCCTAAAATAGAGTTGTCTAATTCGTTGCTTCAGTATCGGTAAGAATCGATCCCCAGACATAAATTGCGAAAACGTGGTGAAGTTGAAAAAAATAGTCTTAATTCTAATAATTAATGAGATATGGTTGGGTCTATTATTATTGTATAGAATGATAGACCCAACCATAATTTGAAATCGACGATTGTGATGTGTCCCCATTGAGGTTATACAACTTCTATAACCTTCTGATTGGGCCAATATATCAACTGTATGTGTATTTGTTTGATTGACGATTGTAAAAATGGCATTTGCAATATGGTGAAAATAATTGATTGGGTCTTTGCTATTCATTTCCATACATATACCGGGTATATCAGAAGATTGACTGTACATCTCACATTTTTTAAAAAATATCCACTTATATTCGAAGCTGCAATGGATTGCAAAAATATTTAATTTTTACCGCCACCGTCAGATTCTAATTTCGATTCAATGTTGTCTTCTTGTTCCATATAAACTCCCTATGTGGAGCATATGACTACCACGCGGCGTCTCCATGAATCCCTATCACCCGCAATCGCTTTGCTTCCTCCCATGACATGCTGGAGTCCTCAACTCCGCCGAATACATCCTATGGATAGTAGCCGGTGGTCTTCCAGGATGCCGGAATCCCACAGGTCGGAAGAAAAGGAAAGCAGAATTGAGGCTTTCCGGAGCCATCTGCAGCATGTGACTCAGCCAGTTCCAAACGTCTCTACATGACCGCCAATGTGACAGAGCATTTCCCGGTCCGTTCCCTAATCTCTGAATTCCTCACTAAGTCAAATCACTTCACCCACTTCACCCCCAGCATCCGACGCAAGCATCTTTTTTTATAGGTTTTTTTGAGACTTCGCCAGGTGCCATGATTGGCTACCGTAAAGCAGCATAGGTAGAATGCAAGCATTGAACAAATGGAATTTGGTTTTGATTTTGTACAGCTGCGTGACCCAGATGGTCTGTATTGAGTTAAATGCGGCTCCGGCTATTCCTAATCAATTAACGAGCTCCTTCTTTGTGTTACCATCTTCCGGAATGTGTACACCGAGGTATCTGAAGCTGTCGACCGTCCTGATGGTCTGTCCCGCGCTAGTCAGGGTCCCACCAGAGTCATGACAGGCATGGTTACACATCACATTGGTCTTACTTGCATTTATTTTCAGACCAATGTGACCTGAGTTAACTCCTAACCTGTCAATAGTCTCCTTAACAGATGTGTCGAATATGACAGCATCATTGGCGTATTCAAGGTCACACAGACTCAGACCAGGAGCAACAGCTACAGTGGGATTGACCTCCGAAGTATGAAATCAAAGATAATAATAAACAGGAGCGGAGCTAGAACGCAACCGTGTCTCACTCCGGTTGTGACACTGAACCATTCGGTAGTTGAGTCACCGATTCTTACACAGCATGCACTATTCTTATGCAGGGACTTGATGATGGCCTCAATCTTTGACAGAATCCCGTATGCATTCAGTATCCTTCATAACGAAGGTCGATGCGGACTGCCAAATGCCTTCTCATAGTCGACGAAACAACAAGCAAGAACGCTGTTAACCCTTAAGATTGTATGGACGATATAGATCGTCCGCGCGAAATTTCCGTGGAGGAGTGTGGACGTCAATGATCGCCCGTGTACATTTAGTGTTTATAGGCTTGAAAATGTATTGAAATTCCATCTATAGCTATTTGTAGGTACCTTTTCAACATTTAGAAAATATTTAAAAACAGTTTGTCGTGTCCGCGGTACAATGGTCAACGTCATTAGTATTCAGATATAGAACATTTTATTTTATCCTTTTGTTTCCACATATTTACGTTAAGTTTATAACACCGAGCAACTAAATAATATGCAGCACAAACAACATAAAACTATTGTTATATTATGTAATAAATAATATTTATTATTGTGTCTACCATCAGATAAATTTAGTTTTAAGATTCCGTATATTTCGAGATCCCGGGTAGAGACTAGGGCTTCCAATCCCGGGATCCCAAAATCCTGAGCAATTAGTCAATCCCGTAATCCCGGTATTGATTTAATACCAATAAATTATCACGAAGACAAGAACACAACACTTTTGAAACATACAATAATGCAAAGACAGTCATAAACACAAACTTAGAAACGTTCAATATTAGCGATACTAATGACACAGTTTAGAAAAAAACTATAAACATATGAGTACCTTGGTATCAAAGTCGGACAAGCACCACATCCCATGAAAGTCATGTTTTTATTGTTTGTGGTAGTGCAAGTGATGATATTTTCAAAAAACTCATCGGTTTCATATAGATTTTTGAGTTTAAAGTGCGTAAATAGTTTCAAAAGTGGACACTAAAAATCCATTTTCGCGAAATCAGTGGACATTGTCCACTGTCCACATTGTAAATGGGCCATTATATGAATATATCATAAAAAAAGAAGGTAGAGAATACTAATATAAACTAAAGTGTGCTCAGTAACGTTGAATATATCTGTCTACTTTTGAAGCCACAGTAAAATTTTCGATCGAATATATGAAATAACGACAGAAACATGGCTGCCGAGTCCAACACGTAGTTACAATATTTGCATGGACATGGGAGCCACGTTTGATACACTGGATGTGTTAAAAGTTATGCTACAAACATGTTTTTTTTAGAATGGAATGTAAATATTTGATGTTGATTTCAGGGTGATTATATTTCTGCATTTCACTTTTAAGGTTAACTGTCAATTCTTGGTGGAAAGAAATTATATTTTCAAAAAATAAAACACAATTCATTTGTACTACTTCCACATATTTATAATGATCAGGACCGGTTTCGCTCATCACGAGCATCATTTGATAATGCTCGTGATGAGCGAAATCGGTCCTGATCATTATGAATATGTGGAAGTAGTACAAATGAATTGTGTTTTATTTTTTTTAAATTTCTGCATGTAGTAATAAAACAGTTGGTTCAACAAAACTCGATAACACATATATTTTGACATTTTTTTTCATTGAATTCGTTTTCAAAATGATTGGACGTTTTGAGTGAAGTTTTATCTTGTTTAATTTTATTAATTGGGTTGACAATAACTGCACATCAGTGTTCAGTATCAGCTGGTTTCCACAATAAAATAATTAATTTTCCTTAAACGAGTTACATACATTAAACATTTTGTGGTATTATACAATGTCGTGTCCGCGGTACAATGGTCAACGTCATTAGTTTCAGTTATGGATCTCACAAGGTCAAATCCCAATACGGACAGTTTCATAAAAATCGATTTTATAGATCTCTGTTCGAAGGCATATTCGTAATGTCTAAAATTCCCTACCAACCATTCGATCTGAAAAACAAGGCATAGTGAGAGCCATTAGCTTACCACTAGTCCTGTCATATCCGTCTATCCGGCAGGATAGAAGGTTCAATAAAGAGAGGTTGAGCATCTGAATAACAGGCAGTCATTGTAAAAAGACTTCCATGCATTGTCTGCCAACTTCAATAATATATGCAACTTGTCAGTTAGATATTGTTCTTGGAAACTTTTGAAATTCAAACCAACGCAACATAAATCTACTTAAACAAAAGCTATTTTCAAAATTCACGAATAAAAGTTAAAAACTTACACGCAGTAATATTGAGGTATCGATTCTTGTGACGGTTATCAGGATGCTGGCTGTGATTAGAAGTGTAACCGAGCATGGCAGACTTGGACTGGATGAGATCATATTCCTTGCTGGAAATATAATAAAAAAACATTACCAGAGGGCAATAAAGAAAACAAATGTAAATATGACAATATTTTATCCCAGCTACTGCAGCAACCTAAAATTTCTACAGTTCCTGCATTCTGCTAACATATCATTACAGAGGGACCTTGATATACGTATGGTGCAAGGAAACACATTAACGTTCAGATTATTTTTTTAAAAATGAAACACAATTCATTTGTACTACTTCCACATATTTATAATGATCAGGACCGGTTTCGCTCATCACGAACATTATGATCAGTTGATAATGCTCGTGATGAGCAAAACCGGTCCTGATCATTATAAATATGTGGAAGTAATACAAATGAATTGTGTTTTATTTTTTAAAATATAATGTCTTTCTACCAAAAATTGACAGTTAACACCTTAAAAGTGTTCAGATTATTCCATTAAAACATGTAAAAAAATAACCCTTTTCTAAAATGAAATATTTTCATTCAGAATATTATGGATAAAGGCATCAATTACTACTACTGAAGACCCTCTTAAATGAGAGAATTATGCGTCAGGTTATAGAAGCACAGATAAGTTTTACAAACAAACTGATTTTGAACTTCATATTGAAAATGAATTATTATCCTAAAATAAATGATTTGCAGTCAATTTGTATTTTTTATAAATTGAATAACTACATGAATTTAAAGAATATATCATCTATGTTCTGGAAAAAGACACTAACTGGAAAATACCAGTTTTGAATAATTGAACTTTGAAGTTTGTCAAATGCTTGAAAGGCCATACTTTTTTCATTTTGTTTGTTTGTACAAAACTGTTTTTAAGTGAAAGAATAATTTATAAAAATAAATCTATTCTGTCATACGGTAGAGGTTGAAATAAGAAACATTTTGGTATAACTAACTCAATATGTCATTATTTCAATTTAGTGTTTTCTTCCAAAACAGTGAAGATATATTTGCCAGGCCTTAACTGAGTGATTAATTTCACGCTCTTTGATTAATTTCATAAATTGATTTTTCATTAGATTTATGGATATTTCTTCGAAGGCATAGATGTCTGTAATGTCTAAAACTCCCTCCCGGCCATCCGATACTTAAAACGGGATGAAGCGCGAGTGATAGGATCACCCATGCTTCTATCCTTACTCTCTCCAAAAAAATAGATGAGCAACCGAATGGCAAACCAGTTTCTCTTGAGATACTTCCATTTGGAGGCAATGTAGAGTATCGTGGCTTAAAAAAATGTTTAATTTCTGTATATTACTGTACTTTTTACTAAAATAAAAAAATATTACTGATATTTCATGAGCAATGCAGCATCTGACTGCTCAGTCAACATTAAGCTGATGCATTTCAACAAGTTAACCCTCTACAACGAGCGTGACCATATGGTCACAGTAAACACTAATATTCACCCAACTCTTGCTGAATATCGTTGCATTCACGTCAGGATATTTACGTCAAATTTGCACACCTATTTTCGCACCAAAATCTACTAAAAGCAAGCACGATTTTTTAAATTTTTCGTTGAAATTTCAAGGTTTCCTAAGTAAATTTAAAAAATCGTGCATGCTTTTAGTAGATATCGACGCGAAAACAGGTGAGTGAAGACAACGATATTCAGCAAAAGATGGGGCGAATATTGGGATGGATGGGCGATGGTGTTAATGTGACCTTACGATCACGCTCATCTCTGGAGGGTTAACATTGTTCTTTATACATTAGTATTGATTCTAAAATGGAACAAACCCAAATCCGATGTCACCGTCAGCATGCAATGCAGCCGTGTGAGCGAGGAAGTTGTCACTGGCTACCGGCGGATGTGACTCATCCCAGAGCAGCTCGCGGCCGGGCGGAGAGTTTCCGCCGACTCCTGCACCATCGGCGCCTCCCCAAAACACCACAGTATGTGTGGGACTCACTGGAATACATTCAACACGGTTGCATATAGGATTCATAATATCAGCCTGTAAGTTTTCAAGGTGTTAAAAAAATTTCCAATGGATTTTTGGTCTACCATTCCCCGGCGCTTAGTTGAAAATGATTAAAAAATTTTCAGTTTTATTCAGCCAAAAATTGAATTATGGGTTCACAAGAATAGTATGGGTGTACTGCCTTTACTATATGTCAGATAAGTAAATAGTTACTCTACGGGGAAAGCTGGCGATATAAAGATTTGTAAAAAAATTCTTGGCATCTCCCTCTTCAAAAATGTCTATTCAAAGTCAATGCTCTTAAATTACAGTTGTCAGGTAATAGATATGACATACTTTATTATGAAGAATTAAATATGTAACAGGATTGATATTTACATACAGAAAATATGTTTACAATTATTTTGTTTTCTTAGATCATTGCCGCTGCCTATACAAGCATATGACCACCATTTACACTTCTAAGATACTCAGTCACATTTCAATTGCTTCAACACTCAAATATTTGGGATTTTTGCTCCTCTATGTAGTTCAACATAACCCTGTTACCCTAGTTATCATTAAAATTATTTTTTGTGCTTGCATTGTTAACAGAGTGCAAACACTTCAACCTTCGGTGCACTTCGTGCAATGTTATTGTGTTTCTACCATGTTGTGCATTGGACATATTTTCAACGGTCCCTTCAAAAATGACAAAACGTTAATGATAAAACTGACCAATTTTTTTACTATAGCCAGAGTGATCAGCTTTCCCTGGTGTTCCGCCTTCTCCGCAGCCTTCGCTGCCATCAGAAGTCGTACCATCCCTCAGCAGCAGTGATGACATAGGAAGACATCTCTTGAAAACGCTCCTGGAAATATGTAGGATAGTTACATTAACAGTTTACTGTTATGCAAGTTCTGGGATAAAATTGAAGCGAGGCCTTTTGGACGTATTTTTGAATTAATATATTACCAGGTTCAGGTTCTCAAATACCTTTGCAGAATTGAGTGTCAAATATTAAATAATTTCTTCAAGGTAACACAACGTGAATCAATGTATATTTATTATTTGAAAACTTTTATTTGCACTCTTATAGTTTGATATTTTCACATGCTGTGATACAAAAGAACTTTATAATACGCTAATATTAGCTAACCACTTGTCCTGTCCTAACCCTATCCTTCTATCCCTACTCTATTCGAAAAAAAAGAGGGGTTGAGCAACTGAGTAATAAGCAGTTCTCATAGAAAAATTCTGTTAAGATACCTCCATTAGGAGACTATATGCTCTACATTGGGAGCGGACATGGAAAAAAATATATAAATCATGACGTCTATGGGTGTTAAAATTATTGGGAAATATCTATGTGTATAGATTTTGTGTCCACCACAGTTAAACAAAAATATATACTAAATATGGTTTAAATGTTTTGTGTACTTTAATTCAAACTTTTTTAATATTTGACCAAGCCATAATGAAATAGTTCCATATTGGTTGTCTTTAGTAGATAAAAATTACTAAAAAATTCTTCACAACAATAAGAAAAAAATGGTAATGTTGAAAAGGTAACTTACGCGCAGCCCCATCTGTACAAGATGAGCAAGGCAATGAGAGTAGCAGTGCCGACGAGTAACACGACAACTGTTCCAAGCAATGTTCCGATATAAGACCCTGATTCTGGATCCGGTTTGTCGCCGCTGATGTCGGCAAAAATTAAATCAGGCTTGCAGTCTCTTGTCATTGTCACCTTCAATAAGACATAATTTATATAAATTTAGAAAAAAATAATACATGTTTCACACATAGTATTGAAAAAATATAGAATATTTAGAAGAATTGAAAAAATCAGTGTACTGATTGACTCGAAAGATAACAGCAACTAAAGTCACGTTTAATGGATACATGACTCGCAACACGTGTTCAAAGAAGTGATGTCAAGGCGATTAGAGCCACGTTGACACGTGACGCATAACTTATGTTTCGTTATTTGGCTTTATGCTGGAAGTGATCACGTCTTAATCGCGCTGAATAAAGGCAAGTTCCACATATATATCGTTTACAAATATTATTTTATTCACATATTTTTTTCACTCAATTTATTTTGCTACATATTTATACATATTTCTATACATTATCTACTTAGTTTGCATTATGCATAAGACTTTGAGCATATCTCAAAGAATGTCTGAATTGTCAACGTTAATCGAAATCGAAAAAATTAAATGAAATTTCGTATTTTACCTGATACGGTTCAGTTGTGGATCCATGAATAAGAAGCTTGCTGTCGACAATAGATCGGGTAGCGGCTTGCAGGGTTACATCGTAGTATGAAACATTATTCGAAATATCTACAGGCTGTAAAAATTCATTAACGATAATTAGTTATATAATATATGCTACTTTCTATTATAATAAATTAAACTAGTAGATTAGTACTCATCGTGGAAACATAATAACACGAAGAATTCAATAAAATATTGTCGGGTACTAAATCGCCATCTTTCATTTTAAAATGTACAAATATATCAATGTCATATGAAAAACCTTACTCCATGTGTAGTGGCTTATATAATTACACAATAGCACCATACTGTCAATATGTGAAAAAGATGTAAACGATCCGTCTCCAGCACATTCTTTTGAACCATCTTAGTATCAGGGGATTTGCCCAATTGAACTATACAAACAGCACAGCAAAGTCTGAAAGGCTTCAAGGGATGAGTGAGATATCTGTTACTTAATTTAATTGAAAGGATCAACCAAAGTAACGCCTTATTTGACAGATAAATTTTTGTTCTTTGATCAAAAATATTACTAAGATTCGAGTAAAAAATCAATCATGACGGAAAACATTGGCTATTTAGGCTGAATCTTTGTTCACACACGAATAATAACCACATAACTACTAGGTCAAATAAATGGTTCACGTTTCAACAGCATTTTAATTCAATATTTACACTCTACGAAGATTCTATTACAGTAAGTCCTTTACTGAACTGAATTCGTAATTACGCAGTTAAGAATTTTAAAAAATTCGATACAGCTATTGTATCAATTTCTCAAATTATTTGCTCTTCACAAACAACACAACGCCTGATATTTTTATCATCTACAGTATAGAACATCGAATATATATTGAATTCAAGTATCACTCGCAACTTTCGACTTATGCGGAACCCTTCAGAACGAATTAACCGCACCGAGTAAGCAGATGACTTCCTGTAAAGCATTAAAGAATGCATTTTTTAATTATCAAACATACATCAGATTATTAAACATTACAAAAAATTCATCACCACAATACGCGAATGAACACTTTATATCTCATACACTTATATTATGAAGATCTTGTGTGTGTGTGAAGACAAAATGTGTTTCACTTGGCCAAAATTTTCTTTAAAAAACTGCTACGAGTCAGTGTATAATTATTTCTAAACTATTTCCTCATATTGCACAGAAGGATGACACCATTACGCTTATCGAGCATACACATTTATCTCATGGTGGAGGTACACTCATACAGAAAGATTAAATGTTGATTGAACATTTTTATCACGAAGAAATTATTTTTTATTTCCTCTGTCCATTTGGTTACGGGGCTGTCCATATATGACGTCAGCTCTAGGGTCGGGTGGGGGGGGAGTCTGATATAATGTGACGATTGGTGATTTGTGGGTAAAACAGATATTGGTAGCGCAAATGCTAAAAAATTCTTAACATTATAAAATGTGACCTGTAAACGGGTTGTTTTTGAATTCAACTGATTTTTTTTATTTAAACAGTTCGCTTGATATTATAGCTTCTGTGGATTAACGATAAGAGCTTTAGCATAGGAATCAGATGGTTTCGAGTCTCAGAAGTCTCGGCAAGGTCAATATCAAATTAAGATTTTTTCAATTCACTCCGAGATTACGAGAAATCACTATTTGACCAGAAGTCCTGTAAAACATGATCTGTGAGGAGAACTCTTACCAAACTAATGACGGTATCAATATGATTTGCGCTCGTCTCCAGCTGTATTTGCTGCTCCACACCGCCCACACCCGTCCTCTTAAGCGTCACCACGTAAGCGTCCAGTCCAACACTCCACGACTCTGGCCTAGACCACTCCAATATGATGGTGCCCGGAGGCTGGTCGCAAGCTAGATTCTTTATCAAGGGAGCCGACGGGGGCGGCACATCAGTCAGGGCCGAGACGTTCTCCGAAGGTGGTCCCAGAGCTTCCAGAGGTGGAGAAGTGAGCTCTGACGAAGGGGAAGCGAAGAAAGCCCGCACCCAGATTCGATAGTTGGTGTACGGTTCTGAAATGATATGAAATAAAAATAAGTTGCGTTGATTTATTCCTTTTTCTCATTTTAATATTTCAAAAAGGCTCTCATTTTTCTGGTCAGAATTTTAATTCAGTTTCTGTCATAATTTTTAATACATTGGTCAGAATTCATATTAAATGGTCATAATGTATCGGTCAGAATTACAGAGGGCAGAATAAATAATTTATGGTTAGTGTTTCTAACTTAACCTCACCTTTTATTCTGACCGTATCATAATTTTATTCAGAACATCAATAATTTTATTCAGACCAAGAATTGAATTTTATTCTGACCAAAAGTTGATTCGAATTCTGACCAAAAATTGATTGAAATTCTGACCATTTAATTTGTTGCCATTTAAAAAGTGGGAGTCCGCCCATCATAGATATAATATAGCCTCATTATTATATCAAAAGAAGTATAAATAATAGTAATATTTTTTATGACAGTTCCATCTCTTATCAGACAATGCGGTAACACAGAAGTAAAAACCGCTCATCAAAAAGTTTAAATATTATAAAACGGTGATTCAATTTCCTCTATTTTAAATTAATTTCATATTATCTTCATATTTGAATCAGGGTAACGAATTTTCTGTTTCAATATAGTAGCACAAAAAAGTGAAAGCTATCTTATCTACCACCCATGAGATAATAGTAAAACTGCATTTTCTTCCAATAAATATACAGTTGCCAGCTCACTTTTGGAAATAATTTAGTATTAAATTACGCGGCCTGATATGCATTTCAATTGGTACAGTACATACACATATACACAAGTGATTTCTCTGAAGAGGGTAAAGAAAGTTTTAATATATTAAAGTGAATGTCTGTGTGTTTCAAGTTGGCTATATGGATGCCGTGACTTCTTTAACCCGATCCCCACTATGAGCATCGAATGGTGTGGCTCCAGTGTTGTGCTCATTTATTATATCTCTTTCGAATGAATGCATGAGAATAATTAATGAACAGTTTAATATGAGCCGCTCATTTAGCTGCGGAGGCAGAGCTAAAAAGTATTGATGGATTTAAAATATTGATAAGTTACAACTGCTAAAATGAATTCTGCGGACACCTGTAAATCTATATTCATCTATATAGCAGCGAAAAGGTTGTTGATATGCAGGGGAAAAGGCGAGTAATTTTATACCTGGGAACCCAAATATCATAACTTTTCGTTGTAAGTCTGAATATGCTTCTGAAAGAAGCGAAACACGTTACATTAGTAACACACCCAGTGGAACAACTAAGTCATCCACAAAGTTACCACCGAATCCATTGAAAATTTCAAATAATTCATAGGATCAGTAGGATAAATATTTCAAGTAAATTGTATATTAATAGCTTAATGGCCGTGGACTCGTATTTGAGTCCTTGAAGAACTTTGGTTGTTGTTCGAGTACTCATATATGAGTCCTACGTCATACATTCCATTCTATTGAAAAAGTACTGGGTTATAATCGAGTTTGATTTCTAATGTCAGCGAGAGATGGTGGTATACACATCAACGCATTATTTTAAATATAACGCATTTTGTATAAATGTGGGCACTTATAATTAATGATTTTATTCCGTAAAGAATTCTTTCTAGGGAAGTCAACATGCAATAAGGGATTATTTGAGAGAATATGTACTGTTTTCTTGCAGCAATAAGGTGTTCTTATAATGCTGTATATTGGGAATCCATGAAAATTTCTTTTGGAAAAAGAAAATAATTATTGTTTACTCTGAATCTGTTTTTGTGAAAATATTGTAATTTTTGAAATTTACTACAATTGTGCAGGAATCAATCTTACTTCTTGATAATGATAAGATATTGTAATATAAATATTGTCAATGTACGAAAAAAAAATACTTACTTAAATCACGGAGCACATACTTGACGCCCTTGAGCCCATCTTTGCCATTCTGATGTTCCAAAACGACATCTCTTATCTTATTTCTTTCAGAAGTCTCGTCATTTTTATTTGACATATCTAATTGTCCAGGTGCACCTTCCTCATAGTACAGAACATAATTGATATTCTGCCCTTTGTGTTCTTCCTCAGGGTTAATATCTTCACTGATATCGATGGCGATCATATCGTCAGACTTCTTCGTCGACTCAGTACCTGCGTCATCTTGTAATACTTCTGTAGTTTCATCATTTGATGTGGTTTCCTCATTTGATGTTGTATCTTTTGGTGAAGTCGACGAATCCAAAGGAACACCTGTCAAATCTCTTCGTCGTTTACGTCTGCGGTACGGTCTGTCGTCTACGAGTTGATAGTTTTCTAAATTTGCTTGAAATTTTTGAACGCCGCTCGGAATCTTTGCGTCGTTGGCTTGCAAATTTGAATCTTTTCCTTGGTGGTCATGTTTAGATTTTGAATCCTTCAAGAGACCGATCAGAATCGTGTCTTTGTTGGCGAAGACGTCGCTGGATTTTAGTAAACTCTCTTTACTGACGCCGTGGTGATGCAAAGATTGCGCCTGCACCGGTGCCTGCTGTCTGTCGATGGTGAGCGGCTTTGCCCACGTCAAATGGATTTCTTTTGAAGTTATTTTCTTTACGATTAGGTTGAAAGGAGCAGAAGGAACTGGAATTACGCAAAAACAGATTTATATAGTTTACATGTTCATTCTGAACTGGGTAAAGAAATGAGGTAATTTGTAAAAAGTGCTAAATATCATATTTTTTTATAAAGACATGCACAATCTCACAAGACTTTGAGCAGTAAACCAATGCATAATTATGATTCTGAATTTAATATTAGCATTGTTTTATATGGTATTAATAATATTCTTGTCATATGTATAGCGGTATTCCTATCGAGTATACAATCAAATAAGCATGTGTAAAATGACTATCAATCTTGAAATCACATAATTTAAATATTGATACAGAAAAAATTCAGATTAATGAAGGCTACCGCAGATAAGACTGATATCTTAATATGATAATATGACTCACAGGATAAAAAAAATTTTCAATCGAATAATAGCCAATAAAACATAATATGTATTCAATACATCAAGTTAACTATTCAATATTTTTGTTTTATTTAACACTTTCGGCCATTTGTAGGATTTATATTACAGCTAACCATAAATTTTGAGATCAATTACTTATTACAAAACTACAAAAAGCACCTTCGATGACACTTAGGTGTTAGCGATGTCAATTCTAGAATTACTCATTTTTTGACATACTAGAGAGGGTTCTCACTATCTCAGTATTGGTTTTTGCAATTACGAAGTTACAAAACATTTATAGAAGGTTTGGTAATATCGCAGTCATCAACGGTCACTTTAAATCTCACATACCGCATTCATAGCTCTTTATATTCCAGTCTGCCTCCTTCTTCATTAAATAACCCACAAAAGGAATGATGTTATTGAAGTAATGATCAAAGTTTTAGGTAAACATTAGGTATTTTTTCTGTATCAGTTACCCTCCAATAATGGGTCACATAATCAGATCATCCCGGGTGGTATAATAAAACAGCAAAATAAATTTAAAATTTTTTCTTCACTAGAGTCCAATTATGAAAGAATCAAATTCAGGCAAATTTTATGAGCTTAATTGAATTGACATCAACATGACATAATTCTATTTTAACTATTTTTTATGAGTTTTTAAACAAATGAATATCTGAATAGATGTATTTTTAAGTAACACATAAGACTATTATAAAATAGCAATTTATTTAATTCTAAACAGATTATATTTATCCTCACCTATATTTAGTATCATGTTATTGCAGTTTTATGATTAACATTGTTCTATATATTACAGATTAGCTTTTTAGATAAACAAATTCACTCTTTCCTTACCGGACCTGGAGATTTACGGGTCTAATTTTCATCACTTGAATACGGGGCCCGGAAATCTCCGTTCCAGGTCGGGATTGATTAAATTGTATGAGGCATTTTACAAAGTGTTTACAAGACTTTTAATACTGTTGTGTTAGCAAAGAACCAAATCATCATTTCTCTAAAACCATGCTGGTATGGGAGGGTTTTATATTGTATTTTCATCGGTATTGAAAGAGTTAAAGGAACCTGCGTATATGCACACAGCCTAGGTGAATATTCTTTGAACTAATGCATTCAGATATTTTGTAGAACTTTTATAGTATAAAATAGCTATTTGCGAACACATTCTTTGTTGTGGTTCTAGTCAACAGTACTGAAACCCCAACAAACACTATACGCAATCATTTTCATTATAGATAATGTTCTATATATCATCGTTGTTCTGGAAGATGACACTTACTGAAAAAGAGTAGTTTTTAGTCATTGGACATTGAAGTTTTTCAAATGTTTGAAATGCTATACCTCTTTACATTTGGTTTGTTTGTACAAAACTGTTTTCAAGTAAAATCATAATTTATAAAAACAAGTGTGTTCTTCCATACGGTAGAGTTCGAAATAAGGTACATTTTGGTATTGCTAACTCAATGTCATTTTTTCAATCTAGTGAATTCTTCCAGAGCAGCGATGATGTGTTCTATTACTTTATTGCCAAATTCTTAGTAATATTAACCCGTATATTTGTTAAGCCATGACTGCTGCAAATGGGCAGTATATGGACACGCTCAAACACTCTTTCTAAAAAATGTAATGATAGAAGGTTGTAGTTGAAATAGAAACCCGTGATTTTGTGAATTGATTGAAAGAGCAACTTATTATGGCCTCCATTCGGGGATTCGAGCCCTTAAATGTTTAACTAAGTGTGACGAATGCCCTAGAGAGTTACTATTTGGGTACACAACCAGCTTTAAGAAGTCCAAAGGTAAGTATGTCGTCAATGAAGACACTTTCAAAACAAAACGTAACCATTCCTTCGACTCTTAATAGAACCCCCAAAAAAATTCGTAGTTTTATCTCAAAGCAGCTTCAAACTGGTAATTTTCTTTGAATCATATGTTAACAAAATTACTACTTACTTACTTTTTTTAGGTAAAAAATACTATAAGTTAGTAATTTGAAAAAAAATACATATCTACTGAAAAATTGACGCTAAATAATGTTCATAATTAAAATTAAACAATCTAGTGTTTATCAATAATGCAGTAATGGATCTGGTGATTCTAATTAAAAAAAATACTTATTAGATTGTTTTTATTGCTTCAGCCAATTATTCAGTTCGACGATTGTGCGAGTGCTATTGTTGATACGAAAGTTACATTTATTAGTCAATGATTAATTCTTGCAGAGGAAATGATGAATGACAGATTTGGTAGGAAACAATTTGCATTGTAGGCATCGTAAATATTGATAGGAATCAGCAAAACGAAGTGCATTGAATGCGATTTCGATATTTTTATCTAAACGCGAAGACTTACCGATTGAATCCGCGCCTTTAATATGGCTTTCCAAGTTATTTTCGCAGCAAAACTGATGCACGAACGAAAGTAAAATGGCCCCGATTGTCAAACTTATATGCATTTTATACAATTAATTTAAGGCCGTTACGCAGCGGCGTAAAGGGCGTAATAGCGTCATCGGGGGCACATCTTAATAATCACATATTTACACTTTTGGACGAAACTTTGCAATGATTATTGTTCAATATTTAGGAAAACCATTTCAGTTTTTGCCGATGGACCGCGAGCCCTACCGCGAGGCCTGTCATTTGTCAATAAACAAATGATATTGCAATGTGAAAAAATTGGTTCATAACTCGCCCAGTTTTAAAACAGCTCGGTAGCTCAATGGGCTGAGCGTCTAGTCTTTTCTATTACAGATAATTAAAAGCCGATTTATTACGTCAGTACATCCTCATACATTTATTATTTTACAGCTTGGCTTTATTACTTAACTACTTATGTTTCAGAAAGCAGCTGATAAGTAATTATTATATAACTTTTTTTTATTTAGTAGAATTAAAATACTGTACTACTTTATATTGCATTTGAGTATGCTGCATGCATTTTTTGTACAATTAGATACCTAAGTAATAAAAAGAATACAAGGTTATAAGAATAATTATTGATAATAACAAATAGAGAAAAATCATCGATGGAGTTGAAGTGTTTATTTATTTTTCATACTTCTTATTTTACAATTTAATGTTATTTCATTATATTTTGTTTTATCTGCAGGCTATTTTTATATATAAGTAGAAATATAAATTAAAAAATATTTGTGTTATCTAAGTATACTTACGCAAATATAAGCAGCCAGCAACACTGTTGTATTTTTAGTTTGATGGGTAGTTGTTTGAATCAAAGATAGGAATAATAATAAAGCAATAACTTTATCTACAATAATTGTATTATTGTTTATGGCGTTGATCTGTTCTTATGATATCTGAGAGTTTTTAAGTATTTTTGCATAAATTAAAATGAAAATATTATTAAATATGAAGGGATTAAAAAAAAGAATGCCATACATATTATTAAATTTGGATTATTGAGATTTTGTACACTTCCATGTATTCCATGTATTTTGTCACTAACGACCCGTGTTTCGCCTTTCGGCATCTTCAGGCATTCGAGCACACGAATGGACTCGAACTGACACGAACGACAAATATTATTTACGAGGTAAAATATTATACGTCTGAGAGCCACACTGATACCTGAGTTAACTGGTTATTCTAAAAGAAGTTGGAAAGCGGCAATTCGCCACCCAATGTGTTGTTTACAAAATAAGGATTAAGGCGATTCTCGAAATGTTAACTCAGGTATCAGTGTGGCTCTCAGACGTATAATATTTTACCTCGTAAATAATATTTGTCGTATTTGTATTTTCTATATAAACGTTAGACACTGTTTACTGTCTGTCAGTTCGAGTCCATTCGTGTGCCCGAATGCCTGAAGATGCCGAAAGGCGAAACCCGGGTCGTCAGTGACAAAATACATGGAAGTGTACAAAATGTCAATAATCCAAATTTGATATTGAAATTCCATCAAGCACCCTCAGTCGATGTCTTAAATTATACATATTATTGTTTTCACGGGAAATGGGAACATGCATTTCATTTGTGGATTCTTCTAAACGCAACACGAAATGGTCCATATTCAAGTCATAAAAATGTAGTCATAAAAACCACAAAGTAGATCATTTTCTTTCGCTGCTTCTTTTGTCATTGGTCATTTCGACAATTGAAAGTAAATCTTTCTTAGGCATTCCCTGAAAACTGAGGGGGGGGGTTTCAAAAATGTGACGTCATTTAGATAGGGGGTCAAAGATTTTGTGACTGCCCTTAACTTTGCAAAAAGGGATTAAAATATGAAAAAGATCTATATTAAAATTTTTGATATTTTCAAGATCTAAGACAACAATTATTTTCTTCAACACTTGTAGGACAGTGTGTATCTCATAGATTCTTAGTACTATGCATGCTACTTACTGATAATTATTGTGTTTGATTAGCATTTTTTTATTATTTTCTTGGATGTCTGTTGATTGTCATGATGATGAACATTAAAAGAAGTATTCACAAATCAATAAGAAATAAATATGAAAATTTTGCTCTGGATTTCAATTTATTTCAGTAAATTTCAATCTACAATAAAATATAATACAACCTTGTCTCATTTTAAAATGGCGCAAATTGTTTCTTCATGTAATTTTGAAACAAAATTTTGTATGTACATTCATAACTTATTTTAATAAATAAAAATTGACAATTTGTTTAATTGATTTTGTAACGATAGAAATTAATTTTTAATGTTTGCTTCTCGACAAACTGAAAATGAATAATAATTTACACCACATTAAAGAAAGAAAGATTTTTACATTTTTATTACAATATGTTGATTCATTAATGACGGATATCAGTTATGGAAACAAAATAATTGACATCTAGTTAATTACACTCGTACTACGAATTTAAAAATAACCAAATTCAAATCGTAATGTTTTCATATCCGTTTAAAAATAATGAAAATATCGTTTTTCAATAGGATTATTTTTTTCAGATTTTTGTAACAAACTTTATGAAATTTGTTGGTATAATTTCATATTATTTGAATACGTCTTTTCAAACTGAATTGATACAGTTAAATTTCTTCAAACTTTTCAATGATTCAAATAATAATAGTAAAAAAATATATAAGTTGTTACACTAAAACGTACTAACCCACATTAGACAAATTTAATTTTGAGGAATCTTATTAAATTTTGGCGTTTTGTGCCGATTTTTTTATGTTTATAACAGTTATTACGGTAAAAATAAAATTACATAATTTTTAACATAAACTTAAATGTAAATAAACATGTTCTTCTAATAATATGGCATTATAAACATGCGAAATATTTTTTGCTCATTCATTTAATGGCAGCACAGACTGCCAGCATGGATTGCCTTGTTATGCATGACTTCTTATCCAGATGAGAGTAGACAGACAGATGAATTGTGAATGTATTCTGTACAATTCAGCATAACAATAGACTGTCATTGATGTAAGGCTACCGTACCAAGAGACAAAACGAGTGTATATCCATATTCGTTCTCCACTACATGTGTACAACAAACATGTTTTGTACACAACTATAGCTGTTACAAACAAAGGTAGATTCATCTGTCATTTTTTAAAATAAATTCAGATGATCTTTGGATCTTTACCAGAAGGCCAGCAATTTAGATACCATTTCTCTCTATTATATTCATAAAGAATCACACCACTTCTAAGTTGACTACCATGTCATTTATAGTTATGACAAAATGCACAATAAAGCCAAATAGAATTTCACAAAATGCGTATATGTTTGCAATTGTGAAATTGTCACAAAAATAAAAAAGAGATAGTAATAAATAAAAAAATAAATTACAAACATAAGTTTGTTTCCTTTGATATAATCAATTGGAAAACTTCATGAAGCAGTCATTAGTTCACTTTCATTGTTCATCTTCTTTTTTTCCCTGCACCAAAAGTTAAAAAAAAACTGAAATACTTTTAATTTATTCAGCGGCTTAAGATTCCTTTCAAATATCGTGTAACGAATAATCTTCTTTAGATAATATAGGAACATGAACGACCTACAATCATCATGTATTCAAAGACTTCACCATTGGCCAAATTTATTTTTTCAGGGAACAGGTCTATTAAATTCATGAATAACAGTTGAAAGTAAAGCTTTGTGGAAATTGGGTGAAGAAGTAAGTTTTTATTTTGTATCTTCAGAGGATATTTTATTTTGAAGCAATGCTATGATTGTACTCATTTAAATATAGACAACTTACACATTGATATGATATTTATAACACACATATAAAATTACACTTAATACGATGTTCAAAACTATTTTGAGATAATATATTATAGATAATAATAATGATAGTAAATTTATATATATTATAATATATATATATATATGAATATATATATAAATATATATATAGACCACAATTTTACCCCATTACAATAATTAATTCTTCAACTGAAAAAAAAAACATTAAGAATATTTAAAGCCAAGTTATGTAGTCTATGTTTTTCATATTATAGTTAATATGTTAATATGAACTCTATAAAGCTGTTCTTATAGGAATAAGACATAATGGTACATTATAATTATTAAAGCATTGATTAAGTGTAAACTGTTCACTGTTATGCAAATCAAAATAATAATCTTGTTGCATTATCTTGTCAACAAGTTTTCCTTAAAACCATTGCTATGCATTCATTGAGAAATTATATTTGACAATGCAGTAAAAACTTAGTGTTCATAACGGCAACAGTGCATTTATGGTAAACATTTTTTTTGAATGTCTGACAACGAAATTTTCATGCTATCACTGCCACACCAACTAATATATAGTTTATTTTGATACTGTAATTGTATTGGGTAATTAACCGCCAATGTTCGACCATTATATTCTACTCAATTTGATAATATTTTTTGGCTATTTAAATATGTGAAAGGATGGTTAAACAAATATAATTTTTTACCAGTATATTATTTAATGAGGTTTCAAATAGTAACTGAGCGTTAGTATCGTACATTAAAAATCCTTTTACTATTCAATACCCAATCCTTAATGAAATTCTATGACGGTATGTCTTTAATACATTATACACTGAATCCATCCATGGTCTTATAGAGTGAGGAAAATACATATTTTACTAATTTTTATTAAAAATTCATCTGAGTACATAGCTTATAATACTTTCAGTAAAAGATGTTAATTTTCAATTTAGTTATTAAGGAGAAAATTCAGCCATGAGGAGGGAAGCTATGATTGAAGAACAAACACCAAAGCAAACCACACTTTCATAAATTTCAATTTTCAACAAATATTAAAACTCTTTCAAAGAAATGTCAAAAAAAAAATAGTACATTGCTTCTTCCCACTGTTTATTTATAAAATTGATATAATTTGGTAACTTAATACGCCTTTTCTTTAATGTGCCTTTCATTGTTGTTTAAGAACATTTTAAAATAAATATAGTTGTGCAACGAATTTGTATTCCAAAATACTTGGTCAGATCTCAGTTTTGTGGATTTCATCCAACTCATATATAAATTTTAGATATAATTTTAGTAGCAAGTGATAATCTTCGTATGGTATTGATGTTTTATGTATAAGGACGCAGTATATTATGCGTAGGAGATCAATAATGATTATAAAAATGAACATTTTTGATTTGCATACAGTAAAAAGGTCATACAACCGTCTTGAAGGCTGTTATTTTCCACTATTTTTAAAATACAATTTTTTCTTCAAGCTGAATGCGCTGTCATACAAAAGAGCTCTCCATAGATAAAATACATTTTCTATGTATAACAATACATTTTTATGAGTAAAATTATTGTCTACGTGTCAAACACTCGGAAGAAAAAATATTGAATATTTTTACAGGCCAATTTTTATGATTTATCGTTACAATTATTTCAATTAAATTGGGGCTTATAAGCCCATCCCAATGAAAGAAAGATTATCCATTCCTTATTTTTATATAAAAAAGCAACTGACGGAAGAGTTCAAACAATTTGGTTTCATACTTAGTATAATATATTATATTTATTAATCAAATTATTGACTTACATTTTATTTTAAACATATTGGATTTACGACTAAGTTCATGCTGAGAGTTGTTTAAGAAATAATATCATGAGTTGTTATGAAAGGAAACTGTAATTCATACTCAAATTGTGGTGAAAAATTCCCCTATAAAATATTGTTTTAAAAATTGAAATAGTTCCATTAAAATATGTTTTTTTGTATATATGAATATCTTTTAAAGCATCATTAAATTTTTATTCAAATTGTCAATAAGTAACAATCAAAATTTTTACATAAACGAAGAGTTCAAATTTCAAAGACATGCTTGCCAGCCATACTCAGTGACAATTCAAATGTTGTATGTTGTGAAATAACCAAAAAATAAATGTATATAGCATTGGCGTGCGGTGGACTTATCACTATCTCTATCGCACAACCTAATTTCGGTATGAGCAAGAAGGATACAAGAGCATGCGCCGCATGCCCTTGCATCTCGCTTGCACCTTCACTCTTCATGTGAGTGAGCGAGATAGAGATAAAGCCACCGCACGCGCCTGGTATAAAGCTCTTTTATATAATATAATTTAAAAGCAGAACCACAACGTTAGAAATAAAAGCCTACGTGTTTCTCATTGAAAATATTTAGAACTACCTGACTAAGAGATATTTATATTTTTCTATGAATATAAAAAAAACTTTATTTGAAAAATGGATGCAATTTCTTTATCGTGAGAGTTGTTTTTTCTCATCCACCGGTAATAAAGTTATTATTGAAATATTTTTACTATGGGAAACGAGCAGAGGTGCTCAAATGCATAGTTGAAAAGAAAATTTCTTTGATTATATAAACTGTCAACAAGGATAGAGGGTAAATGAAAAAAAAAAACGATGCGCTATATCGTTTTGGATTACTTGACAGATCCAAAGGTTTCCTACATTGTCAGTGATTTAATAATAGATTAGAAATATGTTTTTCTGGCAACTATTAAAAATAGAATTAACCGATTAGGGCTCCGGATATCTCATCACATCATTTGAAATCATTTCAATATGCATATGACAGATAACCTAATGGGTTATTCTATATTATACTATAATGCGTATTGATAAAACATTCAGACTAATGATAAAACCATATTAAAAGAGCCTAAAACTATTTCTAAAGAAATATTTTTTGATTTGAATTGAATTGATTTCAATTATTTTTAAATCAGTCGGTATTTAAATGGATGTATTATATAATAATTATGGATATTGTTTTCCTCGAAAACGATTTGATTTTGAAGTTCATTTTATTTCTTAAAGAATGCTATGATTTTTTTTAATCACATTTTTATTCGGAGCCATTGTGTCATATTGTTTTAAAGATGAATGAAATCAAATAAAATTATATTATTGATTCACCTCTTCGGCTACTTAAGAACAAAATATGAAAAATAATTCCATATATAGTAAAAACCTCTTCCACCTTCTAGATGTTTGGACTATAATTTAAATTTCGTCGTAGTCTTAATCCCTCCCCCTGTCTGTTATTTCCTTTATGAATGATATAATATTTTCTATGGATTCGGCGGTAACTTTGTGGAAGTTCATTTTTAATATAAAATTAAATTAAAAACTGATAACTTAGTTTTTCCACTTGGTTTATCACTAAAGTGACGCGTTTCACCTCTTTAAGAAGCATCTTCAGACTAACCGTATCGCAAGGTTATTTATTTCTAAGGTAAATGATGATTTTAATTCTTAAAAGGGTGAGGGTGGGTTTTATTACACTCTACTGGACGTGTGGAGGGGGGTAAGGGGGGTAAGGTATAAACACTGTTTCACTATATACAAATCAATTACTGGCACCTGGATGTGAAAAACCCAAGGGGAATAAATTTTGTTTATATATATGAAATATATATTTTGTTAATAAAATTTAATGATGCTTTTTGATATTAATACAGTGAACAAAATAACATGTCTCAATAATAATTCTTTCGAAAGTGCGGTGGCCAACGCGCATTTCTATCATTGTAGTTGAAATTCATATATAAATTGTGATTAATTATTAAATCATCCATCAAATTTGAATACATAGGAAAGTTTATTTCACCCTCGATTAAAATTACACAGAAAAAATACATTTCTCTTATTGACAATTGATAATTTTAGAAAGATATTGATATTTCATGCTATTATGAGTAATTGAAATACATCAATGTTTATAATACACATGTAGCTGCACTTGGAAGTAGCGGGCGTCATAAAACTAAATACTAATTATCTATGAAAATGACTCCATAGACCACAATATAAGATTCACGAAATAATTACTTAATAATTATTTATAATATCATTATACACTTTGTCATAATATTAGTATAGTACTTGTGAAAACACCCCATTTTTGTTTTTATTTATTGTCTATGATTGAGAGCAACAATAGTTTTCGAGTGACTGATTTATGAAAACTTTAAAAACCAATTTAAGTACCATAAAGTTGTTTTGTCTTTTATGTCAAATGAAATTTTTACATTATTCTCACATATGGCAACAGACACAAATTCTTCAGTATTAATTTAAGACAATTTTCAATAATTTTTTATGTAATTTAATTAATAGCATTTATTATTTGTTAAGACTTACATAATTTGACGTGGTATATCTACAAAATAATTTGTTTATATGGTTTTTCAAAGTTTATAGCAATTCACAATGTTTAATTTATAATTTTACAATAGCTCATACTGATTGTAAAAATATTTATTTTTTAAGCAACAAACTAAATTAGCTTTTGATATTGTAAAACCAGACTTCAAAAATTACAGGGCAATCAATTGCATAATATATCATATTGAAGAAATGGAAATATACAAAAGCTCTACTTAACTATATGCTACATGATTATTCTCAAGTCTATCATCAATAATACAATAATTGAAAATATTTATCCATACATAACTATATTAATTTTCATTACTCATAAAAATAGTGTAGAACATTATATATGGATACATAGATTAACAAATGACTTAATATTGTCTTTTCATGAATGGAAAAACTTATAAAATTTTCTTTTGCAGGGTAACAAGTGCAGTTTAAAATATTCAGTCGATGTTAATTTCTTTTAATTATTGTCGGATTTAAGACATAATCCTGATTCAATATACGTCAGTTTAATATATTTAAAGCCAAAATGTTATTATCATATAATTAATATTGTTTCTTTCACAAGTATATTGTAAAAATAATTTTGCCATCAACACTATCCAAATCTAAATAAGAAGTCGAGGGAAACGACATTACGGCAGACAGTGAGTGTATTTAATAATTCTTTTAATTTGATATTAGTGTTTTACATAAGTAATATTATTTTGTCTGAGAACTTTTAATGCACAATCATTAAAAAACTTGGATTTAACGTTATGAATTATGTATTGAAAATGCATGCATTTAATTTCACAATATAAATAATTGTTTCTCATCATAAATACAAAGCCAGTTTAGTCCAGAATTCATTTAAACATCGAGAAATATTTCATGATTTAAAAATAACTGCTTTTTAATGGATTTTAAACCTTAACCAATAAACAATTATTGTATTGTTTCATGCAAAAATATTTCCAGCCTGGATTAAATATTTTTACAATAAAACACATTGATGGTTGGATAAAATATTTACCACTTACAATTTTAAAAATAAGTTATGACTGATTTGACATAATAATAAATTTTCAATTTTACTGTACCATTTTTGAAACCGTTTCATCAATTTTATTTTACTAAGTGTCTTTGGATCAACTGCAATAACCCATACTTGATCATAATTGATAATGTAGAAATAAAGATACACCAATAATAATTTATAGTGGTCACTTAAAAAGGCTTGAAGGTACATATTGGATGCATTCTCGATCAGCTATGCTTCTATTCAATTTAGATAAAATTCAATCAGATAAAATTTAATAGAGTATTTAATTAATTTTATTACTAAAGAGGATTCGAGATAAACTGATACATTGAATAATATAATTATTTATGAAATAAGAATGCTATCATTGAATTTAATGTTTCAATGTGTATTTTAAAATATTCAAATAGAATAATTTGATATTGTGTTGATATGACTTTGAGGATATAATCATTACTTTTAAAATGCATTATTGTAGGCATCCGGATAAACTGTGATACATTATTTCCATTGATATGTTGAATAATAATCCTTTTTAAAATACTACTGATATTATTTAGATGACATTAAACGATTGAAACGATAGCTGAATCATAATTTTTTATGTCAACAGCTATAATTATGTCATTGTAGTTGTGTACAATGACATCTCATTGTTTTTTTTATAAGTTTGTTATGATTCTGATAATTAAATAAACCTGTTTTAAATCTTACAGTATACATTTTATTGTCATCTATAAGACTGACGTTTATATTTAATATAATATATAAAAATTCGGAAGCATTATACATAAAGCTTGCTCATAACGGTTTCTTGAATATCTTAAAACAAAAAAATACATTCAGCTCATTGGGAGTTTATACCATTAAATAAGATTAAAAAGAAATATACTTTTATTATTGTACGTACACATTTTCAACTATAAGATAAATGTAACCTCCATAAAAACCATCTTACTTATAAAATATAACTACCTTTCACCGCCGTTGATGGCGAGTAAAAGATGCTTGAAGTAAAACGAAAAATTGGATACTTATTTATAAAACATTAAATTTGTACATCCATCCTAAATTTGGTGATACACATTTTAATAATCTTAAAGTTTATATGCAACATTTTTTTTATGATTTTTGTGGCGTCATTAAACCACTCTTGCGTTAAATAATAATTAAAGAAAAGGGGGTAAACCTTTGAGAGTAGGCGCCCTTTAAAATTAATCTCTTTATATGTGGTATTGTATATCTACTTCTTAAATATTTTTTATACATTATAAACCAAGGTTATTGACATTTAATTATTCACTAATTAATTTATTTACAAATATAATATATGTTGCTGCTTCATCTCTTTTTAGAATTTCACAACTTCAATAAAACATTAAAGGTATTAGGTTGGCGTTTGCATTGATGTGTAAATTTCAGTTAATATCGGTAAAGATAGCATTATTATTCTTCTTTCCTTTTATTGTCATTCATAATATTGTCTCAGATGTATGATGGCACAAGTTGCCAAGATCCTTATCCTTAATTAAAGTGGAGTCCATGTCCCAAATCAGATCTCTGAAAAAAAAATATAACCATTTTACATCATGAATGATCGCATGAATGAATACATGAGAATTATATAGATTTTACAAATTGTCAGCTCACTATTGGTTTGTGACACTGACCAACTCAAATAATTTCAACAAGTCATTGGAAACGAGCATTACATGTAGACACGCTTACTAATACGACTTTAAAAACATATTTCTATTAGAATGTTATTATTGTCTGCTATATATCTTATAAAATAATGAATTTACATGGTTTTTCAAACTCAATAAGGATGTGAGCTACTTTCAGAAATTGAAATTATCTGGTAAGCTACTTATACATTTTTTTCCATGTCCGCTCCGAATGTGGAGCATATGGTCTCCTAACGGAGGCATCTTAACAGAATTTTTCTACGAGAACCGCTTGTTAATCAGTTGCTCAACCTCTCTTTTTTTTCGAAGAGAGTAGGGATAGAAGGATTAGGCTAGGACAGGACTAGTGGTTAGGCTAATCGCTCTCGTTTCGCCCCGTGAGGATAAGATGGGTGGGAGGGAGGACTCAGACTACGAACAGAAATCCATAAATCGATTGAATGATCAATCTATGAAAACCATCCACACCGGGAATTGAACTCGAGACATCCGTAACCGTAGCCAGCGACGCTACCAACTGCGCCACGGACGCCGACTTTATAATTTTTTATCATCATCCTTTATCGTACAATAAATTATATTAATTAAAAATTAATAGGACATTGGACTTTCAATAAAACATAAAATGCGTAATTGAAACATGTCTTGAAATAAGTTTGAGTAAAAGTAAAAATAATTAGTGAAAAGAATGGCATTCACTTTCCTCAACAATTTTTTCAATTCTCGATGAGTACCTTGACATTCCCACCCGAATGCCATCATCAAGATGTACATCTGTGTGTCTGTTTCTATATTTACTTTTAAGCACTTTCATAATGGAAAACGTATTGATTCACATAAGTAGATAAAACAAAACAATGCTTTCATTTGGAGAGGAATTCGAACTAAAGTTGGATACTTTTCTGTTTGGACGACAGGCCATACAGATTCTACAGTTGAGGGGCAACACTCTTAAGCCACTATTCACATTGAAATTCTATCAATTCCATTTCTGATGAAAGGCCAACTTCTTGAAAATTTTTGACGATATAGTTGGATAGTTTTACAATGCCAAAATTTTGGAGTTCAATAATAAAATTTGAGCGGCAAATTTAGAAATATGATAAAATATCCTACGCGAGCTGCCGAAATGCCGCCGTAAGCTACCAGTAGCTCGCGAGCGACCGTTTGACGATCATTGGTCTACATAAGCAGCAAGTAGTTTTCAATTAGTTTGTTTTTTAAACCATTCAAATATTTTCGTTGATATCTCAAATTAAATATTCTTCTTTTATTGCATTTAGCGTTTATGACAGCCTTGTTAGATTTTTATTTAAAATGCATATTAATCCAAATAATGTGAAGTGATGACCTTGTCAATGCTCGTAATGAATTCATGAAAATTATTTTGTTGCGCATTTGTATATTATTTAAAATGTTTATTAAATAAAGAAATATATCCAGCATGTATTCTCATGGCAACTGGTTTTAATGATGCTGCAAGCCCGGTTGTATCAATACAGCACTGGAACATCAAAATTATTTTGAGACGCAAAATGCCAAGTATCAAGTCTGCAGTTACGAATGTTTTATAAGAATAAGCCCTACCATGCGCAGAACATAACATCATCATCTTGAAGTGTACATATATTACAATCTATTGCTTATCATAGGTTTCATGTCAAAAGAGATTCTGAAAAAGTTAATTTATTTCCATTAAGTGATGATAATACTATATTATTGGCAAAAAATATTTACCCTCACAGCATGTGTATCAAAGAATCCCCTTCCAAATCCTGCATGCAAGTTTCCAGTAAAAGGATCGAGGTACAATCCGTCTTCATCCGCGGATCCAAACATCGGGTCAACGAGTAAAGAGTTCACTCTGTCAGCTGACATTATGTCACGGTCTTGACCTCCGTTGGATGACAAAATGGTGGACGGGTTACGCTGCCACAAGATGGCCGGCGTAGATCCGGATCGTCGTGACGGTGGGGCCAGAAGGTCAGGGTATGTTATAAGCGAATCCCCATTTGGATGCTGGTGATTGTTTTCTCCGGAATATCTGCAAAAATTCAAACGATTTGTTATTAGAGATGGCTCTTAGATATTTACATAATGGAATTGCGGTATTAAATTTTAAATGCATTTTTATATTCAACGATTTGAAATACAGGATACACTTTTATGCCAATAGTTGTGTGACAAAGTAGGGTGGTCATTTTGCGGAATCGACTTTCGACATATCCTAAGTGTCTCAAAAACGTATTCTAACAGCTAACAGTCAACAACTTCCATAACTTTCTCTCATTTTCAGTTTTAACTGATTACTTAGTATATCTTAAAAATAAAACATAATTTTTACTACTTTCACATGTTTATAATGATCAGGATCGGTTTTGCTCATTCTGATCATTATAAACATGTGGAAGTAGTACAAAAAAAATCTGTTTTATCTTAAAAATATAATGCCTTTCCACCAAGTATAGACATTTAACACTTGCGATTCGTTTATGTTCGTATATATTCGTTCGATAATGGGTGAAGGCAGACTAGACTTTCAACAGAGGAAATCCGTTTTCATTTTTAATACGTGATGCTGCAAGCAACAAACTTCCAAAAGGCTAGGTAGGTATAACTCAATGACAAACTGTCAAATGGACGGATTGAGCCAAGAGAACGAACAAAAATAATAAAATTTATCTTAAAATCATGATGCAGTAATAGTATTTCAAATGATACATACATGTATTTCGTTGTAGAGGTAAAAATATAATCCAATGAGAAATGTGTCCAAGCTTATGTCAGCCCTAGTAACTCTTTTGTTTGCGTCAAACCACTGAGTACGACAAAGTGTCAAAGTACTGGGTACCAATTTTTGAAATTGGACATTGAAGTCACATGCGAGAATGTCGATAACGTTGGCAAGAAGTATTCGTCAAATAAAATATAAATGTGTATTCAACTTAGGCATACGTTACAGATTTGATTTTTAATTTCCGATGGCTTGAATTTTGGTTAATGAGTTAGGATTAGGGCATCCAATCCCGGACCCATTTTACGATCTCAGGATTTCGAGATTCAGAATTTCGCGATCCCGGGATTGATTATTAAGTGTAACTACATGTGTTAAGTTGTAAATTTAAAAATTAATCTGTGTCCATTATTGCTTCAATTGGAATGTATATATGAATAAATATTATTTTTGTGCATTTTAATAGTTTATTTTGTTGATTTAAAACCAGACATTTACAATAAAAGAGAAAAATATATTAAAAAAACCTAATGATCAACATAATTTTATATATTGCATTATTAAGGTAGGTTTTACCAAATGGTCTCTAAAAAGAGGACATGACATTTAATTTGGCTTTAAAATATTGTCCTCCATTTCAAATTGCTGAAGAACGGTTGTTGCGAAATGTGAGAAGGAGGGACAGTGCAATACATTTATATAAATTTTATAGGTATAATAAAAAACTATGTACATGAACAAACCGAAGTGCACGTTATAATTAATTAGGAAGTTTTAATTTGAAATATGAACTATTTTTTAATATTTACTGGAAATCCCGAAATCCCGAGGTTATCTGAAATTGTTAATGTCGGTATAACGTTTGACTCTTCTTTCACATTCCATTCACATATGAACTCCATTGTTATGCGTCCTGGCAAACTTCTTGGGTTTATAGTTAGGCAAAGTAAACCATTCGAAAACCCAACTGTGTTTCGCACTCTATACATTTCCTTGGTTTTAAGTAAACTTGAATATGGATCTATTATCTGGAGTACATATGAAAATTCCTACAGGTTGAAATTGAAGTGAATTCAAAAAGAAATTTTACGATATTTCTATTTCAAAAAATTTAAATATTTTCCCTTAAATAGTTCCTTGAAAGAGTACTACCCAACCAAATTTCTTTTAGGAATGCTATCTTTTCACTCTCTTGAAACACGAAGATCGTTTTCGATTCTAAAGCATTTCTCTCTTCTCCTTCATTGACGAGTTTATAATCCTGAAATTGTCATGACTATTAACTTATGTAAGTGCTTCTGATTTTTATTCTTAACGTTTGTCATTTGAGTCACCAGTTGCAAGAGCCGTTCGGCTGATAAATGCATTGCCTAAAGAGTTGAATATTTTCAGCACAAACTCTGGCTATTGTTCGCCAAATATGTTTTCTTTGTAAATTGATAATGTCTTGTTCTCTTTGTATTTTATAATTTAAAAATGTTTTTATTTTTATTATTGTTATTATTATTGAAGTGTTGTTATTATTGTGTAAATACATGGCGCATTGGCGTCAGCTGTAATGCCATGCATTTTAATTTTTTAAATTTATAAATAAATAAAAATATTAATCCCGGGATAACGGGATTGGAAGCCCTAATTAGGACCTATTTGAATTTGATCTACCGGAGTTAGCAAAATTAGAAAATGTGTTACGGAAAAATTGCTTAAAATAATAGTTCAAAATAGATTGACAGAAATCTTTTCCGTAGTATATTTATTACCATGTTCACTATTTGTAGAACACTCACCTGTAATCTTCATTTAAAAAATCTTTCACAAATGTTCATGTTTTTTATTTGTTCCATATTCTTGTGAATTTCTTGAGCATACATATTTTTTAAATCTCGTTGAAATTTGAAATTTGCACTTCAACGTTTAGATCGATATTAATCACCATGCTTTCTAATTTTCTGACCAGATGAAAAACTTCGGCTAATTTTTTTGACGTGAATAATGTTAATTCACAAAATCGGCGCGAATTGTAACAACCGTTATAGTTCTTCGGCACCAAATAGTTGAAAAAATGCATTTTTTCCTAATCGCGTTAAAGTGAAACTACGTAAAAAAAAGTACCGGATAAATTGGAGTTTGGGTGTATTTTTATAGTCGACCTTTTTGATTTTTTTTGCTTCATAAATAACATAGCAATTTGTGTCATTATATAATAATATAAGGTTTACCTTGTTTGAAGTTATAACACGTGCAACACGTTATAACAGGGTCTTGAACACGTGTGTTCCATGGTTAATATTATTGTTTTCAAAGACTGCTGTCATACAAACGATACGCAATTCAAAGTTGAAAAATAATATTTAATAAATTCGCCATATTGGCATTCGATATTGCTTTTATGTTTACTTGCACTTCATATCAACAAACTAGTCTAGAAAGTTTTCAATATATATGTTTGTTCTCACTGATATCAAAGTGAATTGATTTGTTTTACCATTTTTAAAATGTCGTGTGCAAGACAGTTTCACAGGTACGTTATATTGCATTACAGCAAAGGCTTTGATTAATCAGCCCACAGTAGAGATTTTTTCCAGCTATCTACGCATATCGACTCCTATTGGAGCATCTCAACACGAGCCATTCTTACGAGATCTAATTATTATTCAGTAGCTTAACATTTATTTTTCGAAGTGTAAGAATAGATTTGTCGGTTCCGTGGTGCAGTGGTCAACATCGTTGGCTACGGTTACGGATGTCTCGGGTTTAAGTACCGGTACGGACAATTTTATAAATTGATTTCAACCGATTTATGGTTTTCTGTTCGTAGGCATACATGTTTGTGATGTCTGAAATTTCCCCCCACAAATCCGATCCTAAAAAAGGGGCGTGGCGAGATTGATTAGCTAACCGCTAGTTCTCTCCTAGATCCTTATATCCATACTCTCTTCGAAAAAGAGGTTGAGCACCTGAGTAACAAGCACTTCTCGTAGAAAAACTTTTGTTGAGATACCTCCATTAGGTGATATGATCCACGTTATGGGCGGACATGTTAAAAAAAAGAATAGAAAAAAGGAACAAGGAAAGGATTAGTATTTAGTTAATCGTGTTCGCTTCTCCCCGTTTTAAGTTTCGCTTGAGAGGTAGGCAGGTACGTGGCAAAGATGCATTCAAAGGAAAAAAACCCTAAAAAAATAGTATTAATTTATTATAAAACTGAGCAAGATTAGTGTATTTATAAATTGAAACACAATGTTATAAAACTTTAACATAAATACAAGTTTAAGCTTAAGATGTATTGCCGTCGCAAAGGGAGAGGTTCTGACACTACTGACCCCCTCTCCCTTCACAACGTCCTTGGTGGGAAGGGTGTGTAAACGTCACAGTCATCCATGCCTTTAAACGCAAATATGTGGGGAAATAATAATTACGAATGAACGCGGTACACCTTACGCCGAGACGGGTGACTAGACAGCAATAATACTTCGCTGGCCGTCGGCAGCGGTATTTTAAAGTTAAATATCTGTAATATTAAAACGATTCCAAAAATGCAATCATCGAAATAAAGTCATTCGAATCTGTTGACACAGCAACCGAATAAAACTACTATTATAAAACTGGCTCAATCATGATGGTTGTGTTTACGGTATGAATAGCGTACGAAAGGTTGAAAATATTACAAACGTATGACAGTCGGTCTCATGGTAGTAATTTTTCGTTTTTATACTAAATAAATTTTCATACTAATTTAATAAGTTTCTATACCAAAAAAATAAATAATTTATTAGTAAACTAGTATAACCGTACCCGTCATAGTTGTCGGTATTGAAATCGAAATACTAATGTAGCTAGTACGTCGAAACTGTGTGTCCATGGCGTAACATTTTATTTTATAGTATACACAACGAACCACGACGCTCAGGTTATGAGAAAATTTCATAGCCACATGTGATATGTGATAATAATAAGTGTTTGGTCAGAGTCAACGCACGACGGCGGGGCGGGCGCCGCGTTTAAAACTGAACTGCTTTTATAGTGTCCGTAGTTATGTGCAGCGACTGGAAGTTCGGGCGTCTTGTCTTGAACGGTTTTGCAACACTAAAACGTCTACAGAGTTCTCTGGGCTATTATATACAAGATAACAATTTAAATAGGACAGGTGGTTCACCACCATTAAATTTGTTACCCTTACCACCAAACACTAGTAGTTAATTTTGTATAATTTAAGACATCGACTGAGGGTGCTTGATGGAATTTCAATATCAAATTTGGATTATTGAGATTTTGTACACTTCCATGTATTTTGTCACTAACGAACCGGGTTTCGCTTCAGCATCTTCAGGCATTCGAGCACACGAATGGACTCGAACTGACAGACAGTAAACAGTGTCTAACGTTTATATAGAAGATACAAATACGACAAATATTATTTACGACTAGACTAGACGTTAGACACTGTTTACTGTCTCTCAGTTCGAGTCCATTCGTGTGCTCGAATGCCTGAAGATGCCGAAAGGCGAAACCCGGGTCGTTAGTGACAAAATACATGGAAGTGTACAAAATCTCAATAATCCAAATTTAAAGTTAATTTTGTAATTAGTACTATTATCGTTTGTGTCTTACTCCCATTTTCAACGTCAAGTAAAATAATCCCACCCCATCCTTCATTTGTAAATTAAGGATTAGAATCATTGTTTACTTTAGAAATACATAAGTTCGCGATATAGCTAGTCCGAAGACGCTTCTAAAAGAGGTAAAACACGTGTGACATTCAGTAACACAACAAGTGGAGTAACAGAGTTATCAATTATAATTTTCTATTAAAAATGAATCTATCGAAAATATTTTCGTACGACAATCTCTTTGCAAAGAGTTCACATATATTTATTTCATTTTTGGTTTGAGTGTATACGATTTCTGTGGTATAGAATATTTTAATATCCACAATATTCCAACAAGGAAACGAATCAAGATACTACAATTTCATAAAAATACCAAAATCCAATGTAATAAATATACAAAGTGTGCGTCCTGGCTTTCTCAGCAATCCATCTCCTTCATAATTTTATGCGAGAATTTTCGAGCGAAATTGATATGAAAATAATATTTTTCCCATTTGAAATTTTCTTAGAATATTTTTACTTAAGTACGTCATAAGCGTTCTTCGCCCTTTGGAAAATCCGGGCGATGATAAATAGGTGCCAAATGCCTAGCTACGTTGGGAATGTAGTTCAGGTGTCGAAAACACTTCAGCCAATCATCCATATGTGAAATTTTGAGTGACAAGTATATTTGGTAAATAGTGCGTACGATCCATTACAAAAAAGTGCTCCGAGATTGAACCAAAGTATGCGGTATAATTTTGCGATCCGTAAGCGAATGAATAACTCGATTCATGGATTAACCTCACCAGAGAAAGAGCATAAGCAACATTTATGTTGATAAGTAAATGTGATTCAGTCTTCTTAGTTGATATTAAAAAACGTATACGGTATCTAATTTGGAACTCCGATGCAAATGTGCAATGGCTTTTGTAAGACAATCAATAAAACTATGAACGTGGTGTAATTTTATATCACCTTCTTTTCCTTTGACGTCATTTTCTATCGAAGGCTGGTAACTAAATTGCAGAAAACTGTTCCATCCTTGGGCTAGTAGTATGAGATCACCAGCGTCATGAACATTTGGTCACTTACGGTGGATTTGTAATGATAAAATCGATTTATAAATATTTATTAAATTAATCAATTTAAAATTTTGACCACATAAAGTAAATCACCATTTGATTACCATGTCCACTGCTAATGTGAATCAGTTTGACTCGAAATGGTCCACGTTAACGAGAACTTTCCATAGGGTAAAGACTATATATTAAAAACTGATTCCAAGTGACACAGCTTGTGCTTACGTGGCTGTAAACGGGATTTTTTTTTATCATGGACTGGAAAAAATTTAACAAAGTTTTGGAAAATTACGGCCTGGCGCGTATTTTTATGTTGTCAAAAATATTGTTATTAGAAGAGAATCACTTATGTTTTATGTCGAAATTCTTTTTCCACGGTACTAAATAATATATTTTATGTATACAGAATTTTACTTTCGGCCTTGCGTTCGTTTTTATTTTTAACTAGTGAGTACCCAGCATGCATTGCAATGACACTCAAACAAAGAAAGTGTTTGTGTTTTAATTATCTTTATTGATGTGCTTTTTTATTTTTTAGACTGGTGCGTACACGAATAAATCAGAAAGTTTTCCGAGATTTCGCTATTTGTACGAATTTGATTGTTTATTTTAGATTTTAGATATATCTGGATTGTAAGATTGATTTTTATATATAATAAAACCTACTGTAAGTTAAGAATTAACAAGTTTAGAGTCGGGCTCGAGCCTGATTGTACTATGCCTATATCCTTCGTGCAATTGCAAGCAATAACTTCACAAAGTTTTATCGGAATCGGATGTACGGTATGGCAGTGCATAAGATACGAACAAACCCACATTGATTTGAGGTAAAAAGTTGTCCCACGTCTAGTTTTGGGGATTGACGGATGAAAAAAATTGATAAAGAATTTGTGCCTATGAATACTTATCCATTAAATCTATTAGAAAGTATTTCTTTTTAATTGTCCTGGAAGACAAGGTGGCTGAACACCAAGAGCGCTTATTGCTTGACTACAGGACTTGAAATAGGTGAATAAGTATGTCATAAAAGTGATGCGGCATCGAGTGTAAGTTATCTGTAAGTAATTCTTAAAAATAATGAATATTGACAATTTAAATTTATGATACCGAAGAGACTGTGAAAGGAACTATATAGGTATTTTATGCGGAAATAGACCTGCTGAATAAAAGAAGCTTAATAAATGAATGGGCAGAACCGTTGACGACGCATGAACATAGTATAAAGCAGCGGTCGTGTCAAAGTACGAAAATCCCGTACAAAGAGTTATTTTGTAAATAGGTGAGAGGTCGGCCGAGAGGGAAAAGGTCACGCCAAAAAACCTCCCACACGACAAAGTGTTGCCAGCGCAAATAAATATTTTCCCGACAGTGGAGTATTTGAAATGACGCGAGTCGCAATATTGGAACTTGGAACGTGCTAGATTGAGATATTAAGACATTTTTCATCATTTAGTTCAAAAGTTGTCATTCTTAAAAAAAAACAGTTGTAATTTGTTCACAAAATATCTTTAGCTTGTTAGCTAAGTACATACATACTAGAAACGTTTAAAAAATGTAAAGATTACAAATTCTTGCTCACAAAAAATGGAAAGAAAAAAAATAATGTGTGGGTTTTACAAATTTATTTGAATGTCAAATATCCACGCGTGCTATAAATAAAGCACTAAATGGGCGATGAATCACATTTTTATAAAAATATTTCGTTAGGTTTTATGTGGTAAAATATTAAATCATCTCATTAATTTATTATTACATTTGATCGAATTTGAAACAATTTAAATGTGGATACTTGAACTATGAATGACTGACTCTTCGAAAGACATTAAAATTGATGTGTTCCAAATTTAAAAAAAGATATTTTTTCTGTCAAAGTAAGATTTCAACCAAGTTACGTTTGTATGCATATATACTACTCTATCTACAAAATATAAATTATCTTTTTTCTCATCATAATAATTGCACGCATACAAATGGCTTAATTTTTTAAGTATCACTACTTTATTTCCCGATACTTGTATATGCTTAAAATGGCCGTGCTAATCGATTATTTAATATTCAGTTCTAGTAAAAGATATTACACAAAATGTGTTATCATACTGGATTTATTTATATTATGATACATCGACTGTAGAAAGGCAAGAGAACGTATGCCTCAGTCTTTTTGAATATTTTTTTTCGATAATCACAATGTATACAATTTAATACACGTTTTGTGTGGGCTATACACAATATTTTTTGTGTATAGGTTACGTCTTTTTTTCCATGTCCACTCCACGTGTGGAGCATATGGTCTTTATGGAGGTATATTAACAGAATTTTTCTACGAGAACTGCTTGTTACTCAGTTGCTCAACCTCTCTTTTTTCGAAAGAAGGTTTTTATAGTCTATCGATAAAAAATACGCATAGAGATCCGAAGTCCAAGGTTCAATTCTGGGCTAGTTAAACATATTTCATATACTATTTAATAAAGACAATCATTACATAGTTATATTTTAAAGGATCTTTGAAAACAAAAACATCAGGTTCATTGGTGATTTATTCCAATGAACATATTTTTATATTATGTGAACTTTAAGTAATATATACTTCACTATCTTAGAATACAAAAAACAATGGTTAAAATAAAATATCCTTAAATAATTTAAATGTGAAACACAAAAACTTCGTTAATTGCAAACATTACAAAGTAGACATATATTATCGGTTTTTGCTTTTTAAACGCATCGTATTACCGAACTGGGAACTGAAATTACGACCTTCTGATCGCTTTTCATGATAGGCTAGTAATGCTGCCTTTGTTGTCGCTCGTATATATCGACGTTGTTTTGGCTAATTGATGTAACCCTCAAAACATACGATGATGAGCTATGTTTGTATTTAATTTTAAAGCCGACAAATCAGGTCTCGGCCAAAAGATATAATTTAGAAAAATATATTGACCAATTTTTGGAAGGGAAACATCATTTTACATGGGTTTTAGGTTTCAAAAGTCTGACCACTATTATATCGACACTTTCTACGCATAATCCCGCATCTGCAAACATGAAAATTTATAGCAGTGCATTTCAAAGATTCATAACACAACTCACCATATAATTTTTCGATAACAAAATTGGCCAAAACATCATCGATTATATTATTATATTATGGATTTAGCATTCATATTTCTATATTCGTATATTATTACCTATCTCGAGTAGTGTGATAGTACGTCGGTTCATCGGCCATGTTGTATTCGTCCTGTGAAGCCCATGGTGCCCGAAGATACTCTCGGTGTTTACTGCCGTGAAATTCGTCTCGGGACCTGAAAACAAAATAAACAATACAATAATAATTAAACGCAAAGTATTCTATTTTGAATCCGAAAATCGTATTATTGTGTTTCAGTAATCGAATTAAAATTTCAGGATTGAAATACAATTATATTTTCAACCGTATTTGCACTCATATTCTTAGATTTATTAGCATCCGGATACGAACAGTGCCCGGCCAGCAAGACTCAACACCTTCACGACGAACGTAACGATTTTTATATTTGCTCTATACACGTTTATTAGGTTGGTACTAAACATAGCCAATACCCTTATACAGGAAGTAGGTATGTGATTACATAACTTTTTAACTTTTTAAATCATGTCCGATCCCAATGTGCAGCATAATATGATTCTAATAGAGGTATATTAACAGAAGAACTGCTTCTCACTTACTTTTCTTTCGAAGAATCTAAAATTCCCTCTCACCCATCCGATTTTAAAAACGGGGCGTAGCAAGAGCGATCAGCTAACCACTAGTTCTGTCCTAGTCCTACCCTTCTATTCCTACTCTCTTCGAAAAAGAGAGGTTGAGCAACTGAGCAACAAGCAGTTCTCGTAAAAATGCTTCAGTTGAGATACCTCCATTACGAGTCCATATCCTCCACATTGGGAGAGGACGTGGTTAAAATTTTTCTTTTGATATAATAATAATTCGTTATCTATCTATTAGTAATATGGCCTAGCGAACTACTTCCCGCGAATCTGATAGTGTGCCCCGTTCTAAATTTAAAACGTCAGCTCGAAACGTTGTTTCTATATAAACAGCTTTTCGAGCGGTGTTTTTGTTTCTATTATAATGCGTTATTTTATTACTTTTATTGAATAAAAGAAATCTCCAGTTTAATCTTATGGTTAATACTTCAACTTAGTAACGACGCAAACTAAAATAATTTGTCTCAACATGTATAAATAAATACGATAAATAACAGTGTTTGTCGACAGAAATAAACTGCCCTTTCTCAATCCTGCAAAAGGAAGACAGATAAATTGGGGGAAAATATATATTGGCCTTCTGACGTTATGAAAGGTAACATTGTGAGGATTCCCATTGAAAGAAATTGAACTATTTCCGTTCCAGACAAAACTGTGCCGGCAATAATAAATTTAATAATATCGTATTTACTATAAAAACTAACTATAGTATTATCAACATTGCTTGTCCGCTAGTGAGAACGCCACCATCGCGTTAGGAATGTTGCCATATTTAATCAAAATTATTTGTTTATTAACAAATTTTAAAGATATAAATGAAAAAAATACTTTATGTAAATAATGTCGGCTCCGTGGCGCAGTAGGTAACGTCGTTGGCTACGGTTACAGATGCCTCGGGTTTAATTAACGGTGCTGACAGTTTCATTAATTGATCTTTCAATCGATTTATGGATTTCTGTTCCGATCCTCAAAAACTTAACCGGTGCACCGTGAGCTTGTTGAAAGTACACCGTGAAAATATTGTAAAAGTTGTTGAAAACTGAAAAAATGCTTCGCGGAATTATGATAGCCGACGAATCGATTTTATCTAATCAATCGCACGTGTTGCCTCGCGTCGAATGGCTTTCGAATAATAAGATAAAATAAACTAGGTACGTTTCCTTCAGTTAACGAAAACATTGCTGAGGGAACTATTTCCGCTATAATAGAACATCTAACATTATTGAAAGAAAATATTGTTTATTACTTTCCTTCCTTAAATATAAAGAATTATGACTGGAATTGAGGGTAACTATATCAAATATTTGACCTAATATTTCTGTAATATGCAAAAGCTGCCAAGCTAAGGTTTCACATAAATTAATTTTCACATCAAATAATCTCCATTTCATAAGGGTTAATTTTAGTTTTTCCATATATTTATATAGAATACATATGTATATCTTTTCTTCAATTATTTTCTGTTGTATAATCTGTCAAATTTATAATGAATTTTATGTTTGAATATTTTTCTTTGTTTTTTACCCGCTTGATTTTAGTGCACCGCCATTTTTCTTATGACAAAAAGTGCGTCGCGACTTAGAAAAGGTTAAGACTGAGCTAACCACTAATCTTGTCTTAGCTCTATCCTTCTATTTCTACTAAAAAAAGAGAGGTTAAGCAACTGAGTAACAAATAATTCTCATAGAAAAATATAATATAATTTTACTTAAAATTTTCATACAAAAAAAAAAGGAAAGGAAGCTCCTAAAGGAAATGACATTTTCATTTAAGCTATATTCGCTTCTAGCACATGTGGACTCATTATAAAATTATTCATTATTCTTATTATGTACTGGTTCTTACTGAAATTCAAAGTACAACTGTCAACAAAAAGAGAGCTAGTTGAAAATAATTGTTTTTTTCAACTACTTACTGATACTTTCCTTGGGATAAGACAATTAAAAAAGAAACGAATAAAATGGCGACAGTTAATGAGAACGGCAGTGTCATGGCTTTAAATTTGAATTTGGAATTAAACTTCGCAACAGTAAACATGCAAATAAGTAATTATTTCTCACTGACGCTTAAAGAGAAAGCTTCCAGAAAGGGAAAATGAAACTTTTGAAGTGCCACTGTTGTCCACAGGACGTTTGTAAAGTCAATGAACAATAACGAAAATGTTTACTTTTCAAGTGACGCGAAATAATAAAATATCCTTTACTTACGTACTTCTTTTGTATAATGAATATTTATCCATAAGACTTTATTTAAATACAAGCTTTCTATAAAAAAATAATCAATTTATATAAGTATCTCCTTTTAGAAAGGAATCAGATCAGAATAAGATCAAATTATGATTAAGTGTCCGTGGTTCGCCAAGAAATTTGATGGTTGAATTAGTACATATTACATTTAGAAAACTTTATAAATACATAAAAAGTATTGGATGTAACTATTTCAACATCAAATCTTCGTTAAGACAAAGCTTCAGTACGGATTTTTACCGCTCACATAACTAATAAAGAAGATAAATATATTGTACATTATAAAAATTTACTGACATTCATTTGACAGCGAGCTAGTGAGCTAGAGAGCCATTTTGAATTCTGTTGTGTTGGCAGTAATTGACACCTGCCGGCAGCATTTGCTAATAGATATTTAATTTCCATTATGTTGTATGGATCGTACAGCAAAATGCGCCTCCCTTAAATATTAGCCCAATGAGATAGATAATATAATTTTAATAAGAATCAAATTTAAAATATAGTTGTTCTGGAATTCTTGACGAAAGTGATCAGTTATGACTTTTAGAAATATGAAATCGTACCGAAGTGTAGGATATAATGGCTTTGACAAAAACGGTTTCAAGTCATATTACTAATTCTATATTCTGGTAAAAAGCATGACATAATTATAACTCGTCGATACCGAATCTTATTGTTTTATGGCTAAATGCGTTCTGTCAGTATACTCTCGATGTACATCACGAGCATCATGATTTACGGCAACAAAAATTCATGTCATTCAATTTTTTAAATGTTTTGACGTGTGATGTATGAAAAAGAATTTTAATAATGCTTTATAAATATCAATTCATAAAAAGTTACCTAATTCACCCTAAAAATATTTTAATGCTTTTCCTGAAAACAATGTACATATTTAATTAAATCAAAATTATTCAGACCTGTAAATAATATAATTATTTGTTTTAATATATCTGTCTGCCTGTCTTATCTCACCTACACACACTTTCTCTGTCTGCGCATCGAGCGCACTGAAAGCATTTAGAAAATATTTACAAAATTTTTGATGTGCACGATTTAGGCAGTGTTATATGCCAGTCAAAAATTTTCCATCCATCAAAATTCATCTTCTTTGCCACGACACTACTAAGGTTGAATTTAAATATTAGACGTATAGAAACGTAAATTTTAGTCAAAGTAAATGTATTCTTAATTCCCACTGAGACAACTTATAATTTCAGCGTATACGAGATATAAGTTCTGTCTAAATACAGCCAGTTTTAATCTAAAAATGCTTCCCTTTGATAAAATAAGTATATAAGCTCGAAAGGGAAAGAAAATAACAGCATTCTACAAGTAAGTTTTACGTTTAAATGGTTTGTATGTAAGAAACGGAAGATATACAAATTTCCAACCTATATATTTATTATATACACCGCTGTGAATTGATTTTTTGCTAATAATACCTACTTTAGTTACATTAGAAGTGAAATGGCTAAGTGTTAAATTTTTTATCATGTGGAAATGAGTTTTTACAATCGGTAACCGGCGAATCCATCGACTCTACTTTATTTCTCATTTTTTTCGTTTAAATTGTTAATTTACCAGCCAGCAGGTTCATGAAGTAGTTATTGCGTATGTACTTTAGAGCAGTGCTTCTTAAATTGTTTCAATCCACGGCCCCCCTAGATAAAAAGTTTTATTTGACATTATATTGTTTTTTTTTTGAATTATTGAGATTTTGTACATTTCCATGTATTTTGTCACCAACGACCCGGGTTTAACCTTTCGGCATCTTCAGGTATCCGAGCACACGCGTGGACTCAAGCTAACTCAAACAGACAGTTTATAACGATTATATACAAAATAAAATAGGACAAATCTTTTCGCTGTGTCCATGGTAAGAAGTACAAGGTGAGCTGGATCGTTGTTTTTGTATTATATGTGACGTCACTTTGACAAACCAAATTTTTATGGTCACCAAAACACCGTTGTAAACATAGTACATTGTAATTGGATAAGCACGTAGTGACGTCAACAAATGCGAAAATGGCGACTGTCACCTTTATCCAGCTCACCTTGTACTTCTTACACAATGCTCTGTGTCTAAGAAATTAACACCGGGACTAGTGACCACCTTACGACTGAACAGAGGAGTGAAATTATATTAGATTATGCAATCTAAATAAACCTGCGTTTTACAGTCATCTCAAATGGTGAAGTTTTAATAAAATCATTTATAATGTGTTATTATATGAAGAATATCTTACACAAATATAAGTGGAAAAAAATGCATAACTCAATTCATATAGCTCTACTGAAACATTTTGTAGTCCCTTGCAGAAGGCCGACGACTCATTATTTGAGAAGCACTGCTTTAGAGTTTAGAGACCAATGTGAAGATGTTTGGGTAATATGTAAAGATGAGTGAAAATGGATTTTTTTGCCTCATCAACTCCTGGTATTCAACCGATTCCTGTAAAATGTGCTACAATTGAAGCAATTACTCGTTTTATTTCAGAAATCAGTTCTCACACTCTTCTTTAGAAAATCAGATAAAGAATAACTTTCAGATGCGTTGCCCATACAAACATATTTCATTGTCTATATACTTTATTTTATCTCTCTTGGAAAAATATAATGCTAAAATTCCAACCTTAATTCAATATATAGCACATAAACCATTTGAAATTTATTATAAAGGCAAACATTCGTTTATGTTGTGTAAATAAAATTTTACACAATTGAGATGTAGGGCCGGATATCCGGTGAACATACTCTTGCGATATGAAAGCTAATAACTACCCACTGCGAAATTTGCATGATACTGGTAAATTTTTGAACTACGTTTTATCCAATATTAAAACGAAGAACCAGCTTAACCAATAATATTTATGTGAAATTAGTGATTTTAATTTCTGTACTATTTGCAATAATTTATGGATTATGAGTGGGTAGGCGCCTAATTGCATTTAATGTTTGCTCTAGTACCCAGTTGCTAAGCAACGAAACGGGGGATTAACTCTACACGGATGTGCTATTATTAGAACTTATTATGGAAATATATTATGTTTTCACTCTATTATAACTCTATAAATAACTTTAATGCCATCGCATTTGGATTCCCTTACGCATTGAGTTGCTCCTTTTTACCAATATTGATATCTATTTGTAAATTGTTTCCGAATTGTAGGTATTTGAATATTTTGATTTTGATCGGAAGCTTGTTGACGTGCGCTGGGTATGAGGAATTTCAGAAAAACTTTGGGGTTATATAGTACCACATTTATTAATGCGAATTGTCAATTCTTTAAAACTTTTCTCCCACTAAAGATAGGTCGTACTGGAAGCGACTATGTAACGAATACGTTTCTAAGTGGAAACTATTAAAAACAAAGTTTGAGTGTACTCAGCCTAAGTCAGGGGTCAGCAAAGTGCGGCTCTGACATAAAAAATAAAATAAATCATAAAAATATTCCGAGTAGACGCGCAAGTCGCGCCCAGGGTACCGACAGTCGGGTGACGATTGCGAGATACACGGTGCGGAGCTCGCTCGTGTCAACAAGTCTGGTTAGCATTGGCCAGTAGTCCCCGTGCCAGTCTCATTGCGAACAGTTTCTGTGCTTATCGTGCCTTCAAATCGCGCGTGTGTTACAATGGTACCTTCATGAAGAATAAAGTTGGGCTATTTATGAAAATAGGCCGTTTAAAAAAAAACAATAAATAGATAGCCTAAAGTTGCTGTATTTTTCCATCCAGCTGCACATGCAACAGGTATGTTTGTCATCAATTTAAAAATGAAAATAATTTTGTATTGGGGGCTTTTTATAGGTGTCCTATTGACATGGCCAAGCAAAGAAAAACGGAAGATGAAAACCGTGAATTTAAAGTTGAGTGGACCGAAACTCTCGCATTTATTTGAAACTCGAAAGGCCATCCGACATGTCTTATTTGTAAGGAACAATTCGCGCATAACAAGAAGTCAAAATTAGAGAGACACTTCAAAGCTAAACACGCGTCATTTAGTACATATCCTGTCGGTGATGCAAGGAAGAAAGCAGTTGAGGAACTTCAGAAGAGTCAAGAGACATCAACGTCTGTATTAAATAACTGGATGCAATCTTCCAGCAATATTAATATGGCAAAGTTTGTTAGTCAAAAGATTGCTAAGAGAGGGATCTCCTCAACTGCTTTCTTCCTTGCATCACCGACAGGATATTTAGTACTAAATGACGCGTGTTTAGCTTTGAAGTGTTAGCAATCTTTTGACTAACAAACCTAAGATAATGCTAAGATTTATTTCTCATACAGGTTCTAAAGAAGAACTTTTAGGATTATTGCCACTTAAAGGTCAGACACGATTCTCGGCTATTTAGTCCCGAATGAATTTTTGAAATTATTTTGAAGTGAAGCGATTTCCAACGTTAAAAACGAGTGGCGAATTTTTCGACCTTGAATAACAACACGATTCAATTAACGTGTGGGAATATTTAAAAAAACTTACAATATCGAGTGGGTTCTTACTTATCTTATCAATTTAATTATTTAATTTCCATAAGCGTATTTTATTTTTATTTATATTATGCGTAGGATTAGTTTAAATAGGTTTTCCGGTACAATGCTCGGCATTTTTGTAATGAACGCAAAACTCTTTAGTAAGTTACAAATTGTCCAAAAAGATTTCTACACAAAACTTTATAAATAAAACCCCTCCCCAGGAAAATTACGAAAGAAACATTAATGAGTATTGTCCTACAAAAGTTACAGCGAGAAATGGTGTAGACATACCGGAATCGTGTCGAAAAAAGGTAATTAGGGCCGAAAATACAAAACTAACAAGTGAAATATAACTACAGTTATAATATAAAACATTTTAAATATCATGAATTATTTTGTCGGGTCCATGATGTAGTGGTCAACGTCGTTAGCTACGGTAACGGATGTCTCGGGTTCAAGTCCTGTTCACCAAGCCAGAATACAATAAATTAACAATCATTAAAAATTATGAACCAGCCAATTCATAACTGGTCACGATCACTTGGCTACCAAGCCTCGCAATATGAAAATGCGGCAATATGACTCAGGATGCTGATCACATCCTTTGGGAGTGTCCAGACATGAACGAAGAATGCAAAACATTCCTCAAGACGATACGACTATCAGTCGGATCTGTCGGCCCCGTCGGTGATACCGACTTGTTTGCATCTCTGACAAGTCACAAGGCATTCAAAGAGTTCTCTGCATTCTATGAAAAGCTCAACTCTTTTTTTTCATCCATTTCCGTTCCCAATGTGGAGCATAAAGAACCCTTAATGGAGGTATCTAAACAGAAATTTTTCTACTAGAACTGCTTGTTACTCAGTTGTTAAACCTCTCTTTTCTAAGAGAGTAGAGACAGAAGGATAGGGCTAAGAAAGAACTAGAGGTTTTTATATCGGATGGGATGGGATGGGATGGGATGGGAGGGGAATTTCAGGCATCAGAAACATCCATGCCTACGAACGGAAATCAATAAAACTGTTGAAAAATCAATTTATGAAACTATCCGTACCGACACTTCAACTTATTTTTAGTTTACTTCCTGCAAAGTAGAGTGCACATAGATTGAATCCGTAGTGGGTGGTGGTGGGTACAGCGTAGCGTAGCCAATGGAATTTTTACAAAAATCGTTCAAATTGTTTTTTGTCAGTAATATTCAAGTAATTTCGACATAATGTTTCTTGCCAGCAGAAGATTGTGTGGTATTTTAATAAAATCACTATAAATACAACCCTGTTTCTACAACGAAGGAGCTTAAAAGACGACGAAATAAAAACAGAGGAGTATGGGTAAAACGGAAACGAAAGCTTCGCTCTGTATATTACAAATTAAAGTCAATTTTGAAGGGGACAGATACGTGGGAATATTAATTTAGGCTGTAGATGGTTTGCTGAGTTTACTTGCTCACCGAAAATATCTACGCTGCTACGATACAGCGTAGAGGCCGTAGAGCATTTTAAAATTATGCTAATTCGAGTATATCCATAGTGTATTTTTAGTCCAAGCCTTAATTTAAAGATTAAATCCTTTCTCGGAAGAACTTCAAATTAAACATTATGAAAATTTCGAGAAAATGTATTTAATAATCTTTCAGATCTGGCGTTGAAAATGTAGTTTAATTTTAATATTACAAATTAAACTGAAACAAAATTATAAAATATACGACGGTGTTTTGGCCAATTGGTATCCCTCAAATTTTAAATTATTCAGGGGAGAGTAAAACTGTTATTTAATCGAAAACATTATATGGTGAGTTGCGTTATGAATCTTTAAAATGCACTTCTGTAAATTCTCATGTTTGCAGATACGAGATTATACGCAGGGAGTTTCGATATAATAGTGGCTTTAATCAAGTGGTCCAGTCAGAATTTTTAAACCTAAAACCAACGTAAAGTGATGTTTCAATTCCAAAAAGTTTGGAAGGCCGGAAATTTGGCCGAGACCCGCTCTCTCTTGTTTAAAATGAGATTCAATCATTAATTCGTTTTTAGTAATTTTTGAGGGTTACATCAATTAGCCAAAACACAGCCTTACTCTGATTTAAAACAATACAGATAAATGAACATTGATATTTGATTTTTTGATACAACTGCCATCCGTAAAATAGTTGAATTATTATATATTTATCGTATAATTTTCAGCCGTTCCTGTAGCCGACTGATCCCAACATTCGTGGATGTTGCTCTTATTCATTTGCGGTGCACACTGGTTCTAATCCCAGAACAAATATACTACATATTGATTTTTGTCAATCAATTTATAATATTTTATTCAAACGAATGGATTTATATGTGAGAATTATATTCCATTCCCAACTATCCGATCGTAAAAATGAGACGTAGGGAGAGCGATTAGTAAACTAATAGTCTTTTCCTAGCCCGTTCTTTCAATCCTTAAGAGGAGAGATTAGGTTTTTTCCCACGTAGCGAAGATCGTTAATCGTTTTCCGTCACTTAAATTTCATAAACCGTCAAAATCAAATCTGAGTAACTTCAGTACTCAATTTACTCTAAAGAAGTCATGAAGTAAAGCAGTTAAAAAAATATTTTAAAAACAGGTGTCAACGTTCTGCTGGACAGGCTTGAAAAATTTACTATTTCCATGGAAAAAAAAATGCTAACAAATACGACGGTTCAAGAGATTAGGCGACGTTAAACGATTAAAGAATTTTGAAGAAAACAAACTACTATTTCCTCTTAACCTCTCCGAAAAAAAGAGATTGAACGACTTAATAACAAATAGTTCTCGCTAAAGAAAATTCTGTAGAGTTTATCAGTACTTTTACTCAACATAAGGAGACGAGATGGAAGAAAAACAAACCAAGGTTTAACAGTAAAAAATATTCAATTCATTGTTTCGTACATGGTCAAACTGTATTATATCGTTTGTCAATATTCACTCCGGAATCACGTTTAACACAGCTATTTCATTATCTATTAGTAAGAGTTTTTGAATTATTTTTGGGGGACATTCGGGGCTTGGGCTCAAACACAAATAAAATCAAAACCGAGTTAAGTATGTCATTTATTATAAAAGTCAACACCAAAGCCGTAAATAAAGGATCAAGCTTCATGAAAAAATATTATGGGTGTAGAACGCAGTAGGGCGAAGTAATATTAAAATACATTCTAACAGTTTCTAACACGTGTTTCTGAAGATAACGAATTTGGTAAATCGTCTTTAATTTATTTCAACTCTATATAATGCATAAAAATCTTATTGTATTTCATATATTACTGTTTTTTAAATTGTATAAATTTCAGCCATTTGTAACAGCGAATCAACAAACAAGTATTTGACTAGAGTAATTCTCGCTAACACCGCACGAGCACTCTACATAAATTAATAAAAAGCTTGAGTCTATACAACAAATGAGTAAGTGTATGACGCTTACAAGCTTTAAAAGTTTGTATGGCAATAAATTAAATTTAATGAAAACATAACAACAGCAACTCTGTTACAACAGTTTAAAATTAAGTGTGTGCTTTGTTTTTATGGCGTAATTGTTTTTCCAGCAATATTATTTTGAAGAGTAACATTCAGCTACACGTGATTTATTATATTTTTAAGACAACATAAAAACAAAACACGTGTCGCAAAACGTATTTCTGCGAAAAGAGAAATAAAACATTCGAATATATTGACTTCAAGCCGCTTCCCATACCAGCCAATATAATATTTTTGATGAGCGGGAGCTTTCAAGCTTTGTATTTAATATTTCCCGACAATATTTCCGCGGTTTTATTTCACAATAATTCAATTACATAATCAAATCTATATATATGTAAAAATGAATGTCTGTTTGTTGGTTTGTTGGTTTGTTGGTTTGTCCGGATCTTACAGGCTCCTAAACTACTCAACCGATCGCGACGAAACTTTCAGGAAGGACTTATTGTGATCATGCCGGGAAATATTATAAAAAATAAATGTTTGTTTGTTCTTTACGCGTTCCTTTACCATTCATACGATTTCGATGAAAATTCGGTGAGTTGTTGTGCACACACCCGTGAAGGGTTCTGAAGAAAAAAAATTGAAAATCTAAAATTGAAAAAAAGAATCAAATACGTACATAGAGCGACATCTAGGAAAAACCTTCTGATTTATTCGTGTACGCACCAGACGAAAAACAAAAATATTGTGTTATAACAAGTGTGATATTGAAACTCGGGTTCGGGTCGGGCCAGACCTGAAGATGATGGGCTCGAACCGGGTAAGTCTATGAAATTTCGGCCTGTGTAGACCTCTAATCCAAAAGCAATTTAATAAACAGAATTAAAACACAAACCCTTTCTTTCTTTGAGTGGCATTGGAACGCATGCCGGGTACTCACTAGTATACTATAAAATTTCGAAATATGAAAAATACAGTAGGGGGTTGCCTTTTATAATGTTTTTAATAATATCTGCACTCTTCTGTTCCTTATGTTTGAGTGAGCCGTTTGATTTGGACAGTCTGTAACAATATAATGTTAGCGTCAGAGCCCTCAGAGCGTCAGAGCATATTAGTGTTTTAGATGTAATATTTTTTTCATTATTCAGCTAAAAATTTACTGAAAAAAATTTTGTTTTTGTATGCTAGTAAAAAAATTAAAGCCTTGAAAATGACCCCTAACTTAAGTTGTTATTCCACCCGGTGAAATAAAAATGAGTTTGCTTTAAGTAAAAAGTAAAAAGAAGGAATGATAAATAAAAAAAATAAAAAAAAGTATTTGGTAAAATTTTAAATCCACATATTTCTGAAATTTATTCCTTTCAGAGACCATTAATAAGCCGACTGGCACTTTCTGGTCTAAAGAAGGATATAATAGAAAGAACATCATTCATAATTTATAGTATTTAAGTTTGCTACTATTTTTTTGGTATTGTATGATGTATCTTTATATTTAAAAACTTTCTATGCTTTCACAAAAAAATATCTAACAAATAAAAGTGAGGTTATAATACCACCAAAATGGCCGCATAATCTTAGATTGAAGAACAGCTTGTGAGGTGCCCCAACTCAAATGACTGTAGCGTGCTATTGGCTAAATACAGATATGACTCTTCGCAAATCTCTACTATATAGCACAAAATACATATAGAAATATGTATGTTTGTATGTCTGTTGGTCACAACAACTCCTCCCAAACGGCGTACATTAGCGACGTGAAATTTTCACGCGACATTCTGACGCAATTGTTAGTTCAACTGCGCAATTTTCAACTTTCAACTCTCAACATTTAACTTTTAACCTAAAACTGAAAATGCAATTTATTTGACGTTGCAATGCGGGATGAAAAAAGTAGTAATAATAGTCGCCTAGCAACAGCTGAATACTTATGTATTCTGCAAGTGACAGTTGAGATAGTAACGCGAAACGCGAACGTAGATATTTGCTTTGAATATTGAGTTTCATGTTTGCGATTTGGTAGAGAGTGAGTGGTAAATTCTTACAACTTGGTGTGCATCTGGAATCGTCATCGAGAATTAGCGTGTGACTCTGATCGTATGTTTAATTTGTGGCGCTGCAGGAGCCATTATTAAATGCAATCAACAAGCTGTCTATCGAGAAGTTCTGTGGCGCCATAACAAGAGTTGCAAGTGGCAAAATTGTCATCTTTTATTTTAGCTGGTTTCAACTATTAACATTATTATTAATTGTTGGAGTATATTTTGTGGGTGTGACAAAAGAGGTACGGTTTACGGTGATATTTTCAAACTTCAACATTAGCTAGCCAACGTTTAAATTTAATAACCTTAATATAAGCGATCACCATCTTGGACGAAGCCGAGTAAAAAATACTAGTATACTATAATCGGAAAAACCACTTAGAGACATTTAAGTTGTTCTTCCACCAAGTTCCTCAATTAAAATAAAATATATTTTTACCAATATGAAGCCATTCAATAAAAAAATCTACCGCATATAGTGGTAGCATTACTTTTAATAATACTACTGCAGAGATGGTGACAAAATAAATGAAAGTGTTAGTACATAGCAGAGGGTGTTTAAATATTTTTTATTTTTATATTTCATAAACGATTAGTAATCTATGTTCCGTTAATTGCGCGCCAACAGTCTCTTCAAAAGTAAGCCGTAATATATAAATATAAAAGTGGTTTTAATTTGATGTCTACTGACGATTTTACTGCGACCATTTCCGGTATTATAGTACAGTGGAACCTCAATCTACTGTTCTCGCTTTCCCGCATGGACCGTTCATTTTTTATAGTTCCGTCAAACACCCATAAGAACAATGTTAAATAATCTTGCATTACGCGCTCCCCGATTTATCGATTTCCTCGATCTGTCGTCTAAATATTATAGTTCCGTCAAAAATATTATCCCGATTGACTGTCTTTGTTGAATATTTTTCATTTCGTTCATAAGCACTTCTACTCCATCCAACCAGTACGTAAAAAAACAGAGACTGCAAGGTTACAAGCTTCGTAGAATTGTTTATGATCCACGGTTATAATGTTTCGTATTATAGTGCACCTGCGTTGACATAGCTAAACATCTGCGACTAACACCATCAAATTTAAACACGATTATTTCTAGGACGAGTAGTATTCGTAAAACAATCGATAAGTGCGGCAAGTCTACGAATAAAAGAATGTCGGCTAAGGAGTCTACTTTTAGTGAACTTGATGAGATTCTTCACACATGGTACCAGCAGATGCGAGCTGAAAATGCACCGATTGATGGATCCATAGTTAGAGAAAAAGCTTTGCAAATAGCCAAAAGAAAGGAATCACAAATTTCTCTGCATTGAACGGATGGATTCAAAGATCGACATGGTCTTGTTCATAAAAGTATTTCTTGTTCTTTTTATTTGAAGCTTTCCCGCATTCATCGTTTCTCACATTTATCGTCTATTAGTCCCTTGAAAAACGTAGAATCAAGGATTCACTGTAATTGAGTTAATATTACAAGAAAAGGATTTTTTCACAATTTTATTTGTATTTAAAGAACATGTTTATCTATAGATAGTTTATAAACTCTGGTTTGAGTCATACGTTCACCGTTAATTAAGTAAATATAAGTAATTGGGAACTGGGATTGTACATTTTTCGATTTTTCACAACTGTATCCTGTGAAAGATAAAACTTGAAATCGGCCCTGTAGTTTGCATTGGAAGAAACAAACATTGAGTAAAAAATGTACTCTCTAGCTAAGAATTGGTCATTGTAATTATGATTATATTAAAATACAAACCATTGTTATTCCACTTGGTTTATCACTAACGGTAAGACTGTCCAGCTTCCTATGTAGGACAAACAGGTAGAAGCTTTAATATTAGAGTTAAACAACAAATAAGATGCCTCAAAAATAATAATTTTTCAGAGTTTGCGAATCATTTAATTGAAAATGATCATAATTTTAATAAAAATAATAACGTAGAAATACTGTATGATGTAAATAAAAATGTATTAAAATGAATAGTTTGGAGTTTTTAGAAATTAATAAAACTGTTAACAGTAATGGAGGATCAGTAGATAACATTTTAAACAGAACAGGCGACTCACCATTATTAAATTTATTTCCCTTGGGTTTTTCACCTTCAAGTAGAAGTAATTGATTTGTTAATGGTTTTTGTCTTACCCTTTCTTCACGTCCAGTAGAATGGAATAAAACCAACCCACACACTATATTTTAATGTAAGAATTAGAATCATTGTTCACCTTAAAAATAAATAACCTTGCGATATGGTTAGTCTGAAGATGCTTCTCAAAGAGGCGAAACGCGTGACGTTAGTGAAAAGCCAAGTGGAATAACTAAGTTATTAAATTTAATTTTATATTAAAAATTAACTTCCACAAAGTTACCGCTGAATCCTTGGAAAATAATAATATATGCCTTTTAAATAATTCGGTTGCTATGAAAAAGTGCAACCGTTTAAAACAATACTTTCTGCCCAGTACTGTTGCTTTTACGGGATCATGGAACATCACCTCGTACATGTATTCATATGGTTTTGCTCTTCACAGTCAAACTGGGAATTGTAACTTTTGGACTGGATTTGAAGGTTGATTCATATAAGGGATACCACCATGAGCATAATAATTTGTAAAACCCGTAGCAGTAGTTCAGTGCGCATGCTCTGAAGTTATTGAATGTGATAACTGAATCGCCATAACAACTCAAACTATGCTTAAGCCGCTGCTCCCTACTATAATGTGGACCTCATTTGAAGAGCACTGTTAGCTGACTGCAGATTGATTCATATACAAGGATGAATATATTCCTAGTATACATGCCTTTACGTTATATTATCTGGCATTTTTGATCTTATCATAGTTATGCTTATTATTTTTAAGTTATATTGCAGTCGATTGTTGCCATAGCAACTCGAAATAAACAGTTATATAAATGTCAAAAATAATGAAATCGTAGTTTTTTTTTCTTTCGTCGGGTTCATGGTGCAGTGCTTAATGTCGTGGACTACGGTTATGGATGTCTCGGGTTTAAGTTCCAGTAGGGACAGTTTAACAAATTGATCGATTTTCAATCGATTTATGGATTTCTACACGTAGGCATTAATGTTTGTGATGTCTAAAATTCCATCTCACCCATCCGATCCTAAACACGAGGCATGGCTAGAGATATTAGCTAACCAGTAGTTCTGTTCTAACCCTATCTTTCTATTCCTGTAGAAAACTTCTGTTGATATACTTCCATTAAGAGACCATATGCTCCACACCTGGAGCGAACATGGTAAAAAAATCATCTTATGCATGTTGTCGAATAACTGTATCATGTAATTGTCATAATATAGTTATTTGACTTTAAAGATAGAGCCGAAAATAGCAAATCATTTAAAAATAAAATATATGCCTCGCAGAGAAAATAACAGAAAACATGCGTGACGTTACATACACCACGAAATATCACTAACGATTTTCATATATATGGTTTTATGACATAATAATAACGTTTAAACATTGTTACAGTACGTAAGAGTAATATGAGAAAGGTATTCGAGATAAAATCTCAGACAAAGACATCAGAAACACTTGGATTTCAAGTACAGATGTCAAATTGAAAGATCAACATGTGAAATCTGATCTAACTACAGTGACGCCCCACGAAGGGCAAAACCAAAACTTTGTGTTCAAAATGTAAGATGAATCTGTAGGGTTTTTACTGAGTTCTAAATTATAACGAGTTTTACATGTTGCTAAAACACATTATCAGAAACTCACAAATTCTTTAATATACATAATCTCACATCAATAAGGGGAATATTTCCATACATTTCATTAATATGGAAAAACGTCAAATCAACAAACATGATAAAAAATATATCAAATAATAGTGTAAAAAGGTAAAACAGGAAAAATATGTAAAATACAGAAATATATAAAAATTTACCGCTTATCGATGTTAGAGGGGTGCTTTGAGTGTCATGTAAAAACAGAAGCATCGATTTTAGTACTAAAAACTTGTAAATTTAAAATTAAAGTTTCATTTGCCGAAACGACAACGATAATATTTAACATTTTAAAAAGCCAATATCTGAACCCATTCCTGACCTCATCACGGGCCAAGAGATGAATTCATTATAAATTAACAACCACACCGTAAACCCAATATCTCTCCATAAGCTTAATGAGAGATTTAATTTACACAAATATTTTAAATCATTATCCCTTCTAATGGAGACCTTTATAAATAAATCTTCGTAAGTATCAGGATTTATTTTATTCCAGATCCTCTTGATATTAGTGGCGTGCTAAATCCTTTCATATTTCACCAAATATTATTCATAAATGTAATATTGTTTACTGTTGAAATCGATGGTGAAATTGTAATGCTAGATATGGTCAGAACATTTGTAAATTATAATCTTATATATAATAGACCAGAGAATTCTGTAGACGCTTTAGTGCTCGGCCAGAGTTAGCACGTGACGGCGGGGTGGTAGCGGCGTTTGAAACTGAAACGCATACCGCTCAAGACAAGACGCTCGAACTTCCAGTCCCTGCGCATTAACTGCGGAAATTGCAAAAGCATGCTATGCATTTCAGTTTTAATCGCCCCGCCCGCCCCGTCGTCGCGCGTTGACTCTGGCCGAACACTTATTATTATCACATATCACATGTAAGTATGAAATTTTTTCATGACCTAAACGTCGCGGTTCGCGGTTTATAATATGCAATGGACATACAGTTCCTACATACTAGCTTTCAATTTCACCGTCATATATGACGGGTACGGTTATACGAGTTACACAATAATACTCTAAATTCCGTTGGGTCCGTGGTGCAGTGTTCAACTTCGTTGGCTTCGGTTTCGAGTTCCAGTTCGGACAGTTTCATAAATTTGATTTTTCAATCGATTTGTGAACGTTTGTTTGAGAATAGCATATTACAGAATCGGATACATTAGATGAGGTATTGAAAATCATTCTTGTCTTAGGATAGAAATCCACAACCGATTAAAAATTAATGAAAAAGAATAGAGTGAAAGTTCTAAAGAGTTACCACTTGGTTAAGGGGCCGGCTTATTGAGTAAAAACGTTATTCATCGCGCTCCGCCTTTTGAGAATTTTCCCTACGGCCCTCTTTGTACTGTTATCTTTTGATGGGCAAATCAAATTTCTAAATTTAACTTCTAATTATTGCCCTCACTCATATTTTGAAGGGAAAACAGCGTTTTAAATTTACCTTTTACAATGACAGACAGTTGATGAAAGAGGTGTCCAATAAATATTTGTATGAATATTCATGAAGCCGTTTTTTATTATTTTTGCGATGATGAAAAAATATAATGTGCGTAGTTGATTGACGTCACACAAAATTTTTTATTTCATAAAACAAATTAAATTTATATTTTACTAAAGCTGCAGAGTGGAATAAAGATTATCATGTAAATGTGTCATGAAGAAATTTTATTCTATTCAAACATGACAGTATGTTTTATGTATTTTAACGATACTGATTTTTTGTTACGATACCTGCTCCCAATGTGGAGCATATTGACTGCTAATGGAAGTATCTCAACAAAAGTTTTCCGACGAAAACCGCTTGTTATTCAATTGTTCGATATCTGTTTCTACTCTCTAAGAGATTAGTGATATAAGAATAAGACAAGGACATGGCTAGTAGTTGAATAATCGCTCTCACTACGGTCCATTTTTAGGATCGGATAATCAGGAGGGAAGTTCAGACACCAACAATATTTATCCATCCGAACAGAAAATCTATAAATCGATTAAAAAATCAATTTTATGTAGCTGTCTGAACTGAGATTCGAGCTTGTGACATCCGTATCCGAAGTCAACGACGTTGAACACTGTATTACGGACCCGACAAAACGTTAATAAAATTATAGAAGATTATATTTACTATCTCTTTTTTAGGTTAAAAATCTATATTTTTCTCTGAACGCTAAGCTGACGGTATAAATTGAAAATATATTCAGAGGCTTCTTAATATCTTTGTGATGTTTTCTATAGTTTTTATTTAACCGGGTTCTGAAATAAGTACGCACTGCAATTGTGTAACAACCAGCTATCTCTTAAATTTATCCGTCTACCCTTATCATTAAAAATGATTGTAAGTCAGATATTCAAGAACCTCTCTCATACTTGTAATTATCAAAGCCAAAATTAATTATCTTGAACTAATTAAATTAGCAAGAAGGTTGGGTTTGCGTATACGATAACAATAAAGAAAGGTTAAAGCTTTTAACCAAAAAAATGTCATTATCTGCGAAAGAAATAAATCGTCGAAAAATCATTAATGTGGAATTTGACCGATAATGTTCGCGCCGTATTAATTAATATCACAGAACAATAGAATTTTCTAAATTAAGGCGTTGGGTTTTATGCGTTTCAAAAACAATTTTGCTGCTTTTGTTTGCGCGCGATCAATACGAAGAAATAAATTAAAGCGCTGTTTGATAATAATTATGTAATTGGTAGTTTTAACATATTATTTGAATCTAACATTATGTAAAATGGTCAAAATCAAATCTAGAGATAGAAAGTAATTGTCATTTCGACAAACCTGCGAATACTCATTATTACTTTGTACAATAGAACGAACTGATTTTGTTTGGGTCAGAAACTATTTATTTTTTTGGTCAGTAAATTTAATAAACTGTCGGTAATTAATCAAAATAGTCCGTAAGTATTATAAATAGTCTATCGTGAGGCGTAGTCAATTAATAAAATAAAAGGTCAGTAATTTATATAAAACTAGTATTGTTTACCCGGTTTTGCCGAAGATGTGAATGTTACTGTTTTAAGTTAAAAAATAATAGATAATTTCCCGATAAACTTTTTGATTATTTACAAATTTTACGATTCACGCATGAAAACTTATCGATTGTGATATTTATACTGTAACATATTTACAGTTGCTAAGCAACATGATGATGACGATGAAAATCACGATATATTCGGTATGGAGCGGTTGTTAAACAATCTTCCTCGGCTTTTATTGATTTTTTATTCCGCTTTGAAACATCAAAAATATAGCGTTTCGTAAAACTGTAAAGTTTAAGATTAAAAGTTAAAAGTGGAGAGTTGAAAAAAGCATAGTTGACATAGAAATGGCAGCTGGAATTACATATGAAAATTCCACGTCGCTACTGTACACCGTTTGGGAGGAGTTCTTGCGACCGACAGACATATAAGCATACAGTGCTACATATGTATAATAATTTGTGCTATATAGTAGAGACGGTCAGGTATTAAATTAAACGCTTTGATATTTAAATAAAATGGTCAGTTTTTAAATTAAACTTAACCTAACCTATCTATTTGGAAATTATTTACAGATCAAACATAATTATTAACTGATAATTTCTTATTGACCATTAATCGAATTGGTTACTGACCTGACCAAATAATTAGTTGCCATTATTTTGTACGCTATGCATGATTTATAACTGCATGTGTTTGTTACTAAAATACCAAGAAGGCAAGATTTAAAAAAACCTTTAATATATTCTTTCAAATATTTGAATGCAAGAAGCATTTTACTATATTTGTCAAATTCGTCTTCCCTGAGGACTAAAAAATGTGAAACCTTTTGGAGACTTCCTCTCTTTCAAGTGTGAGATATATCCAGCCCAGCATAGACGTTGAATTCGGCATGCTCATGATTGTGCTGACGCCACCGAATGCCATCCATGAAAATATTTCTCAGTATCAAACACTTGCAGCTTATGAGAATTACCAATACGCCAGAAGTGGTCTTGTGACGATTTAATAGAGGGAATTTTTTAATATATTGATTGAATTGGCATTTATTTGGTAGAAGAATTTAGTTTTACAAAATTGATAGCTATTTCGGCACCCCCATCGTCATAACTGCGCTTAAACTTATTTTAATTTACGTATACATACTGTTTAGAAGAAATCGACAATATTATGTCATCTCACTTATTCCAATATCATAATATTTATTTGTTTTAAATTAAAATATTTAACATACTAATTGTGTTTTTGGAAAAGGAATTTACGTGGTATTGTTGATTATGTCGGCGTCCGTGGTGCAGTTGGTTTCGTCGCTGGCTAGGGTTACGGATGTCTCGGGTTCAATTCCCGGTGCGGACGATTTTCATAGATTGATCTTTCAATCGATTTATGGATTTCTGTTCGTAGTCTGAGTCCTCCCTCCCACCAATCCCATCCTCACGGGGCGTAACGAGAGCGATTAGCTAACCACTAGTCCTGTCATAGCCCTATCCTTCTATCCCTACTCTCTTCGAAAAATAAAAGGGAGGTTGAGCAAAGGAGTGACAAGCAGTTCTCGTAGAAAAAATTCTGTCGAGATACCTCCATAAGGAGACCATATGCTCCACATTGGGAGCGGACATGGAAAAAAATTGATTAATCGTTAAAGTAAATGCGTTGAATTTTTATTACTTATGCGTAATAATGTGAGCTTCTTAGAATGGTTTGAGTAAGGGTGATGAATTAATGTTTGCTTGGTCATTGAGGAGATTATTGCCTTGATTATAACTATTAATTTCCAGCTGTTCTTATTACACAAGTGTTGGCATACCAGGGATGAATTAGCAGCTATATATGTTGTGTGATTCTTTTAATTAAAAGGTGGTTCACGAATTGAGCTTTTTTTATTATTAAATGATCTTATATATTCTCCGTCTGTCCAATATAGATCATGAACTTATTAACTTTCATTCTAAAGTATTTTGAAAGCTTTATTTATTATTTTCTATGAATTCAACGGTAACTTTGTGGATTTTCACCTCCAAACACTAGCAAATTAATTTCTAATTAGTAGTTTTATGGTAAATATTACTATCATTGTTCATGTCTTACGTCCTCTTCACGTCCAGTAGAAGGAAACAAACCCACGCTACCTTTTATTTTTAATTTAAGAATTAGAATCATTTTTTACATTAGAAATAAATAACCTTGCGATATAGTTAGTCTGAGGATTCTTCTTAAAGAAGAGAAACGCTTTACGTTAGTAACAGAGCCAGTGAAATAACTAAGTTAACAATTTTACTTTTAAGGTGTTAACTGTCAATTCTTGGTGGAAAGACATTAAATTTTAAAAAATAAAACACAATTCAATTGTACTACTTCCACATATTTATAATGATCAGGATCGGTTTCCCTCATCACGAGCATTATCAACTGATAAAAATACAAACATAACAGGCTTATTTATATAAAATTGAGTTTAAGTTGAGTTAAGATTGTTTAAAATTGAGTTAAGTTAGCTTTATTTATATTAAAAAAAAACATTACGAAGAGAATATTTAACGAAATATTTTCGTGTGATATTTCATTTTGTCACTGTCATTCTAATTCTGTGAACCTTACGTCTGTAAAAAACTTTTCCTTTCAATATTTTCATATAATGTCGTTCCATCAGTCAATATTAAATTCGACTAATACTTCGCCAACCAAGCCACACGGCCACCGCTGAAACGTAATGTAATTTTGCAGTGAGTTTAATCAATGGAGGCGTGTGATAAATGGAATTTACCTTCGTAAATAAATTTTCAGCGGATCTGTCACAGCAATTTGAAATAGGTAAACAAATTTATCAATCCGAAAACCTCATTAATCTCCCGAAACAATATGTCAGGCGACAATACATTGAACGAAAACCATATTTGGTATTGTTTGATCCATAAACTGACAATTTTTTCACTTGTTCGCAACCAATAACATCTACTATATTGCAGAAAACACATGTAGAAATCTCTATGTTTGTATGTTTGTCAATCACAAGAACTTCTCCCAAATGGTGTACAGTATGGACGTGAAATTTTCACATATCATTCTGGTTGCCATTTTTAGTTCAACGGTGGTATTTTCAACTTTCAGCTCTAAACTTTTTACATTTAACCTTAAACTGAAAACTTTATATTTTTGACATTTTAATGCGGAATAAAAAAATCAACAAAAGCCGAGAAAGATTGCTTAGCAACCGCTTCATACCGAATATTCCTTGTTTGTCATCGTCATAACATCACGTTACATAGCAACTATAAATATGTTATAGTACAAACGTCACAAATAATAATTGTTCATGCTTGAATTAGTGAATAAAGTTGATTATCTTGGCAATGCGCTTCTTATGATGTCAACTGTGCTATTTTTAACTTTCAACGTTTAACCTCTAACTGAAAACGGTATACTTTTGACGTCTCAATGAAAAGCAACAGAATAAATAATAGCAACCGCTCCGTGTTAAAATAGTCTGTCATGTCGTCATACCAACACAATCTGTGTTGAGTTTTCTAAGCGACAATATGATTAAATAAAAATGTCACAAAAAATAGCTTTTTATGCTAATCGTGAAATAATTCAAATCAAAAGTTTGAGCAGAAAATTATCCATCATTTAAAATTATAAAACTTTAAACAGTGAAATCCTCGTTTCATGGTTTTTATAAGAAGTTTGCCAAAAAGGAAGGGAAATGTGTTAAATGAACTATTATAGTCGACCTGTATCTTGGGAGAACCCGGGTTAAAAAAATACTGGTGTTTCGTAAAGGAACTTCATTTGTGATATTTAATCGTGTTTGTCACGTTGTTATTTTCACTATTTTAGGATGGTTATGTTGTTTAAATATTTTAAATGTAGAAAACAATAACGTGTTTAGTTGTGGACATGTTTATTTTAACATTTTGTTCTGCTGGTATTTGACGACTCGTCATTATATGATGAGTAACTAATTTTTAATCTTTTTCCTAACGCTTCTTTCTTTACCTTCTTCTTGCAACTATTAATCGTTACACAACTTACGTAAATATACTCCATTATAAGGCCATATTTTCCACATTGGGAGTGGACGTGGTTAGTATATATTTATACATTTGAAAATTGCATTTGACAGTTCATGGCCAGTTTCTCTAAGCCTGTAATCATTATTGAAAGTCCACGACATCAATAGAAAGCAGGGTTTCCAATATTTTTTAGACAAGTGTGACAAGTCGTAGCCTTTTTATTTAGCTTCGTATATTTTTAGATTTTGCAGTGCGGAGAAGATTTAAAAATAGCATACACAATATTCCCATTCCTTTCATGAGACAATCATGGAGTAAAAAAATGTAGTCGTACAACAATTTTATATTACAAAAATAGATTTATAGCATAGTGAAAAAAAGCAGTAAATTTCTTCATCGGGGTAGACATTTTACAAATTAATGTAGTGAATGCTTCATTGATACTTATAATAGCTACATTATCTTCTCGTAATTTTCATCATTTCCAACATTCCCACGTACGAAATTATTTATTGGTTCATTAGATCAAGAAACGAACTATGATATAATCCATTTTTAAATTAATACAGTGGTTCTTAACCTTTTGAAGTCAGTCGGTGCACGTCTTGTCATAAGAAAAAAGTGGCAGTGCACATGAAATCAATACAAAGAAAAATATGCGAACATAAACATTATTTATTTTAAGACATCGACTGAGGGTGCATGATGGAATTTCAATATCAAATTTGGATTATTGAGATTTTGTACACTTCCATGTATTTTGCCACTAACGACCCGGGTTTCGCCTTTCGGCATCTTCAGGCATTCGAGCACACGAATGGACTCGAAGTAAGGTCAAACTGAACGTCAGTTCAAGTCCATTCGTGTGCTCGAATGCCTGAAGATACCGAAAGGCGAAACCCGTGTCGTTAGTGACAAAATACATGGAAGTGTACAAAATCTCAATAATCCAAATTAAATAAACATTATTATAAATTTAACAGATTAAACAATAGTAATACAATAAAAATAATTAAATAAATGATATACATATGTAGAGTATGGAAAAACTAAAATTAACCGTAAGAAAATGGAGATTATTTGATGTGAAAATCAATTAATGTGAAAACTGAACTTTCATAAATATTATTTGATAAAACTGCCCTCAATTCTTCGTCTAAATTCGTTAGTGTTTCTCGTATTTTAGTTTTCATACCTATTAGTTATTGTTGAGCTAACACAAATATGATATTGAAAACTGTAACAAGATTTTCAGTGCCATCATGTAGAGAGCTGGGTATTCGTCTTGGACTGAAATCCAAAATTCCTCCAGTTAACGCAGAAAAAATAATTTTTAGATTACGGTTCGTTGACAAGGTCACCGATTCCAAAAATCATTCGATCCGAGGCAACACGTGCGATCGATTAGATAAAATCGATTCGTTGGCTATCATAATTTGGCGAAGCATTTTTTCGGTTTTCAACATATCGCGAATTTTTTGGTCTTTTACCATATTTCCGCGGTCCACTTGCAACAAAAGCACCGCGATGCACCGGTTAAGAACCACTGTATTAATATATAGAAACTTAGAATGAATATACAAAGAAATAGGTTATTCTATCATAATAAGAATACATACAATGTAATACATCGTCAAAACTATAAAAACTAGTTGTGACGACGGTATGAAACCGAAATAGCTATTAGGAACATCTGTGATTCTAACTATGTTTCTCATTTTTTTTATTCTTATTACAATGGAGTTCTTCCCAATAAAGTCAAATTCGATCAATCAGTTCATGTTGTGATATCGAAACATGACATTATTTATTTACTACTTAAAACATAATCACGTTAGTTTATTTCTGCCACAACTATTATTATTTTATATACTACTAGTGTTTATTGTTTTTGTTCATGGTGCAGTGGTGAACGTCGTTGCTTACTTTTACGAATGTCTCGGGTTCAAATTCAGTTTCATAAATTGATTTTTCAATCGATTTGTGGATTTCTGTTCTTATGTATGGATTTTTGTGATGTCTAGAACTACCTCCTACTCGTCTGATCCTGAACACGGGGCGTAAAGAGAGCGATTAGCTAACCACTAGTCCTGTCTTAACCTTATCCTTCTATCCTTACTATTTTCGAAAAAAGAGAAGTTCAGCAACTGAATAACAAACATTTCTCGTAGAAAAATTTCTGTTGAGTTACCTCCATTAGGAGTTCATATGCTCCACATTGGGAGAAGACATGGCATAAAAAGTATTTATTACTCGACTTCGCACGGGAAACAGGGCGTTAATATTACGCTTTAAAACACTGGCGTTATTTTGGCGCCAGTTAATGTATTATTGAAAGCTTAAAATACTACCGTGAATAATAGTACCTCATGTGACTCCCACAAAATATAGCCTATGAATTAAAAATAATCTCAAAAGTTGAAAAATATCACTGTGAACTGTAATATCACATAGTATTGACAAAATATAGTCCAATTAATAATAATGTTACGAGTTGAAAGATGAAAATATCACCCTGGACCTAGAAATGGCAGCCGGAATGACATATTCAAATTTCATGTCGATATTGTACACCGCATGTGAGGAGTTCTTGTGGCCGACATACAGACTTACAGAATGACATATTTATGCATGTATTTTCTGCTATATAGTACAGATAAAGCAGTATTTAATTGTATAGCCAAGTTTATGTCGTGATGGCAATTTTAATTAGTTTTTGAAGTGTTTGTTTAACTGCTGAGTCTTTACAGTCTACAAAGCGCTGCCGGTTGGGGCGTAATTATTTAGCACCGAGAGTGAAGCTCGTGCGGAGATTTAAATTAAATGCAAATTGCAATGACAACGTCACTCTACTGCAGCTAAATGCTTGTGCAGCTTTGACACTAGTTTATGCTTCATTACCTATTTGCAATGTGTGATTACGCTATGCATACTGTTTGATCGACTGACACGAGAGTCTGTGCACACTAGAGGTTTGCACAGGCCCGGGCTTGGCCCGTGGGCCGGGTTCGAGCGGGTAAAGGCAATTCACATTCGGGCTTGAGCCGGGCCCAGATAAAGGATTTGTTCTTCAGAAAAATATTTCAGACTGTGTTCGGATCATGAATATATATATTGATAATTATTGAAATATTAACTATTGATAACTGAATACTGTTGAAAACAAAACGGAAATAACTAATTATTACGTTTTGAATATCATTGGAAACAATCAAATCATTTGTTTGATAAAATAATGCCGCCTTACGTGGGCATCATTTTACTTTTTGGTAACCTGAAACGCTCATAAAATTGTGTGTTATCGATGCAAAGTCTGGAACAATGCTTTGTTTATTTAAGAATCACTGATACGAAGTTAAATAGTTTGTACATAAATAAAGTGTGATATTATTCAGTATCTGCTTTCTATTGGATTTAGGTAGTGAACAGTTTCGTGTGCCAAAAAAGTCATTGTAAAAAATACAACAGATTCGTTAAAAATGAGCTTCAACGATATAAAGAAAAAGTGGTGACTGTGGTGTTGTGTGGAAATCATTTAGTGAAATAATAGACTTTTCTACACCTGAAAAAGTTGAATAAGTACGTTGAGTGTGTTAAATGTCAATCAATTTTATGCTATTGTATTTTTTTTAAAAATCGGGTTTTTTGGGGCCGAGATATATAAATTTAGACTTCGGGTCGGGTTTGAGTAATTTCATCAAATTTCGGCCCGTCCAGACCTCTAGAGTACACCAAACGCAACCATTTTTCGGTCTCTGTGTTCTAGTGATAAGAGATTTACCATAACAATCAATTCATGGCAAGATCATTACTAAATTTAGATTTATTCAATTTGATAAGTGTTGGTGATTTTAATTTCTCCTCGTGTTGGCATAGAGTGACTTTAAAAAAATCTCATCTAGTTTATCTGATATGATTTAAATATTCTCTATAATTGGAGCATATATTTTCAAAATTTACGGAAATAATAGGAAATATTTTAAAAATCACTTTTAATTCTTGGTGAAAAGGCATTGCATTTTAAAATTAAATCATAATTTTCGTTGTTTCCTTCTTCAACATATTTATAATGATGAAGTTGTATTCAAAGACAAGAATGTTTAATAGACATGACGATTAATCAATCTGACTGCAAAAAAATCGGATGTATATGGATATAGAATTGAATCCATCTACTTATTCAACCTTGACAAAAAATAATGGTTGTATAGATGTTAAATTGACAAAACACATTAAATCAGTTTTCATGGTGTTTTGTTTTAAATTTCACTTTAATTTAATTCAATTTAACGCTCTTTGTACTGGTAGAAAATATGAAGTCATAGGATATAATGGCATTGAAAAAATACCAGTACATTTTTTTTTTTTTTTTTTTTTGGCGAAAAGTATGATATAACCAGGCGCGGCTTGTCCATACGCATTGCAGAACTGCAGCACCCCAAGCTAATTGAGAAAAAGGTAATATATCAATTATATATATAATTTAAGACATCGACTGAGGGTGCTCGATGGAAATACATGGAAGTGTACAAAATCTCAATAATCCAAATTTGAATTATATATATTTTATGAAAACATCACTATTATTTAAGCGTGTATTAAGTTCGTCCGCGCACCGATACATCCAATAATTATCATACACCGCGATACTAATATCAGAAAGTAAGGCATATTCATGATGTTGTTCAGTTGGGCGGGGGAGGGGAAGACTCGCAGCTAGAAGCTTGATCTGAACTTTGAATTTGACAGTATTTCATGTTTTGCGTAAGGGAGAAGGTGTAGCCATCAGACGGCACGTGACATTTGTCTAAATAAAAGCGATATCTTTCAATGAAAAAAGACAGAAGAATCAATTTTATAATGCAATAGAAATACGTGTACTGTTTAATTTTAATAATTTCGATGTTAATAGTAAAATATAATTTTTTTTATTTTTAATCAACCGCAGCACCCCCAGATATCTTATCCACGAACTAATACTCAATCTTATATATGGATATAACTATTACTCAATCTTACGATTTATATGTCAAAAAGATTATTTTGTATAGTGTACAAAAATCTTTTTAAAAAACAAAAAAATGTTTAAATTTCAATTAAATTAATTGTAATCAATACAATACTTGGGAGAGAGAGTACTTTGAAAAAAGAAATACCTACTTCAAATGCGATTATCTCAGAAGTGGTTTTTATGATTTAATGCCTTCTGTGAGTATACCTCGATATAAATAAAGAAAGAATTTAAATTTGCTTGGACGTGAGCTGTTTTTTTCGTTATGAAGTTATTAAAAGATACTAAAATAAATATGGGCTACTGAAAAATATTACGAGAGCGCCAAGAAAATCTTATTACCCTCCACTTATTTGTCAAGTATCAAATGCTCCATGTCTAAAAATATCACACAAAAAACGCGTCTCCTTTGCGTAGAGCGCAGAGTCAAGATTGTCATACAGATTGGCTTTGGGGTGGAAAAGTTAAAAAAAAACACGTTTGGTGACGGACGTCAAATGAAACCGCGGAAAATCAATACGATGAGCGTATACTATGATATAGTTAAGCTCTCGTTTCCCGCAAATATCTCAAATTCCCGTTCAGATTAATGTGTCATTAAATAGGGAATTTAAACGGATAGACCGTAAGAAGCCCCCACACAATAAATATTAAGCGAGTCTATAGTTCAAATTGTTATTTAGAAATCTTTTTCAGAAAATGTGAATTATATTAACTGTTTTTTTTAATATAATGATAAATTACATTGTATACATTCTTGGATTTTCTAGAGAAGCTGATAGCGTTTTATTAGCATATGATGATTTAGGATGTCCTTCGGGTTTTCAAAGTATGGACAATTGTCAGGAGAAATTGTTCAAGACAATACGACCAATCATGCCAACTTGGTTTCGTCTCTGACAAACTAAAAAGCGTTCAAAGAGTTCACGGCGTCCCATGGAAAGCGATTGGAACGCAATTCCTAAAAATATTAACTCTTTTTTTTAAATACCATTATTTACTTATAATTTAAGACATCGACTGAGGGTGCTTCATGGAATTTCAATATCAAATTTCAATTCAATATCTGTTAGGTGATTCAACGTATAGGATACAGCAACGGGGAGTTTGGAAGGTTCAGCTGTTCGTTCACAGCTGTTGAGATTTTGTACACTTCCATGTATTGTCACTAACGACCCGGGTTTCACTTTTCGGCATCTTCAGGCATTCAAGCACACGAATGGACTCGAACTGACAGACAGTAAACAGTGTCTAACGTTTATATAGAAATACGACAAATATTATTTACGAGGTAAAATATTATACGTCTGAGAGCCAAACTGATACATGAGTTAAAATTTCGAGAATCGCCTTAATCCTTATTTTTTAAACAACACATTAACAGAGTGGCGAATTGCGGCTTTCCAACTACTTTAAGAATTACCAGTGATTTTACAATTATAATAGCATTGTGGGTCAAAGGGTAAATATATACAATCATTTCACATTTAGTGACATTTGTTAGGTGTTTCAACGTATAGGATATAATAACGGAGAATTAGGAAGGTTCAGCTGCTCATTCAGAATTGGCAATGAAATTATCTGGGCTCTATTGATTTCCAAAATTTCTTGATAAAATAATTTATGATCCCCCATGTTTTGATGCAACAGTTTAACCCCACCCCATCATCCGCATTAAACGTATGGTTCTCCATTAGTAAGTGATTTGCGAATGTCGAAGTTTCATTTTTGAATCTAAAGGCAGCTAAATATTCAGATACCCTTATATCTAATGTACGTGTGGTTTTACCCACATAGAAATGTTGGAAATCGAGTGAAAAAATACATGGAAGTGTACAAAATCTCAATAATCCAAATTTGATATTGGAATTCCATTAACCACCCTCAGTCGATGTCTTAAATTATAAACCAAATATCATTGATTATATAAAAATATATCAATCAATAACTGCAACGACGTTCTTTTCCATTTACAATGCCAAAAATATCTAGAACTATAATAAGACGACGTACGAATTTTATTACAAAGTGTTTTCGCGATTTGCATCGTGCGCGGGGGGGTATCATTCATTGGTCGATTTTTAATACCTTATGACGTTCTTATATCATTCGTAGGCATACTTTGTTTGGCAGTTGTCACCACGAGAGTTTGTTGACAACTCTGCTGTCACCGCATCGTAAAATTCAAACATGGAAACATCCAAATTTTATGTACCATAGTCAGTGCAAATTTACTTAAATGACACCTTAAGCAAATTTACTAAAACTGTAACATGTCCAATCAATGACACAATCTAAGCCCGGGACTGCATCTCATCTTAATAGTAATCTTAATAAATCAAGCTATATTTGAAATCCGTATTAAAATTACATTGTCGAATTCACAGTTTCGGCATATAATTTGCTTAATTCATGAATGAGGCAATAGGATTGCTTATTTCATGAATTACGCAAAATTTTACCCATTTCATGAAATAAGCAATTTCACACATTCGCCGTAATACGTGCAATGTTGAGAGACTTAGGGCATTAAAAAAATCAGGTATTTACCCATCGCAAGGATTTATATAGATTTTTTTTCCATGTCCGCTCCCAATGTGGAGCATATGGTCTCCTAACGAAGGTATATTAACAGAATTTTTTCTACGAGAGCTGCTTGTTTCGCAGTAGCTCAACCTCTCTATTTTTTGGAAGAGAGTAGGGATAGACGGATAGGGCTAGGACAGGACTAGTGGTTAGCTAATCGCTCTCGCTACGCCCTGTGAGGATGGGATGGGTGGGAGGAAGGACTCAGACTACGAACAGATATCCATAAATTGATTGAAAGATCAATCTATGAAAACCGTCCGCACCGGGAATTGAACCCGAGACATCCGTAACCGTAGCCAGCGATGCTACCAACTGCGCCACGGACGCCGACATAGGACGCCGACATATTATTATTATTATATAGATTTATTGGTGATTTATTTGGTGACTACTCTTGTCAGTAAATATTCAATCATCTTTAGCAGGGGTTTAATTTAACGACCAATTAAGAAACACAATAACTGAAGAACTTAATGAAAATAAACATTTTCACTGTAGTTAATAATATGAGATTTATCCTAATAAATGTCATGCATAGGTAATTCACATAATGAAATTAAACATAATAATTATGATTAATAAGATTTTAGCTGTAACTTTGCACTGACAATTGTTTGCATCTTTGGATCAAGTTTACTAGTTAAAAATTGTCAGCAGCGACCCCAAATTCCCATCATTTAATTTGGATCTGTAAATACTTTTTGTATATTTCATTTTGAAGAATGTTTTTTCACACAGATGAGTATGCAACTGATCAAACTATGTGGGTGGAAGAATTTTATAAAATTCCAGCAATGTTGACTCCTTAAAAATATCACTACACTGCAAATCAATCATTTCCATTTGAAGTTCTGGGACAAGGGTTTCTGTATCGTCGTTAAAAGGAATTTGAAAAATATTGATATCGTTTATAATTGCATTAAATCGCCGGTTAGTCTCAATACGAAAAGTTACGCGTAATTCAAAACTACCGTATGCTGGTATGATGAGCTAGCTAGCTAGATCTTGACCCTTGGGACTTCGTGGTGGAGCCAGTGTGCCCCTTAGGCTAAAAAGTTTAGAGACTCCTGTTCTATAGGTCGGTTACTGACGTTAAAGCTCCGTTATGATGCTTGATTTATTAAGACACGTTTTAAATATACGATGTAATATAGTAAAAGTGTCTACACGATTTTTTAACAAAAGAGATGAGTTGTACAAAACTCCATTTGTCTAATGGTGATTATTTCTCTAGCTTGCATTAGCGAGAGTAAAAAGATTGCTGTCGCATCCTGACGCGTGACACTCATTAAGAAGCGTAAAACGTGAATGGTAAAATCGTGCTCCGTTTATAAATCAACTTGATGTCTACAGGAAAAAAAGCTTCCAGAAATAAATAGAAAAAGAAATGAAAAACATTATCCTTGTCTTTCTCTCTCTCTGTAGGCTTGGAATTTTTTTCGATATTATTCATACGTTCATTTGTTTTATCGCAGTGGCTTTAAAGTATAAATCCCACGTATAAAACATAGTCCTACAACTGGTTTGGCTAAGGAAAAAGAAAAACTGATTTTCATGTGGTTATTAACCTTTCCGAGAGTAAATTCATCAGTCTTAGATTTTATATGAAGAGTGAGTTTATTTTACTTGTAAATTGTGTTTTTTTTTTCAAACCTATGTGTTGTAATAGCAAAAAGGATTAAAAAAATAATGAAAAAAAAAAATTAAATTATGATTTAACGTTAAAAAACTGTTGAGTTAATCTATAAGTTGACAGACAGACAAATTATTGGCACATGAAATATTTATTTAAAAATTGTTAAGCAATATTGTTTTCACAACAATTTTTTTGAAAACACTCGAACTCTTTTTTTACACGGTGGACAAGTTCCACCAAAAACCGTGTAAAAGTTATTTGAAAAAAATAACAACATTGTCGCATAGAAAATTGTGTAAAAAAAGGTAATAAGAAAAACCCAAGTAAATTCTAAAAATATTATTATTAAAAAATATTATGATTTATGATTTCCAAAATTTCTTGATAGAATAATTTATGATCCCCCATGTTTGTTTCGCTACCAA